>OX451740.1:44580153-45180153 GCA_948472305.1 Vicia faba
AACATTTGCAAACACAAACGCAAAACAAATCAAGTCAGTTCTCCCACCGTATCACAGAACTGGATACTCTGCTGGGGAAATCAAATTAAAAGTGGGGTTACCTTAGGGTTAGATCACATTTACTTGCTTACATTGTTTGATTTGAATGTTTACATTTTGGTTCCTTGTTTTTGTTACTGTTAAAAATCCTACACCCGGATTTGGGGACACCTTTTAGGTAAGTAGCAATAAACTGTGAGGGAACTGTGCGGGGTATACCGACACGGTTGAAGCAGTAGCTACATTGATGTGGTACTTTGGTTGGTACTGGTAACCCTTGAGTCAATCAAGGAGAGTACGGGGCCACCGTGTGGTGTCGTGAAGCATCAACTGACCTTAGAACCTTACTTGACCAACTTGGCCATTAGGACGTAGTGAGATGACCGGCTTTGGTGCAGTCCGAAGTTGGTAGATACTCGATGCTACACTCGTTGAAGTTGGACTCTTGAGCTTTGTTTGGTTGAGAGTCAATCGCCTATTGAACGAAGTTGGGAGAAAGATCGGTGATATTGAGATCCCTTAGAACCCGGTTACTATTAACTAGGACAGGTTGAGCCAACTAAACTTCAATAGGGTACTTACCTACAAACTCCATGCAAGCCTAAACCTAAGGACTTGTTTGGTTTGTGTGAATATGATTATTTGTATATAAACTTGCTTACTTTGCATATTTGTACATAACATCATAAACATCATACCATGGCATTTTAAATAACATTGAACCATAGCATTTCAAGGATCTCAAGGGTCTTTGATGCAGGGTCACATTGAACCAGACGTCCACCAAGAGACAAGAGGATTTATTTTCCTCTAACCAAACACCGTCAAAGATCAAGTACAACAATTTGAGTCAAGGGCTATGACCCACTTGACATGGTGAGCTTAATTATCGTGGAAGGACATCCATCGATACAAAGTTCTCCAAACAAAGCTGTTGATCAAAGTTCAACTTCTAACTCTTTCTTATGTTTACCCTGTGAGATCCTTGAAAACATGCATCCACATATCATGCATCATATCACAACAGGTTTCTCCCATACAGGTCTCCTTACCTTCCTGCTGTTTATTTCAGTAAGATGGATATGGAACAAACGGTGAAAGACCTCCAAGCTCAAAATGCTCAATTCCAACAAATGTTCCTGGCTATGGCTAAGGGGCAAGAGGACCTAAAAACTCTTCTCAAAGACAAGAAGTAAAAGTCCAAGAAGTCAATAGGCGTCCTGAACTTGAGAAGAAGACATAGAGCCCTAGATCTTTCAACTCCATCCCACATGGGGGATAGTCATGAAGAATATAACAGTCTGGAGATTGATGAAGCCGAAGCTGACTACTCCGAGGAACAATATCCTCCCACTGTTGACAAGTACAAACAGCTGGAGGATCGCCTCAATTCAATGGAGATTCAACAGATACCCGGTTTGGATTTAGGAGACATGGGTTTGGTTTCTGGGTGGTCATCCCACCAAAGTTCAAAGTCCCTACCTTTTCCCTGTACGATGGAGTCTCTTGCCCTAAGATGCACTTAAAGTCTTATATCCACAAGATTCAACCATACGAAACTGATCCAAAGCTTTGGATACATTTCTTCCAAGAGAGCCTAGTAGGGACTCAACTCGAATGGTTCTATCAATTAGAGAGTTCTCGCATCCACACCTGGGAGGATTTATTTGCTGCTTTCTATAAGCAGTATCAGTATAATGCTGATCTTGCACCAACTCGTGTGCAATTGCAGAACATGACCATGGGTTCTAATGAGAGCTTCAAAGGGTATGTCCAGAAGTGGAGAGACGTGGCTGGTAAGGTGCAGCCCTCTTTAACTGACAGGGAGCTAATTGACATCTTCATGGGAACTTTGACAGGAGCTTTCTTCAAAGACCTGATTGGAAGTTCCTCAGTCGGGTTCACCGAGCTAATACTGACCGGCGAAAGGGTCGAAGCTGGCATCAAAAGTGGAAAGATCCAAGGAGCTATACCTTCTGATGTTCAGAAAAATCCATACAATGGAAAGAAAGAGTCTAATGATGTGTACGGCCAAAAGAGTCATCATGATCAACATGTAGAGGCAATCATGATCTCTAATCCTACATTTTCTCAACAAAGACAGGGGCATCTGCATAAGGAGGTCGCACCTAAAAGACAATTCACTAAGATCAACATGTCACTGGCTCAAGTTCTACAACACATGTTGAAAGCAGAGCTGATTACGTTAAAGGCTCCTCATCCGAACCCTAAGACTTATTCTCCTAACTACAACCCGGGTGCAAGGTGTGCTTATCATTCTGGTAGCCCAGGGCATGACACAAACAACTGTTGGGCTCTGAAGAAAAAGATCCAAGACATGATTGATGCAAAGGAGATCGAGTTTAACCCTCTGGAGAATCCAAACGTGATCACTGCTCCTATGCCAAATCATTTAGAGCATCTTGTTTCATTTTATATTTTCAATTGTAATTTCTTTTGTTATTCAAACAATTATCTATTAATGTCAAACTTTGTTTCATTAATGCATTACATATGTTTGTCTTGATTTGATCTACTCATTTTCATTACGTTTAAACTATGCTTTTAACTCTCTTTATGACATTCAACTCTTGCTAAAAGTTACAAGCCTTTAGAGGGAGGATGACGAAAATAATGCCATAATCTCATACAATATGCTTTTGAACAGACCTTACTGACAATGTACAGGAATTCTTTCAAATCCTAAACACTAGAGTTATAAGGAAGATAATCCCTAGTTAACCCCTTCAAGCCAAAGAAGTAGAAGTTTTCTTTTTTTCACAAACAAATTGAAACCTTTAATCAAAACCTGGGGCAGGGTAGTCTCTCAGTTAATTCAAACGCGCGTTAAGCCGCAAACTCTCATCTCGTAATACAACGAATGACATCAAAAACAATCCTCTGGAATCAAAAGACAGTGATAGTTCCCTATCACATAGGCAGTCACTATATCTCAAAAAAGTAAAGCCCACTAAGTCAAAACCTACAAAGGAGACTTAAGAAAATGGGGGCATCCCGCTGACCGTAATCTCAAAACAAGGACAGTCAGGAAAAAATTAGGGATAACAAAACAAGTAAAAAGAGGTCACTACAAATCCTCAACAACATGAAAAATGTTGCAAGAGTGACTGCCTTCCGACAAACTAAACCTGTCTGAACCATCACCAATACGTCTTTCCAGACTCAATTAGAGTTCAAACGTACAATTAACTAAGTTTAGGACCAAAGAACATCACGAAGAACAGGCGGGTACAAATACACCTTGAGCCTTTATCCTTTGTTTCTTAAACCGTGAACCAAGCCACGTTATAACCCTTCAAAAGTCCTAATTGAAGCACGGGTTAGTTCGAAAGCATACGGTTACAAAAGGTATCCTGACTCCTGTAAGGCTTTACTCAAAATCCTGAGTTGAATTTTTCTTACAAAACTTCTTTATTTGCTAAAAACAAATTTTTCAAAATTTCAAGACAAACATAAACTTTGCATTACTTGAATATCACTGTTTGCATATGGCTATTTGTTCGACATTAGAGAAATTCACACAACAAATATCCAGTGAATGAAATCTCTCTCAGTGAACAAAATCAATTCAAGTAGGATGACACTTCCAATGACAAATCTCCTATCAACAAGGGGGTTTTACATGTCACTATCTAGCACACCTGGGGCAGTCCAGTCAAGATTCCAAGAAATCTCTCAAGAATTGCAGAGTAACCAGGGGTAAATCTCCATCTCTGTCACTTGGGACATTGAACGTCAATCTCAGCGAAGGGTTACGTACAATCAAACATTTTCTGGAAATACCACAAACATTTGCTGTTAGGGGTAATGACAAAATCCTTCTCATAGGATGATTCCCCATCAAGAGTTTAATCTCTGAAAACCTTTCCCCAGTTGAGACAACCTCAAGAATCCTCGAGGACTTTCCCCAACGAAGTCGCCGCCTCTCCAACAGATTAAGCAACAGAGTTTATTTCCCCAACAAACGGCAAGAATCCCCAGCTTTAGGCGGCCTCTCCGACCACTACAAATCAAAGGACCATAACTCCTCTTCCTCAGTAGACTACTCTACAATCCCTAGCAAGTTATTGTGAAGCTTGGACCCAACTAGACATTAGTTCAACTTCGACTCCCCAGTAGAGCAACGGACAATCGAGACTCCTGAACTTTTTCCCCCAAGCAGGAACCAATACTCTCCACAGAGTTCGTAACTCTCCCCAGTGGAGTTTCTCCTCAAACAACAAAACATGAATCCCCAGTGGAAACATTCTAAGCGAAGTTTGAAGACACACATACTCTTCAACAACAGTCCAGGATTTAACAAACTCCCCAGCATTTGTCAAGGATTTATTTTCCAGACAAAAATACATTCATTAACATCTCACATTTCATATATCATATTACATACATGACAAGTGCACACGACACAATCTCATTTATTTTGAGAACATCATTATGCAATGCATACATCATGACATTATATACCACTAACTCTTTACCTTTTCAGGAAAGATCAGTCAACAGATAAAGGTTATCATCCTTTTGGAGTAGTAATCATCCAAGATTCCTTCATCATCCTGTTGAGGTAGTAATCGTCCAAGATTCCTTCATCATCCTGTTGAGGTTGTAGTCATCCAAGATTCCTTCATCATCCTGCTGAGGTTATAGTCATCCAAGATTCCTTCATCATCCTGTTGAGGTTGTAGTCATCCAAGATTCCTTCATCATCCTTCTGAGGTTGTAGTCATCCAAGATTCCTTCATCATCCTGCTGAGGTTGTAGTCATCCAAGATTCCTTCATCATCCTGCTGAGGTAGAAGTCATCCAAGATTCCTTCATCATCCTGCTGAGGTAGAAGTCATCCAAGATTTTGTCATCATCCTGCTGAGGTTGTAGTCATCCAAGATTCCTTCATCATCCTGTTGAGGTTGTAGTCATCTAAGATTCCTTCATCATCCTGCTGAGGTTGTAGTCATCCAAGATTCCTTCATCATCCTGTTGAGGTTGTAGTCATCCAAGATTCCTTCATCATCCTGCTGAGGTTGTAGTCATCCAAGATTCCTTCATCATCCTGCTGAGGTTGTAGTCATCCAAGATTCCTTCATCATCCTGCTGAGGTTGTAGTCATCCAAGATTCCTTCATCATCCTGCTGAGGTTGTAGTCATCCAAGATTCCTTCATCATCCTGTTGAGGTTGTAGTCATCCAAGATTCCTTCATCATCTTGCTGAGGTTGTAGTCATCCAAGATTCCTTCATCCTGCTGAGGTTGTAGTCATCCAAGATTCCTTTATCATCCTGCTGAGGTTGTAGTCATCCAAGATTCCTTCACCATCCTGCTGAGGTTGTAGTCATCCAAGATTCCTTCATCATCCTGCTGAGGTTGTAGTCATCCAAGATTCCTTCATCATCCTGCTGAATTTATAGTAATCCAATATTCCTTCATCATCCTGCTGAGGTTGTAGTCATCCAAGATTCCTTCATTATCCTGCTGAGGTAGTAATCATCCAAGATTCCTTCATCATCCTGCTGAGGTAGTAATCGTCCAAGATTCCTTCATCATCTTGCTGAGTCCAGATACAATCACCTTCGGATGGCATCTTTAATCCCATCTCCAACAACTATTCATTACCTCTCCAAATGACATCTTTAAGCCTATTCCCTACATAACCAACTAACACATCTTCGAGTGCAAATTTTCTGGGCACTCTAGTGTTCAATCATCTTCCACCTTCAACTCACGAATGGCAGAATTACCAATCTAACTCTTCAGGTGTAAGAAGATTGAACAGGGGCAGCTGTTGTACCCCAAAATTTGCCCTCTTATTTCTCAAGGAATTACCCTGGATCCTCAAGTTTGCTTTCATCCAATTCCAAGCCTTGAACTGCAATTTTTCAAGAAAAGTCATCCGCAAGGGCAAAATGGTCATTTGCACACTGAGAAGTCTAACTTTGACTTTTGGATCAAAATAAAATCTCAAAAATCATATTTCATCAAGACATGTTGGAATATGAAGTTTATTTCATCAAGAATTTCAAAAGTCAAATTTTACTTTGGAAAAGTCAAATTCTAAATACTTAGAAATTTTTCTAAGTGTTTAAGAAGCATGAAAAAACTCAGAACTTCTGTCCAGATTATCACCCTAACACTCAGCAAATTCTGGATATTCTCAAGACAGAGTTTGGTCAGAACTTCTGGGCAAGTTTTCATAAAAGCTTCAGTCAGAGTTTTCCAGGGTAATTCAAAGAAGGTTAAGAAGCGTGCTGCAATCTTTCTAGAAAGTATGAAAGCCCCTTCAGAATATGCTGGAGCCAGGAGATACAAAGATCATAGGTTGGATGCTACGCTGAAGCAGAACTTCTGATCCAGAATGAAGCCTTGGTGTAGAATCTCACGTTGTAGAATTTTTGTTTGTGATAAGTCTCATCATCATTTAATGCTCATTTAATGCTCACAACCACTTTTGAGTCTTTTATCCAAAGGATTTCCACCACGTGTACCTCTACTGTATTGGGATAGCAAACTCCGGTACTAGGCCCATGATTTGTTTTTCTTTTCCTTAAATCCTGCTGACAACTCCAGATTAAGCATGGTTAAAAGCTGTTAATCAGTAGCTAGTTCAGCCTATGCTTGCATCCCATAATTGCACCAAACTAGCATACGTAAACAGTGATGAAAAAGCAAGGGAACAGGATGCCAAAAAAGGTTCAAATCCCTTTCTTTTTTCCTAAAATCACAACAAATTCACCTATAAATAAGTTTCTCCATCACACTTTCAAGGGGCTGGCTTTTGGAAAGAGAGAACCATCAAAAGAGAAAAGAAACCTGCGAAACCTTTCGTAAAAATCCAGAAATCCCAAACAGAAAACCAAAACCTTTGTTCTTCCTTTTGAATCAAAGAGCTTGGCATTTCCTCTTCAGTTTCTCTTGCTGATTCCAGAACATCCAAAGGCATCCAGCCACTCAAAGCTCCAAGCACGCTCCAGGTTCAAGGTAAGTCTTTCTGACTTTGCTTGTTTTTCATTATGAACATCATTAACATGTAAATATCATAGTATTAATGTTGTACATATCATGGCTTAAGTAGAAAAACTGTGGATCATAACTTCTTGATTAGGGCTTGACTCAGATTCAGGATTAGAACTTTTATAAGTTGTTGTGTTATTATCCTCTTGATTTGTTGTTTATTAATAACTGAATAAATTGCCGATGTGCTGATTAAGAGTTGAAATATGGCATAAAACTTCTGATGTTCATTCATAGTTTTAACATACATAACTTCTATGACTTTTCTCACTGTTAAACACACACAGAACTTCTGAGTTCTCTTCATTGTTTTAACATACAGAACTTCTATGAATTTTATCACTGTTAACACACACTGAACTTCTGATTCTTACATGCTGATAACACACTGAACTGCTAATATTCACTCACTAACTCAGCATAATTCAGAACTTCTGATGATTCACTCACTGTTCTAACACAGCACAGAACTTCTGAGTTCTCCTTACATGTCAAATACACTGAACTTCTGATTTTCATGCGCTGATAACATGCTGAATTGTTGATTGTTCATTCACTGTCTTAGCACCATACAGAACTTCTGAGTTCTTCCTACTGTTTTGACACGCACAGAGCTTCTGAGGTTTTCTCATTGTTCTAACATTCAGAAGTTCAGCACATAGCAACCCATAACTTTTGTGTTTTCCCTCTAACGTGTCTTGCAGGACCTCAGAGTTTATCAATCCAGAACTTCTGATTCCACTGACGTCTCCTGCTGAGTCACAACGCTCTTGGCTTCAGAACTTCTGATCCTAGTTGTTCTTCTTGCAGCAGCACGCTGTTTCTATCTTGCATTTATTTTCCTTTTTATCATTTTTAATATTAACATAAAAAGCATAAAAATACTTTCCTTTTAATTTATTTCCTTAAGACAAAAACATTTTCTAAACAAGTCCATTTCTTTCTTATATTATGCATTTCAATATGGTTGTAATAGATAATTAGGACTTAAATTCCTTGCAATCCCCATTCGTAAATATGTACCCCATCCCTAAAGTATTGTAATAGCGTAGGAGTTTACATTTCTACAATTTATCGCTTTCGAATGTAAATGCTATTAATTAGGGTGTGTATGGTAAGAGATAAAATCAACAAGTAGATCACCCTAATCAAGACTAAATGCATGCAATCAAACACACTTGCACACATGCACCCTTAAGGTAATTTCACTTTGTTGCCTATCCGAAAATAGTCATGTCCCTCGAACATGGGAGTTTTAGCAAAGACCCTTGATAAAAGATCGTAGTCCCTCGATGACCCTCGATGTTGCCTTCGGTAAACGATCTAGTCCCTAAAACGATATTGCTAAAACGTTCCATAGGTTACCTTCTATGACTATACAAACGTCCTACACCCGTCCCTTCACATTCAATGATAGGGCTTCTTACCAAATCAATGGTAAGATAGCAACATCTAAAGGAGGAGGAAAAGAACATCTAAGACCTTTTGAGTAGTTAGATTCGCTCTTAGTTGCTCGCTTGCTCATGACAAAAACATTTTATACACCCACACTCTCATTTTGAAACATTTTCAAAAGACAACACTTTGTACGCGTTCTTATAAAAATGAGAACCATTACAAAGAATACACCTTTTTAAAATCACTTTCAAAAGCACATCTCACAAACGCATCTTTGAACTATTTTCAAAACAAACACTTTCTATGCGTTCTTATAGAAACGAGAAACATTACAAAGTTACATTTCCAAAAATACTTTGAAAACCCACACCACAAGCACATTCAAACAAAAGCAAGTGATTTAGAAAGTAACTAATAGCCCATGGAAAACCATGGATGAAAAGGGTGCTAATACCTTCCCTTTTCATAATCTACCCCCCTAACTCAAGAAAACATCTCTAAAGGTCTTTCCTGTGCTTTTTCACCTTTCCTTTTGGATAAAAGAAAAGTCGGTGGCGACTCTTGCTAAACCACAACATTTGCGAACACAAATGCAAAACCCTCAAGTCAGTTCTCCCACCGTATCACAGTGATCCTAATAGGTTTGTTTGAGATGGTAATAATGGATAAGTCTTCACATTTATTGATCAAACTCTTGGCAAATGGAGTCTTTTCAAACTGAATTTTATGGCTATCCATCAGGCATTGTATGCCTTTCTTCAGCCCTTCATAAACATTGTATCGTCTTGTACAGCACACACAGTCTTTTTTACAGCCAGGGAAGATCCCAGCCTTCAACTGATTGTTCTTTATTATATTCAGCGGAGTAGTCAAATTTTCAACAGAGGTAACAAAAATTGTATCTTCGAAAGCATTAACACCTTTGTCATGCTTCGGCATTGGAGCGGTAATCACATTCGGCATTGGAGGAGGATCAAATTCAGTAGTTTTGTTGTCAATTAAATCCTGGATTTTATTCTTCAAGGCCCAGCACTGGTCAGTCTCGTGCATGGGGTTGTTTGAATGGTAAGCACATTTAGCGTTTGGATTATACTTTGGTGACGAGGTGTCAGGGTTGGCGGAAGGATCGCGCAACGTCACTAAATTAGCCTTGAGAAAATGTTGAAGGGATTGAGATACTGACATGCCTAACCTTGTAAATTGTCTTCTTGGAGTTTCAAAATGTTGATGATTTGCGGATGGTCTTGGAGTAGGAGTTGGATTGGAGATTCGGACAGCATTGACAGACGGACGATCATTCTTCATGGTATGGACCCTTGCCCCATACACAACATTAACTTCCGTCTTTGTAGCAAAATGTTTCTTGATAGGATTGATGGTGGAGGTAGATTCCACAGAGATCTTCCCACTTTTGATGCCACTTTCCACTCTTTCACTAGTTAAGATTAGTTCGGTGAAACCAGAAGAAGAGCAGCCAACCAACAGATTAAAGAAAGGACCAGATAAAGTGCCCATGAACATGTCGATGTGCTCCCTATCAGTTAAGGGAGGTTGGAATCTACTAGCAAGGTCTCTCCACTTTTGCGCATATTCCTTAAATCCTTCATTCTTTCCCATGGTCATATCTTGTAACTGAACCCTTGTCGGTGCCAAGTCAGCATTGTATTGATACTGATGGTAGAAGGTAATAGCTATATCCTCCCAAGTGTTGATACGAGAACCATATAAATGATAAAACTACTCAAGTTGTGTTCCAGCCAAGCACTCTTGGAAAAGTGAACCCAGAGCTTCTTATCAGCAGTGTGCGGTTGTATCTTGCGTATATAAGATTTCAAATGGAGTTTGGGACAAGAAACCCCGTCGTACTTTGCAAAGATTGGTACTTTGAATTTGCGGGGAATGATTACACCAGAGATCAAACCCAAATCATCAAAATCTAAACCGGGGACGGCTTGAATTTCAACAGCTTTCAATCTGTCTTCTAATTGCTTGTATTTGATGTCAGTGGGTGGATACTGCTCGTTGAAATAATCATCATCTGATTCTTGATTATTAGCACATTCAGCCTGAGTACTCTTGACCTCACCGACCTGGTTCTTGTCCTCTTCAGATGGGTCTCCTCCTACCGGGATTTGACGGATTCTCTCCTCAAACCTTTTACCCGTGTTGAGCAGAGCTTTCTTCTTTGGCTTTTTCTTAACAGCCAGAAAAGCCATCATATCTTGCTGCCCCTTGGCTAGGACGAGTAGAGTTTCCTGAAACTAAGAATTCTGGGCTTGGAGTTCCGTCACAGTTTTCTCTAGATCCATCTTGCTGAAATAAACAGCAGAAAGATAAGGAAACCTGTTATGCGAAAACCTGTCATGTTATGATGCATGGAATATGTATATGCAAATGATTTCAAGGATTAATGAAATTTAAATTTGTATAGACAAAAGAATAAACAAACGTTAATTCTCATTAGACAAAACAAGAAAGATTACATCATGCCTCTTGGGCTTACAAAATAGCTTTCTAGGATAAAAAGACCGAACGCGTCCTCTTTGGCACGAGATAAGCGTTCACATTCTGCTCTTCTTGTAGCTGTTTTGTAAGCTCTAAGACCCTCTTCTCACTAGCATAGAACTGAGCCTCGAAAGTGTCTCGTTCTTCTTTCAGCTGGATCCAACCCTTTTGTAAGTCTTTGATAGAGGTAGGCATGTCCGGATGGAGGATAATATAGGGAACATTTCCTTCGACCATAGGCTCCATAATGATTGGTAAGATGGAAGGATAAGGCATCACAAGTTTCTGCACACGAGCTCGTACCCATTTAAGGTAAGGCTCGAGGGGAATGGAATTCTTGTGTCCTAGCGTCTTGCTATCCACCTTGTTCAACATCCTTCAGGCTCAGATAAACCTCTGACGATAACCTTGATTGTCGCTCTCGTAGTCAAATACCAAACCTTGAATAAGCATCTCATGGGGACCATCCCTTTGGGCGTAACCAAACTGTCTTAAGGCTAAGCAAGGGTTGTAAGTGATACCTCCTCTAATGCCAAGCAAAGGGACATTAGGGAATTCTCCATAACGGTCGATGATAATAACATTCTCCAAAGAGAGGGAACACCAATGAATATATGAATGTTTGAGCGTCATCAACCTATGTGACCACCTTGAACCTGGCTCATTCTTCAATACTGATTGGGGAAGATGCGAAATAAACCATCTTGCTAAGAGAGGAGTACAACACATGAGGATACCTCTTTTCCTCGTGGTACGAGTGTGAAAGGAATGAAGGATGTCCCCTAGCAAAGTAGGCACTGGGTTACGAGACATGAAGATTTTGATGGTGTTCACATCTATGAGTTGGTCAGGATTTGGAAACAAAACCATCACATAGATAAGGAGAGCCACAATTTCCTAAAAGGCTTGCAAATCCAAAGAGTTCCAACAGTTTTGGGCTTTCTCAAACAAGAACTTTGCTAGGAAACCCTTGACACCACTCCTTGTTTCCCAATTAGTTGTGATATCAGATGGTTGCAAGTGTAGAGCTTGAGCAATCTCTTCTGGATTTAGATCTCTTTCCGTACCGTTGAAAGATAGTTGATTGAGAATGGGAATCCTCAAGAGTCAGGAGAATTCTTCTAAAGTTGGCACAAGTTGATAATCGGGAAATATGAAGCAATGGTGTAGGGGATCAAAGAACTGAAAGAGCACCTTCATCATGTCTTCATCAGTGTTGGAAGTGACCAAGTTTAGTAAGCGACCATGTCTTTCGGTAAATGGAGAATTTTCAGGAATCCTTAATGCTAACTCTTTGAGTTGAGGAGGGATTCTTACAAGGTTGACTTGAATAGTTTTCCTGCGAAGTGAATCCATATCCTACAAAACAAGAACAAAGATGAATCCCCAAAATCCTTGAAATGGTTAGTGGATGTATATGATGTTCATGATGTCCATGATGTTATGTATAAGTATGCATATACAAGAAAAGAAAACAAGTTCTTAGTTTAGGCTTGCATGGAGTTTTATAGGTAAGTACCCTCTTGAAGTTTAGTTGGCTTAAACCTGTCCTAGTAATAGTAACCGGGTTCTAAAGAGCTCAATATCACTGGATTGTTTCCTTGATCATTGTTTTAGCTCAAGCCTCTTTAAATGGCGACCGAAATATCCCAAGAAACCAACACTCAATGAGTGTAGTATCGAGTATCTACCAACTTCGGACTGCACCAAAGCTGGCCATCTCACTACATCCTTGTTGTACCCCAAAATTTGCCCTCCCATTTCATCAATATTTTCTCACCACAAGACCTTTGGAGCTCAAGATCAAGTTAGGGTTTTCTCTGCTCAAGACTCCTCCTTGCACTGTTGACCCAAATTAGGGTTTGAGTTTGCACAAAGATGTTTTCACCTAAAATGCCCAAGATGACTTGCATGCTTCATGTTGGACTCACAAGTTTATCCATACCAAGTTTCAAGCCTTGATTCCAATCTTTGCCCAGCCAATTGGGCAGTTGAACAAGAGTTCGATACAAGTACCGGCGTCAGTAACATCACCGGGCCTGCCAAAGTCACTCGCAGTGGCAGGCTCTTTTCACCAGATATTGCACCTCCAGCTATTCAGAAACCTCTTGTCATCACACCTGCAAGTGTGCCTGCTTCCCTTCCTGATCAAGTTCCTGTTTCTACCCCTGCTGCCGAGTCATCTGACGCTCGGGGCAAAGGGATTTCTACTGATATGCCTGCCCGGAAGGAGGCACCAAAGACAACCAATGTTGAAGCTTCCCGGCAAGAGATGGAAGAGATTCTCAAGATCATTAAGAAGAGTGATTTCAATGTAGTTGAGCAGCTGGGGCACACCCCCTCTAAAATTTCTATGTTATCACTGTTGTTGTGTTCAGAGGCCCATGCCAAGGCCCTGATTTCCTTCCTGAAGACGGCCCATGTGCCACAAGAAACATCTGCTGATCAATTTACAGATTATGTGGCCAACTTGACTGCTAATAATGGGTTGGGTTTCTCTGACGCCGATCTGACTGCCAAAGGAAAGAACCATAACGATGCCCTGCATGTCTCCATTGAATGCAGGGGCACTACTCTTTCCCATGTGTTGGTAGACACCGGTTCTTCATTGAACGTATTACCCAAGAAGGCCCTAGACAGGTTGGATTGTGAGGGTTTGGAGCTCAAGCCTAGTAACATTGTTGTCCGGGCCTTTGACGGTTCGAAAAGGATGGTACATGGGGAGGTTGACATTCCAATCAGGGTTGGTTCTCAAGTTTTTGATTCTACTTTCTATGTGATGGACATCCGACCATCCTATTCTTGTTTGCTGGGTCGTCCATGGATCCACAAGGCTGGAGTTGTAACCTCCACACTACATAAGAAGCTTAAGTACCCGGTCAGAGGGAAGATTGTCACAGTTCAGGGGGAAGAAGAATATATGGTCAGCCACCTCAACTCGTTCTGATACATAGAGATGGATGGGGAGTTCATTGAGACCCCCTTTCAACACTTTGAAGAGGTGCCTCAGACGCTGGCGTCAGCAGAGACTGTGACTGTAGAAGATTCTCCATTGAAGATGGCCTCCCTAAAGGATGCTCGGGCTGTTATTGAGAAGGGTGAGTGCGCAAACTGGGGCCGACTTCCTGATTTCACTCCAAAGACCGACAAGTTTGGTTTGGGTTTCACTGCAGAGGCTCAGAGGGTTGTTCGTAAGGCAAGGATTGGAAGATCTCTTGTGCTCATCACCAACCCGGGAGTAAATGCTATTGAAGACGACGTGGAGGAATCTGAATTCGACAGCTGGATCTACCCAACAACCGACGGTGGACCAAGCAACTGGACTGCCAAAGACTTCACACCTATTACTTTTGTCACTCAGTAATGAACTCTTTTGTTTTGAATTTGTAACAGACAATATTTTGGAACTTTTATGGCTCGGTGTCTTACCCGGGGCACCGTGGCTTCATTTGTGAGGGCTTTTGTGTGTCATTTTCATATATCATTAATAAAAACATTGGACGTTTGTTGCATTTCAAAATCTTGCGCTCCTTTTCTTTCTTTATTATATATTGCAAAACAGCTATATTTACACACAGTCACCTATACAGGTTCCAATCCACTCTGGATCTCACTGGTAACGACTCTGCTACTGCAAGTTATGACTTCGAAAATCCGATCAACTTAGCCGAAGACGAAGGTGAAGATGATTGTGAAGTTCCTGGTGAGCTTGCAAGACTGCTACTCCAGGAAGAGAGGGCCATTCAGCCACATGAAGAGCCAGTGGAAACGGTAAATCTGGGTACTGAGACAGATAGAAAGGAAGTCAAGATTGGTTCCAATCTAGAGCTCAGTGTGAAACGACATTTGATTCAGATGCTGCATGACTATGTGGAAATCTTTGCTTGGTCTTACGAAGACATGCCTGGGTTGGATACCGACATTGTGGTTCATCATCTGCCTACCAAGGAAGAATGCCCTCCGGTAAAACAGAAGGTCCGCCGTATGCATCCAGAAATGTCCGAGAAAATCAAAGCTGAGGTTATGAAACAATTTGATGTCGGGTTTCTAGCAGTGACTTCTTACCCTCAGTGGGTTTCCAACATGATTCCAGTGCCGAAGAAGGATGGTAAGGTCCGAATGTGTGTTGATTACAGGGATTTGAACAGGGCGAGCCCTAAGGACGATTTCCCTCTGCCTCATATCAACGTTCTGGTTGACAACACTGCTCAGCATAAAGTATTCTCTTTCATGGACGGCTTCTCCGGTTATAATTAGATCAAGATGGCTCCTGAAGACATGGAGAAGACCACTTTTGTTACTCAGTGGGGCACCTTTTGCTACAAGGTCGTGCCTTTTGGGTTGAAAAATGCTGGGGCAACCTACCAACGTGCCATGGTTGCTTTATTTCATGACATGATCCATCACGAGATAGAAGTATACGTCGACGATATGATTGCAAGGTCCCAAACTGAGGAGGAACACCTTGACCATCTACAGAAGCTGTTTAACCGTCTGAAGTTGTACAAGCTGAGGTTGAACCCAAACAAGTGCACCTTTGGCGTGATATCTGGAAAATTGCTAGGCTTCGTCGTAAGCGACAAAGGCATTCAAGTGGACCCTGCCAAAGTGAAAGCCATACAAGAGATGCCAACTCCCAAGACAGAGAAAGAAGTCAGAGGCTTTCTAGGACAGTTGAACTACATTTCCCGATTCATCTCGCATCTAACTGCTACCTGTGAACCAATCTTCAAGCTGCTGAAGAAAGATCAAGTAGTACGTTGGAACGATGAATGTCAGGCCGCTTTCGAAAGAATCAAAGAGTATCTCCAAGAACCACCCATTCTTATGCCTCCGGTTGAAGGGAGACCTCTAATCTTATACTTGACTGTATTGGACAACTCAATGGGGTGTGTGCTGGGGCAGCATGACGAGTCTGGCCGAAAAGAACACGCCATTTATTACCTTAGCAAAAAGTTTACCGACTGTGAGACCCGATACTCACTGCTCGAGAAAACTTGATGCGCTTTGGTATGGGCTGCTCGCCGGCTGAGACAGTATATGTTGACTCACACTACTCTGTTGATTTCAAAAATGGATCCAATCAAGTACATATTCGAAAAGCCTGCCTTGTCCGGAAGAATAGCAAGATGGAAGATGATCTTGACGGAATATGACATCCAGTACACGACTCAAAAAGCAATCAAGGGAAGTGTATTGGCAGACCATTTGGCACACCAGGCAGTGGACGATTACCAGTCGATGAACTTTGAATTTCCAGACGAGGATATCATGGTAGTGACTGATTGTGAAGTACCTGGACCGGATGAAGGACCTGAGGAAGGATCCCGATGGTCTATGCACTTTGACGGAGCCTCGAACGCTTTGGGTAATGGTATCGGCGCTGTGATCATATCCCCTAAAGGCACTCATACTCCACTCACCGCCCGGCTATGTTTCAACTGCACCAACAATATAGCGGAGTATGAAGCATGTATCATGGGTCTTCAAGCTGCAATCGACCTAAGGATCAAGTTTCTGAGTGTCTTCGGAGATTCCGCTCTCGTGATCAATCAGATCAAAGGCGATTGGGATACGAAACACCCAAATCTTATTCCTTACAAGGAGTATGTGCTGACGTTGATTCCCCATTTCGAAGAGATAACCTTTGAACACTACCCAAGAGAGGAGAATCAGTTAGCGGACGCGTTGGCTACGATGTCTTCTATGTTCAAAGTCAAATGGGACAACGAGGTGCCCCGGATTATTATTTGGAAGTTGGATGAACCTGCACATTGCTGCGATCTCGAGACCGAAGAGGTAACAGAAAAACCCTGGTATCATGAAGTGAAGAGGTACCTTGAAGCTCAAGAATACCCCGAAGGCGCATCTGTTAATGACAAGAAGTTTCTGAGAAGGTTCGCGGCAAAGTTCTTCCTCAGCAACGACATTCTGTATAAGCGAAACCATGATTCAACCTTACTGCGTTGTGTGGATAAGACTGAAGCAGAAAGGATCATGGCAGAGCTACATGAAGGTACCTTCGGAACACATTCCAGTGGACATACCATGGCAAAGAAAATCCTTCGGGCAGGATATTTCTGGTCCATAATGGAAGCCGACTGTTATCAGCATTCTCGAACTTGTCATAAATGCCAGATCTATGCTGATAAGGTGCTCATTCCTCTGGTTCCTCTAAACGTCTTGACAGCACCTTGGCCTTTTGCAATGTGGGGCATTGATATGATCGGCGAAATCAGACCTACGGCATCTAACGGGCACCGCTTCATCCTGGTAGCGATTGATTACTTCACAAAATGGGTTGAAGCAGCTTCCTACGCTACCGTAACCAAGAACTTCGTGGCACGGTTCATTCGGCACAACCTGATCTATCGATACGGTGTACCTGAGAGGATCATTACGGATAATGGTACCAATCTCAACAACAAGATGATCATTGAGCTCTGCAAGCAATTCAAGATACAACACCACAACTCTTCTCCCTATCGACTGAAAATGAATGGGGCTGTAGAAGCAGCGAATAAGAACATCAAGAAGATTGTGAAGAAGATGACAGTGACCTACAAAGATTGGCACGAAATGTTACCGTTTGCTCTTCATGGGTACCGTACTTCAGCACGGACGTCAACAGGGGTAACTCCCTTTTCCTTGGTCTATGGCATGGAGGCAGTCTTGCCTATTGAAGTCCAAATACCCTCTCTCCGGATAATGAAGGATGCAGGTTTGAGCGAAGATGACTGGATCCAGACTCAGCTTGATCAATTAAACCTAATTGACGAAAAGAGACTCACTGCTATTTGTCATGGTCAGACGTACCAAAAACGAATGATCAGGGCATTTAACAAGAAGGTCAGACGACAAGAGTATCAAGTCGGAGACCTGGTAATCAAGCGCATCATTATTCCTCAAGGTGATCCCAGGGGAAAATGGACCCCTACGTACGAAGGGCCATTTGTGGTTAAACATATCTTCTCAGGAGGAGCTATGATTCTAACCACCATGGATGGTGACGACCTTCCTCACCCCGCCAATGCAGACATAGTAAAAAGATACTACGCATGAACTAAAGACCCACTAGGTTGACACACCTAGGCAAAAATAAGGGCTTCCCGGCGAACCAAAAGGGTTCGGGCAAAAACAAGGGATGAAATGAAAAAAAATATGTACACCCGGCAAGTCGAAAACCTGAAAAGGCGGCTTGGGCAAAAATGGGTATCCCGGTGGACTGAAAACCCGAAAGGGCGGTCCAGGCAAAAGTTAGGGATAAAGCGTAATACTATGTCTCATTGGATCACCTTGCATCCAGAATTCGGCATCAACTATCGGGCTCAGACGACGCCAATCAATCAGCTTCATCTTCAACTAAGCAGCAAAGTGATGAGACGCTTGAAAACATAAAGGCGATAGCAGAGTTGGAACCCAGTGGGATTATTTTTCACATAGCTGTTTTATTTCCTTTTCACAAAATTGTATAAACTCTATTTTGCTCGGCGGCGTTCTCTTACTAGGACGTCAGCCTCCTGTACATAAAACACCTATTTACAGGCAAATTTCAAAATCAATACAAGTTCAATTTTTCAGACAAATTACCCATCGTTTTTCCTTTTTCTGTTTTGTTTTGCAAAGAACGTCCAATTATCATTTTTGATATATGCATTTGACATTAATTGCTAATCATGAATATTTGCATGCAAAACAAAGGACTAATTATAGATGACATCAGAACCAGGGGCAATAAAGAATTGTCTAAGCGATCTAGTTGCTCTGTCCACCAAGGTACCAAGGTAGGTTCGGCTGAAGAACATAACCAGGATACCTTCACTCCCTGTTGAGTAAGACAAGATTCAGCAATACTCTCCCCAGGCAGAGTTGGTCTCCCAGCAGCCCTAAAAAGGCACAGTATCTCCAGCAAGTCAGCGATACTCTCCCCAAGCAGAGTTAGTCTACTGACAGCCTTAAGGAAGTTGGGTATCCCCAGAAGTTCTCAACATTCCCCAGCGGAGTATAGACATTCCTCAGTAAGCATCCCCGGCAGTCTTAATATAAGATTGTTCCCCGGCAAAATACCAGACACCCCAGTGGAACCATTCCCCAGTGCAGTCCAAAGTTTCCCCAGGAGAGTGGAATCCATATCCCCAGTAGATTCTGGAAGCTTATCCCCAGTAGATTTTGGAAGCTTATCACCTGCAGCGTACGTACGTCTCTCCCCGACTTTATTCAAAGGTTATTTCCCCACCAGGGTATAACTGGGTTATCCTCAGCTAATTACCACGGAAAGTTCATCCTCGACGAAGTTCTTCCTATCCCCAGCGGAGTTCATTAAGTTCCCCAACATAACTTATCAGTGGAATCCCCAGCGGAGCTCTCATCAAAACCTCAGCGAAGTATCTCTTCCCACAGAGTAATTCCCCGCAGAGTAATCTCTCCAACAAGTTTATCCCCTGACGGAGTCATCTTCTCCTATCGGTTTATTCTTGCAACCATCATCCCCAGCGGAAGCGAAGAACTCTACTCTTTAACATCAGCCCAGGATTTGATTTCCCGGCCTTCTTCAAGGATTTATTTTCCTAGTCGAAAACACATTCATAGACATTTCACATTTTATACATCCTGATACATACATATACGCATCATATCACACGATCTCATTTATTTTTAAGAACATCATGACATCATACATCATGACATTGCATACAACTAATGTTTTGCCTTTTCAGGAAAAGGTCAATCCAAAGATGTTTACTATCAACTATCGCAATTCCAGATTCGATACCTGTATCTAGCCAAGGCATATTTGTGAGTGATTTGATTGTAGATTCGATACCTGTATCCAGCCAGGGCATATCTGCACGAAGAGTTTAGAGATTCGATACCTGTATCCAGCCAGGGCATATCTGTAGACGACAAATTCCAGATTCGATACCTGTACCTAGCCAGGGCATATCTGTAGACGATAAATTCCAGATTCGATACATGTATCCAGCCAGGGCATATCTGTAGACGACAAATTCCAGATTCGATACCTGTACCTAGCCAGGGCATATCTGTAGATGACCAATTCCAGATTCTATACCTGTATCTAGCCAGGGCATATCTGTGAGTGATTGATTGTAAATTCGATACATGTATCCAGCCAGGGCATATCTGCATGAAGAGTTTAGAGATTCGATATTTGTATCTATCCAGGGCATATCTGTGAGCAATTGATTGTAGATTCAATACCTGTATCTAGCCAGGGCATATCTGCATGAAGAGTTTGAAGATCAACCCCTGTAACAGGCCAGGAAATTATCTTTCTTTCTCAGGTATGCAAGTTCTCGCTAAGGAATCTCTTACGCGATCGACACCCCGATGGCATCTATAAGCCCATCCTCCTATCCATCCTATCTCCAAATGGCATCTATAAGCCCATTCCCGACATCACATTGCTGATACTCCACTATGCGAGTGCAAATTTCTGGGCACTTTAGTGTTCAATCATCTTCCACCTTCGGATCACGAAAGGCACGCAAGCCAATCTACATCCTCAGGTCTAAGAAGATTGAACAGGGGCAACTGTTGTATCCCAAAATTTTCCCTCCCATTTCATCAATATTTTCTCACCACAAGACCTTTGGAGCTCAAGATCAAGTTAGGGTTTGCTCTGCTCAAGACTCCTCCTTGCACTGTTGACCCAAATTAGGGTTTGAGTTTGCACAAAGATGTTTTGACCTAAAATTCCCAAGATGACTTTCATGCTTCATGTTGGACTCACAAGTTTATTCATACCAAGTTTCAAGCCTTGATTCCAATCTTTGCCCAGCCAATTGGGCAGTTGACCTAGAAATCAGATGTATTAGGGAAAAAGTCAACTATGGCCAATTGACAGTCAAACCTCATGATTTTTGACCCACATCAACATTATGAACTCATATTAACCATTTGATCAAGTTTGGATCATAATTCCACAAGATTTGATCAGATCACCAAAAGGGCAAAATGGTCATTTTTAGGGTTTTGACTGCACAAAGGCAATTTTTGACTGTTTGACCTAGCCAATGGCAAACCAAGCTCACATATGGACTCAAGGTTTCAATGACATGGTCTTGACATATTCAACAAGTTCAAAATATCCCAAATGCACAAGATTGACAGATGAATTTTCCAATCAACTGATCAAATTTGACTGTATACTGAAAAGTCAAACTTTGACTTTTTGGTCAAAATCAAGTGCCAAGATCCATTTTTCATAAAAACATGTCAAATTATGAAACTTGTTCATCAAGAAACCAAAAATCACAAATTAGGGTTTGAAATGAAGAAATTTCATAACTTAGAAATTTTCTAAGTTATGAAATTTCCTAATTTTTTCCTAACTTTGTCCCATCTTTTCATCAAGATATATTTGGATTCAAACAAAACTCAAAACATGAAAGTTATAGTCCATTTCAAAATATACAACTTTTATTCACAAAGTTTCCTTAAAAGAAGCTTGTAGCTCAAGTTATGAGTTTTGGAATAGGGGTGCAAAACATTCTTAACTTAGAAATTTTTTGACCTATTTTAGGCAGGATTTTTGCCCAACTTCATGGCCACTTTTCACATGCTTCCACTTGGAATTTCAACTTGCATTACAAATATGGATTGTATTACACATTTCAAGCTTTCCAAATTGTCCAAGAACTCATCAAACACCTTTGTGGTTAGGGAGATTCGAATTTGTCAAGATGGGCAAAAGTCACTTTGTTCATGGCCAAATTCATGTACACAACATTGGCATTTTGAACTCAGCTTGCACAAACTAGATTACAGGCCTCTAATCTCATTCTTACTCAATAATTTAATGCAAAACCTTTATGTCCTAGCATGATCTTGTTCTTTAAGTCATTACATAAAGGATTAGTCTTAAAATGGAAAAAGCTTTTTAGCCATTCTTGTAAAGAAGCACTTTATGTCAAGTTCACAATCTAAGAAGTACAAAGAAGATCTTTTAGGCACAAGATTATGGACTAATCCCACTGATCAAGGAGAGAAAAGGAAGCATGCTTGAGGGGCCTGTAGTAGCCTATAATCAAGTGTGACAAACTTTGCTTATCTAAGAAGAAACTTTGCAAAACAGAGACCACATTCACTTCCTGCAAGCAAGAGCCTAAACAAACTTTGTCCATACATTGCATACTCCCTAACCAACCTAGAACACGAGCCCTTAACCCTCAATACCTCCTCATCCATCAAAGCCAATTTTTTCTGCAAAACAGAGTCCCTGTTGCAGATTGACTTGGCCAGCATCATTCCATCGTGCGTTTTCATCCAAACCAGTTCAAATACATTCCCTACCATTCATACAAACTATCCCCAACCTTAGATACAGACTGTAACAGCCATATCCAAGTGTGCCATTTTCATTTTTCATCTGTGCAGGTTGAGTTACATAGCTCGATTCAGCTAGGTTCAAAGCAAGCTAGAGGTTGGAAGAGCATCCTTGGACCTCAAGTAAGCTGTACAAGTCCTCAAACTTCATTGAAAGCACCTCCATTGTTGGGCACGACTCAAGCTGAACAGGTAAAAGTTTGAACTTCTATCTCTCAATCCAGGCATATCTAGGCTTAGGTTTGTGAAGAAATTATGTCCTACTCATGGCCCTGAAGCTACCCATATCCTCACTTTTCATTTATGTTGTGTGTGCTGAGAGAATTTTGAACCTGAACATTGAACAAAAGTTAGGTCAGGAATTGGGGGAGGAGAAATTCTCTCTCATTTCTGAGAGTTAGATCAAGTTCTTGATATGTATGAATTCGTGATTTGATGCTTTACATTTTTTATGTTATAAGTTTGTGCTAAAAATCAAAGAATCAGGATGTTTGAACAAGGCATGAAAGGCGCGCGTTTTTGAGACAGAAGTGGCTGGAGGTTGAAGAAGCTTGCCTTGGACTGGGCCTGACTTGTTTTTTCTGTTTGCACCTTCATTTTTCACTTACACCCCCTTGGCCCATTGTGTGTTATTTTTATCATTTTTTATTTTTTCTTTTTAATTCTGACTCGTTATTTTTTGTCAAAATATAAAAAACATTAAAAAATATTTTTTCAACCATTTTTGCATTTTATTTGGATTTTTATTTGTTTTATTTAAACTTATACATATGAAATAACATATATACTTTTATGTAAAATACTAAAAAATAATACAAAATACATTTTATTTTCTTATTTTATTTTATTTTATCTTTTGAAAACATTTTATTAAAATATATTTTTTTTGATAAATAATAAATATTTTATTTTTTGTATATATTTAGCATAGTTAATATATAATATAAATACTTATATATTTATTAGAATATTTAGGATAAAAATATAAAAATAATACATTTTTATTTTTATTAATATTTGACCTCAAAAATTACTTTTTTACAATATACTTCTCTTTTTTTTTTTTTTTTTTTTTTTGTATATAATTAATAAAATATTGTATATGATATAAATAATAAATACTATTTATTTACAAAATTAGGGTTTTGCCCTAAACCATGAAAATATCCAAAAATTAACTTTTTTTATTATTTTTTGCTTCACATGAAAAATACTTTTACATACATAGAAAACCATTTTTGTGCATTTTGCATATTTATTGTATTTATTCAATTATTGTACAATTAAATAACTTATATATTCAATTTGGATGTAATAGTTTAGATTTAAATTTCTTGCTAAATATCCCCATTTGAACATTTGTACCCCCATCCCCATGATTATTTTGTAATAATTTAGGACTTTAAATTCCGCATTTTAAAGCTTTCTAAATATGCCATGATAGACTTAGGGTTTGTATGCAAAAATCAAATAACAAATAGCTTGACCTAATTCAAAGACAACAAAGCATGAAAATGGACAACACCAATCACACTTGCACTCCTAGGGTTACTCCACTTGTTGCCTTCAATAATGGGCCATGTTGCATGTTGGGTGTCTTTGGCAAAACAAAACAATTCAAATGATCATAGTCCCTCAATGACGCTTTCGAAAGTTGCCTAAAAATGATCATAGTCCCTTAAAGGAAAAGCTGTCAAAGACACTTGGCACCATTGCAATCATGGTCCATACGATGACCCGTGTCTGTCCCATTAACATCCTAACACAAGATTGTCCACCAAATACAATGGTGGAACGAAATTGTTAAAAGGGTTAAAACATAGGAAAAACCTTTGAGTAAATTTAGGGGTAGACAACTCTTAGTTACTTGACCAATCTTGCAAAACAATCCTTGCCATTTTTTTTTAAAACACACATCACAACACACTTTCAAAACAACTTTCAAAAACATTGAAAAACTTTTTTTAAAAGATACACACCTTTGTATACATTCAAACATGGATCATTACAAAGGTTGCCACGACAATGGCTTCTTTTCAAAACATTTTCAAACCCACACACAAAACACCATTTCAAACAATTGAAAATACAAGGCAAGTGATCTAAGCAAGTAACTAAGAGCCCATGGATAACCATGGATAGAAAGGGTTCTAATACCTTCCCTTTCTATAATCTACCCCCCGAACCCAAGAAAACATCTCAAAGGTTTTTTCTGTGCTTTTTAACCTTTCCTTAGGATAAAATAAAAAGTCGGTGGCGACTCTTGCTCAACCGAAACATTTGCGAAAACAAACGCAAAACCCAAGTCAGTTCTCCCACCGTATCACAATCCTAAAGGCCAAGTGGGTCAAGTAAAGGTTCTAAAAGTTCATTAGTGCTTCATGACATCACTCAGCGGCCCTGTATACTCTTTGATTAACTCAAAGGCTACCAGTACCCACAAATATTTCGCACTAACGTAGCTATTGCTTAGACCATATCGGTATACCCCGCACAGTTTCCACAACGTATTGCTGCTTACCTATAATGTATCCCAAATCCGGGTAGAGGATTCAAACCCAAACAAAGAACCATAATGTAAAGCATACAAGTCAAACAATGTAAGCAAATAAATGTGATTTATCCCTAAGGTAACCCCACTTTTAGAATAATCCCCAGCAGAGTCGCTAGTTTTGTGATGCGGTGGGAGAACTGACTTGAAGGTTTTGCGTTTTATCGCAAATGTTGCGGTTAGCAAGAGTCGCCACCGACTTTTCTTTTATCCAAAAGGAAAGGTGAATAAGCACAGGAAAGACCTTTGAGATTATTTCTTGAGTTCGGGGGGTAGATTATGAAAAGGGAAGGTATTAGCACCCTTTCCATCCATGGTTTTCCATGGGCTCTTAGTTACTTGCTAGATCACTTGCTTTTGTTTGAAATTATGCTTGGTGTGGTTTTGAAAGTATTTTGTAAAAGAGGCCATTGTTTAGGCAATTTTTGTAATGATTCTCGTTCGTAAGAATGTATACAAAGATGTTTGTCTTTTTGAAAATGTTTTCAAGTTTGTAAGATGTTTTGAAATGTGTGTGTTTGTTTTTGAAAATAGCAAGGATATTTGTTTGAAATGGAGCAAGTAACCAAAAGTAATCTACCTACTCAAATGGCTTTTTTGTTCATTTTCTTTTCCTTTGATATTGTTGTCTTACCATTGATTTGGTAAGCAACTCTATCTTTGGATGTAAATGGGACGGGTGTGGGTCATCGTATGACCATGATTAGAAATGTTTCAAAGTATCTTAGCATTTTGAGGGACTAAGATCATTTTTGTAAGGCAACTTTGAATAGCGTCATCGAGGGACTATGATCTTGTTTTTTTTGTTTTTTTTGCTAAGATACCTTACATGCGTAATATGGCCATTTTGTTCAAGGCAACCAAGTGGAGTAACCCTATGGGTGCTTGTGTGCAAGTATATCATTTTCATGCTTGATTTTGTCTTGAATTAGGGTTTTCTATTTGATTGGTTTTATCTTGCCATACAAACCCTAATTATTAACATGTTATATAAAGCGATAAATTCCGGAAAGTAAATATCCTACTATTACAATCATTTGGGGATGGGGTGTACAAATTTACAAATGGGGATTGCAAGAAATTAAAGTCCTAATTATCTATTACAACCATATTGAATAGCCATGAAGAAAATATATGAAGCATGTAAAAATAAAGAAAAATGAAAGGAAAAGAAAACACTTTGGATCATTATGAGTCGACACATGCCATAAAATCAAGCTTCTCGAATGCACTTTTGCTTTGATGAAGACAAATCATGATTGATAAAGAAGGAAAAAATTATTGATCAAGCAAAAAGCCTCTTTGGATGAAGTCTTTGGTTCAAGACCTTAGCAAATTTCAAAGTATAATGATAATACTTACCTTGAACTTAAGATATAGATGCTCAATGGTCAAAAGAAACATTTTATATTGTCCAACTCTTTATTCAAGTCTTTTCAAAGCAAAAATTCAATTTTCATTTGAGTGCAATCGATTTGCATGTTAGTGCAATCGATTGCATGCTTCAGTTTTTTCAAAACATGGCTACTGAATTCCAGTGCAATCGATTTGCATGGTTGTGCAATCGATTGCACACTCAAAATATTTGTAAATCTGGCTACTAGAACCTCGTGCAATCGATTTGCATGGTTGTGCAATCGATTGCACACTCAAAAAATTTGGAAATCTGGCTACTGGAACCCCGTGCAATCGATTTGCATGGTTGTGCAATCGATTTCCTACTGTATGGTTTTGAAAAACAGCTGCCTTACACATGCCTGTTCATGATACTATTTCATGGAAAACTTTCCACTCAATCTTGGCAATTGTTCATGATTTTTTACAAACCTTTTATTCAAAGGTCACTGCATTTTAGCCTAAAAAATGAACCAAATGATGATGATTGAAATGAAGAGTTTAAAGTTAAGGAGACTTACCTTGCAGCTAGAATTTATGTTCTGAGCTTGAGGTGTTGCCTTGTGGACTGTTATGACCTTTTTCAGTTATGAGATTTTTTTGAGAGTCTGTCAACAAAACTTTTGGTTTTCTTTCTATTTTTTTTCTAACTTCTCTCTCTACTTTTCCAACCTCTTCCTCTTGCAAATGCTTCTTCTATTTATAGGCAAAGGACTTGTGAACAAAGGCTGAATAGGTTTACAAGACAACATGTTATGGTTTGGTTGGGTTATAAAAATCAAACTATATCGAGTACCCATAGTCCCAAGGTGAAGTACCAAAGTTGCTGGTATAGAGGAGCTACTTCCCATGATTTATGGTGGAGTATAATCAGCAAAAAGCAAGGTATGGGCTCAAGACAAACTTTGTACAAAAAGCTTTCTTTTCAAGAATAGCAATGGTGCCTTTATGCCATAAATGGAAAGATCTTTTGGACAATGGTTCAAACACTTGGGTAATAGCTCAAGCTCTTGTGTAAACATTAAATTATGTATAGATTTGCAAGCAAGAAGGTGTGCAACATAAGATTATGCAACATAGCATAAGGATTTTGTTATGTGTTCTTCCATAGAATGACTTGCAATTCAAGGATGGATGCCCAACTTCAAGCCCTTAAATCTCCTAGCTCAAGTATGATAAATCCATGCTCTTGGATGTTTTGAAAATCTTGAAACATCCTCTATAACTTTCATGTTGGCCATTTTGACAAAATCATCTTGGAACTATGTGAAAAAATTCCAAGAAGTTGGGATAAAATCTTGAACAAAATCTGTTGGAAATTTCTCTAAGTGTTAAATGAAAATGTCATGACTTCATGAATTTATAACTCAAAATCCAAGCACTTCTAGGAGAAGTTGTGTAAAGCAATGTTGTAGATATCATGGAGATCTACAACTTTCATGTTGAAAGTTTCCCTTGAACCGTCTTGCATCTTGATGAAAGAATAGCATGAAGTGATGAAATTATCATGTATAAAACACTTAGAAAATTTCTAAGTCTTAGAAATCTTGACTTTTCAAGTTGACTTTTGACTTTCTTGACTTCTTGATGATCAAGCTTAATATTCTTGAATGTCTTGATGAAATTTGATCTTTGGAATGTAATGTTGACCAAAAAGTCAAAGTTTGACTTTCTAATATGCAATTGACCATTTTGCCCTTGTGCCAATTCCAAGCCTAAATTGATGTATGAGTGTTGCAAACTTGATGTCATAGAAGATCTTGTGAGAGAATCCTTGAGAAATGAGAGGGAAATTTTTGGGGTACAACAGATGGAAATTCAATTCTCTACAACTTTGTCTCTCTAAGCTCAAGGCCCAAAAATGCTTCATTTGAGAGATATGGGCTAAAACATTATATGTCATTTTAAAAGTCAACAAAAAGACACTTTTTGTCAAAGCAACTTACATCAAGATAAAGTCTTCAATGGAAAAATGATCTTCATGAGAGTTTTAGGAGACATCTTGAGCTTTCCAAAAAGTCCAAGATCACCTTCATATAATAAACATTGAGCAAGTTATGAGTTGTACAAGTTGGGAAATTTTGAGAAAATGCATGAAATCCAAATTGATCAAACTTGAATTTTTAGGCTAATAGGCTTATCTTTCAAGGTTCAAATGTGTTCTTGACCTCATAATGAACCTCTAAATCCATTCATGCACCATAATAATTTTATCTTATTTATTTTGAATTTTTATTCATTTAAACTCAAATTAAATCAGAAAAATATCAAATGGAGGTGCAAGGCTTAGAGGGTTTAAGATTTGATTTATTTTGGGGCCCCAAAACTATACAAAAATCGTGTGGAGTTCACTTGTAAAACAAATCTTGATATTTTGTCTTATTCCAATTTCTATTTTCAAAGAAAAAATCAAAGGTTTCATACAAAGTCCAAGCCCATCTTTGTTGACCTAATTCATGGCCTATAAATACACATCATCTTCAGACAATAGGGACACAAAAAAACCTTGCAAGAAAACACACCTTAAAAACCTCAAAATTTCTCAAAGTAAGGCAAACTTGAAACTTTGTTTTCAGCCTTTCTCAAAGCAAGCTATCCATCCAAATCGATTTCATGGACATTACAGAGTAAGTTGGGATCATCCTTGATGATCATAAGAGCCTGAAACGAGCATCCATGCATCACCGATTTATATAATTTCTTGAATTTTGAATTTTAGTTTCTATCGTGCTTTGATTTATACTAATGTTTCTAATGTGTCTCTGAGATGTAACTATACAGGATTGAGCCATCGTATGAGTCCCATGAGGCCTGAATCATGCATTGCCATTGCTATACCGATTTATATTATTTTCTCTATATCTTATCATGCAGGACGATTCAGCCAATTCTAAGGCCAACATTGAATTTGCATGATATATAAACATGCTCACCGGAGAAGACAATCTGAGCTAGGGCTCTGGCGCTTCTCTGGTCCCTCTGGTTTTATTTTATATTATATTTATTTTGTTCTATTTTGTTAACGGATGAAACAGCCACTCTAGTGGCTAGAGCGCGCGCGATAGGGCATTGGTACATAAGGGTGTGGGTTCGATCCCTGCCTTTTTCTTCTTTTTGTTATTTAGCCTTAGTGTTTGAACCTTTATGTTTTGGATACATTATGTATTTTGGATACATTATCAAGTTATGCTCAATTAAAATGGCCTAGTAACAGTTTGGATTTTACCTCTAATAATATTTATGTAGTGATACGGTGGGAGAACTGACTTGGTTGTTTTTCATTTTATCGCAATTGTTGCAGATAGTAAGAGTCGCCACTGACTTTTCTTTTATCTAATAAAGGAAGGGTGAAAAGAATAGGAAATGCCTTTGAGATATTTTCTTGAGTTCGGGGGGTAGGTTATGAATAGGGAAGGTGTTAGCACCCTTTTCATCTGTAGTTATCTACGGGCTCTTAGTTGCTTGCTAGTTTATTTTTGCTTTGTTTGAAATGTGCTTTGTGGTGTGAGTTTGAAAATATTTTAAAAACTCCTTTGTTGCGGCAAACATTGTAATGATTCTCGTCTCTATAAGAATTTATACAAAGTGTTGGTTTTGAAAATAGTTCAAAGAGGTGTTTGTCTTTGGAAGATGTTTTGAAAGTGTAAGTGTGGAAATGGTTTTGATTTATGAGCAAGAAACTACGAGCTTCCTACCTACTCAAAAGGTCTATATTCTTTTCCTCCTCCTTTAGATGTTTCTATCTTACCATTGATTGGCACGAAGCCCCATTGTTGGATGTGAAGAGACGGGCGTGGGTCAATCGTATAGTCATAGAAGGCAACTTATGAAACGTTTTAGAAATTTTCATAAGGGAATATATCGTTTATCGAAGGCAACATCGAGGGACATCGAGGGACTACGATCTTTTTTATCGAGGGCCTTTGCTAAAATGCCCATATTCGAGGGACATATCTATTTTCTGAAGCAACAAGCGAGGTTACCCTAGAGGTGCATGTGTGTGAATAGTGTGTTTGATTGCATGCATTTTTGTCTTTGAAATTAGGGTTTTCTAACGGTTAATTTTATCTTGTCATACATATCCTAATTACTAACAATTTATATTAAAGCGGTAAATTGCGGAAATTAAAATCCTAAGCTATTACGTCATTTGGGGATGGGGTATACAAATTTACAAATGGAGGGTGAAAAGCAATAAAAGTCCTAATTATTACAACCATATTGAATAGTAATGAAAGAAAATATATAGAAAATATAAAATAGTGCAAAAGAGAGAAAAACAAATCTTTCGATTCATGCACCATGTTCGAAGCATACACCATTCGATTCACAGAGAAGAAACAAATCTTTCGATTCATACAGTATTTTGAAGCATGCACCCTTCGATTCACATACCCTTTTTTCTTCTGTTTAGACGTGTAAAGCAGTGTGGATCGAAGCCTAAGGCTTTGTGTCGAAGCATGCTGTAATTTCTCACTCCAACATTGTTTTATGGTCTGTACAGGTTAGTTCTTGACAAGAAAGTAAAAAAAACAAAATAGTAGCTTCAAAGACAATGATTATTACATGTTATCTTCAAAAATGAAACACCAATGATGCTTGAAACGAAGGATTTAAAGTCAAGAAGACTTACCTTGAAGCTGGAATGTGTTTTTTTGACTTGAGTTGCTACCTTCGAATGCTCTTGGGTTCGAAAGAAAAGAGATGTTATGTTTTTGGTTCTTGGTTCGAAAGAAAAGAACAAAGGGGTTGTGTCTTTTGGTTCTGGACTTAAGAGTGTTCTAAGGTTTCAGCCTTAGTGTTTTCTCCTCTCTCTTTTTTTCTTCTTCTCCTTTTTTCTTGTCCAAAAGCCTCCTTTGTGTGTTGTGGAAACAACTTATTTATAGAAGAGTCTTACTGGAGTTTTTGGGGGAAAAAATGAAATTTGAATAGTTTGGGTATGTTCTTTTCATAGCTTTTGAGGTGCAGCTCTTATATGCTAGTTTTGTGCAAATATGGGGTTGGTTTAGGAGCAGTACAGCAGGACTGTTTTGCAGCAGTTTTAGAGTGTTGTGGTGGCTTGGTGCAGGGTTATTTCATAACAGTACAGCAAATTGTTTTTGACATGGTTTTAGGTTGTTATATGGACAGTAGAGAAAACTTTGGCTTGGCAGCATATAGGACTTTGTTCAGCAGCCTTCGACCAAACTCAACAACAGACGAAACTATGTTTGTTTCCACCAAATGTGTGTCCTTCGAATGGACACACACAACCTTCAACCAGACTCAACAACAGACGAATCAATGTTTGTTTCCACCAAATGTGTGTCTTTCGAAGGGACCACACAACCTTCGACCAAACTCAACAACAGATGAAACAATGTTTGTTTCCACCAAATGTGTGTCCTTAGAGTAGACCACACAACCTTCGACCAAACTCAACAATAGACGAAACAATTGTTTGTTTCCACCAAATGTGTGTCCTTCGAATGGACCACACAACCTTCGACCAGACTCAACAATAGACGAAACAATGTTTGTTTCCACCAAATGTGCATCCTTCGAATGGACCACACAACCTAAATGTACCACTTTGAGTATGCAAGATGATCTCATTGGCATAGTCAAAATGAAAGAATTTATGGATTTCTTTCCTACCAGTAACCATCAGTTGATTAAGTGGTCTAAAATTCAAATGTCCAAACCTCAAATTATAATTCATAGTGTAGAAACTATGTGTGTCAAAGTGTTTAGAGGTGGAATTGAAGCAAGCATGAAGGAAGACATTTCCTTATGGATCGAAGCAAGCATAAAGGAAGACATTGCCTTGTGGATCCAAGCAAGCATGAAGGAATCCATTTCCTTGTGGATCGAAGCAAGCAATGAAGGAAGTCGTTGCCTTGTGGATTGAAGCAAACATGAAGGAAGCCATTGTCTTGTGGATCGAAGCAAGCAATGTAGGAATCCATTTCCTTGTGGATCGAAGCAAGCAATGAAGGAAGCCATTGCCTTGTGGATCAAAGTAAACATGAAGGAATCCATTGCCCGGTCAAAGCTTGTGGATCGAATCACGCTTGCTCTTCTTTGACTTTCCAAAATTTTCCGACCACTCCTTTTTATCAGTCATGTGGTTCGAACAGCCTGAACCAGATTTTGAATTCGACACACCTTTTTTGTATGCTTTGCCTTTTCGAAATTTTCCTCTTCGACCTGACGCTTGAAAGTCCAGTTGTACTTGTGCAAACTTGAACTTTTAAAAATCTTTGTGAGATATGTCTTGAGAAAAGAGAGGGAAGATTTTGGGGTACATCAGTTGCCCCTGTTCAATTTTCTTAAACCTGAAGAGTTAGATTGGTGAGTTCGCCATTCGTGACTTAAAAGTGGAAGATGATTGAACACTAGAGTGCCCAGAAATTTGCACTCGATGATACGTTGGTAGATTGTGTCGGGAATGGGCTTAAAGATTCCATTTGGAGAGGTGATAAAGAGTCTGTTAGAGATGGGCTTACAGATGCCATCCGGAGTGACTGTTGGTAGAAATTGGAAGAAGTATCAGATTAAATATTTGGTCGATTTGATCTGAGTCGGAAGACGTAGTGGGATGAGTATAAGAATAATATCCATAACTGGATTATATCTGACTCGTATCTGAAATTTGTATTGAAATGAGTGTCAGAATGACATCCATCTCTGGATCGTATCTGAACTGTATTTGAAAAATGTTATTGAATGAGTGTCAGAATGATATCCGTGTCTAGATCATATCTGAACTGTATTGAAAAATGTATTGAATGAGTGTCAGAATGGCATCCGTCTCTGGATCGTATCTGAACTATATTCGAACGAATCTGGAATAAGTTATCAGAATGTCATCAGTATCTGGATCGTATCTAAACTGTTTCTAGAAGAGAATCTGGTATAAGTGTCAGAATGTAATCCGTCTTTGGATCGTATCTGGACTGTATCTAGAATCTGGAATAAGTGTCAGAATGTAATCCGTCTTTGGATCGTATCTGGACTGTATCTAGAATCTGGAATAAGTGTCAGAATATCATCTGTCTTTGGATTGTATCTGGACTGTATCTAGAAGAGAATTTGGAATAAGTGTCAAAATGACATCCGTCTTTGGATCGTATCTGAACTGTTTCTAAAAGAGAATATGGAATAAGTGTCAGAATGTCATCGGCATCTAGATCGTATTTGGACTATATCTAGAAGAGAATCTGGAATAAATGTCAGAATGTCATCTGTCTCTAGATCGTATCTGGACTGTTGTATGAGAAGGAGCCCGTGTAGGATTACTTCATGATGAGCCCGTATAAAGTTGCATCCGGAAATATATGGGAATGAGCCTGTGTAAGATTTCTTCGTCTGGTCGTGTAGATAGTTGCCCTAGCTTGTTTCAGGAATTAATCTCTGACCTATTTGAAAGAAATATAGTTTCCCCGACTTGTTTCGGGAGTTAATCTTCAATCTGCTCATGTAGATAGTTGTCCTGTCTTGTTTCATGTATTAATCTATAATCAGTTGTTCGTAGATAGTTGTCCTGTCTTGCTTCAGGTATTAATCTGGAACTTGTTTTTTTTGTTGGCCATAGAGATAGTTGCCTGGCTTGTTTCAGGAATTAATCTCTGACCTTCTTTTTGTTGGTCGTAGAGATAGTTTCCCTGGCTTGTTTCAGGAATTATTCTCTGACCTTTTGAGAAATGATTGTGATATTTACCAAAAGAGGATTTTTGTTGATTTCCTTTTCCTGTAGGGAAAAGGGTTAGTTGCATGCAGATGTATGCATGGCTTGATGATGTTCTCAAAATAAATGAGATTATGTTGTATGCATTTATCATGTATGTAATATGATGTATGAATGTTAAATATTTGTTGAAATGTATCTTTGTCTCGGGAATTAAATCCTTGACAAATGCTGGTGGGCCTTGGGAAATTAAATCTCGATCTGCTGCTGGGGATGAAGAATGTGTGTATCTTCAAAAAAAATTTAGGATGTTTGCACTGGGGATTTATACTCTTGATTGGAGATCATGGAAGTTAACAACTAGTTGGGGATAAAGAAGTTAACTATTATCTGGTCGGCTTCCAGGCTTTGCAGCAACTCATTGGGGATAGCGGAAAACTCTACTGAGGAAGAGGAGTTTTGTTAGTGATTTTAAGGAGTTAAACCAATATCTGGTCGGGTTCCAGGATTTATAGTAACCTCTGGTGATAGTAACGACTCTGTTGGGGACATCAATGACTCTACCGGGGATTAAAGGGCTTTGTCTGTTGATTTGTATTGGTCTGAGAGGTCAACTCAAGTTAGGGAATTTATAGTTTGTTGGGGAAATAAACCCATTTGACAAACTGTTGGGGAGGTGTTTTCTTCTGGCAGAACTCCTCAATGCTTCCTTTTAAGACCAAATCAGTTGGGGAGAGGAATTTCCAGAGATTGAAACTCTGGTTGGGGATTGCATGAATCCAACTTTGTAGAGATAATTATGTGGAGATATCCATGAATTTGGCCTTGTGGGGTTTTGACCCTTACCTGTGAAAATTATTCTGTGAGGATAACCTTATAGAGGTGGCTTTGGAAACTTTACCGGGGATCACCTTGCGAAAGGGGCTTTGTGGGGATTTGTCATTGTCCACAGTAGTAAGTGTTGTAGTTACTGCCAAAAAAAATTTGCTTGATTGTACGTGCCCCATTGATGGAATTCATGCTCGATGCCCCAAGCGATTCGGATCGAGACCTGCCCCTAGCTATGAGAGATTTCTTGGAATCTTGACTTGACTGCCACTGATGAGTTGGACAATAACATGTTATTCCCCCTTGGTTATGTAGAGTTTGTCATTGGAAGTGTCTTTCAGTTTGAAGTGATTCTGTTCATTGAGAGGATTTCCATTCATTGGATGTCTATCGTGTGAATTTCTATCTTGTCAAACAAATAGCTATATGAAAACAGCGGTATTCAAAATAACACAAAGTTTATGTTTGTCTTGAAATTTTGAAAATTCATTTTTAGGAGATAAAAGAATTTTGTAAGAATGTGAATTCAACTCGGGATTTACAGTAAGCCTTGCAGGAGTCAGGATACCTTTTGTAACAGTATGCTTTCGAGCTAACCCACGCTTCAATTATGACTTTTAAAGGGTTGTAGAGTGGCTTGGTTCACGGTTTAAGAAACAAAGGATAAGGCTCAAAGTGTATTTATACCCAACCTGTTCTCCATGATGTTTTCCATTCCTAAACTCAGTTAATTGTGCGTTTGAACTCCTATTTAATCTAGAATGACATTTTGGTGATGGTTTGGATACTGAAAGTTTATTCGGGAAGGCAGTCATTTTTGCAATATTTTTCTATTGTTAAGGATTTGTAGCACCCTCTTTTTGATTTACTGTCCCTAATTTTTGCCTGACTGTTCTTGTTTTGAGATTACAGCCAGCGGGATGCCCCAGTTTTTTCCTTAAGCTTCCTTCATAGGTTTTGACTCAGTGGGCTTTTCTTTTGAGAGATAATGACTGCCTATTTCACGGGGAACCATCACTGTCTTTTGATTCAGAAGGACTTTTTGATGTTATTCGTTGTGTACGAAGTGAATGCTTGCGAATGAACATGCATTTGAATTAAATAAGAAACTAACTCGGCCTCAGGTTTTGATTAAAGGTTTCAATTTGTGTGAAAAAGAAAACTCCTACTTCTTTGGCTCGAAGGGGTTGACTAGGGATCATCTTCCTTATCACTCTAGTGTTTAGGGATTGAAAGAATGCATGTACATTGTCAGCAAAGTCTGTCCAAAAGCATATTGTATGAGATTATGGTATTGTTTTCGTCATCCTCCCTCTAAAGGCTTACAACTTTTAACGATAGTTGAATATCATAAAGGGAGTAAAAAGTACCGTTTAAATATAGTGAAAATGAATGGATTAATTCAAGACAAACATATGCAATGCATTAATGAAAGTAACCAAAGTCTGACATAAAGATAAGTGTTTAAACAAACAAAGAAATTACAATTGAAAATTCGAATAAACAAAAGTTTCTCCGCCTAAACTTCTCGCTTCAGACGGCGTGTCTTTGAGAGGTGACAGAAGAACTCCAGCTGACCATCTTGTGTAAATTCCAACACTCCTTTGTCAATCAGGTCTTGAATCTTGTTTTTCAATGTCCAACAGTGGTTAGTGTCATATCCAGGACTGTTGGAGTGGTACGCACACCTTTCTTCATGATTGTAACAGGGAGAAGCAGTAATGGATTTTGAGGAGGCTCCCTCAATGTAACCAGCTTGGCTTCCAACATATGATGCAATGCTTGAGCTAAGAACATGTTGATCTCAGCAAATTGTCTTCCTTGCTTACGCCGACCACCTTGTCGTGGTTGGAGAGGTTCTTGTTGGACTCTTGGTATAGTATCCATTTTGAAGGGTGTTCTCTCGACCAAACCAACTTCTTGTCTCATCAAAGGCTGATTAATGACTCGATCCCCAATTCTAGTTGTTTGTCCCATATGGTTGCATCCATCTTGATGAATGTTGTACCCCAAAATTTGCCTTCGCGCTTTTCCACAAGAAATCTCAGCTTCAGACATTTCCTAATTTTTCAAACTGGTTCAAGAATCGGACAAACGGACTTTTCTTGACAGTCAAGCAAAATTAGGGTTTTTACTGATTTTTAGAGCTCTGGATTGTTTCATACAGTTGGCTTAGGGTTTTGGTTAATTTTGGCTCAGTTTTGATCAGGCGAGCGTTATTTGGCATTTAATCAGGAGTTAAGGTTTTGTGGGCATATTCTCAGAGGAATTTAAATTCCACAGCACTTTGCAGTTATTCCGAGATTCGGGTTAAATTCGCATTATCTTGATTTTATCAGTAAAAGAGACAGTGGTTTGAATTCATGTTGTTTTCTTTGAGTCAGTCAAATACAGGATGCAGTATTGGATTCACAGTGTTTATGCGTTTGATCAGTCCATTTGGGTTAACTGCTGCTTTGTTTTGGATATTGGATAAGACAGGTTTAATTGACCAATATTGTTATTATTGAAGTTATTTATTATTCTAAAAAATTGAATGATTGAAATTTATTTTTCAATTGTTTTAATTCTAAGAATTTTAAATAAATAAATAAACAATAAAGAAAATTAGAATTAATTGGATAATTTAGACTTTTATTGATATTTGAATTATTTGTACAAATTGTTGTTTATAATTTAAAATTATGAACAATAATATACATTAATTTAAATATTATCCTAGTTCTAATATTCTTCATTCTTCACTCCGCGCCGGTGCTCCATTTTTTTTATCTGCAAAAAGAAAAGAGAAAGTCAGAAGGCATTTAAAAGAGACAGATAAAATATTGCTCATCATTAGGGGCCACTGACTGGGATCAGTTGACCCTCTCTGCAAATCACGGGATTTCTCCCGGTTCACAGAGAGGGAAGATTTTTTATTCATGAAATGCAAATGTCAAAAGTATAAGTTCCAAAATTCAAAGCTGCATAGAATCTCAAATCCAAAGTTCAAACTGTATTAGTTCAAATCCAATTCCCACTTCCTATCAAATGCCAAAATATACTCAAAGATATCACAAAGAAATCAAAGTAGTACAAGTTGCTATCAAAACTGTCAAAGCTGTCCAAAGAGACAAAAAAGATGCAGAAAATGTGTTATGCAAGTAGCAAAAATCTAAAATCATCATTTCCCACCAGTAGGGCCCCTTCAGAGAAAGTACAACATAAATCATATAATATATTCAAAGCTGTACTATGGAAGAAAAGAGAGATAAAGCAGCAGTAGGCAGAGTTCAGGTCTTAGGCATAGACAGGAGGGTATACAGCAGAAAAGATGTAACACAGATATAGAAAACTCAGTTCAGAGAGTGAGGAGAAGACAGAAAAAAGATATACAAATCCACAAGCCAATACAAGATAGTTCAGAAGTGAGGTTAGAATAGAGGAGAAAGATACAAAACCAAGAGCCTGCATCCTCCTTACAGACCCAACATAACACATCTCAAACCCAAGCCTAAAAACCTGAAAACACAACTCAGTTCAGCATAGCAAGAGAGAAAAAAAGATATACAAAAACTCAGAAATACTTCAAACCCATTGCAAGCTCAACCATACTGTCAAACAGAACCACCATGCCATCCAACCTCATCAACCCTGCCCAACCACATAAACTGAACAACCAAACACAATACCTACAAAACTGAAACCTCACAAGTTATCAAACACTTTTCAAAACTCACAACCTGCCTATCATCCAAACTGAAGCAAATAAAAAAAAACCATCAAACACTGAACATCTCAAGCCTCAAAACCTGAACCACCATAACCTGAAAACGCTTTAACCTGCCTACTGTCAAGAAAAGAGACGGAACCAAAAAACTCATCCAAGTTGATCAACCAAGTCCAACAATATAACCTGCTGCCTGCATCATCTAAAACTTCATACCAGAATGACCAACACCCTGTCTTAACCTCAAAACCTGCTAATGCCAAGCCTACTACAAACACATAAACAAAAACTACCAGCACCCTGTTCAAAAGCTACCCAAAACCACAGCATAGCTTGCAAAACAAACATGGCCTAGCTTTCCAAATCCAAATCCCTCAACCTACTGTCAAGCAGTCAAAACCAACACTAAGCCTCAGAGCTTTTCTTTCCTCATCATAGGCAATACATAGCATCCAAACAAATATACAGCATTCCAGAAGAAGAGGCATTTCAGAAAGCATCACAGTTCAAGATAACACACAACATCCAATTCAACAAAAGGTATCAAAGGCAACCTAGGCCCTCAGACCTCTGAGATCGTCACTGAGCATCTCAAAGCAAGCCAAATTTCCCAACCCACCTTAGGCCTCAGAAGGGGGGGGGCTTCATCATAGGCAAATCAGAAAGACGTATCCAACGACATACTCAGGCAACAATACATAAGCATCAATGACATAGAAGAAGAAGAAAGAAGGGAAAGGGTTCTCAGTATACATCATCATAAAACCCTCATACAGCAAGAGGTAAGAACGAAAATACCAGGAAAGCATCCAGCTTCGTCACCGAATCGCCGTTCCGGCCTCCTAAAGCGTCACTCCACCTCTCCTCCATCTCCCAAAATGAAGGTAGCCAATCTTTTCCCACTTCTCTTCTCCTTCATCTCATAATGAAAAGAAATAGTTAAGACTCAAATCAAAAAATGCGTATCATTCACGAAAGAACATAAAGTGTGGAAATCAAACCTTAAATCAAGGACGCTGGGCTCATGTCAATGGAGGGAAGAAAGGCTTCAGGAGCGACGCTGGTGGCCGGAGTGAGTTGCTCAGAAAGCTTGCAAGGAGGGAGAGAACGTTGAACGAATACGCGACGCCGCTGCCTCGCTAACCCTAAAACTTTCATGACCAAACTGAACACTCCTCACTAACCCTAAATTCGTTCAAGTCCAAACTTGGGCCTGACCCGTCCTCACTTCCCCAAAGCCCATTAAACACTAACCCTTTTTTATTTCATCAACAATATTTACTTCTTTTTTCTGTATTAAACACTAACCCTCTTTTTATTTTATAAACAATATTTACTTTTTTTTTGTAAAATACTAACTTAATTAAAATACACTTTTACCTCATATATTAAAATTGAAAATAATTATTTCCTTTTATTTATTTACTCTTTCATATAAAATATATTTATACATACATTTTAAAAACATTAATTTTATAATATTATGCATTTTTTATCATATAGTTAAAATATCCTTTTTAAATATATATTTGTACATAATAATTCAAATACATTTCTTTAATATTAAAATTCACAAACATTTAATTAAAATACTTTCTTTTTATACATAATACATCTAATTAAAAACTTGAACATTTAATTAAAAAACATTTTCTTCCTTTGTACATAATTAAACATACAAGTCAAAGATTCATTTAAAAACATTTCTCTAGGTCAAAAACCATAATACGATTCAACTTCACAATTCGCACTTGTAAATAATCACACAATATATATACATCTCACATTTACACTTACACAATATATCGCCCTATACACATTTTTATCTTATATTTGTATATTCGATATTTACATTTTGATTGCGAATTCGATTTGGTTGTAATTTATTGGATACTATAAGTCTCATCCCCTTGTACATTTATACCCCCACTCCCGGATACTATTTTGTAATAGCGTAGATTTACATTCTGCAATTTACAGTTTTCCAATTATACCATGGTTAGACCTAGGGTTTGCATGTACATAAAATCAAACGCTAGATAACCTAATACAAGACAAATACATGTAATCAATACACAATCACACTTGCACCCCCCTAGGGTAATCCCACATGTTGCCTTCCAAAATGGGCCATGCTTGCACGTCGAGTATCTTTGGCAAAACAAAATCAAATGATCATAAGTCCCTCGATGACGCTTTCGAATGTTGCCTAAAACGGAATGATCATAGTCCCTTCAAAGCAAATTGCCAGAGACACTTGGCATCATTGCATTCATGGTCCATACGATGACCCGCGCCCGTCCCGAATAAACTTCCTAAACGCAAGATTGTCCATCAATTTCAATGGTGGAACAAAATTGTTAAAAGGGGTTAAAACATGACAAAAAACCTTTGAGTACAATAGGGTAGACAAAACTCTTAGTTACTTGAGATCAAACTTGCAAAAACACTTGCCTTCTTTTCAAAAACCACAATCCACAACACTTTCAAACAAACTCTCAAAAAAAACATTTGAAACATCTTTTCGAAAAGATTCACACTTTTGTAAAACACTCAAACACGAGTCAAATACATTAGTTGCCTAAGACAAGGCATTTTTTTCCAAAACATTTTCAAAAAAAAGCACCCACACACACACCATTTTCAAAGCAATCGAAAAACAAGGCAAGTGATCTAAAAAACCAAGTAACTAAGAGCCCATGGATAACCATGGATGAAAAGGGTGCTAATACCTTCCCTTTTCATAATCTACCCCCCGAACCCACGAAATATCTCAAAAGGTTTTTGCTGTGCTTTTTTTAACCTTTCCTTTAGGATAAAATAAAAAGTCGGTGGCGACTCTTGCTCAACCGCACAAGTGCGAATACGAACGCAAAACACTAGTCAGTTCTCCCACCGTATCACAATGAAGCTTGTTGACGAAGGCTCTCAGCTCTTCTTGTCCCTGAGCTAAGTTTTGGATAAGAGCTATCTGACCTACCATCTGACCCATCATCTGGATTTTCATTGTTGCCATTTTAGTTTGTAACGTTTCCAACTAGTCATCCCTATTGTCCTCAGGATTCTTCTTGGTCATGCTCTCAATGAGAAGTGCTTTCACTTTTTCTTGCCCCTTGGATAGGTTCAGGAACAATTCTTGAAGTTGAGCATTTTGGGTCTGAAGATCTTTGACAGTCTGTTCTAGAGCCATCTCTACTGAAATAAATAGTGAGCAGATGAGAATCATGTGTAGGGAAAGCCTGTCATGATATGATGCATGGTATGTGGATGCAATATTTTCAAGGATCTCGCGGGGTAACCGCAAGAAGATGTTAGAAGTTGAACTTTGATTACAACTTTAATTGAAGAACTTTGTATTGTTGAATGACCGTCCAAGATAATCAAGCTCACCATGTCAAGTGGGTCATAGCCCTTGACTCAAATTATCATGCTTTGGTCTTTGAGAGCATTTGGTTAGAGGAAAATAAATCCTCTTACCCCTTGATAGATGCCTGGTTCAACATAACCCTGCATCACAGACCCTTGAGACCCTTGAAATGGTTAGTGAGAATGCTTATGATATGATGTCATGATGTTATGTACAAGTAAACATATACACACAAAGCAAACGAGTCCTTAGGTTTAGACTTGCATGGAGTTCATAGGTAAGTACCCTCTTGAAGTTTAGTTGGTTCAACCTATCCTAGAAAGTAATTGGGTTCTAGGGAATCTCAATATCAATGATCTTTTTTTATCGGGCATTGTTTCAACACAAGCCTCTTTATTGGCGACCGAAATATCCTAAAAGTCCAATATCAATGAGGGTAGTATTGAGTATCAACTAACTTTAGACTGCACCAAAGCCGGCTATCTCACTACTTCCTAATGGCCAAGTTGTTCAATTAAAGGTTCTAAGGTCAGTTAGTGCTTCATGACACCACACAACATCCCCGTGTTCTCCTTGACTAAACTCAAGGGCTATCGGTACCAACAAATGTGTCACACTAACGTAGCTATCGCTTCAACCATGTCGGTATACCCCGCACATTCCCCACGATCTATTGCTACTTACCTAAAAGGTGCCCCAGATTCGGGTGTAGGATCAAAACAAAACCCAAACAGGGACCCATAAATATAAAGAAATCAAATCAAACAATGAAAGCAAATCAATGTGATCTAGCTCTAAGGTAACCCCACTTTTAAGACTCCCTAGCAGAGTCGCCAGTTCTGTGATACGGTGGGAGAACTGACTTGGTTGTTTTGCATTTCATCGCAATTATTGCCGATAGCAAGAGTTGCCACCGACTTTTATTTTATCCAATAAAGGAAAGGGTGAAAAGAACAGGAAAGACCTTTGAGATATTTTCATGAGTTCGGGGGGTAGGTTATAAAGAGGGAAGGTGTTAGCACCCTTTTCACCCATAGCTATCTACGGGCTCTTAGTTGCTTGCTAGATCATTTTTGCTTTGTTTGAAATGTGCTTTGTGGTGTGAGTTTGAAAATATTTTGAAAACGCCTTTGTTGCCGAAAACTTTGTAATGATTCTCATCTCTATAAGAATTTATACAAAGTGTTGGTTTTGGAAATAGTTCAAAAGAGGTTCTTGTTTTTTAAAGATGTTTTAAAAGTGTAAGTGTGGAAATGGTTTTGATTTATGAGGCAATAAACTACGAGCGTCCTACCTACTTAAAAGGTTTATGTTCTTTTCCTCCTCCTTTAGATGTTGCTATCTTACCATTGATTGGTAAGAAGCCCCATCGTTAGATGTGAAGGGACGGGCGTGGGTCAATCGTATAGTCATAAAAGGCAACTTATGAGACGTTTTAGCAATTTTCATAAGGGACTAGATCGTTTACCGAAGGCAACATCGAGGGACATCGAGGGACTACGATCTTTTTTATCGAGGGTCTTTGCTAAAACGTCCATATTCGAGGGACATGATTATTTTCTGAGGCAACAAGCGAGGTTACCCTAGAGGTGCACGTGGGTGAATAGTGTGTTTGATTGCATGCATTTTTGTCTTTGAAATTAGAGTTTTCTAACGGTTAGTTTTATCTTGTCATACACACTCTAATTACTAACAATTTATATTAAAGCGGTAAATTGCTGAAATTAAAATCCTAAGCTATTACATCATTTGGGGATGGGGTATACAAATTTACAAATGGGGGTGAAAAGTAATAAAAGTCCTAATTATTACAACCATATTGAATAGAAATGAAAGAAAATATATAGAAAATATAAAACAGCTCAAAAGAGAGAAAAACAAATATTTCAATTCATGCAGCATGTTTGAAGCATGCACCATTCGATTCATAGAGAAGAAACAAATATTTCAATTCATGAAGTATGTTCGAAGCATGCACCCTTCGATTCACACATCCTTTTTTCTTCTATTTAGGCCTGTAAAGCAGTATGGATCAAAGCCTAAGACTTTATGTCGAAGCATGCTGTAATTTCTCACTCCAACATTGTTTTATGATCTGTACAGGTTAGTTCTTGACAAGAAAGTAAAACAACAAAAGAGTAGCTTTGAAGACAATGATTATTACATGTTATCTTAGAAAATGAAACTCCAATGATGCTTGAAACGAAGGGTTTAAAGTTAAGAAGACTTACCTTGAAGCTGGAATGTGTGTTTTGGACTTGAGTTGCTGCCTTTGAATGCTCTTGGGTTCGAAAGAAAAAAAAATGTTGTGTTTTGGGTTTTGGGTTCGAAAGAAAAGAACAAAGGGGTTGTGTTTTTGGTTCTGGATTTAAGATTGTTTTAAGGTTTCAGCCTTAGTGTTTTCTCCTCTTTTTTTTTTTCTTCTCCTTTTTTCTTATCCAAAATCCTCCTTTGTGTGTTGTGGAAACATCTTATTTATAGAAGAGTCTTGCTGGAGTTTTTGGGAGGGAAACAAATGAAATTTGAACAGTTTAGGTATGTTCTTTTCATAGCTTTCAAGGTGCATCTCTTATATGCTAGTTTTGTGCAAATATGGAATTGGTTTAGGAGCAGCATAGCAGGACTATTTTGCAGCAGTTTTGGAGTGTTATGGCAGCTTGGTGCAAGGTTGTTTCATAGCAGTGCAGTACAGCAGATTGTTTTTGATATGGTTTTAGGCTGTTATATGGACAATACAGCAAACTTGAGCTTGGCAGCATATATGACTTTGTTCATCAGCCTTCGACCAAACTCAACAACAGACGAAACAATATTTGTTTCCACCAAATGTTTGTCTTTCAAATAGACCCACACAACCTTCGACCAGACTCAACAACAGATGAAACAATGTTTGTTTCCACCAAATGTGTGTCCTTCGAATGGACCACACAACCTTCGACCAAACTCAATAACAGACAAAACAATGTTTGTTTCCACCAAATGTGTGTCCTTCGAATGGACCAAACAACCTTCACCAGACTCAACAACAGACGAAACAATGTTTGTTTTCACCAAATGTGTGTCCTTCGAATGGACCATACAACCCGAATGTACCACTTTGAGCATGCAAGATGATCTCATTGGCATAGTCAAAACGAAAGAATTTCCGGATTTCTTTTCTACCAGTAACCATCAGTTGATTAAGTGGTCTAAAGTTCAAATGTCCAAACCTCAAATTATAATTCATAGTGTAGAAACTATGTGTGTCGAAGGGTTTAGATGTGGAATCGAAACAAGCATGAAGAAAGTCATTGCCTTGTGTATCGAAGTAATCATGAAGGAAGTCATTGTCTTGTAGATCGAAGAAAGCCATTATCTTGTGAATCGAAGCAAGCAATAAAGGTATCCATTGCCTTGTGGATCGAAGCAAGCAATGAAGGAAGCCATTGCCTTGTGGATCAAAGCAAACATGAAGGAAGCCATTTCCTTGTGGATCGAAGCAAGCAATGAAGGAATCCATTGCCTTGTGGATCGAAGAAAGCAATGAAGGAAGTCATTGCCTTGTGGATCGAAGCAAACATGAAGGAAACCATTGCCCAGTCTAAGCTTATGGATCGAAGCAAGTTTTCTCTTCTTCGACTTGCCAAAATCTGCCAACCACTCCTTTCGATCAGTCATGTGGTTCGAACATCTTGAACCAGATTTTGAATTCGACACACCTTTTTGTCTGCTTTGCCTTTTCGAAAGTTTCCTCTTCGACCTGACGCTTGAAAGTCCAATTGTACTTGTGCAAACTTGAACTTTTGAAAAAATTTGTGAGAAATGTCTTGAGAAAAGAGAGGGAAAATTTTGAGATACAACATATGTCATTTAAAATGCAAAACAGGAGGAACAATAAAATTGCAAACATATACTGTCCAAAAATTAAAACATCATTTTCATTCATCATATGGTTCAGGGACCAATTTCAAAAAACATTAATGTTACAAGGAATAAAATCAAAATACAACAAATAGACACAAACAAATGGGATTCACCACCATTTGTGGTAAGCAAAGAAGAAAACTCATGACACAACCAATAATAGCTTCAACATATTTCCTTTTCTCTTTTCCTTCTCCAACTTACTCTTCATCTTTTCCTTTTTGCCAACCTCAATCTCCTTAACAATGGACCCTAAATCCTTCAACACATCCGAGCAATTGCATCCACTTAAACTTTCGGGATCACTGGGTGGATTTTGTTCAAGGTCATCATCCTAAATTAACAACTTGCAACCACTACAAGAAAAAAAGAGATTTACGACACATAAATTGCGACAGTTCCCACAAAACCGTCCTTATTCCTGAATTGCGACAGTTGTCACGACGGTTAGGCTCAACCGTCGTAGATTTTCAAGCATTATTCCTGAATTGCGACAGTTGTCACGACGGTTAGGCTACTTTTTTTTATTCTTTTACTTTCCCACTTTTTTTCAGCAACACAATATCATAATATCAACACAATATCATAATATTTTCAGCAACTAATATTTATTATTAAATTATAAACAAAATACAACAAATAAAAATATAAAAAAACAAAATAGGAGTAACAAACAAAATTGAAAGAGGATTAGGTTTTGTGAAAGAGCTTTTTATCCGATTGAAGCAAAGAACCACCGCCGGAAGTACGATGTTGCGCCTAGAATGGTGAAGCTTCCATTCTTCGATTCGACTCAATCTTCTTCATCTTCTGCGCGATCTTTGTATCATCCGAATATCAAGGTATATAAATTATTGATTCAATCTTCTTCTACTTCTTTTCAATTTTCTTTCGATTTTACCGTGGTGATGTGTTTCGGTTGAAGTTGCAGAATCAGTTGCATTGATGAAGATGATGAACGAATGAAGTTATTGATTCAGTGAAGATGCATTGAGGACGATTGAAAAACGGAAGGTGATGATGCTGTTTTGAGATAACCAGAAGGTGAGTTTTTCTTTCTTTCTGTGAATCTCCTTCTGAGTTTTTTGTGTGATTTTCTGATTGAATGAATCGTGAGCCAAGTGAGAGAGTGAAAGTTTTGTATGATGTAAAGGACTTGTGATGATAATGGTTTTGTAATGCTTGTGAACAACTTGTAATGAACATGATAGACTACGGTGGCTCCATATTCAGAATTTCAACCGCCGGTCACTGCAATTTGAGTGTTCATTCAGTATATTAAATCCATCCTCTTTGTCGAGAAAGGGTCTTGATGTTCATACTGTCCATCTCCATAGGCTACTGATGCGCTTTCAACATTTAGAGTCTTTATCCTTATGTGGTTGTACGGAGCTCAATGATTCAGGATTAACCCGTCTGCTAAGCTATGGTTCGAATTTACAGAAACTTAATCTAGATTGTTGTTTGAAAGTTACTGATTACGGGCTATCCCTGGTTGCTTCTGGTTGTCCCTCATTGACGTCAATTAGTCTCTATCGGTGTATCAACATTTCTGATGACGGATTAGAGACTTTAGCCACTGCTTGTTTATCTTTGAAATGCATAAACCTCTCGTACTGCTCACAAATATCCGACAAAGGGTTGAAAGCTCTTACTCAGAGGTGTCGTCAGCTTCAGGCAGTTAACATATCACACTGTGAGAGTATAAGAGGTGTTGGCTTCAAAGGGTGTTCAAAATCTCTCACACATGTAGAGGCTTGGTCTTGTAAGCTCAACCCAGAAGGGGTGACGGGAATAATTAGTGGCGGTGGTATAGAGTATCTAGACGTATCTTGTTTAAGTTGGTATCCCTTAGGAGATACCTTGCTTGGAATAAGATTGTCCTCAAACCTCAAAGTCCTTAACTTTCGAATGTGCAGATCTGTTTCCGATACTTCTATTGTTGCAATAGCCATGGGATGTACACTACTTGAAGAATGGAACTTAGCATTATGTCATGAGGTGAGGATATCTGGATGGCAAGCAGTGGGGTTATATTGTCAGAATTTGAAGAGACTGCATGTTAATCGATGCCGTAATCTCAATGATAATGGCCTGCAGGCATTACGAGACGGTTGCAGAAGTCTCTCGGTTTTGTACTTGAATGGTTGTGTTCACGTGACTCCTTTTGCATTAGAGTTATTCAAGTCTCACAGAGCAAATGTTTGTATAAAGGATGAAGAGGTAATGTGCATCAATCCTTACTCCCCATTCAGATGATACTGACTGGTACAGAATTGTCATCTCCCTAGAGAAAGGTCTGCATTCAGCTGAGTATTTACCAGTTGTTTCAAAAGGTCTTTATTTGTGTATAAAATGTATTTTAAAACTCGGGGTTGCTTCTAGTTATACATTACTTAGATGCTACCTGGTATAGATTTTCACCTGTCATAAATATTTACACATAATTCTGGTATTGAATTCGATAGAGGTACATTAGTATTGTAATTTGTCATTTATATCACGTAATGATCTCAATACATAATGTCACTTTGAGGACAAGTATGCATTTTCCAAAGATGTTCTTGATTACAAAAAAGATTGTTAACTATGTAGTTCTTGATTTGTTTAATCCGATAGCAAGCTGAAGTGTTGTGTCTGGACATTAAACAAGCTTCACACTAGTCTGTGTTACAATTTTCTATGAATAACAAAGCATCAAATAGTTCACGTTTTAAGTTGTTGCAACATTAGAGCTAAACTTGTCAAATAGGGACTATGTCCAACTTCATTATATGTAAAAACAAGTTCTGTCAAATCTCAAAAAAGGTAAAATTCAACATTTATAAAATGATATTGAATATAGTAAGTTCCCGACATGTTCCATTGATTCATTGATTCTATCCAAATGCACAACTTTCTTTAGATCGTTGTTCCACAATCTTTCCCTTATTTGCTTAGTATCATTATCAACAAAGAACATGAACGTCTATCCCATACCAAGTTGGATTCAAATTAAATTTGAATTTGACTTGAAATTTAAATTTAAAGCAAAACTCCATTTTGACATAAAAACAAGATATAATCATTTGATTGTAATGTGGATCTGTGACTCAAATTCAAGTGTTCTTGGTTCAAAGAAGTGGAAGTGAAATAATAAAAAACTGCACATGAAACACAACTGCAAGATTAACGCAAGATTTGATGATTTGTTTTTCAGGTTTGTTGAAAATCTGGTAAAATGCTGGTACTATTTGAAACGCCGGCGGGTTTTGCCCTTTTCAAAGTTCTCAATGAAGGAAAGCTTTCTGAAGTTCAGGTGATTATCATTATTATTATCGTTTAAACTGTTCATAGTATAAATCTATCAGTTTTTTTTATATTTTTTGTTATTTATTGGTTGTATTTTCAGTTTTTGAAGGAAAAATGATTTTGATTTTAGTTGTAATTGTTGAAAAATTATGCGAAGTCTAAAAGGAAAATACTTTTAAGAAGTGATATGGAATCCATGTTTGGACATAGTATCCAAGAACAAGACCACCAAATGCAGAATCTTCACACATCTTGCAAGTCACTCTCATTAGTGATATCTACTTCCACAGCCTTCTAGCCCACTATACCGGAAAAGCATTATGTCCACTTGCAAAACCAAGTTGAATCATCCAAATTCTTTTTCAGGTATCTACCATCATAATATCCACAAACTTTTGCTTTGATAAATTAGTAACTTACAAACTTTGTTATAATTGTATTGGTGCCGCACGAATATTCTACTGGTTTTATTAGTGAAGAACATAGGAATTTATAAGATATGGTTTAGGCATCATGTAAAAGTAATCATATGGAATCATAGATTCATTAGATGGATCATGTACTCATACCCCACTCCATGTATTCGGTCTTCAATGTCAAGACAACATCAATTAATATAAAAATTACTTTAATTTTAAATATATGTAGGTTAATTATCATGAAAGTTGGTTAAATGGTTAACATCTTAAAACTTAAATTAATGAATATCTAAATAAAGAGAATAATAATTATATGGCTCAGCGTCTAGTCACATAACAAGATGGAATAAAGAGTCATGCTATCAAGTTCTAAACAAGGGAAGAACAAGATAATGAAAAGTAATAACAGTGTAACATATGTAACAAAAATAAAGTTGAGTTAAGATCATTGTAGTTATAAAAATAGAACAAGAAAATCACATAAGCTATCACTTATTCACATATTAAAAATATTGAAGTTTTGCTTGTACAGAACAAGTAACGTCACAAATTTTGTACTCTTTACAAGTTCATACATATGCTTAAGGGCTTTGTGCTTGAGCCAATGAGTGATAAATCTAAAAAGGTTTAGTTCCTGAAGGTGAGTCGAATACTTAAGCACAGTCGAACAATGACTGAAAATACTTTACAAGAGATGAGAATATTATGTTGTTAACATTAAACTTCAAATGCTAATCTTTACGATGAAATCATTTTGGTTATGAAGGAAAAATTAATTGTGCTCCTTCAAATATTAGGATGTTATTGAAAATTAAAATAATTATTTTTGAGATACAATATTTATAGGACATTAAACCCCATAATACAAACGATTTGGGTAAAGGAAGACAAATGCCAATACACTACGGCTCTAACAAACACAATTACTTCACAGTTTCATCGCCTATTGCGTAAGACATATATGCCATAATGTAATAAACATGTTAAAAATAGTTGCAATTGTTAATTCGTGACATTTTTTTCTGAACAAGCTCATGTTGTTTGGCAAGAAATTCAGAACACAGCTTCCTCAAGCTGTAGGCGCTGCTTATTCGCTTAAAATGGACGGAAAAAGTGCTTGTGCAGTCACTTTTTGTGGAGATGGAAGTACTAGTGAGGTTAGTAATGATGAATATGAGCCAACAATCTCTCTTAAGAACGTAATTATAGAATAACGCATCATTATGCTTCTAGCTGATATTTGAAATATTGTAGGGAGATTTTCATGCTGCTTTGAACTTTGCAGCAGTAATGGAGGCACCAGTTGTTTTCATATGTCGTAACAACGGATGGGCCATTAGTACCCCTGTCGAAGAACAATTTCGAAGTACTCTATACAAATTCTTCCTACTTAAGTTGTTTATTCAAACAGACTCTATATAATTTTCTCAAGTCTATATGATTGACTTCGGTGTTTTGATTAGGTGATGGCATTGTGGTGAAAGGTCAAGCTTATGGGATATGGAGTATGAGAGTAGATGGAAATGATGCTCTTGCCGTTTATAGTGCAGTTCATACTGCACGCGAAATTGCTATAAAAGAACAAAGACCAGTTTTGATTAGTTTTTGAAGGAAAAATGATTTTGATTTTAGTTGTAATTGTTGAAAAGTTTGTATCTTGTATGTTTATGATCTCTGAGATATATACTTGTCCTATTCCTATTTAATTTTTTTAGGGTTTATGAGGTTTCTTTCATGAATTTTGTAGAATATTGTAACATTTTTTGTAATTCTCTCAAGTTGTAGCAAACCAGTGTAAATATTAAAATGAAATTTGGCCTTTGATGATATTTGAATTTTTCTTGTTTATTGGTAAAATTTGCACTTCTTTTTACCTTTGATCACATTTTTTTGATATTATTGATGATTATTTGATATTAAATGTTTTTATTGTAATTAACTTTATTATGTTGAAAAGTGATAGAAAATAAAATAAAATACTATAAATAAAAAAATATTAAAGTAAATAATAATTTAAATATAATAGTAAAATAATATTATATTTAAAATTATTTTACTAAATAATAATTTAAATAAAAATATTATTTGAAATTTATAAATCAGATTACGACGGTTAAAACCGTCGCAATTTCTAACCTACGGCGGTAGAATAACCGTCGCAAACAACAACAAAAACAAAAACTAAAGTCAAATTCACGACGGTATATAACCGTCGCTATCTGTTGTGCGTGACAGTTTTTGCAACCGTCGCGAAATAGGCTGGGGACGCACGATTCTGCGACGGTACTTCTACCGTCGTAGATTGTAAATTGCGATGGTTTTAACCGTCGTAATCAGCCAAAATAACCGTCCCAATCTATCATTTTTCTTGTAGTGAACCAGACATTAACTCCGAATTTTGACACTTCTGAAATCTCCTTTTATGGTTTTCAATAGAGTTTGACATAAACATTTTCATAGTCTTATTGCAATCTCAAACTGGTACTTAAATGTGATGTGAGTTGGCAGACAAAGACGAAGCCATGGCCATTTAGATGTTGAAGGTGCAGAGAGGAAGAAGAAAGTGAAATTGCGAAGAAAGAGGAAAGATTTGAAAAATGATTTTTTTTTATTTGGCCCTCTTTAATAAACTGTAAAACAACATATTCATGTGTGTTAATGAAAAGAATATAAAAAATGAAATTTCGAAAGTCATGTCATCACCGTTTGCCAACTCAGCTTTTTCTAACTGTCTATTGACAAAAGAGACTATATCCAACAAGAAATAGACTCATAGGAACCTACAACAACAACAAAAATTCAGAGACTAAAATCAAAGTCTCACTAACTTACAGAGACGAGAATATTATTTAAAACCTAAGATCATCTTCGACCACCAGCCACCGTCCAAGTTTCCATTGACAAAGCGGTGGGAAACTCCAACGCCACAAACCTATTTTCATATTTCCTTCAATTATTTCATTTTCTCAAATTTGGATTCTTTGAATGTTTGTCTTTATTTCTAGATATCAACTAGTATTTATTAGTTTGTGGCATGAATTGATACCTGATCAATTTAGTCAATAAGATTAATTAGATTTCTGATAATAAATTAATTTATTGAAATGAGCTTAATTATAAGTGTCATGTGTTTTCTATTTAGTCATCGCATCACTTCATATTTTTATTTGAGTCCACACTATTGCATCTTCTAGTGTTTCATAAATATATGACACTACTCAATGCGCCATATACTAGATAGAAATTCTACATTTTTTCAAGCAACTGATGGTATTAAGAATATACTAATTCATGTTTGCTACAACAATTATAATCATCTAACTTTTTCTTGCATTCCAAACTTTCAGCTTTACAACATAGTGAGCTTTAGAGGTGACATGAAAATATAAAGAAGTTAGGTTTATCATACAGTTAATTATGGAAAATATAAGTGATACTCCAATCGATATAACAACATGTTAAAGGGTTAGAACCCCAAATGAAAAACATTCTACAGATTTTTCAATGCCCCTAAAGCTAATATGGACAGCATACTAGAAGAAAGAGATCCCAAATTTGATGTTGAATTTTTTTGTAATACACTACTTTTCCAGAATTTGTTGGAAAGATATCACAAATTTGTTAGAAGAAAGAGATCCCAGATTTATTGGTTTTGTAATAAACATATTTTTTTTTAGAAATTGAAGTAATTTTAGTAGACTAATTATTTCTGGATGTTGAATCGAAGGAATTAGTTTTGAGAAAAAAGATGAAGAATCAAATTAAAACCTAAAAGAAGAAAAATGTAGCGTTTGTTTTTTCTGTCGTTAAGTCTGTTACAAAATTTAAAAGTTACACGTCAGCAAAAAAATTGACGTCCTTAGTGAAATTTGGACGGAAAAGACTAACGTGACACTTTTGAAAAGTTTAGGGACCTAAATGGTTGTTTTTAAAATTGAGGGACTAAAATGAACCCCGCCCTAAATATACAAAACTAAAAAGAATATTTTGTCAATATTCTATTAGAATCACGATGGCATTAGTAGCTCATTTTGATTTAGAGTTGCATCATATGGATGTAAAGAATGTGTTTCTAAATGAAAACGTTGAAGAGATGATATATATGGTGCAACCAGAAAACCTTGTGTTAAGACCAAAAATTTATGGTTTGCAAACTCAAGAAATTCATTTATGGCCTTAAACAGGCTTCATGTCAATGGTATTACAAATTTCATCAAGTTATATTCCTATTTGGTTTTGAGGGTAATCCAATTGATAATTGTGTCTACCAAAAGTTTAGTGGGGGTAAATTTGTTTTCTTGGCACCATATGTAGATTGTAAGCTTTTAGCAAGCAACAATATAGGCTTATTGTACGAAATCAAGAGATTCTCACAAACAACTTTGAGATGAAAGATCTTGGAGACGCCTCATTTGTCTTAGTAACTCAAATACTTAGAGAATGCTCTTGGGGTATTTAGAATTCTCACAAAGGAGCTATATTGATAAATTTCTGGATAGATTCTCCATTAAAGATAGCGAGCCAAGAGACATACTTGTTGCTAGAGGAAACAAGTTTAGTCTCAAACAGTGTTCCACTATAGGTCTTGAAAATAATATAAGCATAAGGTTTCATATACTTCAGTTGTGGGGAGTCTTATGTATGCTCAAGTTTGCACACCTCCACACTTAGCATTTATTGTAGGAGTTTTTGACAAATATCTAAGAAATCCTGAAATACAGCATTAGATAGTAGTACAACTTGTAATGCGCTACTTGAAGAGAACTAGAGACTTCGTGCTCACTTATCGGAAGTCAGATAACTTGGAGATCATTGGGTATTCTAACTCCAATTTTGCAGGATGCCTGATAGCAGACGCTTCAGATTTGGTTACATATTTCTCTTGGCATGAGGAGCCGTCTCATGGAAGTCTTTTAAATAGACATTAGTGGCTCCTCCGCCATGGCAGCAAAGTGTGCGGCTTGCTTTGAGCCATCAAATCATACAATTTGACTGCGAAACTTTGTCACAGGCCTACACATATTTCAATTCATTGAAAGGCCGTTGAAGGTTTATTGTGACAATAGTACATTTGTGCTCTACTCCAACAACAATACAAGTTCTACAAAATCAAAATTTATTAATATCAAGTATCTTGTCGTGAAAGAAAGAGGTCAAGATAATCACATTTTGATAGAACATATAGGGACAGACTTAATGCTAACTGATCCACTAACCAAAGCTTTGACACCTAAGGTTTTTCATGGGCATATGTTGGTCACATGGGTCTTGGTTTTAAAATTACCTTAGATTAGTGGGAGTCTTTTCCTCAGTTTTCTATCTGCTATGCTTTGGTTTTGGTTTTGTTTTGGTACAAACTTAATTTATGCTATGTTTGATTTTCTACATAAATAAAAGCTTATGATGTACTATTGTTATAACAACGTTAAGTTGTTTGTTGTGTGCAAATATTGTAATTTTGAATTGTACATAAGGAACTTTAGTTTGATCTCACTAAAGACTTCAGTAGGACCAGTTGAAAATATGCATGATTTAGAGATCATGTTGCATTAAATTTCCAAGTCATTCATCCATATCGATCTATATCATCAAGTATATTGATGTGGTGGTCGTCGGAGTTTTGTCACATTATACGTCAGTCGTGATGGTTTCATTATTGATGTGCGAGATAGACCAAATTGTAAAGTTGAAATTTAAATATAAATAGCATTTGAATGTGCGCCTAAGAAAAGATGATATAACTATTAAGATATATTGTCCAACTGAGAGATTGTTGGAATATTTTTTAAAATGTTATTTAATATTTTAATAATTATTATGTGGCATATATATTTTAATTATATCAGTTATTTTATTAAATTAAGTGTCTTAAATAATTAAATGATCAAATAAAGTTAAAAAAAATTAACTAAATTTTATTTAGAAATTAATTAATTGATTGAATATGAGTTCGAATATGAGTGGATGTCAGGATGACTCATTTTAAAATAATAGAAACTCTATTTGACTATCACTTTATAAATAGGCTATAGTCCCGAATATATCATACACAAGCAGTTTACCTCTTCTCTCGAAAGAATATTCAAGACATTAAGAGTATCTATTGATAAAGAATCAGACAAACTATAAGATATTCGTTGTTCGTCTTTTAATATTAAAAAAAAAATAATAATTAATCCAGATATTCCTAAAGTCAATTTGTAGATCTTTTAATTTATACTTGTTCGTTTCTTAATCTTCAAGATTATCACACTAAATTATATGTTATACTTAAACATGTAAATTCTATTGACCGTTATTAATTTTAATTCTAACAATGTATAAATGTATTTAGCAATCCCTTAAATAATTTAAAAACTAAAATAGAACAAAAAGAAAGTTGTAGACTAAAGTGTGTAACATTTTTATAACTCACCCATTCCAATTTTTACTAAAACAAAATAAAAAATGGTTTAATAGCTATTATGCCCTTTGTTATATAAGTAAGTTTTGAAAAATTCTTTGTAAAAAAATTTTAAAAAAATTTCTGTTATACGAAGATTTTCATGTTTTGCTCCCTTAAAAAATTTAAGCATAAAAAATAATATGGCAGGAAGATTTTTCAAAAATCGTCAATTTAGCAAAGACAATGTATGTATAAATCTTTAAAAACAAAGAGAAAATTACATGAAATTTAATAGATTATTGATGAGTAAACTTCTTAAAGGGGAAAAACAAAATAATCTTATTACAGAAGGATTTTTGAAAAAAAATTTTATAGGAAAATTTTTCAAAATTTACCTATATAACAAAGAGCAAAATAGCTACCATAAATAAAATTTAAGATGAGAAAATAAAAAATGCATTTCTTTTGTCCATCTCATATTAAGGTTCTTCTTTCCAACACTAAAATAACATTTATTAGTATTTTTTTCTCCTAATATGTATCCTTTAACTAATACTACCAACAACTAGTAAAGATATTTTAATAGTAATATTAAGAGAAATATTAAGAATACTCTCTTTTCAACACTCACTCTCTTATTGATTAAAATATGTATGAGTTCTACCACTTTATGTGAGACTTATTTTCAAAATGAAAGGTTCACGTACGTTTTAAACAATATGAAAATGAGTACACCTTCTGAATACTATTATAAGCAATTTTTACTTTTTTAGTACATTAGAGTATCAATGTATCTGGTCCATATATATGGACCAAATACATTGATAGTCAAATGTACCAAAAAAGTAAAGTTACTTATAATAGTGTTCAAAGGGCAGGCATAGCAAGGGACGGGTCAGAGACGGTTTTTGCCTCCCCCAAACTCAAATTTAAATCCCCAAACAACCCTTGTTTCCCGCCTCAAACTCAAACGGGGATGGAGAATTAAAATCCAAACTAGTCCCAAACGGGGTCGACAATCCCCGCCTCGCCACCATCAACTTAATAAAATCAATTTTTAGTTAGAAATATTTATTTTTTTTCTAAATTAAATAAATAATAAAATTAAACAATCTCAAAAAAATTCATACATACATTTCAAATATTTTAAATAATAAATACAAATCAAATTATCAAAATATTGGGTACATATTTAATATTCTAAATTATTAAAAATAAATAATAATGTACATAATAAAATAAATGGGACGAGTTTGGAGGTGGATACTAGTATCCTCATTATCCGACCCGTCCCTATATTTTACAATCGGGGAAAATCCAAACCCAGTCAAAGCGTGTTTTGTCCGTTAATTTCAGAGAGAGTTCGGGTGGATACTCACGAATATGGATTTTGTTGTCATGTTTACCGGAGGCTTAGTGTTGAAAATAGAGTGTTGCTAGTGACATTTTTTTATTTTTTAAATTTTTTTATTGTGATGTGGCACTCAATTAAAATTTTGTTTTTTATTTTTTAAATTTGTAGTCAAAGGGTGTTAAATCCATGACCATATGCATGTTAGCAAGATTCCTAGCCACATTTGACTTCGTCATATATTTATTTGCATAAAAAAATATATATAATCCAATATATTAATTATCAATATTATATATTTCAATTATCAATTATAAATGTTAATTATCAAAATAATATATTTTTGTAAAAATTTATATTTATAAATAAAATATTGTAAAAAATATATAATGCATTATCGTTACTGATCTGACCTGATCAGAAGGTTTGGACCGTCACGGCTTACTCCGAGCTGAAGGCTTTTTGAACGAGGAGGGGGGGGGTACCTGCAAGGCACTCCGATGCTAAAGTCAGTGGGAGTACTAGCAGATAATAGAGTTGAGGTTAGAATGATGAATACCTGACCCTCTGGAAGCAGAGGGTATTTATAGCCCCCAGCGCTGGGCCAAGGTTCCTTCATTGGGCCGGGCGGATTTGGCCCAATGGAGGAACTGCCAGGTTCTACGTGGGTAGTGGGGACCAGCACGTGGTCCCCTTCCTGGATATGCTGCATGAAGTGCGGACGGACGGAGACGCGGTCTTTCCGGAGTATCGTTGGGGCAATGGGGGACTAAGTCTGCCCTAGCAAGTCAGCTCGAGACCATGTCGAGCTACGCGACGCGGTGCCGAGCTCGACGCCAAGACCTCGAGCTGGACAGCGAGGGTCGAGCTGGAAGCCAGGACGTAGAGCTGGACGGCAGGCTGTCGAGCATGACTTCATCGTGGGGCTGGACACCGAGATGTCGAGGTGGACATCAGGGTGTCGAGCATGGACGTGACCCCTTTTGCCCAGTGTGGTCCTTAGTGAGTCCCTTTGGACTGGGCCTTAGTAATGCTTTTGGGCCTGTCGGGCCCAGTCCAGAACAGGAGCCCCCCAAGTCGTGGTTCCTTTGCGAGGAGCCATGACTTGAAACAAAGTCGTTCCGTCGCTGAGGTCTCGTGCCCGGGATGGAGGCGTGGACCCTCGAGGGGTCTCCTCGTGCCGTGCTCGGAGATGTCCTCGGTGGTGGATGCGCGGAGGATCCGTGCCGGGCGCGTCAGTCGAGCACACGAGGCATCTTTCGGGAGTTGTGCCGCCACCCTAGGGGGGTAGGGCCATCATTGCGTTGGGAGCAGTGCGTCGAGGAGATGGAGTCCGTGGCTGAACGAGGCGACGTTTGGTATTCCACGTCCTCACTATAAATAGGGTCCTTGGGCCCCATAATTCGTTTTCCGTTCTCCGTGCTCTCTCCGTTGCCGCTCTCAACACTCTCTCCAATCGTGACTTCCCGTCTCAGATTCTTCATTTCTTAGCCAAATCCCAACTTTGATCCAAGTAAGTGATCTATTTTCTTCATTTTTCTGTTTTAGAATGCATGATTCTTGGAAATTGTAGATGTTTTAGGACCGTTAATGTTGGATTAGCCCGGTAAACTTGCGTTTTGCCCGACAGATTCATGTCTAGGGCCGGCAAACGCATACTTGTGGCCGACACATTCATAGTTTTAGGTGAAAAACTTCAGAGCTGCCCGGGGTCTTCATGATCCTGGGCGCCTGATTCATGACGGTGCCCGGTATGTTTATGGTCGTGGCCGTGGGCTTCATAGTTCGGCTCGCCATGTTCATACCTCGGGTCGACATGTTTGAAGAATGGCCGCGCAGTTGGTTTGAGGAAGAACACTGGGTTCAGGAGAGTCGGGGAGGCATCCACTTGTGAAAATGGACTTGTGTACTAGTGTATGGACGACATGATTATGTCGAGCATAGGACTTCATGCTCAATCTGATTGGTTTCCCGTGCTCTGCAGGTAACCATGGCGGATGAGCCGAGCTCCTCCGGTCGTCGTGATAGCGAAGAACAGAGTGCCGACGAGTCGGCCAACCTTATAGACACCGTGACCGACCCATCGCTGGAATGGGTGGGCGCCGAGCCTCGGGGGACGGCGTCGATATACAGTCGGGATGACCGACATCCATTCACCGCTATCGAAGAGGGGCAGGACCAGCCCGACTTCCAACAGAATTTCGTGGTCATGCTGCCATCGACCAACGCCAGAATTTGTTCAATGTACCCGGACTACAGCTTTGCGATGTACGAGATCGCGTTTAAAGACTTGGGGCTGAGGTTGCCGTTCACAGACTTTGAGACCGGGGTCTTTACGCATTTGGAGCTGGCCCCGTCCCAGCTACACCCAAACTCTCTCGCCTTCATCCGGGCGTTTGAGCTGACGTGTCGTTACTTAAGGATAGGGGCGACGATCCCTTTCTTCTTTCGGGTATTCCACCTACAGCGTCAGTCCCGAGGAGGGAAGCACAGCTGGGTGTCCCTGAAGCAGTCGAGGAGACTGTTCAGGATGTACATGGATTCTGTGAGGGGGTTCAAGGATAAGTGGTATGTGGTACGCCCTACTACCGACTCTGCTGTAGATTCCCTCTTCGAGGAGGAAGGGCCGGTCAGCGATGATGACGGGGAAGCAATGTTGGCCGACGACGGGAGCCCCGTGTTAGGGCGTCGGGCTAAGTTCCCGGTGTACTGGATGTCCCGACACTTCGGGCATGGAACAGGTTATTTCCATACCGCAGTCGGGGATATGTGCACGGAGGATAAGCGGGCGTATGAGGCTCTCTGCAACTTTGTCGACAGTTTTCATCCCGCCCAATGGGTTACGTGGGAAGGGAATGATATCCTCGACAAGGACGGTTACCCGACATTCGAGGCTCGCCCGATCGACACCAAGGCGCTGGTGGAATGTTCGACATATAGGCAGGCAGCCCGCCTGTTAGGTTGTTTGTTTGAAATTCTTTACTCGTCATTTATTTACGCGTTTTGCTCGATACTGACTTTTCCTTTACTTCGTGCAGGTACGATGGCCAGCCGACATGAGAGGCTCCTGAAATTGTCAACCGGCCAGAGGCGAGGCAAGAAGGTCGTGCCGGCCCCGCAAGCGACGAGAATGGGACCACCGCCAAGCACGAACGTTCCTCAGCCGATGAGGGTGGATTCGACGTCGAGCTCGGGAGCAGCGTCAGATCCAGAGGTCGAGGAGATTGACGCCAGCGCCGTTTTGACCCAGAGGAAGAGGACCCGCGTGGAAGGCGGTTCGACTGTCGGGGAGGATGCCGGTGCTGTTCAATCCTTTGCCTTCCCCCCTTGCTTCGAGGAGGAGGGCTTTTTCGAGCGGTTCCCTCCGACCGTGGTCGCTCATGAAGCCGAGGCCATAAAGAGGATGACTAAAGAGGAGAGGAAGTCGCGGCTGGTCGCCAGCGTGGACGGGCTGGTTAAAATGGCCGAAATGGCTCTGGTGTTATCTGAGGATGCAGGGGATGCTGCTCGTGTTGAAGAGCTCGAGCGGGAGAAGGCGGCCTTGACTGCGAGCTCGCGGAAGTTGAAGGTCGCTCTGGAACGCTCCGAGGGGATGTTCCAAGAGCAGACCGCGATACTTGATGCCGAGAGGGAGATGCTGACCTTGGAAAAGGAGAAGTCGGGGAGGTTGACTGAGGAGGGGGAGTTGCTCCGGACCGACAGGGATCGTTTGGCTGCTGAAGTCGAACGCCTGGGCAAGCAGGTTGAGGAACTGAATGTTGTTCAGCAACCCGCCGAAGATGAGCCCGAGGACCTGGTGGTTTTGAAGAGTCGGGCTGAGCTTATTGCCCATATCCGGCTCCTCGAGGCGGACGCAGTCGGTGCTCTGGAAGACGGGTTCAATTCTGCAGTCGATCAGCTCTCATTGCTGAATCCCGGCCTGGTCACCGAGGGCATCGGGCACACCCACCGGGTTGTAGGTGGCGCGATCATTCCCCCGCCCGACTCTCCCAGCGTCGACAATGATGATGATGTGGAAGTTTGATATTTGTATTCTTTGGATAGCGGGCCTGCGTGCCCTTGATATTTGAATTTGTATTCTTTGGGCCTGCGTGCCCGTTCATTGTATGTTTTGAACATCGCCGGCCTTCTTGGTCGGTTTAATATTGCTTTGTTGCCTTCGGGCGTTTATACCTTGTTATTTATTTTGGATTTTCTGCCCTTGTATGAACTCACATGCTTGTATGACTTTAGCTCAAGTCCCGGGCCCGAGGAGTGCCCGTAGGTGGCTTTGATTTGGCGAGCGAATATGCTCGTCTCCATTTGTGTGCAATCTCGGCCTTATTTTGGTTGGCCGGGGTTGCTTAAGTGTTTCGCTCGAGGGGAGAGATTTTCTTTTGACCCTTGTAGATGTCCCGTTATTCTTGATAGAATGTCGGGCATTACGGAGCGAGGTTGCTCAGTCGGGCGTGGAACCCGTAGGGACGATTCGCCCTTGGCGTGAACTGCCCATCGCAAGCTGGGTGTTCTGCCTTATGGGTACGACGACGGTGGAGCTCGGTACAGCTGTCCACGTCGGGCACTCTCGATCGTCAACGTTCACCGCGCGATGCCGTGCCAATTTGGTCGTGTGTCGGGCCTGTACCTTAGCCTTAAACGAAATTGGACGTTTCTCCTCGTTGCTTGAGCGTGGTTGCTTCTGGTCGAGGGTCCTATGTGTTGACAGTTTCTAACTGTAGTACTGCTTCAACTTAGCAGCATTCCAGGGTCTTGGTAATGGCTCTCCGTCTAACTGTTCGAGGTAGTACGCCCCGGTACCCGTGGTGCCGTGGACGCGGTAAGGTCCTTCCCAGTTCGCGGCCAACTTCCCTTCGCGGGAGTCTTTCTGGTTTCTGCGTAGTACCAGGCTGCCTATGTCGAACTCGCGCTTGATGACCTTGTCGTTGTGGCGTAGAGCCACTCGTTGTTTTAGGGTTGCTTCGCGCAGGGCAGCCCCCGATCGGATTTCCTCGACTAGGTCGAGTTCATCCCTTAGTGCTTCGTCATTCATTTCTTCGTCGAGAGGTTCCTCTGTTCGTCGGGATGGTTCCATGATTTCGACTGGGATGACAGCTTCGGTGCCGTACGTTAGTCGGAATGGAGTTTCACCCGTTGTTGAGTGGGGTGTGGTGCGGTATGCCCACAGGACGCTGTGGAGCTCCTCGACCCATCCTCTTTTGGCTTCGCCGAGTCGACGTTTGAGCCCTCGGAGGATGACTCTGTTCGCGGCTTCGGCTTGCCCGTTGGTCTGAGGGTGCTCGACCGATGTGAAGTGATGTTTGGTCCCCAGTTTGGTGACGAAGTCTCGGAATCCGTGGTCGGTGAACTGGGTGCCGTTGTCGGTCACCAGTGCCTGCGGAATTCCGAACCTGGCGAGCACGTTTCTTTTGTAGAAACGGAGGATGTTATGTGAGGTGATTTTCGCGAGGGCCTCGGCCTCGATCCATTTTGTGAAGTAATCCACGACGACGATTAGGAACTTGTTCTGATAGGTCCCTTGCACGAAGGGCCCGAGGATGTCCATGCCCCACCAGGCGAACGGCCATGGGGATGACAATGTGTTCAGCTCGTTTGGTGGGGCGAGGTGCATATCTCCGTGCTTCTGGCACTTGTCACATTTTTTCACGTGTTCCTTAGCGTCCTGTTGCATCGTCGGCCAGTAGTACCCTGCCCGAAGGGCTTTCCTTGCCAAGGATTTACCGCCCATGTGTTGGGCGTTGATGCCTTCGTGAATCTCCCGCAGCACGTCGGGGATGGAGGACTCGTCAATGCATTTCAAGAGGGGAATGGAGAATCCCCTTCGGTACAGTTTCTGCTCGAGAACAACATAGGAACACGCTCGCCGCTTTATTGTGGCCGCGTCGGCCTGGTTCGTCGGGAGTTCTCCCTTTGTAAGGAAATTATAGACAGGGGTCATCCAAGACGTGGCGTCCCCGATGGCGTGGACCTCGACCGTGGTCGAGGGTGATTCGATGCTCGGCCGTGCCAGAGATTCCTGGATGACGGATTTATTCCCGCCTTTCTTTCGTGTGCTCGCGAGTTTGGACAGTATGTCCGCCCTCGTGTTTTGCTCGCGGGGAACGTGAGAGATTTCTGCTCGTACGAACTTTGCCATGTGTTTTTTGACTAAGTTCAAGTACTCAATGAGGTTGTCATTCTTTGCCTGGTAGCTTCCCTGTACCTGGGAAGCGACGAGCTGGGAGTCGGTGTAAATTTGAACTTCACGGGCTCCTAGGTCCTCGGCTAGTCTCAGTCCTGCGAGCAGGGCTTCGTATTCTGCCTGGTTGTTTGACGTCGGGAAGGAGAGAACCAAGGAGTGCTCGATTACCACCCCTTCTTCGTTCTCCAGGAGGATCCCTGCGCCGCTTCCGGACGAGCTCGAGGCTCCGTCGACGAAGATGGTCCACTTGTGTCCCTTTCCCGGGGGAATGTCGTTAGTGGTCATCTCGGCGACGAAGTCGGCCAAGGCTTGTGCTTTCAGGGCTTTCCTGCTCTCGTACTGAATGTCGAATTCAGAGAGTTCCAGGGACCACTTAAGCATTCTGCCCGCCATATCTGGCCGACCCAGGAGTTGTCTCACCGGTTGATCGGTTCGTACGATGATGGTGTGTGCTAGAAAGTAGTGTCTGAGCCTCCTCGCAGCGTTGACGAGGGCCAGTGCAACCTTTTCTATTTGTTGATACCTGCTCTCGGGGCCTTGTAAGGCTTTGCTCGTGAAGTAGACAGGTTTCTGCCCGTCGGGAGTCTCGCGGACAAGAGCTGCACTGATGGCTTCGTTTGAAACTGCCAAGTATAGGTAAAGTGGCTCGTTGTCATCTGGTCGAGACAACACGGGCGGTTGAGACAGGCTCTGCTTCAGATGGCGAAGTGCGTGTTCGCATTCCTCGGTCCATTCGAAGGCTGCTTCCTTTCGAAGGAGTTTGAAAAAAGGAAGGGCGTGCTGAGCGGACTTCGCGACGAAGCGTGAAAGTGATGTCAACATGTCGTTCATTATCTGTATCGACTTCTTCGACGTTGGAGTCGGGAGGTCGGCGAATGCTTGGCACTTGTCGGGGTTGGCTTCAATGCCTCGTTCTGTTAGGTAGAATCCGAGGAACTTTCGTGCCTTAACCCCAAATGTGCACTTCTCCGGGTTGAACCTCATTTTGCATTGTCTTGCTTGGGCGAAGACAGTCTTGAGGTGAGCTGCGTGATCGGTGTCTGCTCGAGATTTGACGATCATGTCGTCCATGTACACCTCGAGCATGTCGTCGATCTGTTTGTTGAACACTTTGTTCATCATGCGTTGGTATGTCGCGCCGGCGTTCTTTAGTCCGAAGGGCATTACGTTGTAGTAATAGTTGCCCGAGCTGGTCATGAACGCCGTGCAGCGTTTGTCGCCCGGAGCCATTGGGATTTGATTGTATCCCGAGTAAGCGTCCATGAACGACAAAGTTTTGTAGCCGGCCGAGTTGTCGACCAGCATATCAATGTTTGGTAGAGGAAAAGCATCCTTCGGGCAAGCCCGATTGAGATCGGTATAATCAACACACATGCGCCATTTTCCATTATTCTTTTTAACAAGTACAACATTTGACAGCCAGGTGGAGTACCGGGCTTCAGAAATAAAATTTGCCTCTAGGAGGTCTTTTACAGCTTTTTCAGCAGCCTCCGTTTTTTCTGGAGACTGCCTACGCCTACGTTGTACTACTGCCTTGGCGGCTGGATCAATGGCGAGGTGATGACAGGCGACCTCAGGGTCGAGTCCGGGCATCTCTGCAGCGCTCCAGGCGAAGAGATCAGCATTCTCGCGCAGACAGGCCTTGATTTGCTTCCTGGCCAAGTCGGGGAGGTCCTTGCCAATCTTCACTCCCTTGGTCGGGTCTGCTCCGAGGGGAACGAGTTCGAAATCGCCGTCCGGAATGGGTCGGAGGGGGATTTGCTCGCTGCTGGCCGGCTCGTCTTGGTCAAAACGGGTGTCGAGCGCAATGGAGTCGACCTTTGGTGGAGCCTTCTGAACTTCTACCTCAGGAGATGCTCTGTCGGGCTCTTGCTTTGTCTTCTTGATGGGCCTAGTGCTGGGACCCACGTCGACAGTATCCCGACCCCTTGAAGCGGCGTTGAAGCACCTGCGGGCAGCAGCGAGGTCGCCCTGGATGGTGGCTACCCTTGCCCGTTTGGTGTAGAACTTCATTTTGAGATGGACAGTTGAGGGAACCGCTGTCAGCTCTGCCAATGTCGGCCTCCCCAAGATGCAATTGTATAGGGACGGGCAGTCAATGACGAGGAAGCGGACCTTCACCTGTCTTGTAGCAGTTCCTTCCCCGAACGTCACGAGGAGCTCGACATATCCCCAAGGTTTGGACGTCGAGCCGTTGAAGCCTTGAAGGTCCGAACCTATATATGGAGACAGATGTGAGTCGTCCAGTTGTAAGGTCCGGAACAGCTGAGTGTACATCACGTCGACGGAACTCCCTTCGTCGACCAGGATGCGATGCACGTCAAAATTGGCCATCTTTGCCCTTATCAGCAAGGGGATGACTGCGTTCGGTGCTCCGCCGGGGAGCTCTTCCAAGTAGAAGGTGATAGGCTCTGATCTGCCCCTCACCATTTCAAAAGTCACAGTTTGAGGAGGAGCTTTGTCGACCAGTTCGTCCAACTTCCTCTTGGCTGAGTTGATGGTGAGGTCGTTGAACCCGCCCCCGTTGATGACCATGGCGGAGGGGAAGTATTCCCACCTGCTGTGTGTCGTCAGGGGCTCCTGCAGGAGCTCGGGAAGTTCGAAATCCTCGGGCCTGGTTACCGAGAAGGCGGTCTGGATTGGCACCGACTCGTCGGATGGTCGGGCATCTTCTTCGGGCTCCTTTGCCTCGCGGGCTTCACGACGGGGAGCGTCGTTTCGCCTGTACTGTGCAAGTCTCCCTCCTTTGATGAGGGTTTCAATAGCATCCTTCAGGTGGACGCAGTCCTCTGTCAAGTGACCATGACTCCTATGGTACTGACAGTACTTGTTTTTGTCTACTCCTGGCTTGGCAGGAGCTGGTCGGGGACGCTTGACGCCACCGTCTTTAAAATCTGTGCTTGCACACTCCGCCAGAATACGCTCGCGGGAAGCCGTGAGCGGAGTGTACTCAGTAAACCTGCCCGAGGGGCCCCTTTGTTCCCGGACCTCCCGGGGTCTGTCTTCCTTCCTCTTCTCTCCGGTGCGTCGGGAAGGAGGGTCTTGTCTCGAGCTGCTGCCATGATTGCGAGCCCTGGAGTCTCGTGCCCTGTTGGCAGCTTCTCTCTCCTCGTAGTCCATGTATGCTCGGGCTTTGTCGAGGAGAGCATCAAAAGTTGCAGGTGGCTCAATGCCCACAGCTTTCCTGAATTCTGTGCCGGGGAGGAGGCCCCTCTCCAGCAAGTACCTCTTCATGTGGTCCGCGCAGGGGACCTGGATTGCTTCCCGGTTGAAGCGGTTGATGAATTCCCTCAAGGTCTCATCATGTCTTTGGATGATGGCCTCGAGGGCTGCCTCGGTCTTCGGGTGGCGACGAGATGCCGTGAAGGAACTGATGAACTGGTTCTTCAAGTTCCGCCACGAGGTGATGGAGCCCGGGGCAAGTCCTTTGTACCAATCCATGGCCGCCTTCCTGAGAGTTGTTGGGAAGAGACGGCACTTGATTGGCCCCCCGACATTGTGATAATGGAGCATGGCTTCGAACCCGTCAATATGGTCGACTGGGTCCGCCACTCCATCATACTCCTTTAGGTGTGGGGGCTTCTCCATGCCCGGGGGGATGGGTGCGTCCATGATGGCCTGCGACAGGGGACCGCGGGGGTCGTCCTCGTCGCTCCTTTCTGGAGAAAGAGAAGGGGTCCTGTAGTGATGTCTGGCACGCTGGTCGTGCTGAGATTCCCTCGAGCGTGATGCTCGGTGGGTGAAGGTCACACGCCCGTCTCTGTTGTGCCTCCTGTCGTGCCTTGATGGGTCGCGACTGGGCTCTTCGGCAGGGATGACGGGCTGTCTTTCATACTGGGGCCGCCTCTGCCTTGGTGGGGGAGAGGGGCTCATAGAGTTCTCCCTGTAATGTCTCCGCGGGGGAGTAGGGTGTCGAACTTCTTCGACCCGAGGAGGTGGAGATGGTGGCCTTTGATGTCTCCTCGGGGGGCGTCGATCATTTTCAAGTGCCCTTAGCCTTTCTCCTTGGGCGAACAGGAGATAGTTCGTCTGGTTGATGGCCGCGAACAGTGCCTGAGTCGTGGCATCTGCCCCGGGAGGGACTTGGACTTCATGGAACCGGGCAGCTTGGCGATAGGCGAGAGCCTCCGGGTCGTCTTCGAGTCTTGGAGGAGGTGTCGAGGACGAGGCAGTGTTCCCGTCCCTGCGAGTGGAAGGTCCAGGGGCGGTTGTCACGGGGATGGTATTGTGGCCGGCATCAGTGGGATTGTCCAGATGCCCATTCTTGTCCGCGAGACCGTTGTTGGTGTCGAGGACGCGGGTGTGTTGTTCTTCACGAGTTGGGGTAGCCATGACAGTGAATGGATTGAGCTTTGGTCTTTGAAACTGTTCGTTAGACGGGGAAGCTTATTCCCACAGACGGCGCCACTGATCTGACCTGATCAGAAGGTTTGGACCGTCACGGCTAACTCCGAGCTGAAGGCTTTTTGAACGAGGAGGGGGGGTACCTGCAAGGCACTCCGATGCTAAAGTCAGTGGGAGTACTAGCAGATAATAGAGTTGAGGTTAGAATGATGAATACCTGACCCTCTGGAAGCAGAGGGTATTTATAGCCCCCAGCGCTGGGCCAAGGTTCCTTCATTGGGCCGGGCGGATTTGGCCCAATGGAGGAACTGCCAGGTTCTACGTGGGTAGTGGGGACCAGCACGTGGTCCCCTTCCTGGATATGCTGCATGAAGTGCGGACGGACGGAGACGCGGTCTTTCCGGAGTATCGTTGGGGCAATGGGGGACTAAGTCTGCCCTAGCAAGTCAGCTCGAGACCATGTCGAGCTACGCGACGCGGTGCCGAGCTCGACGCCAAGACCTCGAGCTGGACAGCGAGGGTCGAGCTGGAAGCCAGGACGTAGAGCTGGACGGCAGGCTGTCGAGCATGACTTCATCGTGGGGCTGGACACCGAGATGTCGAGGTGGACATCAGGGTGTCGAGCATGGACGTGACCCCCTTTGCCCAGTGTGGTCCTTAGTGAGTCCCTTTGGACTGGGCCTTAGTAATGCTTTTGGGCCTGTCGGGCCCAGTCCAGAACAGTTACAAATAAATATTTAAATGACCATATTTATTTTAAATTTTACAATATTATTTTTAGTATAATATAGTTAATATTTATTTACTTTTAGTTTTAATTTGTGTAAATATTTCATATACTCATTTTAATTTGTTTAAATATTTTATATATTCATAATTTGCGTAAATATTTCATATACTCATTTTAATTTGTGTAAATATTTCATATTAGTATTTCATATACTCATTTTAATTTATATTAATATTTCATATAGTCATTTTTCGATTTCAACCATATTTCATAAATTATGTTTATATAATAAATATTTATTAAATAAATAAGTTTTCAAAATACTTATGTAATAGTGTCTTTTTAAACTAACATAATAAATATTTACATTAATTAACATTAAAATTTTATATTATAGTATTTTTTTAAACAGAATAAATTTTACTAAACTGAAAGTAAAAAATAATTAAATATAATTTAATATTTATTATTTAAAAAAATTGAAAGTATAATTGTTTAATAAAACATAATAATAATTATTAAAAAATTATAAAATGTTAAAAAAAATGACCTGGTGTGATATTAAATAAATAATTTAAAATGAAAAACACGGATTGGTGTATTATTAAGGTTGTATTATTTAAGATTTTTATTAAATATTACTAAAATAATGGCCTGGTTTATTATTAAATAAACAATTTAAAATAAATTATTAACTATGTCATATATACATAATGAAAGCTCTATATGTCTTGAAGTAAAATGGTTAGTAACCCATTTAACAAAGAGGTAGCAATGGAAGCCAAACAATGAGGTAAAAGAAGCTTCAATGCTTTTATTCATCAAGCCGACAACAATGATTAAATCCCATCTCATCCATGTCTGCTATCTACACTAGATCTTCTGTGCATTAAACGCATTTGTTACTTCTTCAATTATTACTTGTCGGTCATTAATTTTGTTTCACAATCCATAAACAAACTAACTTAACATCATAAATAAAGATTATAGTAGTACTACCTTACAGAGTATCTGAAACGCATTCATTTTGAAAATTTAATTCTTTCAACAACAAAATCTTCCATTAGATCACATTTCCAATAAATAATCAATCCAAAGTTTAACTATCTGAAAGAAATGTTACAAGCTGTGTTCCAGTGTTTTGCTAGCAATAGATAGATATTACAAACAGACCAAATGGCATTTTTCTAAAACATGCCCAACAAATTACAAGAAGCTTTTGCTTCAAATCAGAAATAAAATAACTAAGTGGCCAAGGAAATTGAAAAACAATGAAGAAGGAAACCCAAAAAAAAAAAAAAGTGTAAAAATAAAGAGTACAAATTCAAATCAACTATTGAATTTGTGTGAGTGACTACCACTTCTGCTCCATCTTTGCTTTAAAGAAGAAAAAGGAAAAAGAATTCTCAAATCTCTGATGTACACATAACACAAACACACTGAATTTTTAATTTACTCTCCACCAGGAATCACAGCAGAAATCCAATCTGATGCAGTCGTTTGAATATCAGTTTCAATATGAGGAGAAACAGATACCGGAGTCACTGCAACCTGTTTCTCCAAATCACATAGAAGAATCCATCAGAATGAGAAGGGGGCAAAATTGCAACCGTCAAGAACGTACAATATAGTTAAAAGTAACTAATATCAATTGTGAAAATAATTTGATGTTGCAACTTACATATCCACTTTCAAGTGCTCTGTAATCCAGATCATCATCTTCTATTTCTTCATGCTCCTTCTCCAAAAACTGAATGTACAAGTAGAATGTAGCTAAGTTCACTTACACAAATAATTTATGATGTTAAATTGAAATACAAATATAACACATGTATGAAGGGAACAGATTAAAAATCTAAAATAAATCTTCTCAAGGATGAAGGTAACCTCTATGATAATCTAATCCCCTCATCCTCCCATTTACCTCTAGTCTGAAGTATTTCTTCACTCTGTTGGTATCAGGTTTTCCTGCAGCTCCAGTTGATTCAATAATCTCCAAATTCTTTTTCTGTGTAGCTAACCGACGAGCTGCACCCTGAACAAGATATGGATTCAAATATCAGCACTGATAGATTAGATGCACTAAAATCCCTCCCAAGACTAGACAGAAAATAACATAACACATGCTTTGCATGTAGTGTGGAATACTTACAGCTGCAGATGCATCTCGGCCAAGCTGTGCAAACTGAAGACCTAGGCCACCTTGTGGGTTGGCCAAGAAATGACCAGTTGGATAGCGGCTATTTGAAACAGCTAGCCAGTTTGGAGTGGATCTCCACATACTTTGCTTGGTCAATTTGAAGCCCTGTCAATAAAAGGATACCACTGCATCAGTGTTAACAATATGCAAGAAAGGAACAACTACAAAATCATTTGTTTCCAATAGCCAAAATCCCTAGAAATCGAATACTATCATGCAAACAAGATTTTGTACAATACATGACCAAAAACCTAGAGGCCTAAAGCATTGGCACGACGCAGTGAAACATATGAAAACAACACCATCCAAGATATAATAAAACTTACACACCTTGTTGCTCAAAGGTGGCCTCGGAATTTCTATATTCAGAAAACAGTCTTTGGGAAAAGTCCCCTTTTCAATATCCCTAATAGCTGCATTTATCAAAGGTAAGCAGACTTCTACTGCATCCTTGAAATCAGTTTCTTGGCTTTCATCCTTCTTCCTATAAGGAGATAAGATACCACCAATTCACAATCATTAGCACGAAAGCACAGTTGAAACCAAAAACCAGATGTCTAGAATCATCAACTTACCAGTTTAATGATATTGATAACGACGGTACACCAGATAACAATGCCTCCCTAGCTCCAGCAACAACCCCCGAGTAGAACCTAGAGTATTTCAAAGCATGAGATACAAAGATACAAAGCTCGACACAAAATAGGTACATACGGGTAAGTCCTATACTAGATTTACATAATTCATCCCTAACTATAATAAATTAGCAACTTACGTGTGATGACCGCAACTTGATCCCCGGTTAATCCCACTAATAACCTGAAATTCAATTCAATTCAATTCAATTCAAATCACATCAAATCATAATTCATATATCACACTATTTCATCAAGACAGCAAACACATACGCATTTCAATATACATTTGTAAGATAGAAAAACAACAATAAATCCTAACCAACACAGGCTTTGACCACGAAAACAATGCCCCAGATAAAGCCAACGAAACACAATCCACCGTAGTTCCTGAATCATCATAAATCACAAATCAGAAAACAATAACAAATTCTTCTTTTTTTTTTTGATAAAAATTTTAGCTTTTCAATTTAAATTAAGCAGATTTAGAAACAGAATCGATTAAAGTCAATACCGGAAATCTCAAAAGCAATAGCACCATTAACTTTAACAGAACAAGCTTCCACCGTTTCTCGAACCGTAACAGAATGCCCAGAAACAGATTTATCCCTAAAGCAACCATTTCAGCAACTAACAAAAATTACAAACACATTCCACATTATTCAAATCCAATAACAAAAAAAAGAAATCCGATTTCACAAACAGCACGCACGATTGAGGAACGCAAACATGAACATTGTAAAGTCCCTGAAGAACGAGAGCTTGAACTAGGTTGGTAAGACCCGGCGATTCAACTCCCTCGCTATTCGTGAGCAGCAGGATAGGTTTGGATTCATCGAATTCGATAGGTTCGTCGGTGGAAGACGAAACGGTGTCGTTTGATTCATCTTGTTGCTGTGGTGATTTTCTGTTGAGAAGCGCTTCTTGGAGATTGGAAACGAGGCCCGGGGGCATCATCGTGAAACGACGTCGTTATGATTCTGTGAAATTGAACTGTGAAATTGAACTGTGAAATTGATGAAAGAAAAACCCTAGAGAAAGAGAAAGGGGAAAAAGGAATAACAAATTGAATTAGATTGATGAGATGATAGACCGGTTCTAACGGCGTTTAACGTACGAACATAAAACACAACTTGATTTTGGAAATGATTAGCGTCACTGTTATTAATTATTATTATTATTATCATTATTAAACTATTAATTAACTGATTAATTTTAGAGTCAAAATCAAAGGATTGATTAAAGAGACAAAGTAGGAAATCAACAAGGAACGGTAATCAAACTACAGGCTTAGGATGTAATTAATGTATCTATTTTATAGTTACTGTATGTGTAAGTGCTAATAAACTTAAATTATTTCACTTCCTCTGATTTCGGATGATTACTTGCTTTAGTTTTGTAAAACAAAAAGTTTTATGGTCAAGGTAATTAATTAGCCTTTACAAGCTTTCCATGCCTCCCACTTTATCTTTGAAAGGACCCATGTGTTAGTAAATAATGTCAATTTAAGCTTTAAGAAAAGTTTTCACATGTGGATTTTAAAAACCAGAATTAAAAATCTATTATGGATAAATTTTACATTTAATATGCATGTAAAATTCATTTTTATCCATGTGTTAAGTAATTTGTTAGCTGAATCAAATGTCGGTTAAATTTTGTTAAATTTTGTTAGGTGTAAATTGTTTATCAAAAAGAATATTAAGTCTGAGTTTCGTTTATCAAATGAAGGTCATGTGTATATAGTGATATTTGTTGAAATTATATTAAATTTATGGAGAATTCTAAATCAATCTTAATGAACAAGATTTAATTAATTGATCGAATTTTTTTTAGTTCACTCGAGTGAATCAATCAGTCGTGATTGCAAGATGACTCTCACTACACGATTGTTAATGAAGAAGAAAGAAAAGATAAATTTAGAAAAAGATGAATTAAAGTTTGGACAAAATAAGGGGAAGAAGAATAATTGTGATTTGTGCAAAGAAAACCCTCTGCTCTTTTTTTTGTCAACTAAAATATTATTCACTTATACAATAATAAGGATAAGTTCCTCTACTTATAGTTTTAAGTTTCCTTATTCCCTAAGCTAAACTCCAAAACACAAAAACCTAAAATACCTAATTATGTTAACTACAAAAATAAGCCTAAGTCAACATCTCTATTGAGGCACACCTTCGACATTTCAACACACTCAAAAATTTGACACACATACTAGGCTAATCGACACGGCCTTGTTTCTGTCGAGCAACCTGCTTCGACACAAGGAATTACATTCTCAACTCACCACCTAATTTATTGTGTCTAAGCTATCTACATTCATCATAGATCTCAATTTCTTGAACATTTCTACATGCACTCCTTCTGTCATGATGTCTTCAATTTGATTCTCATTTTTGCAGTGTTCCAAGTTCAGCTTCACTTTTTCTACCTACTCTCGAATATAATGAAACCTCATTTTGATGTGCTTGCTTCGACCATGTTGTAGCGGTAGAAATGTTCAAGACTAAGCCATCGGATTGACTAGACTTTATACAAATCAAAAATAAAAATCGCCACCGCGCTTTATTGTTTCCAAAGGAATGGGAAAAGAGCGAATAACCTAAAAAGAGGGGGAAAGATTCAAGGTAAGGGGGTTGGTTATGCAAAGGGAAGGTATTAGCACCCTAAACATCTACGGTACTCCGCAGGAACCTCTTTGAAAAATTTGTATATTTTGGCTATAAAATATGTTGTATATGAAAAATGGATGTGGAGGTGAGAAAAGAAACATATTTATTTTATAATTTTTGCATCCGCCGCGGTTGCGAACCTTTAGTGCCTACGTACCACCTTTTCATGCAATAGGGGATCAAGGTACACGTAGTTCCTCTTTTAAAAAATTTAAAACACAAGTGTGTTGGTTGATTTTAAGAGATAAGACATCATCGTCATTGTCCGTGTGGAAAACATACTTACTACCCACAATCATGAGAAAGGAGAATTTTCATCATCTCAAAATGGAGGATATGGCTTGGATTTTAAAATCAACAATGCCTCACTCAACACCCAAGTGGAAAATATCTCACTTCACTATATATTGTAGAAGTATAGTTGTTGCATCACTACAAGGATTGACAAGAGTTCAATATTTTGAGAAAAGTTTTAAAGTAGGAGCCAAAATGGCAAAATAGTTTGAAATGAGATTGGTTGACTTTTAGTCTTCTCACAAAAAATGTCAAGGTATTGTTAAGTTAATGAAGTTTATTTATGAAAAGATTTTGAAAATGCATGGACCTAGGTCCAAGTTTATTATGAAAGTGTTTCAAGTTTTGAAACAAGAAGAGTTTTTAAAAGGAGAGAGAATATTTTTGAAATTAAAGAAGATGGGAAGAGAAGAAGAGACTATCCTAAAGCATAAGGTAAAAGCTAAGGAGAAGAATCATCTAACCACCAAGAAGCCAATACTTGACATTATGTGTCAAGATAGAATTCTCATTCTTTGGATTGAAACCAAGCAAGCAAAGATACTAGACCTCTTGAGAGAACCAAACTTCAAGTGTATTAAGTCTTCACAAAAATTGGGCAGAGTAACGGCTGTATGCGGGTGAATTCCAGATTACAAACAGAGAATGTAATCACAAAAACCTGTACACAAAAACAAACAAGCAAACCAATGTCTTGAGGTAAACCTCAAGAACTCCAGACAAAATAATCAGATAAGATCACAAGGTCTCCAAGATAGGCCAAGGTTTCTAATCCTAAGTCCAAGAAAAAGTCTCATGTTCCATAATGCCAAGGATAGTAACCAAATAGTCCAAGTGACATTAAAGGTTTTTTAGGGTTTATGTTGATTATTAAGTATCTTAAGAAAGGAAAAGAAAAGCTCAAGTGAGCAAAGTAAAAATGGCAAGAAAATAAATGCTCAAATGAGCAAAGATGAAAATGGCATGAAATGTAAATGCTAAAAGTAAATAGTACATAAAGCATAAAAAAGAATAAAAGCATAAGATAAAACAAGTCAATAATTAGTGGTTAGTTGGATGATCATCTTGAAACTTGCATTTGGAACTCATTAGAGGATTTGTAGAACCAAAGCCTCCATACAATAAGTTGCATTTGCTTTTTGTCAAGTATATCATCCATTTGGAATTCTCACAAGTAACATTTAATGATCAATGATGTTTAAGTGATCTGCGTTGACCAAAGGTGTTGTAGATCCATTAGAGGACTGGTAGAACCAAAGCCTCCACACAATGAATCTCAAGGTTATTGGATCAAAGAGATCAAATTAACATACTTGGGCTTGCAATCATAAGTTTGGGTCACGAATGATCATTTATTCGAATCGGGACAAAATTTAGCGCTATGTTAAGCAATCGTAAGTGGACTTATGTAGAAGTCGCACCTATTTTAAGGTCGGTCAATAGCAATCTATGCACCATTTATTTTGAGACATGATATAGAGATCATGCTCCAACAACATTTAGTGCAATAAGAAAGGGATGAGATGAAGAAGGATGGGGAAAAAATGTACAAACCACATTTGAATTAAATTTTAATCAAACTATTATTAAAATCATTCATCCGTTTTTGTGGAGTTAGACTCAACACCATGGATCTAATGATGTTAATAAAGTTCATGATCTAAAATCTAACCCAAGATTAGCCAGAAAATAATCACAAAACAATATCACATTTAATATACACAAAAAGGGTTTTGAAAATGTTTTAAAAAATAGAAAATAATGAGAAAAATATCAACTATGTTCAAATTAATCAGGAAATGAAAAGTAAGACCATAGAAAAATCAGAAAAGGGGCCAAGTAATTTTACAAATTTTTTGGTAATTTTTTAAAGTCAGAAACTATTTTTAAAATTAAAATAAATGGGTAAAATAAACAAAAAAATAGTAAAAAATAGTAAAGTCATAAACAAAAATAAAATGAGGTCACCAATATTTGTCACAATATCATTGGATCATTCCATAATTTTTCCAGAATTTTAAAAATATATAAAAGTATTTTTAAACGTTTTAAATAAATCAAATAAGTGTAAAATTTATAAAAAATACCAAAATACAAAATTAAATTGTGAAAACATAAAAATCAGAAAAAGAATAATCAAAAATATTTTTCATAATTTTTTCATATTTTTTGGACTAAAAATGAATTTTCTATGATTTTTTGAAATTTAAAACAATTAAAATATAAAAATCAGAAAAATAAAATTAAATTAAAATATGTGGACCATTGGATGAGATTCAAAACGCGTTAGTAATCAAATCCAATGGATCTGGCGCGCTGTGCATATCATGATCATTAGTGAATAATGTACAGAATCAAATATAAATCAGATTTTCAAAAATAACAAGTGGCGTGCCATCATTGGTTGGAAGATAACACGTAGGTCATCTTCAACCTCCAGCCAACGTGATTTTCAGGTCTCTAAAACTGTAAAATCAGAAGTTCAGACCTATGCCAATCGTTTCGTCTCTTCAAGACGAAAACAACCACACCCTCGCGCCAAATTTATATAAACTGTAGCTCAAGCAATTTGGAAGGAAAGTTTTGAAAAGGGATTTGAAATTTCATGGTCAAAACGTGTTTCCAGTGAAATGTAAGTGTTGCGACTAGAACCAGAGCAATGAGAGCAACACAATGATATCAGAGTTTTGAAGAATTAATGAAGGAATCTACCTATTGAAGTTGAGTTGCAGAGCTCTGAAACTGGACTTCTATGAAACAGTATAGGGCACGATTCTTGAATGTAATTATATGGTTAATGTTGTACCCCAAAATTTTCCCTCTCATTTATCAAGATTTTCTCACAAGATCTCTTTGACTCAAGGCTGGATTAGGGTTTGATCAACTCAAGACATCTCATCTTGCACTAATGACCCAAAATTAGGGTTTGAGTTTGCACAAGGATTTTTGGACTATCAGTGCTTCATTTGACTTTCAAGTATCATCATGGACCCCTAAGATTACTCATGTCAAGTTTCAAGCCTTGAATCACATTTTTGATCAGTCAATTGGACCGTTGACCTAAAAATCAGTTGTATTGGGGAAAAAGTCAACCATGGCCAATTTACAGTCAAACTTCATAATTTTTGATCCACATCAACATTTTAGACTCATATGTATCATTTGATCAAGTTTGGACCACAATTCCTCAAGAAATTTGATCAAATCATCAAAAGGGCAAAATTGTCAAAATTAGGGTTTTGACTGAGAAAGGGTAATTTCTGATTTTTGACCTAGCCAATGACCAGTTGGTTTGAAGCATGATTTCAAGGTTTCAATTTTATCATCTTGACCTAATGACATGGTTCAAAACATTGCAATCTTATTGGATTGACAGATAAAATTTGCAGTCAACTGATCAAAAGTCAAATGTATACTGAAAAGTCAAACTTTGACTTTTTGGTCAAAATCAAGTGCCAAAGATCACAATTCATCAAAACATGTCAAAATGTGAAACTTGTTCATCAAGAAATCAAAGATTGAAGATTTGGTTTTAAAATTTGAAATTTTCTTAACTTGGAAATTTTTCTTATAGAAAATTTCTTATTTTTTCTCAACTTTAAGCCAAATTTCCACTATGATGTAAGATGATTCAAAGAAAGTTACCAACATGAAAGTTGTAGACCTCCATGAAATATACACCTTTTATTCATATATTTTTCCCTAAAGATGCTTGGGTCTCAAGATATAATTTTGTGAATACATGCTCATGAACTAAATAACTTAGTGAAATTTTGCCCTAATTTAGGCAGGTTTTTTACCTAACTTCATGGATATTTTTCACCTAGTTCCAAGAGGAATCTTGAAATTCATTTCAAATATGAGTTATATATCACATTGCGAGCTTTCCAAAATGTCCAAGAACTCCTTAAGATCATTTTTGAGTAGGGAGAATCAAAGAGTTGAAGTTGGCAATTTCTCACTTTGAATTCAAGCCATTTCATGAAGAACAAAATTCAAATCATAACCTATGCTGCCTAATCCTTGCTTTACAGGTCTCATACTTGTTTCTCACTTCATAATGTAATGCTTACACAGATGATAAAGCCTTAATCCAAGCACAGGAGTCTTTGTCCAAGCTTTAATTCCATAAATGGCACAAAGTTGCCATTGCCATTTTGGAAAAGCTTAACTTTTGCAACTTTTCATTTCTTGAGCATTGGACTTGTTTTCTCTGCACACACAAGTCCTATAAACCAAATACAAGTTGTCTAGGACTTGTACCAACTCCAAGCAGGCCAGTACAAGCATGTGGAGACTTATCTCTTCACTTTGCTTCAAAAGCAAGAAAGTGTGCAAAAAGCCTACAACTCAAAAATATGTTGGAGAGCTGACTTGAAACCTTCTCTATACTAATACACAAACACATTACAACTTAGAACACGATTGCTCAAGACCTAAAACACTCCAAAACTCCCTATCACCAAAAACCTGTCAAAAACTTGCAGTTTATGGCCAAGCATAGAAATCCACAATTTGGCTCGTGTGTTTCAAGTTTTAATCACTCAAACACTTTACCTACCTCATATCTAAGTGTTTCAGACCATCACCCCTTCACTGTAACACCTCCTTCTCCATCTGCCATTTTTGTTTTTCAAGCTTGCAGGTTGACTTCGATAGAGAGTTTCAGGCACTTCCAAAGCAAGGCAAGGATTGGAACACACTCAGGGAGGTTCAAGCAATCTAAAGGAACCTTCAGGCCTTCTTAAATCTCACTCAAACTCCTTTCATGATCTCAGCTAAAAGAGGTAAGAATTCCAACTTTTATCTCTTCATACAGGCATCCATTAGCCACGATTTGTGAAAGAAAAATTTAGATATTATAGTGCTGAAGCCAACCATGTGCATAGATTTCATTTCTGTTTATTATGTATAGAGAATTTTGGAGTTCAAATTTCTGTAAAAATTAGAGTTGAAATTAGGGCTTTCAAAATTTGTTTTAATCTTTGATTGTTAGTTTCCATAAGTTACATGTCTGAAATAGTGGGAAAGAGTACTATCATTTTCATGTTGGAAGTTTCCATTTTCATGGAGAGATGAGAAAGATATAGAGGTTCTGGCCAGCTTGAGGAAGAAGATGAAGTACAGGGCAAAGAAGCTTTTTATGTTATGTTTTTATTGTTTCATATAAACGGATGTACAGCCACCCCAGTGGCAAGGTAGCGCGTTGGCAATGCATAGGTCATGGGTTCGAACCTTGGCGCTACCTTTTACATTTTTCTCATTTTTTCAACTTCAGTTTTGTTTTTTTGGCAGCATGGGCTTGGTTCTTGGGCCTTCTCTTTTTTTTCTAACGTACTACCCCCTGCTTGCTTGCAGCACCCCTGGCCCAATCTTTTATTATTTATTTTATTTTCATATTTGATTTATTAAAATATTTTTCTTTAACACATAAAAATCCCAAAAAAATATAAATTTGATAAATATTGCACTTTATTTTATTTTATTTTCACATAAAAAATATATTTTATTTTAGATATATACTAATTATCTTTCTTAAATAAACTTGTAAAAATAAATTAAACTTAGATATATTTTTATCTTTTTTTATACTTATAAATATTTATTTTTTGGGCATATAAAAAGATTAAATATTTTCACCAAATATTACTTATTATTTTAATACAAAAAAAATAATACTTAAAGAGCTTTATTTTATTTTAAATTAGAAATAAGGGTTAACCTTTTTTTTTTCAAGAATTAATTTCCTTTTCTTAAATTTTTAGGATTAGGTCAAAATTCTTTTGCATATAAAACAAAAATCTTTTTTTTCTTGCATACATACCATAGCATATTTATATTGTATATTTATTTAAATATCCGTACAAATTTGATTTGGTTGTAATAGCTTAATTAGATTTACATTATTGCAAATCCCCATTTATAATTTGTATTCCCCCCTCCCATACAATGTTGTAATAGCGTAGTAATCTTTAAATTACACAATTTACCGCTTTTATATACCATGTTAGTAATTAGGGTTTGTATGGCAAGATCAAAACAAATCAAATAGAAAAACCTAATTCAAGACAAAATCAAACATGAAAATAACACACTTGCACACAAGCATTCTTAGGGTTTCTCCGCTTGGTTGCCTTATACAAAAAATAGCCATATTACGCATGCGAAGTATCTTGGCAAAATAAACAAATATAAGATCATAGTCCCTCGATGACGCTATTCTAGGTTGCCTTACAAAATGATCTTGGTCCCTCAAAAATGCTAAAGATACTTTGCAACATTACTATTCATGGTTATACGATGACCCGCGCCCGTCCCATTTACATCCAAAGATAGGGTTGCTTACCAAATCAATGGTAAGACACCAATGTTAAAGGAAAAGAAAATGAACAAGAAAGACATTTGAGTAGGTAGATTACTTCTAGTTACTTGCTCCATTCCAAAACATCCTTGCTATTTTCAAAAACAAACACACACATTTCTAAACATCTTATAAACATTGAAAACATTTTCAAAAAGATCAACATCTTTGTATACATTCTTACGAACGAGAATCATTACAAAGATTGCCTAAACAATAGCCTCTTTACAAAATACTTTCAAAAACCACACAAAGCGGAATTTCAAACAAAAGCAAGTGATCTAGAAAGTAACTAAGAGCCCATGGAAAACCATGGATGAAAAGGGTGCTAATACCTTCCCTTTTCATAATTTACCCCCCGAACTCAAGAAAATATCTCAAAGGTGTTTCTTGTTTCACCTTTCATTTTGGATAAAAGAAAAGTCGGTGGCGACTCTTGCTAACCGCAACATTTGCAATAAAACGCAAAACCCTCAAGTCAATTCTCTCACTGTATCATAGAATTGACGACTCTACTGGGGACATTTTTAAAAGTGGGGTTAACTTAGGGCTAGATCATATTTATTTGCTGTTTGACTTGTTTGATTTACATTATGGTTCTTTGTTTGGGTTTGAAATCCTCTACCCGGATTTGGGAAACATTATAGATAAATATCAATATGTTGTGGAAACTGTGTGGGGTATACTGACATGGTCTACGCAATAGCTATGTTAGTGTGACATATTTATGGGTACCGGTAGCCTTTGAGTTAATCAAAGAGAATAAGGGGCCGCTGAGTGATGTCATGAAGCACTAATGAACTTCTAGAACCCTCTACTTGACCAACTTGGCCTTTAGGATGTAGTGAGATGACCGAATTTGGTGCAGTCCGAAGTTGGTAGATACTCGATACTACACTCATTAAGGTTTGGTGTCTTGGGATATTTCGGTCGCTATTAAAGAGGCTTGAGCTGAAACAATAACCAAGGAAACAACTCGGTGATATTGAGTTCCTTAGAACCCGGTTACTATCATTAGGACAGGTTTAAGCCAACTAAACTTCAAGAGGGTACTTACCTATAAAACCCCATGCAAGCCTAAAACTAAGAACTTGATTGCTTTGCTTGTATATGCATACTTGTACATAACATCATGGACATCATGAACATCACATGCATCCACTAACCATTTCAAGGATTTCGGAGATTCATCTTTGTTCTTGTTTTATAGGATATGGATTCACTTCGCAGGAAAACTATCCAAGTCAACCTTGTAAGAATTTCTCCACAACTTAAGGAGCTAGCTTCAAGGATCCCTGAGAAATCTCCGTTCACCGAGAGACATGGTCGTCTACTCAACTTGGTCACCTCCAACACAGATGAGGATATGATGAAGGTGCTCTTTCAGTTCTTTGATCCTTTGCACCATTGCTTCACATTTCCTGACTACCAGCTTGTGCCTACTTTGGAAGAATTCTATCAACTCTTGAGGATTCCCATTCTCAATTAACTACCTTTCAACGGTACGGAAAGAGACCCAAATCCAGAAGAGATTGCTCAAGCTTTACACTTGCACTCATCTGATGTCACAACTCATTGGGAAACTAGGAGTGGTGTCAAAGGCTTCTTAGCAAAGTTCCTGTTTGAGAAAGCCCAAAGCTGTTGGAATTCCTTAGACTTGCAAGCCTTTGAGGAAATTGTGGATCTTCTTATCTATGGGATGGTCTTGTTCCCCAATCCCGACCAACTCATAGATGTGAACACCGTCAAAATCTTCACGTCACGCAACCCGGTGCCTCCATTGCTAGGGGATATCCTACACTCTTTTCACACTCGCACAATGAGGAAACGAGGTGTCCTTATGTGTTACACTCCTCTCCTGGCAAGATGGTTTATTTCTCATCTTCCCCAATCAGTCTTAAAGAATGAGCAAGGTTTAAGTTGGTTGTGGTACGGTGGGAAGAATTGACTGTTTTTGGAATGCTGGTTTGCGTTTTGCGTTTGTATTCGCAAAATGTCGCGGTAAGCAAGAGTCGCCACTGACTTTTATTTTATCCAACAAGGAAAGGAAAAAAGCACAGAAAAATTCATTTTTCGAGATATTTCTCGGGTTCGGGGGGTAGATTATAGAAAGGGAAGATGTTAGCAAACTTTCTATCTGTGGTTATCCACGGGCTCTTAGGTACTTGCTCAATTGTTTCCAAAATTGTTTTTCTTTGTGCTTTGTGGGTTTTGAAAAAGTTTTTGTTTGAAAACTTTGATTTAACTCTTGCTTCTGTCCTCAAGAGTGTAATGAAGTGTTTTTAGAAAACTTTGTTCGAAAAGGAGTGTAAGTGTGAAAAAGGTTTTGTTTTTTTGAAAGAGCAAGTATTTAAGAACCATCTACCTACTCGAAAAAGGAATCGTTCTATACTAATGTCCTTTAGACGATGATATCCCACTATTAATGAGTAGGTAGCACCGTCGTTGGAGTTTAAGGGTCAACTTGAATGAGGGACATGCGGTCGCTAAAGCAATGTTAGGACGCCTTAGCAGTAACCCTAATGTCTTAGATCATTTTATTTGAGGCAACAATATCCGAGGCAACCATTTCGAGACGACTATGATCTTTTAGACAAGAGGGCGACCTCTAAAGTGACCTATACTCAATGACCGTGTACAAAGGAAACCAAGTGGGGTGTATCCTAAGAGTGCGCATGTGCGAGTGTGTCATTTTCAGTTATTTTTATCTTTGTACATGTTAAAGGTGATCTAATTTCATTTTAAAATTAGCATTCAGTCTTGTCATGCAAACCTTATTATCAAACATCCAACAGTTATAATTTGCGGAAATAAAATGCAGAATTTAAATTACAAGGCGTCGGGTATTTGCATCGCCAAAGACAAACCCTTTGAAAAATAAAATAAAGCGATAAAAATAATAAAATGTCCTATTTACTATTACAATCTGGAAGCAGGTACATTATTGGATAAAAATAAGTAAATCGCGGCGCAAAATTAAATCGGACGCATGACTAGGGTTTTGACCCTTTTGGTTAAAGAAGAAATCTTTTTTGGGTTTTTGTTGTTTTTAATTTAAGGGCAAGAAATTAAACCTAAATTAATTACTAAATTAAATTAATGAATTAATTAAATGAAAAATAAATTATTTTTGGAGTTTTGATTATTTAGGAAAGAAATAATAATAATTAAATTAATGGTTAAAAACTAATTAAGTCTAATTGATTTTATTTATTTTACAAAAGGAATTAAAGTTTTCTAATTAAAACCTAATTAATTAATAAATTTATTAAGAAAAATAAAAGTTTAAAATTTGATTTGAAATAAAAAAAATATTTTTTGTGATTTTATTTTATGAAAAAGAGGAATTTTGATTGGTTAGAAAAATTAAATAAAAATAATAAAGCAATTAAATAAACAAACAAAATAAATGAAGAGAGGAGTTTAGGCCTGTTTTTGTGGTGTGAGTAGCAATTTCTTAAGCCCAAAAACGCTGGCCTTTTTTACTTTCAGGGATCCAGTATGCATGCCTTGACTTGGACTATGGTGGACCTCCAATTTCTGACCACCAGATCTGGCCCTTGGCCATCTGGCATTTGGATGGGAGAGGGAGCATGGTGTACTGCAAGCCAGTGTATGCACGTGATAGCCTGAAAAGAAATAAGAAAATACAAAGTGCTGGAGGCAGGGATCGAACCCCTGACCTCCAGCCCCTAACGCCTTGGAAATTGACATGTTGACCACTGGGACACGCTGCTGAATTTTTTATTATAATGCAAATAAGGTATATTATATAAAAAATAAAACTATTGCCAGAAATTAAAAAATAAAACGCACGCTTGGTTTGAATGGCCCAATGATGGGATGCCACGCATCATCCCCAACCTCTCGTTCGTGGCTAAAAGTGCAGAGACTTATACCAACGGATAGAGGTCCATAGCTATAAGCTTGGTCCGTTCCAAAACCTTGCATAGGCCATGAAAATGCATTCTACGAGCATGGTTGGACTCGTCATCTCCTCTTGATTGCAACCATGCCATTCACGTGGATCAATTGTTCCTAAAATAGAAAACCCCAAAAAAGCTCCAAGAACCCTAATATGGTGATTCTTGTTACAAATCATATAAATGAAATTCACTAATACAAAAAGCTTGCAAATGTTCTTGTGATCACAAATATATAATTACTTTGTTCAAATGATGCCAGAATAATGATTTACGATTTCAAGAAGGAAGCGGATCCGCGAGGTACTTACAGTGCTTTAGAGTGCTTGAAAACGTGTGGTCTGGATTGTAAAAGCTTCTGGAGATGATCAGGAATCGATTGAGACAAGTCCCAAGTCCTGAAAACGCCTCTAGCTTGGACTTTGATCTCTCACTTTTGTGTGAATTTTCCAATTCTGGTTCTTCCTCTCTCTGCACTTTCCAACCCTGATTTAGTATCCTTCTGCTTGCTTATGTAATGTGCTTTGTATTAGGGTAAGAATCATGGACTGAATCCCTTCATATCAATGCACATGAATGTGATTTGATCTCTATTATTAAACCTTTCCCAATTTGATGCAATTCAATCTTTTTGCCCATGATTTGATTTGATATGAATTCCATGGTGATGCTAGCTGTAAACAAAGCCTAAAACAATCAGAAAATCATGAGTTATTAATTCTTTGGATTTTCTTATGATTTTATTTGATTTAAAATAAATAAATTCAATTAAGAATCAAATTAAATAATAAAAATGAAATATGGGCTCATGGCTGGAGCTAGGACACGTGGGAAACTATGCAAACTCAAATCAAGTGGAAAAGAATGGGCCCATTTGACAAAAATTTGAAGTTTTGGGGATAGTTGACTTTTGGCAATTTTGCAAAAAAGTCCAACTTCAACAATGCATAACTTCTTCAATTTTGAACTTTTGGAAGTGTTCTTGAACTTTTTAGAAATCTTGAGATGTCCTCTAACCAACCCTTTTGGTCTCATCTCATTTTGATATTCCATGCTCAAGTTATAAGCTTTGGAAAAAAATGTGTTTTTGTTGACTTTAAAAAATGACCTATAATTTCCAAATTCATAACTTCTTGTGAGTGCACTTTTTGATCTTGGGGTATGAGTATGGATTGTAGGAAATTGCATCCTATTCAAAATGAGCTTTGGATGGGTCATTTCTCATAAAGTATGAGAAAGTTATGCTTGGTCAAAGTTGAGTTGACTTTTCCTGCAAAACCCTAATTTAGCAACTTTTTAGTCTTGATGAATTTTGAGCAATCCTTGATGAATCATGATCAACCCTTGATCAAATGATGAAATATCCTTAAAAATGTGAATGTTGGCAAAAAAAACTTGAAGTTTGACTTTTTGTAGGTCACAATTGACTTTTGCCCTAGCACAGTCGATTTTTGGACCTTTGAGCAATTGACTGGGCAAACTTCCTCTGCAAGGCTTGAAATTTGGCATGGATGATCTTGAGAGCATATTAGGAAATTTGGGAGCACTTTAGGTCATTTGGACTCAAGGATCTTGATGCAATACAAAACCCTAATTTGGGGTTGACTACCTTAGGAGATAGCTTGTCTGACCAACTCTTGAGCAACCTTGAGCCACTTAGAGATTTTTCTTGCAATGTCTTGAGAAACATGGGAGGGAAAATTTTGGGGTACAAAAGCTGCCCCTGTTCAATCTTCTTAAACCTGAAGATGTATATTGGCTTTCGTGCCTTTCGTAATCCGAAGGTGGAAGATGATTGAACACTAGATTGCCCAGAAATTTGCACTCGCATGAAATGGTATCAGCCTTGTGACATCGGGAATGGGCTTACAGATGCCATTTGGAGGTTTCTGGTGGAAGGATGGGCTTAAAGGTGCCATCTGCATGAGTGTCGATCGCATAAGAGATTCCTTAGCGAGAGCTCGCGTACCTGTTGTTGTGGAAGATTCCGCTTGGGGAAGTCTGATCTTTGTTGAGATTTAGGGACTTGTCTGTACCTCAACTGAGAGAACATCTCTGCTGAGTTTTAAGAACTTGTCTGTAATTCAACTGAGGGGGAAACATCTTCATCAAGATTTAGGAACTGTCTGTAATTCAACCGAGGATAATTCTGTTGAGATTTAAGAACTCGTCTACACTTCGACGGAGGAAAATTGTCGAGATTTAGAACCTTATCTGTAATTCAACCGAGGACAATTCAGTTGATATTTAAGAACCGGTAAGTACTTCGACTGAGGGAAACATCTTCGTCGAGATTTAGGAACTGTCTGTAATTCAACCGAGGATAATTCTGTTGATATTTAAGAACTCGTCCACACTTCGACGGAGGAAAATTGTCGAGATTTAGAACCTTATCTGTAATTCAACCGAGGATAATTCAGTTGAGATTTAAGAACCAGTCATTACTTCGACTGAGGGAAACATCTTTATCAAGATTTAGGAACTGTCTATAATTCAACTGAGGATAATTCTGTTGAGATTTAAGAACTCGTCCACACTTCGACGGAGGAAAATTGTCGAGATTTAAAACCTTATCTGTAATTCAACAGAGGATAATTCAGTTGAGATTTAAGAACCGGTCAGGACTTCGACTGAGGGAAACATCTTCATCGAGATTTAGGAACTGTCTGTAATTCAACCGAGGATAATTCTGTTGAGATTTGATAACTCGTCCACACTTCGACGGAGGAAAATTGTCGAGATTTAGAACCTTATCTGTAATTCAATCGAGGATAATTCAGTTGAGATTTAAGAACCGGTCAGTACTTCGACTGAGGGAAACATCTTCATCGAGATTTAGGAACTGTCTGTAATTCAACTGAGGATAATTCTGTTGATATTTAAGAACTCATCCACACTTCGATGGAGGAAAATTGTCGAGATTTAGAACCTTATCTGTAATTCAACCGAGGATAATTCAGTTGAGATTTAAGAACCGGTCAGTACTTCGACTGAGGGAAACATCTTCATCGAGATTTAGGAACTGTCTGTAATTCAACCGAGGATAATTCTGTTGAGATTTAAGAACTCGTCCACACTTCGACGGAGGAAAATTATCGAGATTTAGAACCTTATCTGTAATTCAACCGAGGATAATTCAGTTGAGATTTAAGAATCGGTCAGTACTTCGACTGAGGGAAAAGCTTCATAGCTTTGAATGAGATTTTGGCCGCATCTTTCCTGAAAGGTAAAGGTTAGCTGTATGTAATGCATGATATGTATCAAGCAATGATGTTCTCAAAATAAATGAGATTGTGTTATATGATGCGTATATGCATGTATCATGATGTATGAAAGTGTAATGTTTTTAGCTGGGAAAATAAATCCCGGATAGCTGCTGGAGAAAAGAGTTGGATTCTTCGTTTCCGTTGGGAATGGCGAACGAAGATGATTGCGAGAATAAACCTGTAGGAAAGGATAACTTCGTCGGGGAATAAACTGATTAGGAGATTACTCTGTGGGGAAGAGATGCTCTACTGAGGATTCCACCGATAAATTCCGCTGGGGACGAATTACCGTTGTTGGTGATACTGAATCCTGTTGGGGATTGACTTCTTGTTTGTGAAAGGAAAGAACTCCGCTGGGGATGACCTTTCAGTTGCGACTTCACTGGGGATAACCTTTTTAGACTCTAATTGGGATAATCCTTTGAGCTCTGCTGGGGACAATCTTCCAAAGTCTACTGGGGATGATTCTCCAAACTCCACTGGGGAAGCTTTTCCAGACTGCGTTGGGAAAAATTTCAAACTCCACTGGGGATATTTTGTATTCTGCTGGGGAATATTCTTATACTCCACTGGGGAATATTAAGACCTTTCAGTGCTGATGGTAGATAAACTCTGCTTGGGGAGAATATTACTGATTCATTCACAGTTGCGAGTCTCAGTTGGGGAGAGTTAACATTACTGTCTTTTCTCTTACTATGCGGGGAGTGAAAGTACCTTAGCCATATTTTTCATCTGAATTTACCTTTGTACCTGGTGGATAGAGCAAATGTACAGTTTGGACATTCCTCATTGCCCCTGTTTCTGATATTACCAGTAATCGTCTTTTGTTTCGCATGTAAATATTTATGAGCAGCGATTAATGTCAAATGCATATATAAAAAATGAACATTGGACGTTCTTTGCAAAACAAAACAGAAAAAGGAAAAATAGTTTAAAATTTCTTTGAAAATGAATTGTATTGATTTTGAAGTTTCGCCTGTAAATAGGCGTTTTTGTACAAGAGGCTGACGTCCTAGTAAGAGAACGCCGCCGAATAATAGAATTTACATAATTTGTGAAAAACTAAACAAAGTTATGTGAATAATCCTATTGGGTTCCAACTCTGCTATTGCCCTTATGTCCTCGAGCATCTCATCGCTTTGCTACTTGGTTGAAGGTAGATCAGATTGATTAGTGTCGTCCGAGCTTGATAGTCGATACCGAATTCTGGTTGCAAGGTGATCCAATGAGACATAGTGTTACACTTTGATCCCTAATTTTTGCCTGAACCGCCCTTTCGGGTTTTCAGTCCACCGGGATACCCTTTTTTGCTCAAGCCGCCTTTTCAGGTTTTCGACTTGCCGGGTGTACAGATTTTTTATTTTCATCCCTTACTTTTGCCCGAACCCTTTTGGTTCGCCGGGAAGCCCTTATTTTTTCCTAGTCCAGTCGACCTAGCGGGTCTTTTATTAGGTGTAGTATCTTTTCACTATGTCAGCATTGACGGGGTGAGGAAGGTCGTTACCATCCATGGTGGTTAGAATCATCGCTCGTCCTGAGAAAATGTTCTTAACCACAAATGGCCCTTCGTAAGTGGGGGTCCATTTGCCCCTGGGATCACCTTGTGGCAGGATAATGCGCTTGATAACCATTTCCCCAACTTGATACTCTTGTCGTCTAACTTTCTTGTTAAATGCCTTGATCATCCTCTTTTGATACGTCTGACCATGACAAATAATAGTAAGTCTTTTTTCATCAATTAAATTCAGCTGATCAAGCCGGGTCTGAATCCATTCATCTTCGCTCAAACCTGCATCCTTCATAATCCGAATAGAGGGTATCTGAACTTCAATGGGCAAGACGGCCTCCATGCCATAAACCAAGGAATATGGTGTTGCCCCTGTTGACGTCCGTGCTGAGGTACGGTACCCATGAAGAGCAAATGGTAACATCTCATGCCAATCTTTGTACGTCACAATCATCTTCTGCACAATCTTCTTAATGTTCTTATTAGCCGCTTCTACAGCCCCATTCATCTTCGGCCGGTAAGGAGAAGATTTGTGATGATGTATCTTGAACTGCTTGCAGAGTTCGGTGATCATCTTATTATTGAGATTTGTACCATTGTCCGTAATGATCCTCTCTAGTACACCATATCAACAAATCAGATTGTGCCGAATGAACCGTGCCACGACGTTCTTGGTTACAGTAGCAAAGGAAGCTGTTTCAACCCACTTTGTGAAGTAATAAATAGCTACCAAGATGAAACGATGCCCGTTGGACGCTGTAGGTCTGATCTCGCCGATCATGTCGATGCCCCACATTGCAAAAGGCCATGGAGCTGTCAAGACGTTCAGAGGTACTAGAGGTATATGCACCTTATCAACATAGACTTGGCACTTGTGACAGGTCCGAGAATGCTGATAACAGTCGACTTCCATTATGGACTAATAATATCCTGCCCGAAGGATTTTCTTTGCCATGGTGTTTCCACTGGAGTGAGTTCCGAAAGTACCTTCATGTAACTCTGTCATGATCCTTTCTGCTTCGTTTTTATCCACATAACACAGTAAGTTCGAATCATGGTTACGTTTGTAAAGGATGCCATTGCTGATGAAGAACTTTTTCGCGAACCTCCTCAGAAATTTCTTGTCATTAACATATGCACCCTCGGGGTACTCCTGTGTTTCAAGATACCTCTTCACCTCGTGGAACCAGGATTTATCTGTTACCTCTTCAGTCTCAATGTCACATCAATGTGCAGGTTCGTTCAACCTTTCAATGATAATCCGGGGAGCCTCGTTGTCCCAATTGACTTTGAACATAGAAGACATCGTAGCCAGTGCGTCCGCCAACTGATTCTCCTCTCTAGGGAAGTGTTCAAATGTTATCTCCTCAAAATGAGACAGCAAAGTAAACACATACTCCTTGTAAGGAATAAGATTAGGGTGTTTTGTATCCCACTCGCCTTTGATCTGACTGATCACGAGAGCGGAATCTCTGAATACACTTAAGAACTTTATCCTGAGGTCAATAGCTGCTCGAAGACCCATAATGCACGCTTCATATTCCGCCATGTTGTTGGTGCAGTTGAAACATAGTCGGGAGGTGAACGGAGTATGAGAGCCTTTAGGAGATATGATCACGGCGCCAATGCCATTACCCAAAGTGTTCGAAGCTCCATCAAAGTACATAGACCATAGGGATCCTTCCTCAGGTCCTTCATCCGGTCCAGGTGTCTCACAGTCAGTCACTATCATGATACTCTCATCTGGGAATTCAAAGTTCATAGACTGGTAATCGTCCACTGCCTGATGTGCCAAATGATCTGCCAACACACTTCCCTTTATTGCTTTTTGAGTCGTATACTGGATGTCATACTCAGTCAAGATCATCTGCCATCTTGCTATTCTTCCGGACAAGGCAGGCTTCTCGAAGACATACTTGATTGGATCCATCTTTGATATCAATAAAGTAGTGTGAGTCAGCATATACTGTCTCAGCCGGCGAGCAGCCCATGCCAAAGCGTAACAAGTTTTCTCGAGTAACGAGTATCGGGTCTCGCAGTAGGTAAACTTTTTGCTAAGGTAATAAATAGCATGCTCTTTTCGGCCAGACTCGTCATGCTGACCCAGCACGCACCCCATTGAATGATCAAGTACTGTCAAGTATAAGATCAAAGGTCTCCCTTCAACTGGCCGCATCAGAATAAGAGGTTCTTGGAGATACTCTTTAATCCTTTTGAAAGCGGCCTAACATTCAACGTTCCATCTTACCACTTGATCTTTCTTCAGCAGCTTGAAGATTGGTTCACAAGTAGCAGTCAGGTGTGAGATGAATCGGGCAATATAGTTCAAACGCCCCAGAAAGCCTCTGACTTCTTTTTCTGTTCGGGGAGCTGGAATTTCCTGTATAGCCTTTACCTTGGCATGATCCACCTGAATACCCTTATCACTTACGACAAAACCCAGCAGCTTACCAGATCTCACCCCGAAGGTGCACTTGTTCGGGTTTAACCTCAGCTTGTACAACTTCAACCTATCAAATAGCTTTTGAAGGTGGTCAAGATGTTCTTCCTCAGTCTGGGATCTTGCAACCATGTCGTCGATGTATACCTCAATCTCATGATGGATCATTTCATGGAATAAAATGACCATGGCGCGCTGATACGTTGCCCCAACATTCTTCAATCCGAAAGGCATGACCTTGTAGCAGAAGGTACCCCATTGAGTAACAAAAGTTGTCTTCTCCATATCTTCGGGAGCCATTTTAATTTGGTTATAACCGGAGAAACCATCCATAAAAGAGAAGACCTTATGCTGTGCTATATTGTCAACCAGAACGTCGATATAAGGTAGAGGGAAATCATCCTTGGGGCTCGCCCTATTCAGATCCCTATAGTCAACACACATCCGAACTTTACCATCCTTCTTCGGCACGGGAACCACGTTGGCCACCCACTAAGGGTAAGAAGTAACTGCTAGAAAACCGGCGTCAAACTGCTCCATCACTTCAGCCTTGATTTTCTCGGACATCTCTGGGCGCATTCGGCGAACCTTCTATTTCACTGGAGGACAGTCTTCCTTGGTAGGTAATCGGTGAATCACAATATCGGTATCCAACCCAGTCATATCTTCATAAGACCAGGCGCAGATCTCAACATAGTCATGCAGCATCTGAATCAACCGTTTCTTAACACTAGCTTCCAGGTTTGCACCGATCTTGACCTCTTTCTTGTCTACCTCTGTACCCAGATTCACTGTTTCCATCAGTTCCTCATGCGGCTGTATGGCCCTCTCTTCCTGAAGTAAGAGTCTAGAAATTTCACCAGGCACTTCGCAATCATCTTCACCTTCATCTTCGGCTAAGTTGATCGGACTTTCAAAGTCATAACCGGCAGTAGCAGAGTCGTTATCAGTGGGATCCAGAGTGGATACAAACCTGTATATGTGAGTGTGTGTAAAATAGTTGTTTTGCAAGATATAATAAATGAAAAACAAGGAGCACAAAATTTGAAATGCAAGAAACGTCCAATGCTTTTATTAATGATATATGTAGATGACACACATAAAGCCCTCACAAACAAAACCACGTTGTCCCAGGTAAGACACCGGGCCATAAAGTTTAAAACATTGTCTGTTACAAATACAAAACAAAAGTCTCATTACTAGGTAACAAAAGAATTTGGGATAAAGTCCTTTGTTGTCCATTTGCTCAATCCACCATCGGCAATCAGGTAAATCTAGCTGTCAATGTCAAACTCTCCATCATTGTCTTCCCCAATATCATTCACTCCCGCGTCATGTTTTGGCATAGGTGCCGTTATGACATTAGGCTTTCCAGGCGCTTCGAACTCAATTTCCTTAGCCTCAATCAGATCCTGTACTTTATTCTTCAGGACCCAGGAATCATTCGTATCGTGCCCCGGGCTATCAGAATGAAAAGCACAATGGGCGTTCGGGTTGTACATCAGTGATGTTGTGTTGGGATTCTTCGGGGCCTCCCTCGGAATCACCAAGTTGGTCTTCAATAACTGTGGCAGAATTTGAGACAAAGTCATGTTGAGCTGAGTGAATTGTCTTCGCGGCCTCTCGGCCCTTGGCTGATTGTTGCATTGTGCGGCAACAACAGGTCTTGAAATAACAACCGCATTAACAGCTTGGCGGCGTTCAAGTCTATTATGGCTCTTTGAACTATAAACAACACGGGATTCCTTCTTAAAAGGTTTCTTCTCGATGCTTGACGAAGCAGCCTTCTGTATTTTACCACTCTTAATACCGACTTCAACTCTTTCCCCGGTCATAATCAGCTTTGTAAATCTGGACGATGAACTTCCAATCAGATGGTTGAAATACAGACCAGACAAGGTCCCCAAAAACATATCCACTAGCTCCCTATCAGCCAGGGGAGGTTGCACTCTACCAGCAAGGTCCCTCCACTTCTGAGCGTAATCTTTGAAACCTTCGCCCGCACTCATGGACATAACCTAGAGTTGGGTACGCGTGGGAGCGAGGTCGGCATTATATTGGTACTGCTTGTAGAAAGCAGCAGCCAAATCTTCCCAATTACGGATACTAGCTCCTTCCAGCTGGTAAAACCATTCAAGCTGAGTCCCTGAGAGACTGTCTTGAAAGAAATGGATCCAGAGGTTCTTATCAGCGGTGTATGGCTGAATCTTTCTAACATACGACCGGAGATGCAGCTTCGGACAAGAAACTCCGTCGTATTTAGCAAAGGCTGGTGCTTTAAACTTGTGGGGAATCACCACCCCAGATGACAAACCTAGATCACCAAAGTCCAACCCAGGGACCTTTTAAATCTCCATGGCACTTAACCAGTCTTCAAGTTGTTTATATCTATCCTCAGCAGGAGGATATTGGTCTTCGTCAAAGTCAGTCTCATGGTCAGATACCACAGGGCTAGGGACCCTCATTTCTTCTTGGTTTTCTCCCCCTCCAGATGAGTGGGATAGATTGACTTCATTTTGCAGCCTGTTTCCAAACCTGTGATCCATGTTCAGGAGGACCGTCTTCTTCTTCTTCTTCTTCTTCTTCTTCTTCTTCTCTTTCAAGATAAGGGTCTTCAGATCTTGCTGACCCTTAGCCAAGTTCATGAACATCTCTTGAAATTGAGTATTTTGAGCCTGTAGCGCCTTGATAGCTTGATCAATTGATGTTTCAGAAGACATGATGCTGAAATAAACAGCGAAGAAGATGAGAAAACTTGTAATGGGTACCTGTTATGAGGTGCATGGGATGAAATACACATGATATGATTTCAAAGACGTTGGAGATTCAAATTCGTAAATCAAAATGAAACACACTTTTATTAGATAAACTTTGAATTCAATTGTTCAACAAATGCCTTTAAGGCGTTACAAGAAAGAAAAACTGAAAAGTAAATCAAAGCTAGAAGTAATCAAAAGACATCAGCGCTCCCATGGTCATTTCCTGTCAGTGCGGACATAGTCATTGAGGATCTTCTCATTCTCCAATTGCCTTGTCAACTTCTGGATCTTCTGCTCTTGCTCGTGATACTTTTCTTTGTAAGTATCCCGCTCTTCTCTCAGCTGTATCCACGATCTCTTTAATGCCCCAATGTCAATAGGCATGTATGGATGGAGGATGGTAGGAGGAACCCCTTCTTCATCAGCAACCTCAAGAGTTATAGGCAAGACGGCTTCGTACGGCATTCCTAGCTTTTGGGAACGGATTCGAACCCATCAGAGATATGGCTCCATCGGAAGAGAAGTCTTCGCACCTAGCTCGTGTGGATCAGACCTGTGTACTCTATCCCAAGCTCTTATGAACATGCGGCGTTGCTCGTCACTATCCCCTTGGAAGTCAAAGACAATGCTCTGCATCAGTAACTCATGAGGTCCTTCATTCCTAGCTTGCCCAAATTGACGTAAGGCTAAACATGGATTATAGGTGATTCCTCCATGGGTTCCTAGCAGTGGAACATTAGGGTACTCCCTACAGCGATCAATAATAGCCACATCTTCCATGCCCTTGATAGTCCAAATGATGTCATTATGAGAGAGAGACATAATCCTATAGGCCCAACCCATGCCTTCCTTGTTCTTCAAAACTGACTTGGGGAGGTGAGAAATAAACCACCTCGCCAACAATGGTGCACAGCACATAAGGGTTCCCCATTTCCGAGCAGTACGGGCATAAAGACAGTGCAAACAGGATTACCGGATATGAAAATCTTCACTGCATTCACGCTGATGAAAGAATCTGAGTTAGGGAACAACACCAACCCATATATGAGAAGAGCCAGAATGTCTTCAAATGCCTGAAAGTCTAGACTGTCCTAGAACTGATTAGCCCGATCAACCAGGAATTTAGCCAAGAACCCTTTTGTACCACTTCTAGTCTCCCAGTTTGACATTACCTCAACCTTTGTCAGATGGAGGGCTGAAGCAATCTCTTTCGGCCTAAGGATCTTCTCCCAACCTGTAAACGGGGTCTGCTCTAGAATGGAGATGCCAAGCAGATCAGAGAACTCTTCTAAGGTAGGGACCAACTGGTAGTCCAGAAAAGTAAAGCAATGGTACAGTGGATCAAAGAACTGGACTAAAACACTCATCATCTGTTCATCCATCTTGGAGGTGACCAAACTAAGGAGGTGCCCATATCTTCTGATAAAGGAGGTAGTATCTGAAACCTTTGCAACCAAATCCTTGAGCTGAGCGGGAACCTGGACAAAGCTGATCCGAATAGTGTTTCTACGCATGGGTGCCATGACCTACAAAACAGAACAAAGATGAATCCCTCCTGTCTTTGAAATAGGTTAGTCCAATGCAAGATGTATGCAATGTCATGATGTCATGATGTCATGATAGAAAACACACCACAAGTATCCACAAATAACAAACATGGTAAGGGCATACAAGTCACACATATAGCCCTTAGATTTTAGGCTGGCAAGGAGTTTAGGTATTACCCTCTTTCAGTTTGGTTGGTTCAAAACTTGTCCTAAAATAGTAACCGGGTTCTAGAGGATCTCAATATCACTGACTACCCTCGATCGGTCATAATTCCAGTTTAGCAACCTTTTCTTGCGGACGGAATCATCGCGAGAGTTTGGTCTCAATGAGTGTAGCATGCTGCTACTGTTCTATGTCCAAGTTGGTCAATTAAAGGTGCTAAGATCAGTTGGTGCTTAATGACCTCTTAGCAGACCCATATTATCCTCGTTGCGCCACAAGGGATATCGGTACATACTAAAGTGCCACACCAACGTAGATACTGCTTCAACCGTATCGGTCTATGCTGTACAGTTCCCTCATAGTTTATTGTTACTTACCTAAAGGGTATCCCCCATATCCGGGTTAGGATCTATAGTAACTCCGATTCAACCCACAAAGATAAAGCATACAAGTCAAACAATTGAAAACATTATGAACTATTCCTAAGGTACACCCCACTTATAAGATTCATCCCCAGCAGAGTCGCCAGTTCTGTGGTACGGTGGGAAGAACTGACTGTTTTTGGAATGCTGGTTTACGTTTTGTGTTTGTATTTGCAAAATGTCGCGGTAAGCAAGAGTCGCCACCGACTTTTATTTTATCCAATAAGGAAAGGAAAAAAGCACAGAAAAATTCCTTTTTCGAGATATTTCTCGGGTTCGGGGGTAGATTATAGAAAGGGAAGGTGTTAGCAACCTTTCTATCCGTGGTTATCCACGGGATCTTAGGTACTTGCTTAATTGTTTCCAAAATTGTTTTTCTTTGTGCTTTGTGGGTTTTGAAAAAGTTTTTATTTGAAAACTTCGATTTAACTCTTGCTTCTGTCCTCAAGAGTGTAATGAAGTGTTTTTAGAAAACTTTGTTCAAAAAGGAGTGTAAGTGTGAAAAAGGTTTTGTTTTTTGAAAGAGCAAGTATCTAAGAACCACCTACCTACTCGAAAAAGGAATCGTTCTATACTAATGTCCCTTAGACGATGCTATCCCACTATTAATGAGTAGGTAGCACCGTCGTTGGAGTTTAAGGGTCAACTCGAATGAGGGACGTGCGATCTCTAAAGCAATGTTAAGACGCCTTAGCAGTAACCCTAATGTCTTAGATCATTTTGTTTGAGGCAACAATATCCGAGGCAACCCTTTCAAGGAGACTATGATCTTTTAGATAAGAGGGCGACCTCTAAAGTGACCTATACTCAATGACCGTGTATGAAGGCAACCAAGTGGGGTGTACCCTAAGAGTGCGCATGTGCGAGTGTGTCGTTTTCAGTTATTTTTATCTTTGTACATGTTAAAGGTGATCTAATTTAATTTTAAAATTAGCATTTAGTCTTGTCATGCAAACCCTATTATCAAACATCTAACAGTTATAATTTGCATAAATAAAATGCGGAATTTAAATTACAAGGCGTCGGGTATTTACATCGCCAAAGACAAACCCTTTGAAAAATAAAATAAAGCGATAAAAATAATAAAATATCCTATTTACTATTACAATCTGGAAGCAGGTACATTATTGGATAAAAATAATTAAATCGCAGCGCAAAATTAAATCGGACGCATGACTAGGGTTTTGACCCTTTTGGTTAAAGAAGAAATCTTTTTTGGGTTTTTGTTGTTTTTTATTTAAGGGCAAGAAATTAAACCTAAATTAATTACTAAATTAAATTAATGAATTAATTAAATGAAAAATAAATTATTTTTGGAGCTTTGATTATTTAGGAAAGAAATAATAATAATTAAATTAATGGTTAAAAACTAATTAAGTCTAATTGATTTTATTTATTTTACAAAAGGAATTAAAGTTTTCTAATTAAAACCTAATTAATTAATAAATTTATTAAGAAAAATAAAAGTTTAAAATTTGATTTGAAATAAAAAAAATATTTTTTGTGATTTTATTTTATGAAAAAGAGGAATTTTGATTGGTTAGAAAAATTAAATAAAAATAATAAAGCAATTAAATAAACAAACAAAATAAATGAAGAGAGGAGTTTGGGCCTGTTTTTGTGGTGTGAGTAGCAATTTCTTAAGCCCAAAAATGCTGGCCTTTTTTACTTTCAGGGATCCAGTATGCATGCCTTGACTTGGACTATGGTGGACCTCCAATTTTTGACCACCAGATCTGGCCCTTGGCCATCTGGCATTTGGATGGGAGAGAGAGAGCATGGTGTACTGCAAGCCAGTGTATGCACGTGATAGCCTGAAAAGAAATAAGAAAATACAAAGTGCTGGAGGCAGGGATCGAACCCCTGACCTCCAGCCCCTAACACCTTGGAAATTGACATGTTGACCACTGGGACATGTTGCTGAATTTGTTATTATAATGAAAATAAGGTATATTATATAAAAATACAAAACTATTGCCAGAAATTAAAAAAAAACGCGCGCTTGGTTTGAATGGCCCAATGATGGGATGCCACACATCATCCCCAACCTCTCGTCCGTGGCTAAAAATGCAGAGACTTATACCAACGGACAGAGGTCCGTAGCTATAAGCTTGGTCCGTTCCAAAACCTTGCATAGGCCATGAAAATGCATTCTACGAGCATGGTTGGACTCATCATCTCCTCCTGATTGCAACCATGCCCTTCACGTGGATCAATTGTTCCTGAAATAGAAAACCCCAAAAAAGCTCCAAGAACCCTAACTATGGTGATTCTTGTTACAGATCATATAAATGAAATTCACTAATACAAAAAGCTTGTAAATGTTCTTGTGATCACAAATATGCAATTACTTTGTTCAAATGATGCCAGAATAATAATTTACGATTTCAAGAAGGAAGCAGATCCGCGAGGTACTTACAGTGCTTTAGAGTGCTTGAAAATGCGTGGTCTGGATTGTAAAAGCTTCTAGAGATGATCATCAATCGATTGAGACAAGTCCCAAGTCCTGAAAACGCCTCTAGCTTGGACTTTGATCTCTCACTTTTGTGTGAATTTTCCAATTCTGGTTCTGCCTCTCTATGCACTTTCCAACCCTGATTTCGTGTCCTTCTGCTTGCTTATGTAATGTGCTTTATATTAGGGTAAGAATCATGCATTGAATCCCTTCATATCAATGCACATGAATGTGATTTGATCTCCATTATTAAACCTTTCCAAATTGGATTCAATTCATTCTTTTTGCCCATGATTTGATTTGATACGAATTCCATGGTGATGCTAGCTGTAAACAAAGCCTAAAACAATCAGAAAATCATGAGTTATTAATTCTTTGGATTTTCTTATGATTTTATTTGATTTAAAATAAATAAATTCAATTAAAAATCAAATTAAATAATAAAAATGAAATATGGGCTCATGGCTGAAGCTAGAACATGTGGGAAACTATGCAAACTCAAATCAAGTGGAAAAGAATGGGCCCATTTGACAAAAATTTGGAGTTTTGGGGATAGTTGAATTTTGGCAATTTTGCAAAAAAGTCCAACTTCAACAATGCACAACTTCTTCAATTTTGAACTTTTGAAAGTGTTCTTTGACTTTTTAGAAAGCTTGAGATGCCCTCTAACCAACCCTTTTGGTCTAATCTAATTTTGATATTCCATGCTCAAGTTATAAGCTTTGGAGAAAAGGTGTTTTTGTTGACTTTCAAAAATGACCTATAATGTCCAAATTCATAACTTCTTGTGAGTGCATTTTTTGATCTTGGGGTATGAAGATGGATTGTAGAAAATTGCATCCTATTCAAAATGAGATTTGGATGGGTCATTTCTCCTAAAGTATGAGAAAGTTATGCTTGGTCAAAGTTGAGTTGACTTTTCCTACAAAACCCTAATTTAGCAACTTTTGAGTCTTGATGAATTTTGAGCAATCCTTGATGAATCATGATCAACCCTTGATCAAATGATATAATATCCTTCAAAATTTGAATGTTGGCAAAAAAAACTTGAAGTTTGACTGTTTGTAGGTCACAGTTGACTTTTGCCCTAGCACAATCAATATTTGGACCTTTGAGCAATTGACTGGGCAAACTTCCTCTACAAGGCTTTAAATTTGGCATGGATGATCTTGAGAGCATATTAGGACATTGGGGAGAACTTGAGGTCATTTAGACTCAAGGATCTTGATGCAACATAAAACCCTAATTTGGGGTTGACTGCCTTAGGAGATAGCTTGTCTGACCAACTCTTGAGCAACCTTGAGCCACTTGGAGATTTTTCTTGCAATGTCTTGAGAAATCTGGGAGGGCAAATTTTGGGGTTCAACAGTGGTCACAAAGGTTAATGACGCTCAAACATTTAGACATTCATTGGTGCTCCCGATCCAAAGATAATATTATAATGTCCCTCTACTTGGAATTAGGGGAGGCATCACCTACAACCCATGCTTAGCTCTAAGATAGTTTGGTTATGCCCAAAGGGATGGCCCGCATGAGATGCTGATTCAAGGTTTGGTATTCGACTACGACAACAACGATCAAGGTCTTCGCCAGAGATTCATCCGAGCTTGGAGGATGCTAAAAAAAGTAGATAGCAAGACTTTGGGGCACAAGAATTCCATCCCTCTTGAGCCTTACCTCAAATGGGTACGGACCCGTGCTCAAAGTCTTATGATGCCTTATCCTTCCATCCTTCCGATGATCATTGAGCCTGTCATGGAGGGAGATGTTCCATACACTATCCTACATCCTAACATGCCCACATCTCTTGAAGACCTACAAAGGGATTGGATACAACTCAAGGGGGAGCGAGATACGTTCGAAGCCCAATTCTACGTAAGCGAGAAGAAGGTTTTGGAATTCACTAGGCTACTTCATAAGGAGCAGACTCTAAATGCCTACATTGCGCCGAAGAGGATGTGCACTACTTTTTTTATCTTAAAGTTATGTATTATTTTGCCCAAGGGGAATTGATGTACTCAAACTTTATCTTATTAATATAACGTGTGTTTCTTTTTGTCTAAAACAAACTTGAATCTTTAAAATCCTTGAAAACATTGCATATGCACATATCATTCATCATAACATAAACAGGTCTTTCACAACAAGTTTCCTCATCTCTCTGCTGTTTATTTCAGTAAGATGGATCTTGAACAAACAGTCAAAGACCTCCAAACTCAAAATATGCAGTTTCAACAGTTGCTCACGACCCTGGCCAAGGGGCAAGAAGAATTGAAGACTCTGCTAGCTTAAGAGAAGAAAAAGAAAGCCAATAAAGTAAATGGAGTCTTGAATATGGGAAGAAGATTTCATGAATAGACAAGAAGGACTTTGAATTTTACAATAACATCCGGTGAAGGAGAGGGGAAAGGAAAGGAAACAGCGGTCCCGTCAGAATCTGAAGAGGAGAAAGAAGAGGAAGACTACTCTGAGGAACATTATCCTCCAGCTGATGACAAGTACAGACACCTCGAAGAGCGTTTGAACGCAATGGAAATACAAAGGGTACCGGGCCTAGATTATGAAGACTTGGGACTAGTATCGGGGATTGTGATTCCTCCAAAGTTCAAAGTACCTTTGTTTGAAAAATATGATGGAGTGTCATGCCCTAAGATGCACCTCCAATCATATGTAAGAAAGATCCAACCACACTCCGCTGATAAAGACTTGTGGGTGCACTTTTTCCAGGATAGTCTATCTGGAACATAACTAGACTGGTTTTACCAACTAGAAAGAGCCAACGTCCACAATTGGGAAGATCTCGTCGTAGCTTTCTATAAGCAATATCAATATAATGCTGATTTGGCGCCTACCTGTACTCAACTTCAGAGCATGGCTATGGTTTCCAATGGAGGTTTCAAGGATTACGCACAGAAGTGGAGAGATCTGGCTGGGAGAGTCCAACCCCCTCTGTTTGAAAGGGAATTGGTGGACATGTTCTTAGGCACTTAATCGGGTCCTTTCTTCAACAATTTAATTGGAAGCTCATCTGTAGGATTTAATGAGTTAATACTAACCGGAGAGAGGGTGGAAGCTGGCATAAGAAATGGAAAGATTCAGAAGGATTCGTCTTCTTCTACAGTTGTGAGGAAGCCTTTTATTGGTAAGAAAGAGGTATCTGCTGTTTATCCACAAAGAAACCAAGAGAGAGCCGAGCGCCGACCAATGGTAGGGGCTGTTATGATTCCAAAGCCTACGTCTGATCAACAAAGAAGTAATCAACCAAGGGTGGAGAGGCCGATCCGATAATTCACCAGAATCAACATGACTCTGTTCAAGTATTACCGCATCTGTTGAGATCCAATTTGGTAACCCTGAAGGAAGCTCCGAAAAACCCCAACATGACATCCCCTCATTATCACCCCAATTCCCGTTGCACATATCACTCTGAAAGTCCTGGGAACGATACCAATAACTGCTGGGCCTTGAAAAACAAAATACAAGATCTCATTGAAGCAAAATAAATTGAGTTTGATGCGCCCGAGAAGCTAAATGTTATCTCTGCTCCCATGCCCAAACATGGTCACAACACCAATGCTATTGAAGAAGATTTGTTTTTTACCACAGTTGATGAACTCTTGACTCCACTTCCAATCATTAAGATAAATTTGTTGAAATCCGGTGTGTTCCCGGGCTGTAATGAAGTTTTCCACCTCTGCTTATCCTCACCAACTGATTTCCCTTTGTTGAAAATAGGCATTCAACGCTTGATAGACAACAAAGAGATTATGTTTGAAAGTACTCATGTTTCACCTATTTCTATTGAAGATGTTTCAATAATTACCATATCCGCCAATTCTTCCAGGGTTTTCAAAAAACCCGTTAGAATTGCATTAGTTCCGAAAGCAACTCCTCTAATAATCACAATGCCTGGGCCAGTCCTATATGAATCAGATAAGACTGTGTCGTGGAATTACGGTGGGGACATTTACTACCATGGCATCAAATAAGATGGGCTGGCGGCCGAAGAGATAAAATCCAAAGAAGAATATTCTGACATTAGCAATATTGCCGGAACCAGTAAAATTACCCGAAGTGGTAGAATCTTTTCTCTAGAGATTGCCCCCCCAAAGGCAGTTTTTGGACCTGTGGTTGCTCCGAAGGTTACTTCCGTACCCATAATCATCTCTGTAAGTGCTCCTATTTATGAAGTCGTTACAATCCCTATTGTCATTCCTACCAACACTCTTGTTGCTGAAACCCGAGGAAAAAGTATTCAAGAAGAGCCTATCCGGATGAAGGCTCAGTCGCCGATTATTCCCGAGGCTTCTAAGAAAGAAATGGAGGAGATCTTAAAAATTATAAAGAGGAGTGACTACGATGTAGTCGAACAGTTGGGGCAAAATCCCTCCAAAATCTCCATGCTAGCATTACTACTGTGTTCTGAGGCACATGCGAAAGCCTTGGTGAAGTTCCTTAAAATAACACATGTGCCTCAAGAGACGTCTGCTGACCAATTTCAAGATTGTATGGCCAGTCTGACAGCGGATAACGGTCTAGGCTTCTCAGATGCTGATCTGACACCGAGGGGAAGAAAGCATAATGAGGCATTACACGTCACTATGGAATATAGAGGCACAACTCTGGCCCATGTCTTGGTGGACACTGGCTCATCTTTGAATGTTTTTCCAAAGAAAGCTCTTGACAGACTTGACTGTGAAGGACTGATGTTAAAGCCAAGTAACATAGTAGTAAGGGCATTTGATGGCTCGAAGAGGATGGTACACAAGGAGGTAGATATCCCCATAAAGGTTGGAACTCAAACTTTCAATTCAACCTTTTATGTAATGGACATCCGCCCCCTCTTACTCCTGTCTGCTAGGACGGCCATGGATCCATAATGCTGGCGCTGTCACCTCTACATTACACCAGATGTTGAAATATCCGGCTCAAGGAAAGATTATAATTGTCCATGGAGAGGAAAAATACATGATTAGCCATCTCAATTCCTTTCGCTATGTGGAATTGGACGGTGAGTTCATTGAAACTCCTTTTCAACACTTCGAAGAGGTCCCCCAAGAGATTGCAGTGACCAAGACTGTGTCCCAGATTCCCAAGATTACAAGATCTCCACTCTGAATGTCATCTCTGAAGGACGCCAAAGCAGTAGTAGAGGAAGGAGGATGCACCATCTGGGGGAAACTTCCAGACATCCCGTATAAGTCTGATAAGTTTGGCTTAGGTTTAACTTCAAGTGCTCAAAAGGCTGTACACCATGCTCGTGCTGGAGGGCCACCCTTGAAGATTAGCAACCGAGAGGTCAATGCGATAGAAGATGGTGAAGAGGATTGCAGCTTGGAGGATTGGATCTTTTTGACTATCAATGGAGGACTTCGCAATTGGGAGGCCAAAAACTTTGTCCCAATAACTTTCATCCCTCAGTAATTTATCTTTTCTTTTTGTTGTTGGATCTGTAATATTCACAAACAATCTGCACTCCTAAAACCTTGTGTCTTGCCCGAGGCACAATGGTCTATTTGTAAGGGTTGTTATTTCATCTTCATATGACATTCAATGAATAATGGACGTTTTTCGCATGCAAACTTTTGTTCTCATTGTTTTTTCTTTTACATTTTATTTTAAAGATGGTTATACCCTTACACACACCCACACTCACAAATGCAGGTATCCGTCCATTCTGGATCCCATGGGTAACGATACTGCTATGGCCCTTTGTGACTCTGAGGATCTAATCTACCAAGCCGAAGACGAAGGTGAGGAAGATTGTGAGGTACCAGGGGAACTTGCCAGACTACTATAACAAGAGGAAAGAGCCATTCAGCCTCACGAAGAACCTGTGGATACAATCAACTTGGGTACCGAGGAGGATAAAAAAGAGGTCAAGGTGGGTGCCAATCTAGAACCCAGCGTCAAAGAGCGCCTGATTCATCTGTTACATGACTATGTTGAGATGTTTGCCTGGTCATATGAAGACGTGTTGGGGCTTGATACAGACATTGTGGTACATCGTCTGCCTACAAGAGAAGACTGCCCGCCAGTAAAACAAAAGGTTTGCCGCATGAGACCTGATATGTCAGAAAAGATTAAAGCAGAGGTCATGAAGCAATTCAATGCTGGATTCTTGGTTGTCACTTCCTATCCTCAATGGGTCGCCAACATTGTTCCCGTACCTAAAAAAGATGGCAAAGCACGAATGTGTGTGGATTATAGAGATTTGAATAGGGTGAGCCCTAAAGATGATTTTCCACTCCCCCACATTGATATCCTGGTTGACAATACCGCACAACACAAAGTGTTTTCCTTCATGGACGGATTCTCAGGTTATAACCAAATCAAAATGGCACCTGAGGACATGGAGAAAACTACATTTGTCACACAGTGGGGTACATTCTGCTACAAGGTGATGCCATTTGGATTGAAGAGTGTTGGGGAAACCTATCAACGCGCCATGGTAGCTTTATTTCATGATATGATACATCATGAAATAGAGGTCTACGTAGATGATATGATAGCCAGATCGCAAACGAAAGAAGAACACCTTGATCATTTACAAAAGTTGTTTGAGAGACTGAAGAAGTATAAGCTGAGGTCTAATCCAAGAAAGTGCACATTTGGAGTACGGTCCGGTAAACTCCTAGGTTTTGTCGTCAGTAACAAAGGTATTGAGGCCGATCCTGCCAAAGTTAAAGCAATACAAGAGATGCCCGCTCCTCATACTGAGAAGGAAGTCAGAGGATTCTTGGGATGCTTGAACTATATTTCCAGATTCATTTCTCACTTAACAGCTACTTGTGAGCCAATCTTCAAGCTATTGAAGAAAGATCAAGTAGTCAGATGGAATGATGAATGCCAAGTTTCTTTTGACAAAATCAAAGAATACTTACAAGAGCCTCCTGTGTTGATACCACCAGTCGAGGGAAGACTGTTGATCATGTATTTAACTGTTTTAGAAAACTCAATGGGGTGTGTATTGGGGCAGCATGATGAGTCTGGCCGAAAAGAGCACACTATTTATTACCTGAGCAAAAAGTTTACCGACTGTGAAACCAGATATTCACTGCTCGAGAAAACTTGCTGCGCTCTGGCATGGGCTGCTCGCCGGCTAAGACAATATATGTTGACTTATACTACCTTATTTATATCTAAGATGGATCCGATAAAATATATTTTCGACAAGCCTGCTCTTTTTGGGAGAATAGCTAGATGGCAGATGATCCTAACGGAGTACGACATACAGTATACTACCCAAAAAGCTATAAAGGGCAGCGTATTGGCTGATCATCTTGCTCACCAAGCTGTAGAAGACTATTAGTCCATGAAGTTTGAATTCCCAGATGAAGACATCATGAAATTAGACAACTGTGAGGAAATCGGGCCATATGACAGACCTGAACAAGGATCCCGATGGACCCTGTTCTTTGATGGGGCATCCAATGCACTTGGTAATGGTATCAGCGCCATACTCATATCTCCAGAAGGGTTTCATACTCCCTTTACTGCCAGACTTTTCTTCAACTGTACGAACAACATGGTGGAGTACGAAGCATGCATCTTGGTTTCAGAGCTGCCATAGACTTGGGGATCAAATCCTTAGACGTGTTTGGAGATTCAACTTTGGTCATCAGTCAGATCAAAGGGGAGTGGGACACTAAGCACCCAAACCTTATCCCTTACAAAGAACATGTTTTGACATTGCTACCACATTTTGAGAAGATTACCTTCGAGCATTTCCCGCGAGAAGAAAATCAGCTAGAAGATGCTCTAGCCACAATGTCATCTATGTTTAAACTCAATTGGGATAACGAGGCTCCCCAGATCACCATTGAATGAATGGATGAACCAGCATACTGTCATGAGATTAATACTGAAGAAGTAGTGGACCAGCCTTGGTTTCATGAAGTCAAGAGGTATCTCGAGGATCAAGGATATCTAGAAGGAGCTTCAATCAATGATAATAAGTTCTTAAGGAGATTCTCTGCTAAGTTCTTCCTTAGTAACGACATCCTGTACAAACGCAATCATGACTCCATTTTGCTTCGGTGTATGGATAAGGTTGAAGCTGAAAAGATCATGGCTGAATTACATGAAGGTAATTTTGGCACCCACTCCAGTGGGCATACGATGGCAAAGAAAATCCTACGGGCAGGCTATTACTGGTCTACCATGGAAGCAGATTGCTATCAATACTCTCGGACCTGCCATAAGTTTCAAATTTATGCTAACAAGGTGCACGTGCCTCTGGTTCCTCTGAATGTCTTGACGGCTCCTTGGCCCTTTGCTATGTGGGGAATTGATATGATTGGAGAGATCAAGCCCACAGCCTCCAATGGAAACCACTTCATCCTAGTGGCCATTGACTATTTTACAAAATGGGTCGAAGCAGCTTCCTTCGCCTCTGTTACCAAGAATGTTGTTGGCCGCATCATCAAGCAAAACCTTATTTGCCGATACGGTATCCCGGAAAGGATCATCACTGACAATGGTACAAATCTTAACAACACTATGATCACCGCCTTGTGCGAGCAATTCAAGATCCAGCATCATAATTCTTCTCCCTATCGGCCAAAGATGAATGGTGTTGTCGAAGCTGAAAATAAAAACATTAAGAAGATCATACAGAAAATGACAGTCACATACAAAGACCGGCATGAGATGTTACCATTCACTCTCCACGGGTACCGTACCACGACTCGCACCTCAGCCGGGGAAACACCCTATTCTTTGGTTTACGGCATGGAGGTTGTCTTTCCTATTGAGGATCAGATCCCCTCTCTGAGGATTATGAAAGATGCAGGGTTGAATGAAGACGATTGGATCCAGACTCGACTTGATCAACTAAATTTAATTGATTAGAAGAGACTTACTGCTGTTTTCCATGGTCAGATGTATCAAAAGAGGATGATCAAGGCCTTCAACAAAAAAGTCAGACGTCAAGTATATCAAGTTGGGGATCTAGTGATCAAGCGTATCATCTTGCCACAAAGTGATCCCAGGGGAAAATGGACTCCTACTTATGAAGGACCATTTGTAATCAAAAACATATTCTCCGGTGGAGCAATGATATTGACCACCATGGATGGCGACGACCTGCCACACCCTGCGAACGCGGACATAGTCAAAAGATACTACGCATAAGAGACCCGCTAGGTTGACATACCTAGGCAAAACAAGGGCATCCCGACGAACCAAAAGGTCCGGGAAGAAATTAGGGATAAAATAAAAAAATTTGTACACCCGACAAGTTGAAAATCCAAAAGGGCAATTTGGGCAAAAAAGGGTTTCCCGGTGGACTAAAAACCCGAAAGGGCGGTCCAAGCAAAAGTTAGGGAATAAAAGCGTATGATTATGTCCCGTCGTATCATTTGACAGACAACCTTTGGCTTCCGCTGACAAACTCAGAGTTTGTGATCAATTCAATCATCTTCGGACAAGGCAAATAGATAAGATACTCGGAGATACGAAGGCTATAGCAGAATGGGAACCCCATGGGATTATTACACATAGCTATTTTTCTTGTTTACAACAGCTTTCTCTTACTAGAATGTCTGTCTCCTTTGTACAAAATATTTATTCAAAGTCAATACAAAGATGCCCCTTTGAAAGTGCAAAAACTATTTGTCTTTTTCTTTACACTTGTGTTTTGTTTACAAAAACGTCCAATGATTCATTAATGAACATATGCATTTGAGCATGATTACTGTTTACAAATAAACAAAATGAGAAAGATAATTACTGATAGGTTGAAAGAGTAGGGAAATGTATATAGGCTATTCCATAAGAAATCCCCTACAGTACGTCATTTCAATCCCCAATGGAACAAAGTTTCAAATTATTAATCCCCAGTAGAAGTCATCAAAAATCTCAGGATTCCCCGAGCAGATCTTACAAGTAGTACATGGCATCGCCCTCAAAACTGAACTTACTTCTCTCAACAAAAGTCCATCAGTACTTCAACTTCAAGACATAAAAATTCAACATATCCTCAGTGGTATGCAGGGATTTATTTTCCACAAACAAACATCAATACAACAAATCAGCTCACATGCACATACATTACATCCATATATCATAAACATTGATAAAATAAATACATTGCATCATACATTTCATGCAACATAACTTTGTGCTTTAACTAACATTTTACCCTTTTCAGGATAAGATTAGCAGTTACCATTGACAAATATACTTTCAGATACAGTTCAGATACGCTCCAGACATGGATGCCATTTTGATACTCATTCAAATTACAACTTTTAGATACAGTACGGATACACTCCAGACACGGATGCCATTCTGATACTCATTCAGACATAAAATTCAGATACAGTACAGATACGCTCCAGACACAGATGTTATTCTGATACTCATTCAGATTTCAAATTCATGATACAGTTCAGATATGCTCCAGACACGTACGCCATTCTGATACTCATTCTTTCAACTTACAAATTACAACACAAACAATCACTTTTGGATGGCATCTTTAAGCCCATCTCCAACAAGATTCTATCACCTCTCCAAATGGCATCTTTAAGCCCATTCCCTCAACCGCGCATCGTCGAGTGCAAATTTCTGGGCACTCTAGTGTCCAATCATTCTTTCACCTTCGAGTCACGAATGGCAAAACTCGCCAATCTAAATCTTCAGGTATAAGAAGATTGAACAGGGGCAGATGTTGTACCCAAAAATTTGCCCTCTCATTTATCAAGATTTTCTCAAAAGATCTCTTTGACTCAAGGCCGGATTAGGGTTTAATCAACTCAAGACATCTCATCTTGCACTGATGACCCAAAATTAGGGTTTCAGTTTGCACAAGGATTTTTGGACTATCAGTGCTTCATTTGACTTTCAAGTATCATCATGGACCCCTAAGATTAATCATGTCAAGTTTCAAGCCTTGAATCACATTTTTGATCAGTCAATTGGACAGTTGACCTAAAAATCAACTGTATTGGGGAAAAAGTCAACCATGGCCAATTTACAGCCAAACTTCATAATTTTTGATCCACATCAACATTTTAGACTCATATGTATCATTTGATCAAGTTTGGACCACAATTCCTCAAAAAATTTGATCAAATCATCAAAAGGGCAAAATGGTCAAAATTAGGGTTTTGACTGAGAAAGGGCAATTTCTGATTTTTGACCTAGCCAATGACCAATTGGTTTGAAGCATGATTTCAAGGGTTCAATTTTATCATCTTGAACTAATGACATGGTTCAAAACATTGCAATCTCATTGGATTGACAGATAAAATTTGCAATCAACTGATCAAAAGTCAACTGTATACTGAAAAGTTAAACTTTGACTTTTTGGTCAAAATCAAGTGCCAAAGATCACAATTCATCAAAACATGTCAAAATGTGAAACTTGTTCATCAAGAAATCAAAGATTGAAGATTTGGTTTTAAAATTTGAAATTTTCTTAACTTAGAAATTTTTCCAAGTATAGAAAATTTCTTATTTTTTCTCAACTTTAAGCCAAATTTCCACTATGATGCAAGATGATTCAAAGAAAGTTCCCAACATGAAAGTTGTAGACCTCTATGAAATATTCAACTTTGATTCACACATTTTCCCTAAAGATGCTTGGATCTCAAGATATAATTTTGTGAATACATGCTCATGAACTAAATAACTTAGTGAAATTTTGCCCTAATTTAGGCAGGTTTTTGACCTAACTTCATGGAAATGTTTCACCTAGTTCCAAGAGGAATATTGAAATTCATTTCAAATATGAGTTATATAGAACATTTCAAGCTTTCCAAAATGTCCAAGAACTCCTTAAGATCATTTTTGAGTAGGGAGAATCAAAGAGTTGAAGTTGGCAATTTCTCACTTTGAATTCAAGCCATTTCATGAAGAACAAAATTCAAATCAGAACCTATGCTGCCCAATTCTTGATTTAAAGGTCTCAAACTTGTTTCTCACTTCATAATTTAATGCTTACACAGATGATAAAGCCTTAATCCAAGCACAAGAGTCTTTGTCCAAGCTTTAATTCCATAAATGGCACAAAGTTGCCATTTCCATTTTGGAAAAGCATAACTTTTGCAACTTTTCATTTCTTGAGCATTGGACCCGTTTTCTCTACACACACAAGTCCTATAAACCAAATACAAGTTGTCTATGACTTGTACCAACTCTAAGTAGGCCAGTACAAGCATGTGGAGACTTGTCTCTTCACTTTGCTTCAAAAGCAAGAAAGTGTGAAAAAAGCCTACAACTCAAAAATCTGTTGGAGAGCTGACTTGAAACCTCCTATATACTAATACACAAACACATTACAACTTATAACACGATTGCTCAAGACCTAAAACACTCCAAAACTCCCTATCACCAAAAACCTGTCAAAAACTTGCAGTTTTTGGCCAAGCATAGCAATCCACAATTTGGCTCGTGCGTTTCAAGTTTTAATCACTTAAACACTTTACCTACCTCATATCTAAGTGTTCTAGACCATCACCCCTTCACTGTAACACCTCCTTCTCCATCTTCCATTTTTGTTTTTTAAGCTTGCAGGTTGACTTGGATAGAGAGTTTCAGGCACTTCCAAAGCAAGGCAAGGATTGGAACACACTCAGGGAGGTTCAAGTAAGCTAAAGGAACATTCAGGCCTTCCTAAATCTCACTCAAACTCCATTCACGATCTCAACTGAAAGAGGTAAGAATTCCAAATTTTATCCCTTCATACAGGCATCCATTAGCCACGATTTGTGAAAGAAAAATGTAGATATTATAGTGCTGAAGCCAACCATGTGCATAGATTTCATTTCTGTTCATTATGTATAGATAATTTTGGAGTTCAAATTTCTGTAAAAATTAGGGTTGAAATTAGGGCTTTCAAATTTCTAGGTTTCCTTACAAAATGATCTTGGTCCCTAAAAAATGCTAAAGATACTTTGCAACATTGCTATTCATGGTTATACGGTGACCCGCGCCCGTCCCGTTTACATCCAAAGATAGGGTTGCTTACCAAATCAATGGTAAGACAACAATGTCAAAGGAAAATAAAATGAACAAGAAAGACATTTAAGTAGGTAGATTACTTCTAGTTACTTGCTCCATCTCAAAACATCCTTGATATTTTCAAAAACAAACACACACATTTCCAAACATCTTATAAACATTGAAAACATTTTCAAAAAGATCAACATCTTTGTATACATTCTTACGAACGAGAATCATTACAAAGATTGCCTAAACAATGTCCTATTTACAAAATACTTTCAAAAACCACACAAATCACAATTTCAAACAAAAGAAAGTGATCTAGCAAGTAACTAAGAGCCCATGAAAAACCATGGATGAAAAGGGTTCTAATACCTTCCCTTTTCATAATTTACCCCCCGAACTCAAGAAAACATCTCAAAGGTCTTTCCTGTGCTTTTTCACCTTTCCTTTTGGATAAAAGAAAAGTCAGTGGCGACTCTTGCTAACCATAACATTTGCGATAAAACGCAAAACCCTCAAGTCAGTTCTCCCATCGTATCACAGTTAGCTTCGGGGAAGATCAAAGAAGGTGAATTGAGGGAAAATTGGATTGCAAAAGGGTCGAGAATGGATTTTGAAGTTGCTGAATTCTAAGTTGTGAAACAAGTTTGGCAGGGTGATTCTGGCTATCCAAGCTTGGGAAATTGAATGGGATAGTTCATGTATTTATAGGAGAAGAGAATGAGATCAAAAGGAAGGGTGAATGATGCGTTTTGGAGGGAAATTGTGCAGACCTGATGCACGAGTGAAGTGTGATACAAACTTTATCAAAACTCATCCAATCCTTGCGTTTTGATGTGCTAAACAAATCTGGAACTTCACTAAACATGTTTAGAGGCAAAAACGCGTGGAAAAATTGTGATTAGAGGCCACATTATGGATTTCAAAATTCTGACTTGGTGAGAATTTCAATTTCAAAGTGCCAACGTCTGACTAATGGCATTTTCAACTTAAGGGGTCTTAGAGCCTGATTCTTGATGCTTTAGAAAGATGAGGTTACAAGCTTTGTAATGGAAAAAGAATGGAATCAAATGGATGCTTGAGCTGAAAGTTGCATTGAGTCAAAGTTGAAGAAAAAGGGTTGACTTTCCATACTTAGAAATATTTCAAATTCTTCTTCAAAAATGACCTATAATGTCTTGCATCTAAAAATGGCCTTCCACATGGAATTTGATCTTGACTAAAAAATATGGAATGAATTAGATCTCTTGAATGACATTTTGAAACTTGAACCACTCAAAATATCCAAAAATTGAGCAAGTTATGACTTGTTGAAGTTGGCCAAAAATCATGAAAATACTTATAATCTTCTGCATATTTAAGGCAACTTCCATCCATTTTCTCACTTTGCACATAAAATAAGGCATAAATTACACATCTTCAATATCATTATGGAAAAATAATGGACTCAAGGTGATAAAAATTGACCAAGTTATGACCATTTGAAGTCACATATGGAAAATTATGGATTCATCTGGATGACTTGTAATCTTTCTTCTTCACCAAGTTCCTTCCACATGAAAACTCCTTGGAACTTTTGAAGTGATTTGTTGATAATCCTTTGAAGAGAAAGATGTCTTTGGAATCACTCAAAAATACCAAAAGGTGAGCAAGATATGCTCCTTTGAAGTTCAAAACCCTAGCTTCTAGATCAAGAGAATGCTTTGAGGAACTTTGACAAGTTTGAACAAACTTTTTGTGCCAATATTCTTGCTTTGTGAATAGAAGATGTTGAGGATGATGAGGAGGACTCATAGCCACCAAAAACACTTCCATATCGTGAAATTTGAGAGAAATATGCTCTTGTGACCAACAGGAACAAGGCCTTGTCCAAACATGACAACTTCTTCAATCAACCCCTTGTACTTTTGAGTCAAATCTAATAACCTTGAAATATGATGAACCAAAACAACTTTGACATGCCAATTCTTCCAAAACCAATCCAATGGTGAGTTTGGAACTTCTCAATCTATGTTGACTAGGGCATGGAAATAAACTCATGAACCCATGGAGTAACTTGATAAATCTCATTGCCCTCACCTATATGGATAACAAGCAAGACAAGCCAACATTGTATTCCATTAGTTAAGTGAAGAAATCAAAACAATATTCATGATCACAAAAGGAACATAAGTCAAGGTGCTTTTTAACTCCTCAAAAGGAGCAAAGCTAAATGTAGGGAGGGAAACCAAGAATCCTAGTGTGATCTTGTTGTGAGTGAAACAACATGGTATGATGAAGGGATCTTAGGGGCAAAAATTGGGGTACAACACATGTGTTATCGGATTTTATGTCATATTGATAGCTGACATGTTGTCGATCTTCATGGTAATTGCTACATGATCCTTCCATGTTATCTCTTCGGCTAAATTTATCATCCATGTTGCTTGACATGCACAAATAGAAGCAGTTATGTATTATGTTCACACGGTGATAGTGTTACTACTGGCTCTTTTCTCAAACTTTAAGCAAGTGATGCACCATCTAGCACAAACACATAACCAGTTATGGATTTTCGATCCTCAGCATCAGTACACCAACTTGAGTCGGTTTATCCCACTAGTTTGCATTCTTTTCCTTCATCAACTGCAAGAAACAAAATGCCATAATCGAGAGTTTCTTTGAGATATCTTAGTATCCTCTTTGTCGCTGCTAGATGTGATACTTTTGGCTTATGCATGAATATTTTCATCATACTCACATTATATGCTTGATCGGGCCTTGTATGATAAAGGTACCGCAATGACCCAATAAGTCTTCTGTACTGTATTGGGTCGACATCATATTCATCAGAGTCTTTCGACAATTGCAGTCTTGATTCAGTAGGTGTCGAAGTTGAATTGCAGTCTTCCATCTCAAATCTCTTGAATATTTTACTTGCATATCATCTTTGATGCATCATCGTACCTCTACTACTCTTGTAGAAATTGACGCTAAGGAAATATGAAATTTTTCCCAAATCAGACATTTTGAATTCCTTACCCATATCACCTTTGAAGTCTTTGATCCTGTTCTTGCAGCTACTTATTATTAACAAGTCACCGACATAGAGACATAGTATAAGCAATTCACTCTTGCACACCTTTCTTTCTTCGCCTTGTTTCATAAACCCAACTGGTTGTGCAACATAAAATTCTTCATCTAAGGGACCATTTAGGAACTCACATTTCACATTCATCTTACATATGTTCCAATTGTTCATGTTTTCTAGACCAACAACCAACCTAATTGTTTCAATCCTAGCAACAGGTGCAAAAACTTCATCGAAGTCGATTTCTTCTTTTTGAAGAAATCCTTTTGCCACAAGTCTAGCCTTGTGTCGAGTTACTTCCCCTTTCGGATTCAACTTCGCCTTTTATATCCACTTCACACTGATTTCCTTCTTTCCTTAAAGTAATTTGACAAGTGACCAAGTGTTGTTGACTTCGATGGACTCCAGTTCTTCATTCATTGCTTTCATCCACTTTGAATCCTTCATTGCCCCAACTGCATTGACTGATCCGACTTGTGCACAGAAAGCATAGTCTACCAGATCACCTTCATTATCGACCACATCATATGATGTAATCACACACTCATGCAACCTTACAGGCATGCGTCTTGTTCTTTAAGTTCTGGTTGGTTTTGTTTGACCTTTAACTTCTTCTTGTCGAACTTATCTTTCGACTTCAGTTGTTGGTTCTTCACATAATATTCTCATTGAACCCTTCTTTACATTTTCAGTCCAATCTCATTCCTTAAGCTCATATATAATCACGTACATGTCGATCACTACTTGCTTTTTCACTGGGTCGAACAACTTGTATCCTCCAATTGAATGATATCCTATTAGGATCATTTGACTCGACTTGTCATTAAGTTTTCTTCTCAACTGATCAGGAACATGTCTATGTGCTATAGATCCAAATACTTTCAAATGACTCAAGCTAGGCTTGACACCAGACCAACATTCTTCTGGTGTGATTCCTTCTAGCTTCTTTGTCGGACATCTGTTCAAAATGTATGTTACAATCGAAACAGCTTTGCCCTAAAATTCTTTAGGTAAATGCTTGCCTTTCAACATATTTCTTACCATATTCATGATTGTTCTATTCTTCCTTTCTGTAGTTCCATTATGTTGTAGAGTGTAAGGTGGCACCACCTCATGCACAATCCCTTCTTTCTCACATAATATGTTGAAGTCTTTTAACACATATTCTCCACCACCATCAGTCTTCAGAATCTTAAGCTTTCGACCACTTTGTCTTTCGACCATAGATTTAAACTTGGAAAATACCTTGATACCTTCACTTTTCTTCTTGATCATGTAAGTCATCAATTTTCGACTAAAATCATCTATGAATGTGACAAAGAACTTGTTACCTTCAATCGAATCCACCTAGATATGACCACATACATTAAAATATATGATTTCAAGAATTTCCTTCGACTTGCTTCCTGCATCCTTGCTGAAGTTATTCTTCTGCTGCTTCGCCTGCACATATTCTTAACACACTTCATTTGGAATGTCCATTTCTGGTAACCCTTAAACCATATTTATTCTTCCCAAATCTTTGATGTATTTGAATTTGAGATGGATAATTCGATAATGCCATATCCATTCATCCATACTAGTTGCAGTTGCAAGACACTTGTGCTCAATCACATTAAATTCAATCTTGAAGGTTCTATTCTGGGACATAGGAGTCTTCAAGATTAACCTCCTCTGGAGTCAAGAACTCTCATCAACCTATCTTTAATCGACACCTTGTAGTTATTTTTGACCAACTTCCTTATGCTTAGTGGATTACTTTTCATGCCTGGTATATACAATATATTGGAAATCACTGACATTTTGTCATATTTCCTCATAATCTAAACATTACCAATACATGCAGCTAGTAGAGTATTCTTATTTGCAAAATTTTACATGTTCTTCATCGAGGGCTTTATGTTAACAAACCAATATTTACTTCCAGACATATGTGATGAGCTTCCTGAGTCCAAGTACCATTGGTCCTTGAATCTCTCTTCATATCTTGTTTTGACCATCAGCATCATCTCTTCTTCTTCATGTTTTGCAAACTTTGCATCAGTTTCTTGATTATTTTGTTTTTCTGAACAATCACTATAATAGTGGCATACTTCTGACAATTGAAACACTGAAAGTGACTCTTGTCAGGTTTTCGAACACCACCTTTCCTCTACCTGCAGAACCACCTCTTTAGTTATTTTGGTACAAAGGTCTTATTTAACTCGAGGAATTTCCATCTTGTTGGTTTCCTCGACCATTTGAATTACTATAGCCTCTTATACCTTTGTTGACGAACCAATTTCCTTTGCCTTTCTTTTCTCTTGCAGATTTCGCTTGCAGAGTCACATCACTCTTCGACTTGTCTGCTGCTCTTTCATTCATTCTTTTTTTCATAAGATTCAAGCGCCTCTTAAAGCTCTTCCTTTTTCAACATTGGCAAATCTTTCTACTCTTCTATGGCTACTACCACGTGCTCGAACTTAGGAGTCAATGACATCAAGATCTTTGCAACACTTCTCCACATGCCTTGATTTGATTCGCCTGTTTCATAACCCTAATGATGAAATCGATTATGCTTTCACTTTCTTCCATCTAAAGCAATTCATATGTTCTTTTGGGAGTTTGTAACCTCACCTTTTTCACCTTTTCTGCACCTCTAAACAATTTTTTCCAGAATTTCCCATGCTTCTTTTGCTGATTCAACATCATCCAGCTTTTCGAAATTGTCTGGATCAATGCATTGATAAATTATAAAGATAGCTTTATAAGTTTTCTTCTTCAATTCTTTATGTGCAACATTTTCTTCATCTGTCACGTCATCTTCAAGTGGTGTTACACCTTCTTTCATAAGATCCCAAAGATCTTGATAACAGAAAACAACCCTTATCTATTAACACCAATTCTCATAATTCTGACACTTCAGAATTGGGATACTTGCCAAAAAATGCCCATTTGGTTGATTCATTGCCATAGGGTTTCGCTTCTCACGAATCGCTCAGCCAGTGCTCTAGATACCAGATGTTGGAATTACACCAAAAATATGGAGAATTCTGAATCAATCTTGATGAATAAGATCCAAACAACCAATCAAATTTTCTCTTATTCTTCACTCAAGTGAATCAACAACCTTGGTTGTAAGATGATTCTTACTGCACAATTATTAATGAAGAAAAAAGAAAATATAAATTGAGAGAAAGGTGAATTATGGTTTGAACAAAATAAGGGGAAGAATAAGAATTGTGAATTCTACAGAGAAAACCTTTTGCTCTTTTTTTTTTCCAACTGCAATATTATTCACTTATGCAATTATAGGGTTTACTCCCTCTATTTATAGTTTTAGGTTTTCTTGCTCCCTAAACCAAAGCCTAAAACACAAAAGACCAAAATATCTAATTTTGTTAACTACAAAAATAGGCTTAAGTTGAAATCTCTGTCGAGGCACACCTTCTACATTTTGAAACACACATACAAATTTGACACATACATACTAGACTAATCGACATGACCTTGTTTCTATCGAGCTACCTGTTTTGACACAAGGAATTACATTCTCAACAATATTCCTTAATAGAAGCAGTTGTGTCGGTCAATCAATTATTTTATATTAATTAGTAGGCATTTTTGGTTTGGATATTACATATATCTTGGTCTAAGTATTACATTTATCTTTTCTATATCTTCATTAGTGTATAAGAAAATTGTGGAAGAAAAATTAGGTTTTGAGACAAATATTGATTTGAATATTACATCTATCTTGTCGATATCTTCTTCATTGTATAAGAAAATTATGCAAGATAAATCATCTTTTTGTTGGAAATCCACAAAAACCTATGATAGAATTCTATAAATCTTGATGAACAAGATTTTTATCACCATACAATGACAATGAAAAGATAGAAAATTGAGGAAGAAAGAAAATTACATTCTCAACACTTTTGAGAAATATTTGTCTGGTTCCTATTAAAGAATCTTTGGTGGAGAACTTGGTAGTTGTTGGTGTAAAATTAGGTTGCCTTGAAAGAGTTTGATTCTTGAAATGCAAGTGATTCAAATGTTTTGGGGGATGGAGAATTATTGACCTAAAAAGTACACAACATGCAAAAGAATTAATACATGTTAGTCGATCATAAAAGAATACACGGGTCGGGGTTTCATTAATCTCGACACTATAACTACAATTTTACCATTTAAAGGATAAGAGCAAAAGACAACTAAGAGAAATCGTGAAACAAGAGCGTCAAAGAATTGAAATAAATTTCAAGATTATCTTTCTTAATAGCTGGTGACATTCTAATTCTAGTGGCTGGCTTACCAGGGTGAGGAAGCACCATAATGACAAGATTAACATTTTGAGTTGATTCTGTTAAATATGCTTGGATCTCAACTCGAAAGACTTCAAACAAACACCAACAACACAAATACCAACTTAAACACCCACCCTCACGCATAGCATGGGCCTGGGTGAAATTTCCACATTGTAATCCTTAACCCAACTCTGACACCATGTTAAATATGTTTTGATCTCAACTTGAAAAAGCTAATTCAATGGGTGAGGTTGCCCTCACATATTTATACAATCAACAGCCAAACCTAAGCAATGTGGAACTTCAAACAAACACCAACAACACAAATACCAACTTCAATAACGTTCCTTTTCCATATATCCTCTCTCTCACATTGAAAAACGAAAGAAGAGATACACTCTTCTACATGGAAATCAATAAAGCGCTCTCATTCCCCTTGTTTCATAAAAGACAAAAAATTAACCCTTTCTATAACTCATGATTTTTTAGAATCAAGACCTCTCCCTCATCTCTACCCAACGAATAAAAATGAAGTGGGAATCAAAAATCAAAAGGGATATGATACCTATGGAACATGATCTCAAATTGAGGTAGAAACAACGCGACAATGCGCCACCAAAAAAAAGAGTTGCAACGATCAAAGGTGGAGGTCTCGTCGGAGTAGTTTTGTGACGGTGTTGATGGATGCATTTCTCTAATGGGGGTGTGGTAAGAAATCATGTGAGGGAAATGATGGTATGACTACTGAATGCATTGAAAGACTGTGAACATCAGTTGAATTCACGGTGAAGCTATATGCAAACTGGAAGAAGTGGTGATGGTTCTTGTTTTTGTGGCTCTACAACGATGTAAAGGATAATTCAGATTCGTGGTGAAGGATAGTGACTATGTGTTGTGATTAGTTTTATATTTGGCTTCAATTTTGATTTTGAGTTAATTTATGGATATTCTTCTTCTTTCTTTTTGGTTTTGCTATTGTTGTGATTGTTGGTTTTTTGTTATTAATGAAGGAGGTTTTGTTGAAAAGGGTAAAAGAAGATTGTGGTGATGGATAATAATGATAATGAAGCTATCTTGAGGAATATAATGATGAATTTATTTTCGTATGATTATTGGTGATGAGTTTGAGTAGTGATTGCATTCAAAGATGGAGATGGAAGGCGTATTAGTATGGATATTTGTATGATGATCATGGTTTGAAGGTTTTTTGCAGGGTTTTAGCATGATTTTTAATGTGATTGTGGCAGCCTTTAGTCTCACTTTCTACTACATCTTATTATAGGATGAATTTTAGGGTTTTGTGTTGTGGTGAGTGTGTGAAAAGTTGTTAGCATTTTAAGAGGGAAAAGTTAAGTGAACTGGTGAGAATTGTTTAAGGTTTTGGTGATTTGTGTGATGTCTGTTGTGGTGAGAAAGAAGAGTGAAAAAGTTGTAAAAAAGTTTGTTAGAATTTGTATAAAAAGTTTGTTATGTGAATGGCTTGCCACGTGAATAATTGCAACAGGCGTGATGTATGGATCCATTATGTATTATGAATGGAAATGATGTAATGGTAAAGATTGATTTATTAAAAAAACATATTTAACATGGTATCAAAGTCGGATTAAGGGCTGAAATATGGGCATTTGGCACATGCTCAAGCTAGGCGTAAGGGTGGGTGTTAAAGTTGGTATTTGTGTTGTTGGAGTTTGTTTGAAGTCCCACATTACTTAAGTTCTCGGGTTGTTGAATGTATAAATATGTGAGGGTAACCTTACCCTTTGAGTTAGCTTTTCAAGTTGAGATCCAATTATATTTAATAGATTCTTTGCTAGATTTTTTGCGCATCAAACGAATAATGCATGAGTTGAGGATGAAATTTTTGAAGATACTGTCTTTCATTAGGTGCCACCAATTTAAGAATGAATTGATTTCTTCAAGAAAATGAGAAAAATGTTTTCATAGAGAATGTTTGAATCTTCATGTTTAAACGATCCACCTTATTTGCATAAAGAAGACTCTAATTGATAAATGAAACTATGTCCTAATTATTGAACCACGTGTTGGGGGTTGTAGTACTCATTTGATGTCTTGTTATTTCTCCTTCATGGTTTTAAGCCACGGAGAAAATCTCTTGTTGTCAAAATCTTTGACTAGTTCTCATCTGCATCGTGATCTTGAAGTGTAAAGACATACTTTATTGCATTCAGAATCCAAACTAGACCACATTCTTTCAATGAGATTGAGATCAAAATAGATAATATTCGACTTAAAGAAAATATTTAATCCACTATTGTGAAATAAAATTTAGTGTTTGCTTAATAGTTGGTTAGTTCCTTCTACAACACTTGTCCCTCATTAAGAGTTGAGTGGATCAAAGTCTTGGTGTAAAAATTTAAGAAAAATAAAGGGAAAAATTGAATATTGAAGAACCAAATAGATATGCTCACCTTCCTTATGTGTATACATTCCCTCAATTGATCTAAAATAGTATGAAAGGAATGGTAAACGAATAAAGACATTAGGAACCCCGAGTTATGTTCATATATATTGGCTCGCAATAGGGCGACATGCAACTACAACTCTTGGATGACCGTTATAGTACATAACCAATACAAATGAAAAACATATTAAATTGAAACATCAAGAAGTGGTATGCTCTAGATTTGTAAGTTGACTGAAGTCTCAATGTTATGTTCCATAAATCTGACATAGTTGGAAGTGACCTTGAAAAAGTGAACTCATTATTGGATGAGAACATCATGGGTTATATGAGCTTTAACCCTAATGATTGGCAAACTAAGTAAGGAAGGTGTTCTAGACTGGGCCTGTGGTTAAACCAGTGTCGAGTACAATCCAATCTATGTCTATGTCGAGGATGACCTAAAGTGATGGCCTAATCTGTTGGGGGCAGTGGAGAACACGTTCCCCACATGCTCCTCACCCAAGGACACGTCACCAACTGAACCTACACATCTCGCGCGAGTGGAGGAACCTTTCTACCCTTCGTAATAGGAAAGTTCATCCATTACACGTGGACTATGGAACAATTGACCTAGGAAAATGAACAAATACTACTCATCCCCGCTTTCATGTGTGAATGATGGCAGTCATTTGTTATGGGCCTGAACACTCGACCCATAATGGAGACTATTGGCCCAACGTTGGGGGCACACTATAAAAACCCTCCTTTGTAGAAGGGTCATGTATTCTATTCTCTAAACCTTATTTACTTATCTCTTCACCTGAACTAACTTAAGCATTGGATTGTCTGTAGGTACACCTCCCTCATCTCTATTGATTGTTAGATACTGGTCATGTGTCGTCGATCAGTCACTTGTTCTGATCAACGGTCAAGATCACTAACACTGTTTGCGGGAAATTGTTTCCCCGTATTTTTTTCACCTAAAACATAAAGATCAAAGCAAAAAACCTCAAAAATCTATCATGGCTGGTCAAGACGACAATAATATCGGTGGTCACGAAGCCATCATATCTCCCGTCTATAACGCTAACAACAATAATGAGATGTCATTTTTAGAAGAAATATCTCCATTGAGGAGGGACGAGTATATCGCTTCCCCCTCATATGACAATGCGATCGATAATGGCATCCAATACATCAAAATCCGCAAAGGCTAGAAGGTTCCAGAGAAGATGCTGGAGAAATTTCAATCGATTCTGGTGCCACCCTACACTGACCTGACCATGGAGGCCCTATTCACATTGCTTAACCAGATCAACGCGCTGGTCTACCAACAAAATGAAAGGATCAGAGCATTGGAGAAGGATCATTGTTCAAGCTCTCCCCGCAGAGAGACCAATGGTATGAGTCCCAAAGCTCGTCATCGCATCGACCAAGCTGCTGCCCTCCTTTGTAGAAGCCGCAATCCTTAATGATCAAGAAGCGTAACCACACTCTTCCCCACGAGTATGTATGTTCCCTAATTTCCAAGAAAAGAAAGGTCGGTCGGCCACCAGATAACTGTCGTTCTCCTCTGCACAAATTAAAGGGCCGACCAAACAACTCACTGCCATATCGCGACGACAACCCTCAACGAGAGAGGCATGACCGTTCTCCATAGTGATCATCGGTGTGGAGTGACAAAGAAGACCCCCTATATACCACTATCTCGAGAAATCATGGACACTCCCTTTCCCATCGGGCTGGAAAAACCACTGAATTTGGGAACATATAATGGAATGATGGACCCCGACGAGCACATCAAAAACATAGATTCTTTGCTCGATTATCACAATGTCAAAGGCGCCATCAAATGTAGGTTATTCTCCATTAATCTCAGAAAGGGTGCCATGACATGGTACAAAAGCCTCGCCGATGAATCCATCACTTCTTGGAAAGACCTAGGGAAGCAGTTTTCGAGGAACTTCACCACTTCTCGTTGCCACGCAATTTTGAGACGATGCTCGAAGCATTCTTGTAAGGGAAAGATAAATCTCTATGATCCTACATCAAGAGGTTCAATTGAGAAGTCGTCAATGTCTCCATGACCGATAACATGAAGAAGTATTTGCTCGAGAGGGGATTGCACCCCCGCAGTGACTTTGCTAAAGAAACTGACATCGAAACGCCCGTATCGCTAGATTCCCTCCTCCTCAAGGCCCATGCTTACATTCAGTACGATAAGAAAGAAGAGGCCAACAATGCTCGGGACTCGCGACATCAGGAAAACACCAGAATTTATAGGAATGACAACCACCTGACACCACATCAAGGAAGGAAGAAAAGAAAAGAGGATAAGCCCTGCGAGTCTCGGGAATACAAAGGACCTAATGGTTATTTCACTGAGTACACTGTTGATCGCTTCTCGTTAGCATATTCTGTTCAAGTGCACAAAGTCAGAACTCTTCCAGGTTGGAGTCTATTTTCCCAGACAAACACCTCCCAAACCTAACACGGACAAGTCCAAGTACTTCTGATTCCACAAGAGCCATATACACATTACTAAAGAGTTCATCCACCTCAAAGATATGATCAAGATCCTCATTAGGGACGGGCACCTAAAGCCATACATAAAAAGAGAATCTCCTCGGCAAGACGCCCGAGAAATGAAAAAGGTTGAGGAGGAGAAGCCACCCTCTAACGACATTGTCAACCTGCAAATTTCCATGTGCATTTCTCGACTGAGGACTTCTACGTCCCTGACGGGGTCAAACATCCCCCTCTACTTTGCAACACACAACCCATAGGAGACTTCCCCTCTGCCATGGTCATATCTAGCGGGGGATTCAACAAACTCACTGTAGGTTCGATAAAAAGAAAATTCGAGGAACTCATCGATGCAAGCTCAAGCCAAAATTATACCTTCGAAAAATGTCGGGGAAGCTCAATCCTGATCATGTTCTACCATAAGGAAATTCTCGGTGGATCCCCCAACTCGATAATCTCCTAGCTCGTGATAGCCTGAATGACGAACTTTGACGCGTGCCACATATTGGTCAACCAAGGAAGCTCAATCGACATCATGTGCTCTCAACTATTCCCGACCTTGCATCTCGATGAAAAACACCTGACACCCTACGTGGGCTCTAATCTACAAGTCTTAAACGATGCTACCACAAAGTCTAGGCTATGTCGAATTGATTGTCGCTTTCAAAGCAGCCAAGACTGCCAGATTGGTCAAAGTTCAATTCTTGGTGATAGACTATTCGTCTTTATACCAGTTCATCCTGGGAAGGCCAACTCCGGTCGAACTGATCATTGTGCCCTCCATCGTTCATTTTAAGATGAAGTATTACACGTCTAAGGGGATCGTAACCACTCTTCATGGGGACATAGAGGCTGCAAAAAGATGCTTTAAAGCGACCTCAAAGGGACAGAACACTATCAATGGGCCATCCAGAACGGCCGACGAGCTAGCACGACCCAGCAGCTCGGAGTAGCCAAAGCCAATGCCCCTCACGTCGACTCGATCAATCTCGATAATCGCATCGCCAAAGATGATTAAAGAAGCAAAAGAAAAAAGAAAGAGATACTCGGCTAGCAGCCGAAAACTCCTCAACACTACAAAATAACAAGGAGACTCCCTATCCTCGGTGCCCCATTCTAGACGGTGAGTTCGAAGTTATCCTCCTTGGTAACGACCCAAACAAAGGAGTGAAGATTGGCACTGGCCTTCCCGACCTCGCAAGGAAGCAGGTGAAATCCTACTTAATAGAAAATGTTGACTTGTTCGCATGGAGTGTCACTGAGATGCCCGAAATGGACCCTGAAGCAGCTTGCCACCAACTAACCATAAATCTCGCTGCTAGGGTTGTAGTATAACATAGGCGTAGGCAGTCTCCCGAGAAAGCGGAGGCTGAGGAAAATATTGTAAAAGACCTCATAGAGGAAACTTTTATTTCAGAAGCCCAGTACACAACATATCTTTCGAACATAGTACTTGTGAAAAAATATAATGGAAAATGGAGAATGTGCGTTGATTATACCAATCTCAATAGGGTTTTCCCTAAAGATGCTTACCCTTTACCTAACATGGATAAACTAGTTGATAATTTTGTTAGATTTAAATTACTGTCTTTTATGGATGCGTATTCAGGGTACAACCAGATCCCCGAGGAAAAGGGTGACAAAAAATACATAACCTTCATGACCGAGTCGGGTAATTACTATTATAGCGCAATGCCATTCGGCTTGAAAAATGTTGGCGCTATATATCAACGGATGATGAACAAAGTCTTCTGAGATGAGATTGGAGACATGCTCGAAGTCTTCATGGACGACATGATCGTAAAATCCCAAGAGGAGTCTGGCCATACGTTCTACCTGAAGAGAGTCTTCGACCATACGAGGAGATGCAAGATGAGGTTCAATCCGAAGAAATGCACCTTCGGAGTTCAAGCAGGTGAGTTCCTTGATTTCTATCTAACAGAATAAGGAATCAAAGCGAACCCCGAGAATGCAAGGCCTTATTTGAATTCCCAACACCAAACTCAAAGAAATCAATTCAATCCCTAAACGAGATGCTCACCTCGTTATCCAGCTTCTGTAGCGGTAGAAATGTTGAGACTAAGACATTGGATTGACTTAAATCGCACAAATCAAATAAAAATTGCCACTGCGCGTTATTGTTTCCAGAGGAATGGGAAAATAAAGAATAACCCAAAAAATAGGGGGAGAGAATGTAAGTATGGGGGTTGGTTATGCAAAGGGAAGGTATTAGAATCCTAAACATCTATGATACTCCGCAGGAACCTCTTTGAAAATTTGTGTATTTTGGTTATAAATGTTGTATATAAAAATAGATGGTGGAGGTGAGAAGAGAAATATTTTTTTTACAATTTTTGCACACGTCACGGCTGTGAACCTTTAGTGCCTACGTACCACCTTCCGTGTAATAGAGGATCAGGGTACTCATAGTTCACCTTTAAAAAATTTTAAAACACATGTGTGGTTGTTAATTTTAAGAGAAGAGACATCACTGTCTTATCCGAGTGGAAGAACATACTTACTACCCACAATATGAGAAAGGAGAATTTGCATCATCTCAAAGTGGAGGATATAACTTGGATTTTAAAATCAACAAAGCCTCGCTCAACACCCAAGTGGAAAATATCTCGCTTCACTACATATCGTAGAAGTATAGTAGCTCACATCACTACAAGGATTGACAAGAATCTAATCTTTTGAGAAAAAATTAAAGTAAAAAGCCAAAGTGGAAAAATGGTTTGAATGATATTAATTTACTTTTAGTCTTCTCACAAAAAATCTCAAAGTATGATAAAGTTGGTTAAAGTTTGATTAAGAAAATATTTTTGAAAATGCATGGATCTAAGTCCAAGTTTATTGTGAAAGCGGTTCAAATTAGAAAACAAGAAGAGTTTAGAAAAGGAGGGAGAAGATTTTTGAAATTAAAGAAGATGGGAGGAGATGAAGGGACTATCCTAAAGCATAAGGTAAAAGTTAGGGAAAAGAACCGTCTAACATACAAGAAGATGTGATACGGTGGCAGAACCAACTGTTTAATACTGGTTTACGTTTTGCATTTTTTGTTCGCAAAATGTCACGGTAAGCAAGAGTCGCCACCGACTTTTATTTCATCCAACCGGAAAGGAAAAAAGTACAGAAAAAAAAAATCCTTTTTCGAGATGTTTCTTAGTACGGGGGGTAGATTATAGAAAGGGAAGGTGTTAGCACCCTTTTTATCTATGGTTTTCCATGGGCTCTTAGGTACTTGTTCATTTTTTAAATTGCTTGTGTTTGTGCTTTGTTTTGAAAATATTTTGCTTCGTGATAACCCTTGTATCAGTCCTCAAGGATGTGACGAAGTTGCTTTGAAAATTTGTTTGAAAAGTGTAAGTGTGAAATGTTTTGATTTGAACAAGTACCTACTAGCATCTACTTACTCGAAAAAAGATTGTTTATGTTCTTGTTTCCTTTAGACATCGCTATCCCACTATTGAGAAATAGGTAGCACCGTCACTGGATTTTGTAAGGGTCAATTCGAAAGGGACGTATGATCACTAAAGCAATATTATGACACCTTAGTAATAACACTAGAGTCTTAAGATCTTTCGAGGCAACATTTCCGAGGCAACATTTCTGAGGCAACGTTTGAATGGGACACTTTGATCTTTTTAGACTGGAGGGCAACCACTAAGACACCCTATGCTTAATGATCGTTTATCAAAGGCAACCGAAGTGAGAGTATACCCTAAGAGTGACATGTGCGAGTGATTTGTTTCAGTTATTTATCTTTGCACATTAGGGTTTTCTAACTGTATTAATTTTGTCACACATTCTTTCCATACAATCTTATTAGCATACATCTAAACAGTTAAATATTTGCAGGAATTAAAAATGCGAGAAAATAAATCTACACTATTACAAGGCTCCGGGGAGGGGGATTAATTACATAGCCAAAAACCCGAGGATTTAACAGTAAATAAAACCCTAAATTAACTATTACAAATCATGAACAGTTACAAAAATATTTTCAAAATAAATATCAAGCGCGCGGCGAATTAAATGCGAGACGATTAGGGTTTTGACCCTTTGACTAATCCTACTTGCGATTGATTAAAGAAAAATGTTTTTGTCATGTTTTTGTTATTTGAGAAAATAATGGAATAATTAAATTAAAAGGGAGATCCTAAGTTCTAATTAATTTTAAATTAAGAAAAATAAATTAATTTATTCTAAAAACCTATTTTTGTGTTTTTATTTATTTGAGAAAAATAAAAGAATTAAATCAAGAACTTAACCTAATTTCTATTTGATTTTATTTGTGAAAATAAATTAAAATTTCCCTAAGTTAAATTAAACTAAATTAAATTAAATTTGATAATAAAAAAAAACTAATTCTAATTTTTTGTGAATTCTTGATTTTATGATTTTATAAAAAAAATGATTAATTTTGTTAATTAAAATGATTAAAAGAAACATTAAAAGAATTAAAAATAAGAAGAAAAAAAAGAAGTGGGCCTGATAGCATTAGCAATCCTGGGGGGTGCCAATCTGATTTCTGGGCCCAAACAAATCTCAGCCTGTTTGACCAGGCTGGTTCCCATGCAATGTTGACTTTGAGGTATATGGTGGTCCTTCAATGATGGCGCGTTGGATCTTGCCTGGAGAGGCGTTTGATGGCCAGATCATTGAGTTGCATGGTGGACATATGGGACAGCAGTGCACCTGATCATATGAAGAAAAATTACCTGAAACAAATATTGGGACTTGGGGATCGAACCCAGGTCCTTATGCTCGCTTCCAGTACCTGCTTGCCAGCTGTGCTGCGTTGTTTATTTGTTCATATAATAAAAGTAAAATAATATAATCCAAACAAATAAAATACTCAAAAAATGCGCGAAAATTCAAATGGACAAGTCACACGCTGCCACACAAGCTTCTTCTTCCTCACTTCGTCGTATTAGATTAAATACTTTTACCTACGGACATGACTCCATAGCTAAAACCCTGCAATCTTCAAAAATCAAGAAAACGCATGATAAATTTAAGGTGATTACATGGATCGATTCACCTTGATCCCATGAGTACCATAGTACCCCTTTTCTGGCCTAATTTTACTTGTACAAAGAAGCCCTAAAACGACTCCTCAAACCCTAGTAATGGCAATCCTGGCTGTAGGCATCAAAATGCAAAATCAAGTAAACTAAAACCTTCCAAATGACAATATAAACATAATGCAATGTTTAAGAATGATTAATCATGTGTAAATTAAGAAATCAAATTCAAGCTTGGGGGTGCAAACCGTGGGTCTGTAGCTTACGATTCTGGATGTGAAAATGCTTGCAATTGATTGAGATCCATTCTGGAGATGTCCAGGAGTCTATTGGTAGCCTTAGAATGGCTTGAATCCCTCTCTAATCCAAGAATGATCACCCACTTTCTTGCAAATTTTTTAGTTTTCTTTTGGTGTTTTCACGACTGCCAACCTCTCTTTCTTGCCTTGGCTGCATTATCTATTTGTACTAGAGTGAATTAGGGTTGTAAAAACCACTAGTATCTTTACAAATTTTGAAGATTTGATTTGGTTTTCATGGTGTATGATATCCTTCCAAATTTGGCCTAATCATGCCATTCTCATGCCAATTAGCTTTGATATGATTATATCTTGATATGCCAGCATAATGAGCTTGTGATTCTGTCCAAAAATCCAATCAAAACAAATCTTTACCATTATTTACTAATTATTTGATTTAATTCAATTTTAATAAAATAAAAAATCAATAAAATAAATAATGAAGCAAATAACATGTGAGTAAACATTTGGGTCGTGGACCATGTTATAAGTGAGGTGCGAGCATAAAAAGTTAGGCCCATTTAACAAAAAATGCAAATTTGAGCACATTTGACTTTTGGCAATTTTGCAAAAATGGTCAACTTGGCCAATGCATACCTTCCTCAATTTTGACCCTAGAGAGGTGTTCTTGGACTTTTTAGAAAGCTTATGATGTCCTCTAAGCAACCCTTTTTATATCATCTCCATTGAGCCTTCCATGTTCATGTATGAAGCCTTGACCCAAAAGGTGTTTTTGTTGACTTTTCAAAAGGACCTATAATGTCAAAATTCATATCTTTTTGTGAGTGCATATTCTGAACTTAGAAGATGAAGATGAATTGTATGGAATTGCATCTTCTTCAAAATGAGCTTTGGATGGGTCATTTATGATAAAGTATGAGAAAGTTATGCTTGGTCAAAGTTGAGTTGACTTTTCCTACAAAACCCTAATTTAGCAACTTTTGGGTTTTGATGAATTGTGAGAAATACTTGAGGAATCATGATCAAACCTTGATCAAATGATGAATAGTACTCCAAAATGAGGATGTTGACCAAAAATCTTGAAGTTTGACTGTATGTGGGCCACAATTGACTTTTGACCTAGTACAATTGATTTTCAGGCATTTGAGCAATTGACTGAGCAAACTTCTTCTGCAAGGCTTGAAACTTGACATGGATGATCTTGAGAACATACTAGGACAATGGTGAGAATTTTAGACCTTTGTGTTTCACACATCTTGATGAAAATAGAAACCCTAATTTGAGGTGTATTGCCTTAGGAGAGAGTTTGTCTGGTCAACTCTTGAACTTCCTTGAGCAACTTGGGGACCTCACTTGCCATGTGTTGAGAAATATGGGAGGGCAAATTTTGGGGTACAACAGTTGCCCCTGTTCAATCTTCTTAAACCTGAGGATGTATATTGGCTCATCTGCCTTTCGTGATTTGAAGGTGGAAGATGATTGAACACTAGAGTGCCCAGGAATTTGCACTCGCATGAAGTGATACTTGATTTATGATATCGGGAATGGGCTTATAGATGCCATTTGGTAGTTGCTAGATATTTGTCAGAGATGGGCTTAAAGATGCCATCCGAAGAAGTGTCGATCTCATAAGAGATTCCTTTACGAGAACCCGTATACCTGTTGTTGAGAAGGACTTCGCGGGGGAATACTGGTCTCTGTCTTGAGGGAAATAGAGTTTTAGGAGCTTCAGTTATCCGTTACTCTATTGGGGAATAATTCCGGTTTGGGAAGCGGAAGTGAACTGTGTGTTTGGTCAGGGTGTATACTGCACCGTGACTTTTTTGTGGAAATGTGAAATCAATCTTATTTGATCGGGTCCCAGTCTTTCAGTGTTGTGGACTGCTGTCTGGGGATAAGAGAAGAAGAACCCAGATAGTAAGGTTATGAGAAGGAACCTGGATAGTAGGGTTACTTCGAGATGAAAGCCTGGATAGTAGGGCTGTGAGAAGGAACCTGGATAGTAGGGTTACTTCGATATGAAAGCCTGAATAGTAGGGCTGTGAGAAGGAACCTGGATAGTAGGGTTACTTCGATATGAAAGCCTGGATAGTAGGGCTGTGAGAAGGAACCTGGATAGTAGGGTTACTTCGATATGAAAGCCTGGATAGTAGGGTTGTGAGAAGGAACCTGGATAGTAGGGTTACTTCGATATGAAAGCCTGGATAGTAGGGCTGTGAGAAGGAACCTGGATAGTAGGGTTGTGAGAAGGAACCTGGATAGTAGGGTTACTTCGATATGAAAGCCTGGATAGTAGGGCTGTGAGAAGGAACCTATATAGTAGGGTTACTTCAATATGAAAGCCTGGATAGTAGGGCTATAAGAAGGAACCTGGATAGTAGGGTTACTTCGATATGAAAGCCTGAATAGTAGGGCTGTAAGAAGGAACCTGGATAGTAGGGTTACATCGATATGAAAGCCTGGATAGTAGGGTTGTGATAAGGAACCTGGATAGTAGGGTTACTTCGATATGAATTTGAGTAAAACTGCAGAGGGAACCTGGGTAAGGTTGCTTTTGTCGTGCCGATGATTACTCTGTTTAGCTTCGAGTGTTGATCATGCACCTGCTGGAAATTGTTGATAACAATTATTTTTCCTGAAAGAAATACAGGGTTAGTTTTGTGCGATGCATTGTATGATAGTGTTCTCAAAATAAATGAGACTATGCTATATGTAATGTATGCACATGTCATGATGTATGAACATGAAATGCTGACATAATAATCTGAGTCCGGGAAAGTAAATCCCTGACTGCTGTTTGGAGAGTATGAGAAACGGTATTCTTGACTGCTGTAAAAAAACATAGTTCCTCTACTTCTGTTGGGGATAGTGAACAAAGATGACTAACTGGGGATTCACATCCATTCGGCTGGTGAATATTTTGATGGAAGAGACCCTATCTGAGGATAACTCTGCGGGGAATAACTCTATTGGAGAGGAGATACTCTGTTGATAGATCTGTTGATTTGGAAAAAATAAAACTCGACTGGGGATGAATTACCGTTACTGGTGATAATGAATTTTGTTGGAGATTGAATTTCTGCTTGTGAGAGAAATAAACTCTACTTGGGGAAAAATTTACTGACTCACTCGTGATTGTGAACCTCAGCTTGGGAGAGTTATGCCCTGTTCGGGAGAGCTAACATTACTATCTTTGGCTACTTTTTACTCTGTGGGGAGTGTATGTACCACTACTCATGTTCTCAAGCTGGCTCTATCCCGATAACTGATGGGCAGAATAACTGTAAGGTTTGGGTACTTCTTGTTTTCCATGTTTCTGGAATTATGAGTAATCGTCTTTTGTTTCTTATGTAAATATTTATGAGAAGCAATTATTTTCAAATTCACGTATCAAAAATAAATCATTGGACGTTCTTGCGAAACAAAACAGGAAAAAGAAAACAAATTAAAGTTTTGTGAAAATGACTTGTATTGATTTTGAAGTTGGCCTGTAATAGGCATTTTGTACAAGAGGCTGACGTCCTAGTAAAAGAACACCGTCGAAAGATAGAAATTACAATTTGTGTTAAAGAAAGAAAAACAGCTATGTGGAACGATCCCATCGGGCTTCAACTCTGCTATTGCCTTTATATCTTCAAGCGTCTCATCACTTTGCTACTTGGTCGAAGGTGGATCAGATTGATTGGCGTCGTTCGAGCTTGATAGTCGATATCAAAGTCTGGGTGCAAGATGATCCAATGAGACATAGTGTTACACTTTGATCCCTAAATTTTTCCTGGACCGCCCTTTTCAAGTTTTCAGTCCACCGGGATACCCTTTTTTTCCCAAGTCGCCTTTTCAGGTTTTCAACTTGCCGGGTGTACACATTTTTTCATTTTCATCCCTTACTTTTGCCCGAACCCTTTTGGTTCACCGGGAAGCCCTTATTTTTTCCTAGGCCAGTCAACCTAGCGGGTCTTTGATTAGGCGTAGTATCTTTTCACTATGTCTGCATTGACGGGGCGAGGAAGGTCTTCACCGTCATGGCGGTTAGAATCATAGCTCCTCCCGAGAAAATGTTCTTAACCACAAATGGCCCTTCGTATGTGGGGGTCCATTTGCCCCTGGGATCACCTTGCGGTAGTATGATGTGTTTGATCACTAGATCCCCGACTTGATATTCTTGACGTCTGACTCTCTTGTTAAAAGCCTTGATCATTCACTTTTGATACGTCTGACCATGACAGATTGTAGTAAGGCTCTTTTCATCGATTAGATTCAGCTGATCAAGTCGGGTTTGAATTCAGTCGTCTTCGTTCAAACTCGCATCCTTCATAATCCCGAGAGAGGATATCTGGACTTCGATGGGTAGGAATGCCTCCATGCCATATACTAGAGAGTAGGGTGTTTCCCTTGTCGATGTCCGTGATGAGGCACGGTACCCATGAAGAGCGAATGGTAACATCTCGTGCCAGTCTTTATATGTCACCGTCATCTTCTGTACAATCTTTTTGATATTCTTGTTAGCCGCTTCAACAGCCTCATTCATCTTCGACCGGTAGGGAGAAGAGTTATGATGTTGTATCTTGAACTGTTTACAGAGCTCGGTGATCATTGTGTTATTGAGATTTGTACCATTGTCAGTAATAGTCCTCTCTAGTACACCATATCGGCAGATCAGATTATGTCAGATGAATCGCGCCATGACGTTCTTGGTTACTGTAGCAAAGGAGGTTGCCTCAACCCACTTGGTGAAGTAATCAATTGCTACCAGAATGAAGCGATGCCCGTTAGACGCAGTACGTCTGATTTCACCGATCATATCGATGCCCTACATTGCAAAGGGCCAAGGAGCTGTCAATACATTCAGGGGAACCGGAGGTACATACACCTTATCAACATAGATTTGGCACTTATGACAGGTTCGAGAGTGCTGATAACAATCGGCTTCCATAGTGGACCTGTAATATCCTGCTCGTAGGATTTTCTTCGCCATGGTATGTCCACTAGAATGAGTTCTGAAGGTACCTTCATGTAAATTTGTTATGATCCTTTCCGCCTCGCTCTTGTCTACACACCGCAGTAAGGTTGAATCATGGTTACGCTTATAGAGGATTCTATTACTGATGAAGAACTTTGCAGCGAACCTTCTCAGAAACTTCTTATCATTAACAGATGCCCCCTCGGGGTATTCTTGAGCCTCAAGATACCTCTTTACCTCGTGAAACCAGGGTTTATCTGCTACCTCTTAAGTCTCAATTTCACAGCAATATGTGGGTTCGTCCAACCTTTCAATGGTAATTTGGGGAGCTTCATTGTCCCATCTAACTTTAAACATATAAGACATGGTAGCTAGCGCGTCCACTAACTGGTTCTCTTCTCGTGAGAAATTTTCAAAGGTTATCTTCTTAAAGTGTGGGAGCAATGTCAGTACATATTCTTTGTAAGGAATGAGATTCGGGTGCTTCATATCCCACTCGCCTTTGATCTGGCTTATTACCAGAGCAGAATCTCCGAATACACTCAAGAACTTAATCCTCAGGTCAATAGCAGCTCGAAGACCCATGATACATGCTTCATACTTCGCCATATTGTTGGTATAGTTAAAACATAATCGGGCGGTGAACGAGGTATGACAGCCCTCAGGATATATAATCACAGTGCCAATACCATTACCCAATGCGTTCGAGGCTCCATCAAAATACATAGTCCATCGGGATCCTTCCTCAGGTCCTTCATCTGGTCCAGGTTCTTCGCAGTTGGTTACCAACATGATATTCTCATCCGGGAACTCGAAATTCATGGACTGGTAGTCATCCATGGCCTGATGCGCCAAATGATCCGCCAATACACTCCCCTTGATTGCTTTTTGGGTCGTGTATTAGATGTCGTACTCAGTTAAGATCATCTGCCATCTTGCTATCCTTCCGGAGAGAGCGGGTTTCTCGAAAATATACTTGATCAGATCCATCTTTGATATCAACAAGGTAGTGTGAGTTAGCATATACTATCTCAGTTGGCGAGCAACCCATGCCAAAGCGCAACAAGTTTTCTCGAGCAATGAGTATCGGGTCTCATAGTCGGTAAACTTTTTGCTAAGGTAGTAAATTGCATGCTCTTTTCGACCAGAGTCGTCATGCTGCCCCAACACACACCCCATTGAATTGTCTAGCACTGTCAAGTATAATATCAAAGGTCTTCCTTCAACTGGAGGCATCAAAATTGGTGGTTCTTTAAGGTATTCCTTGATCCTTTCGAAAGCAGTCTGGCATTCATCATTCCACTTTACCACTTGATCTTTCTTCAGCAGCTTGAAGATTAACTCATAAGTAGCAGTCAGATGTGAAATGAACCTGGCGATGTAATTCAGGCGTCCCAAGAAACCTCTAACTTCTTTTTCTGTGCAGGGAGCCGACATCTCTTGTATGGCTTTTACCTTTGCAGGGTCCACCTGAATAACTTTGTCACTGACAACAAAACCCAGAAGCTTACTAGACCTTACCCCGAAGGTACACTTGTTCGGATTCAACCTCAGCTTGTACGTCTTCAATTTGTCAAACAGTTTCTGGAGATGATCAAGGTGCTCTTCCTCAGTCTGGGACCTGGCTATCATGTCATTAACATACACCTCGATCTCGTGGTGAATCATATCGTGGAACAAAGCGACCATGGCACGCTGATAAGTTGACCCAGCATTCTTCAACCCAAAAAGCATTACCTTGTAACAGAAAGTACCCCACTGCGTAACGAAGGTTGTCTTCTCCATGTCCTCAGGAGCCATCTTGATCTGGTTATAGCCAGAAAATCCATCCATGAAGGAGAAGATCTTGTGCTACGCGGTGTTGTCGACTAGAACATCAATGTGAGGAAGCGGGAAGTCGTCCTTGGGGCTTGCCCTTTTCAGATCTCTGTAGTCCACACACATCTGTACCTTACCGTCCTTCTTAGGTACCGGAACGATGTTGGCTACCCACTGTGGATAAGAAGTGACAGCTAAGAATCCTGCATCGAACTATTTCATGACCTCTGCCTTGATTTTCTCTAACATTTTAGGGCGCATACGGCGAAACTTCTACTTTACCGGAGGGCTGTCTTCTTTAGTCGGCAGGCGATGTACCACAATATCAGTGTCCAAACCAGGCATGTCTTCATAGGACCAGGCGAAGATCTCAACATGGTCGTGTAACATCTGTATTAACCGTTGTTTGACACTAGGCTCCAGATTCACACCTATTTTAACCTCTTTCCTGTCTTCCTCTGTACCCAAATTTACTGACTCAGCTGGCTCTTCATGAGGCTGTATGGCCCTCTCTGCCTGCTGTAATAGTCTAGCAAGTTCTCCAGGCACCTCATAATCATCCTCACCTTCATCCTCGGCTTGGTTGATCGAATTTTTAAAGTCATAACTGGCAGTAGCAGAGCTGTTATCCATGGGATCCAGAGTGGATATGGATCTGCAGTATGATACGTGAGTGTGTGTAAGAGAATAGCTGTTTTGATAAAGTGGGAGACAGAAAAGAAAAACAAGGAGCGCAAAATTTGTAATTCAAGAAACGTCCAATGCTTTATTAATGATATATGAAATGACAAATAATAAGCCCTCACAAGCAAAGCCAAGGTGCCTTGGGCAAGGCACCGGGCCATAAAGTTTCAAACTGTTTATTACAAATCTTAAAACAAAAGTCAATTACTGCGGAATAAAAGAAAAAGGTATGAAGTCCCTAGCCATCCAGTTATTCAGTCCACTGTTGGTTGTTTGGTAGATCCAGCTGTCGATGTCTGAATCTTCTTCATTGTCCTCAATTGCATTAACTCCCTGATTGCGGATGTGTAGAGGAGGTCTTCCAATCCATGTGCACCTAACAGCCCTTTGAGCCCTGTAGTAAAGCCCAAACCAAATTTGTCAGTTTTGTGAGTGAAATCAGGGAGCCGACCCCAATTGGTATACCCACCTTCTTCAACTACAACTCTGGCGTCCTTGAGAGAAGCCATCTTCAGCAGAGGTTTGTTGGTAGTAACTTCAGTTGATGGCAAAGTCTGAGGGACCTCTTTGAAGTTCTGACAAGGAGTTTCTATGAACTCCCCGTCCATCTCTACATAGAGGAAGGAATTGAGATGACTCACCATATACTCTTCTTCACCTTGCACTGTGACAATCTTCCCCTTCACCGGATACTTCAGCATTTGATGGAGTGTGGAAGTAACTGCCCCAGCCCTATGGATCCAAGGACGACCCAGCAAGCAATAATACGATGGACTGATATCCATTACGTAGAAGGTGGACCCAAAGGTCTGAGAATCCACTTTGACAGGGATGTCCATCTCCCCGTGCACCATTCTCTTTGATCCGTCAAAAGCCCTTACCACAATGTTACTCGGCTTTAAAGTCAAACCTTCATAATCCAAATGGTCTAACGCTTTCTTCGGCAGAACATTCAGCGAAGACCCGGTATCTACCAGCACATGAGCCATAGTGGTGCCCCTGCACTCAATCGAGACATGCAAAGCATCATTATGATTCCTCCCTTTAGGGGTCAGATCCGCATCTGAAAAGCCTAGCCCATTGTCAGCAGTCAGACTGGCCACACAATCTTTGAACTGATCTGCTGAAGTTTCCCGTGGCACATGCACAGTCTTGAGAAATGAAATCAAAGCCTTCGCATGGGCTTCAAAACACAGCAGCAGAGACAACATGGAGATCTTTGATGGGGTCTGCCCCATCTGTTCGCCCACATTGTAGTCGCTTTTCTTGATAATTTTCAGTATTTCCTATATTTCTTGTTTAGAGGCTTCCACAACAATTTTTCTAGGCGCCTCCGTCCGGGCAGGCTCACCTATAATTTCTTTGCCCCGAGTCCCAGATGGCTCGGCGACAGGGGTGATAACTGGAGTAAGAACTGGAACAGTAGTTGATGTACTAACAGGAACAGCAGATGGAACGACAATAGGTGTGTTGACAGTCGGAGGGGAAATCTCAGGAGAGAAGATCCTTTCGCTTCTGGTAACCTTACTAGCCCCGACAATATTACTTACATCAGTGCCAGCTTCTTCATTCTTCAAATCTTTCTTAATGCTGTGATAATACACATCAGCACCATAATGCCATGGGATAACCTTGTCTGAGGTGTACGGGATGGGACCAGGAACAATGATTATTAGTGGAGCAATTCTTTGAACAAGTGTAATCCTAACAGGTCTTCTCGAGGAAACCTTGGAAGGATTGGCGGAAATGGTTGTAATGGCAACGTCTTCATTTGGAACAACATGAATCATAGTCTTCTCGAACAAAATCTCTTTATTATCCATCAGGCACTGAACACCTGACTTCAACAAGCGGCAACCAGAAGGTAGAATCGAACACATGTGGCAACCTTTACCACAACCCGGAAATAAACCGGCCAACATCAAATTCCTCTTAACAGTCATAAGAGGAGTAGAAATTTCTTCAACAGAGGTCACAAACAAATCAGTGTCAACAGAATTAACTCCACAATCATGTTTGGGCATGGGAGCAGTTATAACATTCGGCTTTTCTGGAGCATCGAACTCTATCTCCTTAGCTTCAAGTAAGTCTTGTACTTTGTTTCTCAGATCCCAACAATCATTTGTATCATGGCCAGGACTCTCAGAATGGTAGGCGCACCCCACGTTGGGATTGTATCTGGGAGAGGTAGTGTTTAGATTTTTGGGAGCCTCTCTCAAGATCGCCAAGTTGGATCTCAGCAGGTGAGGTAACACTTCAGCCAATGTCATGCTAATACGGGTAAACTGCCGCTATGGTCTTTCCACCCTCTGTTGATTGTTGCATTGTGGAGCAACTGCGGGTCTTGGTATCACTACAACATTTACCATTTGACGATGTTCAGATCTGCTTTGGCCCCTCGGGCTATAGACTGCAATGGCTTCCTTCTTACTAGTAAAAGGTTTCTTTACTGAACTCGAAGAGGCATCCTTCTGTATTTTGCCACTTCGAATTCCAGCTTCTACCCTTTCTCCAGTTAAAATCAGCTTGATGAAACCAGATGACGAGCTGCCGATTTATTGATTGAAAAATGGACCAGACAGCATCCCCAGAAACATATCAACCAACTCCCTATCAGACAAAGGGGGTTGAACTCTTCCAGCCAATTCTCTCCATTTTTTAGCATAATCTTTGAAACCTTCACCTGCACCCATGGACATACTCTGGAGTTGAGTACGAGTGGGAGCAAGGTCGACATTGTACTGATATTGCTTGTAGAAAGCAACAACAAGATCTTCCTAGTTTCGGACATTGGCCCCCTCCAACTGGTAGAACCATTCAAGCTGAGTCCCTGACAGACTATCTTGAAATAAATGGACCCACAAATTTCTATCAACGGTGTGGGGTTGAATTTTCTTGACATAAGAGCCGATATGGAGTTTTGGGCAAGACACCCCATCATACTTGGCAAAAATCAGAGCTTTGAACTTCTGAGGGATGACCACTCCCGATACCAGTCCCAGTTCTCCGAAATCAAAACCAGGTATCTTCTGAACTTTCACAGCACTCAGACGGTCTTCTAACTGCTTGTATCTATCCTCAGCAGGAGGATATTTCTCATCATCAAAATCAGTATCATTGTCAGAGACTGCAGGACTAGGGTCCTTTTCCCCTTCTTGGTTCTCCCCTTCCTTGGATGAAGAGGTCAGATCTATTTGATGCTTCAACCTTTCTCTAAACCTTCTGCCCATATTCAGGATACCAATCTTCTTCTTCTTCTTCTTCTTCTTCTTCTTCTTCTTCTTCTTTTCTTTCAGAATGAGGGCTTTCAGATCCTCTTGCCCTTTTTCCAGACTGATGAACATCTGTTGGAACTGGGCGTCTGTGCCTGAAGATCTTTGGTGACTTGATCGGAAGACATTTCTGCTGAAATAAACAGCGAAGAAGATGAGAAACCTATAGTGGAACCTGTGATGATGTGTATGATAATGGGATGTGCATATAATGATTTCAAAGACCTTGGGAGATTTAAATTTGCAAACCAAAATAAACAAAACTTTATTAGCTTAAATTTGAAAGGTTCAACATGCCTTTAAGGCGTTACAAATAAGTAAATAAAACAAATCTAAAACTAGAAAATAAAAAAAATCAGAAATCCCATGGACGCTTTCTCTTTCTGCTGATATAATCATTGAGCACTCTTTCTTCCTCGAGCTACCTGGTGAGCTTTAAAACCTTCCTCTCTTGATTATGGAACTGCTCCCTGTAAGTATCCCGCTCATTCTTCAGCTGAATCCAAGACCTCTGTAGCTCCCCAAGATCAGTGGGCATGTAAGGATAGAGAAGCGTGTAAGGAATGCCGTCTTCAGTAGTGGGCTCCACAATCACTGGTAATACGGCCGCATAAGGCATCATAAGCTTCTGGGCACGAGCTCGGACCCATTGGAGGTAAGGCTGCATAGGAAGGGAAGTCTTCGGTCCTAACTCTTTGGGGTCAGATCTGTTCACCATGCCCCAAGCTCGTATGAACCTCTGACGATGCCCCTTAACATCATCCTCATAGTCGAATACAATGTCCTCGAGAAGTAACTCATGGGGACCATCCCTTCGAGTACGACCAAACTGTCGCAAAGCTAGACAAGGATTGTAAGTTATACCCCCTCTGATACCAAGTAATGGGACATTAGGGTACCCCCCACAGCGGTCAATAACAGCAGTGTCTTCCATAGCTCGAGAACACCAAAGAATATCCTATGAGCGAGTGACATTATTCTGTGTGACCAACCCAAACCTTCTTCGTTCTTCAGTATAGACCTAGGGAGGTAAGAAATAAACCACCTCGACAACAATGGCATGCAACACATAAGAGTCCCTCTTCTCCTCATGGTACGAGTATAGAGAGCGTTCAAAATATCTCTAAGCAAGGTAGGCACAGGATTGCGAGAAAGGAAAATCTTAATAGCATTCACATCTACGAAAGAGTCCGGGTTAGGGAAGAGAACTAAACCATAGATACGAAGAGCCAAGACATCCTCAAAATCCTGAAACTCCATGTCATCCCAAAATAGTTGAGCCTGGTCTATCAGAAATTTGGCTAGAAAACCCTCGACTCCGCTTCGAGTTTCCCAATTGGATACCACATCGGCCCGTTTCAAATGCAAAGCTGAGGCAATGACTTCTGGCTTAGGAACTTCTTCTATACCTATGAAGGGTACTTGTTCAAGAATAGATATGCCCAATAGATGAGAGAATTCTTCCAAGGTGGGTACCAGCTGATAATCTAGAAAGGTGAAGCAGTGATGCTTGGGATCGAAGAACTGAAAAAGCACGCTCATCATCTGTTCATCAGGGTTTGAAGTAACCAGGCTGAGAAGTTGACCGTGTCTCTTAATGAACATAGAAGTTTCAGAAATTCTTGATACTAGCTCTTTGAGTTGGGAAGGTATCTCCACAAAGCTGATTTGGATAGTATTTCTATGCACGGAAGCCATGATCTGCAAAACAGAACAAAGATAAATTCCCTTGGTCTTTGAAATGGTTAGTATAATGAAGCATGAATGCCATGTTGTGATGCATGATGTCATGATAAGCCACATGTATAGCAAACAACAGGTATTGCAAACACAGTCAAATTATACAAAGCCCTTAGGTTTAAGGCTTGCATGAGGTCAAAGGTAGTACCCTCTTGAAGTTAAGTTGGTTTCAAACCTGTCCTAAAAAAGTAACCGGGTTCTAGGGGATCTCAATATCACTGACCATCCTCCATCAGTCATGGTTTCAGCTCACGCAATCTTTTCTTGCGGCTGAAATTATTCCGAGAGTATGGTCTCAATGAGTGTAGCATCGAGTATCAACCAGTTCTCAGCTCTACACCGAGGCCGGCTATCTCACTACTTTCTAATGGCCAAGTTGGGAGATTAAAGGTTCTAAGGTCAGTTGATACTTAACGACACCACGCGGAGGACCCGTATTTTCCTCGTTTCTCCACAAGGGATACCCGTACCAACCAAAGTGCCACACCAACTTAGTTACTGCTTCAACCGTATCGGTCTACACTGTACAATTCCCTCACAGTTAATTTCTACTTACCTAAAAGGTGTTCCCCAGATCCGGGTGTAGGATCTATAGTAACCCCAAACAAAACCCTCAAAAATAAAGCAAACAAAGCAATCAAGAGAAGCAATTATGATGAACTAGATCCTAAGGTATACCCCACTTATAAAATCCCCAGTAGAGTCGCCAGTTCTGGGATACGGTGGCAGAACCGACTGTTTAATATTGGTTTACGTTTTGCGTTTTTTGTTTGCAAAATGTCGCGGTAAGCAAGAGTCGCCACCAACTTTTATTTCATCCAACCGGAAAGGAAAAAAGTAAAAAAAATCCTTTTTCAAGATGTTTCTGAGTACGGGGGGTAGATTATAGAAAGGGAAGGTGTTAGCACCCTTTCTATCCATGGTTTTCCATGGGCTCTTAGGTACTTGCTCATTTCTTAAATTGCTTGTGTTTGTGCTTTGTTTTGAAAATGTTTTGCTTCGTGATAACCCTTGTATCAGTCCTCAAGGATGTGACGAAGTTGCTTTGAAAATTTGTTTGAAAAGTGTAAGTGTGAAAAGTTTTGATTTGAGCAAGTACCTACTAGCATTTACTTACTCGAAAAAAGATTATTTCTGTTCTTGTTTCCTTTAGACAGCGCTATCCCACTATTGATAAATAGGTAGCACCGTCGTTGGATTTTGTAAGGGTCAATTCGAAAGGGACGTACGATCACTAAAGCAATATTAGGACACCTTATTAATAACCCTAGAGTCTTAAGATCTTTCGAGGCAACATTTTCGAGGTAACATTTTCGAGGCAACGTCTGAATGGGACACTTTGATCTTTTTAGACTGGAGGATAACCACTAAGACACCCTATGCTTAATGATCATTTACCGAAGGCAACCGAAGTGAGAGTATACACTAAGAGTGACATGTGCGAGTGATTTGTTTCAGTTATTTATCTTTGCACATTAGGGTTTTCTAACTGTATTAATTTTGTCGCGCATTCTTGCCATACAATCCTATTAGCATACATCTAAACAGTTAAATATTTGTAGGAATTAAAAATACGAGAAAATAAATCTACGCTATTACAAGGCTTCAGGGAGGGGGATTAATTACATAGCCAAAAACCCGGGGATTTAACAGTAAATAAAACCCTAAATTAACTATTACAAACCATGAACAATTAATAAAATATTGTCAAAATAAATATCAAGCGCGCGACGAATTAAATGCGAGACGATTAGGGTTTTGACCCTTTGACTAATCCTACTTGCGATTGATTAAAGAAAAATGTTTTTGTCATGTTTTTGTTATTTGAGAAAATAATGGAATAATTAAATTAAAAGGAAGATCCTAAGTTCTAATTAATTTTAAATTAAGAAAAATAAATTAATTTATTCTAAAAACCTATTTTTGTGTTTTTATTTATTTGAGAAAAATAAAAGAATTAAATCAAGAACTTAACCTAATTTTTATTTTATTTTATTTGTGAAAATAAATTAAAATTTTCCTAAGTTAAATTAAACTAAATTAAATTAAATTTGATAATGAAAAAAAAAATAATTCTAATATTTTGTGAATTCTTGATTTTATGATTTTATAAAAAAAATGATTAATTTTGTTAATTAAAATGATTAAAAGAAACATTACAAGAATTAAAAATAAGAAGAAAAAAAAGAAGTGGGCCTGATAGCATTAGCAATCCTAGGGGGTGCCAATCTGATTTCTGGGCCCAAACAAATCTCAGCTTGTTTGACCAGGCTGGTTCCCATGCAATGTTGACTTTGAGGTATATAATGGTCCTTCAATGATGGCACGTTGGATCTTGGCTGGAGAGGCATTTGATGGCCAGATCATTGAGTTGCATGGTGGACATATGGGACAACAGCGCACCTGATCATATGAAGAAAAATTACATGAAACAAATATTGGGACCTAGGGATCAAACCCAGGTCCTTATGCTCGCTTCCAGCACCTGCTTGCCAGCTGTGGTGCGTTATTTATTTGTTCATATAATAGAAGTAAAATAATATAATCTAAAAAAATAAAATACTCAGAAAAATGCACGAAAATTCAAATGGACAAGTCACACACTGCCACGCAAGCTTCTTCTTCCTCATTTCGTCGTATTAGATTAAATACTTTTACCTACAGACATGACTCCATAGCTAAAACCATGCAATCTTCAAAAATCAAGAAAACGCATGATAAATTTAAGATGAGTACATGGATCGATTCGCCTTGATCCTATGAGTACCATAGTACCCCTTTTCTGGCCTAATTTTACTTGTATAGAGAAGCCCTAAAACGGCTCCTCAAACCCTAGTAATGGCAATCCTGGCTGTAGGCATCAAAATGCATAATCAAGTAAACCAAAACCTTCCAAATGACAATATAAACACAATGCAATGTTTAAGAATGATTAATCATGTGTAAATTAAGAAATCAAATTCAAGCTTGGGGTGCAAACCGTGGGTCTGTAGCTTACGATTCTGAATGTGAAAATGCTTGCAATTGATTGAGATCCGTTCTGGAGATGTCCAGAAGTCTATTGGTAGCCTTAGAATGGCTTGAATCCCTCTCTAAGTCCAAGAACAATCACCCACTTTCTTGCAAATTTTTGAGTTTTCTTTTGGTGTTTTCACGACTGCCAACCTCTCTTTCTTGCCTTGGCTGCGTTATCTATTTGTACTAGAGTGAATTAGGGTTGTAAAAACCACTAGTATCTTTACAAATTTTGAAGATTTGATTTGGTTTTCATGGTGTATTATATCCTTCGAAATTTGGCCTAATCATGCCATTCTCATGCCAATTAGCTCTGATATGATTTAATCTTGATATGCCAGCATAATGAGCTTGTGATTCTGTCCAAAAATCCAATCAAAACAAATCTTTACCATTATTTACTAATTATTTGATTTAATTCAATTTTAATAAAATAAAAAATCAAAATAAAATAAATAATGAATCAAATAAAATGTGAGTGAACATTTGGGTCGTGGACCATGTTATAAGTGAGGTGCAAGCATAAAAAGTTAGGCCCATTTAACAAAAAATGCAAATTTGAGCACATTTGACTTTTGGCAATTTTGCAAAAATGGTCAACTTGGCCAATGCATAACTTTCTCAATTTTGAACCTAGAGAGGTGGTCTTGGACTTTTTAGAAAACTTAGGATGTCCTTTAAGCAACCCTTTTTGTCTCATATCAATTGAGCCTTCCATGTTCATGTATGAAGCCTTGACCCAAAAGGTGTTTTTGTTGACTTTTCAAAAGGACCTATAATGTCAAAATTCATATCTTTTTGTGAGTGCATATTATGAACTTGGAAGATGAAGATGAATTGTATGGAATTGCATCTTATTTAAAATGAGCTTTGTATGGGTCATTTATGATAAAGTATGAGAAATTTATGCTTGGTCAAAGTTGAGTTGACTTTTCCTACAAAACCCTAATTTAGCAACTTTTGGGTTTTGATGAATTGTGAATAATCCTTAAGGAATCATGATCAACCCTTGATCAAATGATGTATAATAATTAAAAATTAGGATGTTGACCAAAAATATTGAAGTTTGACTGTATGTGGGCCACAGTTGACTTTTGACCTAGTATAGTTGATTTTCAGGCATTTGAGCAATTGACTGAGCAAACTTCTTCTGCAAGGCTTGAAACTTGATATGGATGATCTTGAGAACATACTAGGACAATGGTGAGCATTTGAGTCCTTTGTGTTTCACACATCTTGATGAAAATAGAAACCCTAATTTGAGGTGTACTGCCTTAGGAGAGAGTTTGTCTGGTCAACTCTTGAACTTCCTTGAGCAACTTGGGGACCTCACTTGCCATGTGCTGAGAAATATGGGAGGGAAAATTTTGGGGTACAACAGAAGCCAACTGTGATATGGTGGCAGAACCGACAATTTAATATTGGTTTTTGTGTTTTATATTCGCAAATGTCGCGGTAAGCAAGAGTCGCCACTGATTTTTATTTCATCCAACAAAGGAAAAGGAAAAAGAACAGAAAAAACCTTTTTTCGAGAGTTTTTTAGTACGGGGGTAGATTATAGAAAGGGGAGGTGTTAGCACCCTTTTTATCCGTGTTTATCCACGGGCTCTTAGGTACTTGCTCATTTTTTTAAAATTGCTTGTGTGTGTTTGTTTTGAAAAGTTTTTGTTTACTTCATGGTAACCCTTATATCTGTCCTCAAGAGTGTGACGAAGTTGTTTTGAAAACTGTTTTGAAAAGTGTTTGTGTGAAAGAGTTTTTGTTTTGATCAAGTACTTAAGAGTTTTCTACCTACTCGAAAAAAGATTGTTCGTTCTCGTTTCCTTTAGACAGCGCTATCCTACTATTAAGGAGTAGGTAGCCCTATCTTTGGAGTTTTAAGGGACATTCGAAGGGACGAAATGGTCACTAAAGGAAACAAGTAAGGATACCTTAGAATTTCGAAGGGACTATCGTTATAAGATCATTTCTCATAGGCAACTCGAGGGACAAGGAGGGACTATGATCTTTATGATGACTTTGAATTACAGGTCATTGCTAAGATATCCCTACGTTTGAGGGACACGACTATTATTTCTGAGGCAACCAAGTGAGGCAAAACCCTAGGAGTGAGCATGTGCAAGTGTTTGATTTCAGTTTCATTTAATCTTGTGCATTTAGGGTTTTCTACTGTTTTAAATTGTTATCTTGCTATTCAATCCTATTATCCATACATCTAGGCAGTTTATAATTGCGGAAAGTAAAGTGCAAGAAATTAAAACCCTAACTATTACAAGGCTTTGGGGAGGGGGATTACATAATCAAAAACCGGGGGAAAATAATAAATACAAAATAGTAAACCTAATTAACTATTACAAACTCGGAGCAGTTACAATAATTAATCAAATAATGGAAACAATACGCGCGTGAGTAAATCAAACGGGGAATAACGTCAAGTTTAGAAACAATTAAATTACGAATAAAGAAAAGATATTTTTTTTTTTGGATTTTTGTGAAAAAAAAGAATTAACTTTGCAAATTAACCTAATTTCTATTTAATTTTGATTATGGAAAAAAGGAATTTAAGTTAACCTAATTAAACTAATTAATTAATGCAATTAAATATTTTATGAAAAAAAACTAAACCTAATATTTTTTGTAATTTTCTGACTTTATGATTTAATTAAAAAACAATTATTTTTGTAAAATAATTAAAACAATGATTTTGTAAAATAATTAAAACAAATAAAGAAATAAAAGAAATTAAAAGAGAATTAAAATTGGGCTTGATGCTGGAAGGAATTGAGGGGGTGCAACGCTGAAATTGGTGTTCAAAGCTGGTGGCCCAGAGGATCGTGCTTGATTCAGTGAGACCATCTTCTGAGGGTCTATCATGAGCTTGCGTATGTTGGATGCTGGATCTGGCTGGAGATGGATCCAACAAATGTATGATGGGGAGTGCTAGGTGGACCCTAAAAGAGTGACATGCTCAATCTGCAAGGAATATTCAAGAAAAAAAATACTAAAGCAACACGCCTGGGATCGAACCCAAGATGTTTGCTTCAAACTCTTCGTCCTTAACCATTTGCGTTGGCTGTTAATTCATATACATAATCAAATAAAAATAATATAAGGAAAAAACACGTGATGTCCAGAAAACACGCCAATATTCAAATAGCCCAACAAGAGCTTGCCACCTAGCCTTCTTCTTCCTCAGCCATGTCATTTTAGGCTTAGACTTTTACCTACGGACAAAGTCTGTAAGTACAACCCTGCATCATTCCAAAATCCAGCACAAGTAATATAAATCACCATGGATACCATGAATCAACTGAGCTTGAAGCCCTGAACATCATGGTATCCACGCCTAGCCGTGATTTTGCTTGTAGAAGGAAACCCTAAAACGAGCTTGGAAACCCTAAGAATGGAAAACCATGATTCCCGCACTTAAAACTCAATCAAATGATTCAGAAAGCATCGAAACCTTATGCCAAACAAGAATACATGATTAAATTTCATTGAAAACGTATGTATGCATGTAATCAAAAATCAAAAAGAGTTGGATAACAGAGTTGCAGATTTTACGATTCTGAGTGTTTTGGTGCGTGCAAAGGGTGCAGTTAGCTTCAGGAGATTGTCGGGAATGGATTGCTGGCCTTGAAACACTTTGAATCTCCCTGGAGAATGAAATTCGATACTCACTTTTTTGTCCAAAAATTGATTTCTTGCTCTTGCAGTTTACACGTCCAACCCTTGTTCTTGTGCATTGGAATTGTTATGTATATGTGATAGACTGAATTAGGTTAACAAAAAGCATTCATATCTTTGCCAATTATCAAGATTTGATTTGATTTCCTCTTTGCATTATTTCTTTCTAAATCAAACCAAATCATTCCATTCTCATCCCAATCACCCTTTGCACGATTTGATTTTGTTTGACAGCATATTTGGATTGTAATTCCATTCAAAAACAAATCTTCATTATTTTATATCATTTATTTGATTTAATTTGATTTTTAAATGATAAAAATCAAAATAAATTAAATAAATAAAGTCAATAACATGTGGGAGAGTGTTTGGGTCGTGGACCATGTTATAAGTAAGATGCAAGCATAAAAAGTTAGGCCCATTTGACAAAAAATGCAATTTTGGGTATTGTTGACTTTTGACAATTTTCTAAAAATGGCCAACTTTGACAATGCATATCTCCTTCAATTTTAACCCTAAGAGGATGTTCTTGGACTTTTTAGAAAGCTTGATATGTCCCCTAAACAACCCTTTTGGTTTCATTTCAATTGGATCTTCCATGCTCATGTAAGAAGCTTTGACCCAAAAGGTGTTTTTGTTGACTTTTTGAAATAACCTGTAATGTCTGATTTCATATCTTTTCATGAGTGCATTTTTTGAACTTGAGGGATGAAGGTGAATTGTAGGGAATTTAATTCTATTTAAAATGAGCCTTGGATGAGAAATTTCTGATAAAGTATGAGAAAGTTATGCTTGGTCAAAGTTTGGTTGACTTTTCCTTAGAAACCATAATTTAGCAACTTTTGAGTTTTGATGAATTTGGGGAATTCCTTGAGGAATCATGATCAACCCTTGATCAAATGATGGAAATTACTTCAAAATGTTGACGTTGACCAAAAATCTTGAAGTTTGACTGTATGTGAGTCACAATTGACTTTCAACCTAATACAATTGATTTTCAAGCATCTTAGCAGTTGACTGAGCAAACTTCTTGTGCAAGGCATGAAACTTGACATGGATGGTCTTGAGAACATATTATGACTATGGAGAGCATATGAGGCCTTTGTAGCTCACCCATCTTGATGAAAATGGAAACCCTATTTGGAGGTTAATTGCTTTAGGAGAGAGTTTGTCTGGCCAACCCTTGGGCATCCTTGAGCAAGTTGAGGATCTCAATGAACATATGTTGAGTAAAATGGGAGGGAAAATTTTGGGGTACAACACCAATACTTAACATAAAGATTCAATGTAGAATTCTCATCCTTTAGATTGAAGCTAAGCAAGCAAAGATATTAAACCTCTTAAGAATACCAGGCTTCAAATGCATTAGGTCTTCACAAAAATTAGGCAGAGTAACAACTGTATACAGAGGAATTCCTAATCATAGACAAAGCAGATAATCGAGATAACCTGCACACAAAGAAAATCAATCCAATATCTTTGGGTAAACCCCAAGAACTCCAGGCAAAATAAAAAACAAAGTCATAAGGTCCCAAGGGTATCAAGGCTTCTAATCCTAAGTCTAAGAGGTTCACAACTCCATTATGCCAGCGATAGTAACCAAATAGTCCAAGTAACCTTAAAGTTTTTATTATCCAAGTTAGTTATTAAGTATTTTCAAAAAGGAAATGAAAAGCTCAAGTGAGCAAAAATCAAAATGGCATAAAGATAAATTCTCAAGTGAGCAAAGGTAAAAATGATATGAAATGTAAATGGCAAAATAAATGGTACATAAAAGTAAAGGCATAAAGTAAAAGTCAATTGTTAGTGAATTAGAAATTAGAGGTTAGTTGAATTACCATCTTGAAACTTGAATTTGAAAACTCATTTGAAGATTGATAAAATCAAAGCTTCTCAATAACAAGTTTTATTTGCTTTTTGCTAGTATATCATTCATTTCCAGTTCTCGAGGCGACAACATATGATCAACAATGTTTAAATGATTTTCTTAAACCAAATTTTATGATGGTTCATTTGAGGATTGATAATACCAAAGCCTCCTTACAATGAACCTCAAGGTTATTTGACCAAAGGTTTCAAACTAAACATACTTGGGCTTGCAAACATGGGTTTGGGCCACGAATGATCATTTCTCGAATCGGGACAAAATTTAGCGCTATGTTAAGTAATCGTAAGTGGATTTATATAGAAGTCGCATCTATTTTGAGGTCGGTCAATAACAATCTATGTATGATATGTTTAGAGAAATGATATGTAGATCATTCTCCAACAACATGTAGCACAAGTAAGAAAGGGATAAGATGAAGAGGGAGGGGATGTATTAGATAAAATTAGGGTTTCAAATATCATCAACATCATTCATCCATTTTGTTGGACTTGGTTTTTCAACCTATCAACACCAAAGATCCAATGAGGTTGAGGAACTTGTCCAAAAATAAAACCCAAATCAGGATCAAACAAAAATAATAAAATAATATTTAAATGGCTAATAAAAGGGCAAATAATTGGTAAAATACACAAAGTATATTAAATCATCAAATAAAACTCAAGAAAATTAGTCAGAAGTCAAACAAAAATCAATAAGTGTGAAACTAATTTTTAAATTTAAAGAAATAAGCAAAATAAACAAAAAATTATGAAAAATAGCAAAATCAGAAATGAAAATGAGATGAGGTCACCAATATTTGTCAAGAGATTATTGGATCCTTCCATAATTTTTTTTAGAATTTAAAAAGACCGTAAAGTATTTTTAAAACAAATAAAATAAGGCAAACAATACAAAAATTATGGAAAATATCAAACATCAAAATAAAAATATGAAAAAGTATTCACAATGTCAGAAATAATTCAAAGTATTTTTGTATATTTTTTTTCATAATTTTTGGATAAAAAATAAGAGAGTTGTGAATTTTTGAATTTTAAACAAATTTTGTAAAAATAAAATAAATCAGAAATAATGTGAGGCGTTGGACCCGGTTCATTAAAACACGTTGGCACATCTGATGGCTCAAAAGTTATGATGTATGGTGATCTACGGTCAACAAGCGCGCACTGAAGTCACGATAGTCAGACCAATTACAACATTTCAATTGTCCTGCTCTCATTGGTTGAAGAAGCCACATAGGTCATCTTCAACCTCCAACTACCCTGCAACTAGGGCGAGATCATGATTCTTAAATTTGTAAATTTAGACGCTCATAGTGGTATCATTAGATGCATCTCTTCAAGACAATCACAACCATATCCTCGTGCCAAATTTATATGAAACACAAGTTACCTGATTTGGAAAAAACTAGATATGTTTTGATAAATTTGAAATCGAAAACAGGAGCATCAAATGCATTGATTCATCAAAATTGAGTTAATAACAAGCATCATTGAACATCATAAATCATTCCAGTAATTTGAGTTAGAAGATTTGGTGCCTTAAACTACCTAAACAAAGTCAGACAAATTTGCTCTGAAATTGGGCTTGGCTAGCACAATTTAGGAACACTTAGGACTTGGTTCTTCTTCTGTTAGCTTCAGTGAAGTTCAAGGATGAAGAATGCCAAGAAATTGGATTGATAAGTGGAGAAAAGATGAATTCGAAAACTCAGAAAAGTGAGTTATGGAGAGAGTTTGGCAGGGTGATTTTGGCTGTCCAAGCTTGAGAAAATGAGAGGAGTGAAGTCCTCTATTTATAGGGGAGTGAATGGTGTAAAGAATTGAGAGGAAAATTGAAGTTTGGAGGGAAATTGGATGGAGCCCGAAAGTGGAAAATGTGTGACTCCATGTACATCAAAACTCAGTCAATTCCTGCGTTTTGATCCTTAATTCAACTTTTGGAACTTTGTTAAACATGTTCTAATTAAAAACGCATTCTAATTTGATGTTTAGAAGCTGGATTATGGATTTCAAAATCTGAATTGGAGGAAAATGCAGTTTCAAGTAGCTGACTTTAAACTTATGGTGTGCACGATTTAGGAAGCCTTTGGAGATGATTCTTGATGCATTGGAAATATCATGTAACACTCTTTATAATGTGCCAAGAAATAATTCTTTTGGATGCTTGAGCTAGAAGTTATGCTTGGTCAAAATCTGGAAAAATACGCTGACTTTTATACTTAGAAAAATTCTAAGTTTTTTCCTTAAAAAATGACTTATAATATTTTGATTCCAAACAAGGTCTTCCTTCAAAGTTGAGCCTTGATCATTAATGTTATCTTGAATTAGACTCCTTAAAGAGTATTTTGAAACTTATATCACTCAAAAATTCCAAATATTGAACAAGTTATGATCTTGTGAAATTGGTGAAAATCCATGACATGACCTATAATATTTTGAGCTCAAAAAGCATCTTGCAATCATTTACAAGCTTAGCACCAATAATAGAGTTAAAGTTAACATCCATAAGATCATTGTGAAAAAAGAATGAGCTCAAGATGATAAAAATTAACAAATTTATGATCTTTTGAAGTCACTCAAAAGAATTTGATGGTCTATCTAGAGGACTTGTAATCTTTCTCAATCATTAGTGATCTTCCATATAAAATTTTCTTGAAACTCTTGAAGTAATTTGTTAATAACCATTTAAAGAGAAACATATCTTTGGAATCACTCAAAAAATCTAAAAATATGAACAAGATAGAGTCCTTAGAAGTTCAAAACCCTGGCTCTTAAAGCATCAAAATGACTTGGAACCCCTTTCAACTTTTTGATAATCTTTCTTGCATAATTGATTTTGCTATGTGAAGAGAAGTTGTTGTGGATGATAATAAGACCCCATAGCAACAAAAATCACTTCCAAATGTTGAAAATTGAGAAAATTATGCACTTGTAATCAAGGAATCAATAACTTGTCAAATTAGGTCAAACTTCTTGAATCAATCTTGCATCTCTTGACTTTCCTTTGCAAAGTAGAGCATGATGAGACATAGTAGGCTTTGAAATCATGCTATCTTCAAACACACACACACACACACACAAATATGAAGCTTAAATCTTAATGAAGCTTTGTTAAAGAAGGCATGGAAGTAAACTCATGAACCTATGAATCAACCTGATGAAATGTGTTATGCCGTCACCTATAATGTCAACATATATAGAGAAAATATACATTATATTTGTTATTTAAAAGTGAATCAATCATAAAGCACATGTACAAAACCAAATAAATTAAAGTGTTTGGTGACCTCCTATGAATAAACCTAGAGATAGGAAGAAGAATCAAACCCTAGTGTGTGATCTTGATATGATTGGGTTGACATTGAAATGATTAGATATCTTAGGGGGGGAAATTAGGGTATAACAGTTTCATAGCAAAGTTGACCCAACACGCACTTCCTATTTTCAAACTTCTTCGCAAGAAAGCAGCATCCGAATGGACCAAGGAGTATGAACAAGCTATTCTTCACCTCAAATGAGCTCTCTCGCAACTATCGGTCCTCTCTCGACCAGACAATAGGGAGACTTTCTACCTTTACCTCGTCGTCGCAACTGAGGCTGTCAGCGCAACCCTCATTCGTGAGACCCCCGAGGGACAGAAACTCATATACTTCACGAGCAAGGCCTTACAAGGCTCAGAATTCAGATTCCAACAAATCAAAAAAGTAGCTCTAGACCTCATCAATGCAGCGAGAAGATTGAGACACTACTTCTTAGCTCACATGATCATGGTGCGAACCGACCGTCCCGTAAAACAACTGCTCGGTCGTCCCAACATGGTGGGCAGAATGCTTAAATGGTCACTGGAACTCTTTGAATTAGACATCTGGTACAAGATTAAAAAGGCCCTTAAAGCTTGAGTATTAGCCGATTTCATAACAGAAATGGCCACACCTTCCTCCCCGACAAATGGAGCCCATATATGGACCATCTTCATAGACGGAGCATGCAGCTCGACAGGAAGCAGAGAAGGCATCATCCTTGGAAGCAAGGAGGGAATCCTGATCAAAGTTTCCCTCGCTCTATTCTTCCCAACCTCTAATAACCAGGCAGAATATGAAGCCTTCCTCACGAGACTCATCTTAGGTGAAGACTTGGGAGCTAAAGAGGTAAAAAAATTCATTGATTCTCAGCTCGTCGCCTCTCAAGTACTGGGAGAATATCAAGTAAAGAACGACAACCTCTATGAGTACCTAGCTCTGGTTTGAAAAATAATAACGAAATTTGATTCCGCTGAAGTAAAACACATTCCTCGCGAGCACATCACCCGAGCAAACATCCTGTCAAAACTCGTGAGCACAAAGAAGAAAATCAGAAACAAGTCTGTTATCCAAGAGATACTTTCTCACCTGAGCATAGAAAAACCATCCACAACTCCCAATGTAAATGCCATAAGCGACAACGAATGCTAGAAGACCCTGGTATACAATAACCTCACAACAGGGGAACTATCCCCTGACCAGAAAGAGGTTAGCGTGATCAGACGCAAAGCTTGCGCCTACGTCTTGGTTGAGGACAAGTTGTATAGACATGGATTCTTTATCCCCCTCCTTAAGTGTGTCAAGGATTCCAAGTTTACCCATATCCTACACGAAATCCACGAAGGAATCAACGCCCAACACCTTGGAGAAAGATCCCTTTCCCAAAAGGCCCTACGAGAAGGTTACTATTGGCCCACCATGCAACACGACGTGAAACAACATGTTAAAAGATGTGATAAATGCCAACGTCACAGAGACATGAACTTGGCACCACCCAACGTTTTTAAAACTATCTCCTTTCTGTGGACCTTCGCCTAGTGGGGAATGGACATCCTCGGGTCGTTTACCACAGGGTTAAACCAAAACAAGTACCTGATAGTCAGTGTTAATTATTTCACGAAGTGGATAGAAGCAGAGGCCCTCACCAAAATCAAGGAACACAATATACTTTATTTCTACAAGAGAAACATACTTTCCCGATTTAGCATACCACAAACGCTCATCACAGACAACAAGACGCAGTTCACGGACAAATATTTTCAGGAATTCATCGCCAAACTGGGCATTAAACGATATTTCGTATTTGTCGAGTAGACACAAACAAACGGGCTGGCCTAAGCTGCAAATAGAGTGATCTTATACAACCTAAAACAAAGATTAAGTGAGGCCAAAGGGAGATGGGTTGAGGAGCTACACAATATGCTTACGGCCTACAAAGTGACACCACACTCAACCATTAGGGAAACTTCGTTTCGACTAGCCTACGAGACCAAAGCAGTAATCCAAGTAGATATCAAAGAACACTCTAGGCTAAAGTAATTCCTCCTTGACAATTAAATGAACAACGAGGCACTGAGAAAAGAGCTCGACCTTGTCAGAGAAATTCGATCAGGGCAGCCCTCCGCGAAGCCTCGCTAAAACAAAAGATAGCTATACGACATGACACTAAAGTCATAAAATGAGAATTCAAAACTGGCAGCCTAGTCTTAAGAAGAAACCACAAATATTCTCACGAGGGAAAACTCTCAACGAACTAGGAAGGCCCATATCGTGTCCGAGAAAAAATAGAAAATGGGGCCTACTACCTCGAAAATTTGCACGAGGAAGAACTTACTGGACCATGGAACATCGAGAAACTGAAACAATATTACAGTTAGGCCTGATAGTCCGTGTACCTCATTAGACGGTGACGAGGTACGCCCCAATCACAGAGGCATTCTCGAGTACAAGCATAAAGTTCCAGATATGAATAAAAAGGATGGTTTCCACTTTTTGATGAGCAGATTCTTGGCCCGATGGGAAAACCTCAACTGAGCTTCGCCATCGTCGTACCATTTTGGTATAACACTCAGCTTGCGATGGGAGGTTCACGTTGTAGAGCTAAGATCTCAACCAAGATCTTTTGTGCCTCTATTAGTCAGGAACCCATCTTTGATCACTCGACGAGTTACCTACACTATCGAGCAATGACACTGTCGAAGTAAGACCCCCCTAATACTTAGTGAGAATAATTTGCAAGCGAACATCTTCGTACGAGAAGATCAAATCAACGAGCATCTAGAATTCCTAGCCGAGGAAAATAAGTACTTGGTAAATAAGGAATACAAACAAGCAAAGCTTAAATACGAGCCACAGAAGATAAAGGCATACACAAGCACACCAATAAAATAAAGTGCGATGAAAATAACGACAACAAAGGTCGAGGATGTCGCAATAAATAAACGACTATGAAGGTTGAGGATGTCATAATATTATAACAAATTCGAGCAGAGGCCATTATCCAAATATTACAAAACAACGACACTCAGGCCCGAAAATATACAAGTAAAACAGCGGAGTTAAACTTGGTCAGTCCTCTTGGTTGAGCTCCCCATCATTGTGCTCTCCCTCATTTTGGGGATCTTTTTATTCTTATTTATCCTCATCATAGGGAAAGTCAGGAGGATTAACCATATGACTTTCCACCAGCTTGTGCAAGAACCTGGTCCCCTAAGTAACGAGTTCGACGCTAGGGTTCACGAGATGGATCTGACCCATTGCATTTTTGAAGCTCATCTCAACAGCTTCCATGCAATCCTAGTTGAGGCTCCTGACCGAGGAAATCATCTCGGCACGGGTCTACAAGGCTTTCACCTTAGCAGCCTCATCCTCGGCAGGCGCCACAACAGCCTCCAAGGAAGCAATCTAATCCTCGAAGCTCTTCTTCTTGGTATCACGGTCAAGCCTCAGAGAATTTATGTATTCGGTCAACTTGGCCACTTCATCCTTCATCTCACACATCTCAGGGAAAATCTCACTCTATATCTGATACTTCTCCTTATAGTCATCAAAATCGGACCCCATCTTAAGCATATTCGCTTGCAACTTTTAATTGGTTACACGTAGCTTCTCCAACTTTCCAGGAGAGTAGGTATCCCCGTCATTTAAGACCAAATACATTTCCAAGACCCTCATCAAAATGGCTGCATCTTGAGCGATTTTCTTTTTCTTACCCGCCGCATCGAGGCCTGGGATGGCCGAAGACTCTACCCGAGGCACAACTAGAGAATGGCCCTCGAAGAACCCCCTTATTAAGATAGAAATGGGGGTAGCTAAAACTTATCCTCAACAACATCCCTCTTAGATATACATCCATGGCATCCCCCGCGCGATGCCTTTTCTTGCTTGAGGTGTCATGCTGAGGGGGAGAGTGGTTGCCCACCAGGGAAGAGGAAGTACAAGAGTCATCCTTAGAATGATTCAGGATATGGGAAAAGCGAATCTTAGAGCTTTTCTTTTGGCCCTTTCAAGCTTTCCTTCTATTCAACGCCATCTTCATCACATGATCTTGAAGGTCTATCATTTTAACTGCGAGAAATGACGAGCACGGGTCAATATATCGAGGAAGAAAAAGCATACGAACATGTTAAAAGAAAAACAGCTAATTGAAAGCAAGATAGCATCCTCGACAGTACCACACTCAAGAAGCTCTTTAGTGTTGATATATCGAGCCTCGTAAATGGGTTTACCCTTGTTGTATCCCAAAATTTTCCCTCTCTTTTCTCAATATATTTCTCATAAGATCTTCAATGGCTCAAGCTCGCAACACTGATACATCAAATTAGGGTTTAAGTTTTCATAAGGATAATTGGACTTTTAATGCTTCAAAAGACTTTCATGGATCATTATGGACCTCCAAGAATTCTCATGACAAGTTTCAAGCCTTGGATTACCAAAATTGCTCAGTCAATTGATCAAATGACCTAAAATCAGTTGTATTGATGAAAAAGTCAACAGTAGACTGAAAAGTCAAACTTTGACTTTTTGACCAAATTTGAGTTTCAAAGATCAAATTCATCAAGACATTCAAGAATATTAAGCTTGATCATCAAGAAGTAAAGAAATTAAAAAGTCAATGTGAAAACTCAAACTTTTCAAGACTTAGAAATTTTTCTAAGTGTCTTTATACATGATAATTTCAGTACTTCATGCCAATTTTTCACCAAGATGTATGATGATTCAAAGGAAACTTTCAACATGAAAGTTGTAGATCTTGATGAATTATACAACTTTGTATTAGAGGGTTGATTTCCAAAAAATGCTTAGATTTGAAGATACAAGCCCATTAAGTCATGACATTTTCATTTAACACTTAGAGAAATTTCTAACAGATTTTGGTCAGGATTTTATCCCAACTTCTTAGCACTTTTTCACATAGTTCTAATATGATTTTGTCAAAATGGCCAACATGAAAGTTATAGAGAATCTTTCAAGCTTCCTAAAACATCCAAGAGCATGAATTTATCATACTTGAGCTAGGAGATTCAAGGACCTGAAGTTGGGCATTCATTCTTGATTTATAAGGCAGATTTGTGATGAACTAGGAACCAAAAAATCTTAGCTATGCTGCATAATATTCACTTTACAGGCCTCAAACTTGTATATCACTCCTTAATTGAATGCTTACACAGCTGGTTAAACTATGATCCAAGTGTTTGAGCCTTTGTCCAAGTGATCATTCCATTTTTGAAAAAAAAAGAAACATATCCATTCTTAAAAAGTTCACTTTAATCACAAAGTCAATTTCTTGAGCCTCTAACTTGTTGTTCTAATCACACTCAACTTCTACAAGTCATAAAAAACATGTTTAAAGTGATCAACCACTTTAGATAGCTTGGTACAAGCATTGGAAATATGTTCTTCATGCTTGCTTCAAAAACAAGCAAGATAGCCATAACATGTGATTCAAAATCTGAGTTGTTTCAAGTCTCAAACCTTATCTATAAATAGAGGGGGGAAAAGAGAGAGAAAAGTCAGAAGTTTGTTGTGTAGAAGCCCTCAAAAATCCCTGCACTCTCAAAAAACCAGAATTGTCCATAAAACCCTCATTGTTGAGCTTTGAGGTCCAAATCCTTGAAATTCTCACTCCTTGCAAGTTTTGTCCAAGCAAACCATCCAAATACTCCACATACATCATATAGAAGTTGTTCAAACACAATAACAACTTATGTAACATCACTATCATTACTGCCCAAGCTCAAAAACAACCAATACTACAGCTCAAACTCAAAGCAAATTTCAGTTTCAAGGTATGTTTTCTTGATTTTGAACTCTTCATACAAACACCATTAGTGGTTCATTTGTGAAGATAAAATGTAGATATCATTACCTTGAAGCTAACCATATGTTTGCTTTTAATTTTCACTGACCATGTGTCGAGAACTTACTTTTACATGTAGCAAAACAATGATAAAAGCAAAAAAATAGCAGTATGAGTCGACATGAAAAGTTATGAGTCGACACATATCATGTTCAAAACAGCTTATGAGTCGACATGAAACACGTATGCATCGACATGAAATGGAAATGAATCGATAAGCAACCAGTATGCGTTGACTCATACTGAGTTTTTTTGACTTCCGGGAGTAGAAAATGATTATGAGCCAATACATGAGCCAATACGAAACAAATATGAGCCAATACATACGCTCATGTGTCAATACATAAAACAATTTTTTATCTTTTTTTATTTTTTCTTTATATTTTTATTATTGTTATTTTCATATAAAAATTCTAAAAAATATTTTATTTAATATTTATATGTATGCATACACTTTTGTTTTATTTCTTTTTCTAAACTAAAAAAAAGGACAAAAACACTTTCTTATTAAAATCAATTTCTTTTCTTAAAATTAATTTAATATTTAGACTTAGGTTTTATTTCAATTTGTTTCTTTTGATTAAATTAATTTAGACATTAGGATTTTAATTAATTTCTTTTCAAAATCAATTAGAACCTTGTTTCATAAAAACCATAAAAACAATTTCTCTTCTCTTTATATTTCTTTGTACATTTTATTATTCTGCACTATAATTATGTAATTGTCAAAGCCTTGTAATAGTAAATTAGGTTTATTTGCTTTCATCTCCCCATTTGTAAATTTGTACCCCCATCCCCAAATGATGTAATACTGTAGGACTTTACATTTTCGTAATTTATCGCTTTCAAATATAAATGCTAGTAATTAGGGTGTGTATGGCAAGACTAAAAACAACAAGTAGACAACCCTAATTCAAGATAAAAATGCATGAAAACAAACACTTGCACACTTTTACCTCTAGGGTAACCCAAATTTGTTGCCTCGAATAAAAATAGTCATGTCCCTCGAATGTGGGATACTTTGGCAATGACCATCGAATACAAGATCGTAGTCCCTCGATGACCCTTCAATGTTGCCTTCGGTATCCTACAATGTTGCTTTCTATGACTATATGATGACTCACGCTTGTCCCTTCACATCCAATGATAGGGCTTCTTATCAATCAATGGTAAGATAGCAATATCTAAAGGAGGAGGAAACGAACTAAGACTTTTTTAGTAAGTAGAATGCTTGTAGTTGCTTGATCACAACCATTTTCAAAACATATTTCAAAAACACATCAACACTTTCAAATGAAATATTTTCAAAATTCAACACTTTGTATGCATTCTTATAGAGACGAGAATCATTACAAAGTTCGCCTAAACAAAGAAACTTTTCAAAAATACTTTTAAAACCCATCACAAACACATTTCAAATAAAGCATTTCAAAGTGAGCTAGCAACTAAGATACCATAGGCTAACTGTTGCACCCCAAAATTTACCCTCTTGATTTAGGCTCATGTTTCATCATGATCATCATATTGCATTGCATTCATACATTATGATGGGATCAAAGTACTTTGGTTATCAAGTCTTCCTCAAGCTTTGAAGGTTGATTGCATTGACAAGTTGCTCAAGAAGAATCTTATCATCTAAACCTCTGTATCTTTCAAGCTCAAAAGTTATTGCATATCTCAAGGTATTCTATCCATCTCCTTGGATCATCAGAGGATTGAAGTTTGTGTTTGATTACAAGGGGAATCACTCTTTTGATTCACCAGTCAAATTAGGGTTTTGCTTGATCAAGGCTATTGATCAATGTACAAGTCTTGATTTTTAAGCTACAACATCTCATTGGTGTTTGGAAAATCTTTGTACAAGAAATTGGCCAAGATGTCCAGAGGAGTTGAAGTTTTGAAGATGATTCATCACTCTCCTTTGAGGAATCAGTCAAAATTAGCGTTTGGTCCACGTTGAGGTAATTGGGTTCTATATGAGCCAGTTCATGAAGCATCACTATCTTATCATAAGTAGAATCAAGTTTGATCAAGGAGCCTCTCATGATACTCAGTGGAATTAGGGTTTTGAAGCTTGATCAGCTATCTCCTAGCACATGGCACAAAATTATGGTTTTGGATTTAATCAGGATTTCTTTGACTTTTTCACCCAAACTTGTTTCCATGATTCATCACATGTTATTAAGCACTTATGATTGGAAAATTGAGGTTCAATTTGGTTTGGAAATGATTCAATTGATCAAAAGGGGAAAATTGGTCATTTTGACCAAAGTCAGTAAAATCAGGAGTTGACCAAGTGGACTTTTGGTCAACCATCAATTTAAGCATCCTCTTTTCATATCCCATACCTAAATTCATCTTTGAATCATGAGAAATGGTGAATTTGGGTGTAACTTGTTCAAGAAGTAACTTAAAAATTGAAAAAAATTCTAAGTGCCAAGATAACTTCTCTTGGGCAAGCCACGCACGAAATTTCATCAAACACTTGGCATGCCATTTTGCGGAATCAATTTCTTGTGACTCAAGCCTAAATTTGAAAAATTAAAGAGAGCATTTTGTAGTACCCCATGAGAGTTTCCCATTGAACTTTGAATCATTCAATTTGGCCAAGAATTGAGTGAGTTGTGATTCTTCAAAGTTGGTATCTCAAAGCTGGCTTCATGCACACCATGCATGCCCATGCACGCGCACGGACCAGGCAGGCCAAATTGCCTTTTTTCCTCAAGTTTGCAACATCATTTATCCATCAAGTAAGCATCAATTTGGAAAATTCAAAGCCCTATGATGTTCTATATTATGAGAGCTCTTGAAAGGCCCCTCAAGCATCCAAAACGCACGAAGGAATTTCAAATGGCCTAAGCACAAAGTCAGCTAGCCAGATTATTGGAAAACCATGCCCATGTTGCAGATTTTTTGCACAACTTGAGTTTTTATTGTTATCAACATAGCTAGCTCACCAAGTGCACATTCTTTGCTCAAAATTCCACTCAACATGACATCACCAAAACAAATTCTAGGCTGGGCATAGTAGAAACAAAACGCATCACCATATGACACTCTTCATTTTTCTGTTTTTTGCAAGTTCTACTTCTAACGGCCTTGAGTTTTTCAAAGACCCTTCTACCCTCAGTAGTCGCTCTATATAAACCATATTTCACTCCCTTTCAAGGCACGCATTCATTCTCTCAAAAAAATCAGAAGCTGCAATCTCTCTCTCTCAAAAAAAAAATCTGCTTCGAAGCTCATTTATTATCCATTCCAGAGCTCGATTCATGACCATTTTCACTTCATTGGAGCATTAGAAGCAAGGGACAAGGATTTTCACTTTGTTTCAGAGGCCATAGTTTAGTTTATTTCTCAACTCGAAAGGTAATTTTCAGATCTTGATTCTCCATAATTTTGCTTGTTTCATGTGATTTAAAGCTTGTGATCATGTTCATAGCTGGCCAGATCTTACATCTGATGTATAAACTTGTTTGATTTTGAAGCATGTGCGATTTGGTGAACTTCTGTTTTTCAAGAATTAATGATTTTCTCAATTTTCTTGCTCTAATTTCTTCTTCCATGGTCAATCATTTTGAATTTTGTAAAAAGCATGATGTATTTGGTAGTTTGAACTTTGATTTGTGATTGGAATCATTGATTTTGGTGGAGAAATGAGTATGTATGATGGATTTGAACATGAGCCCTAGAACAAGTCTTGCGCGCGTTTTGAGTTGGTCCGGAGGTTGAAAATGATGGTGTGGATGGATCTGATTGGTCCATGTGATTTTCAATGCATTTTTCATATTTTTGATTTTATTTGATTTTCTGATTTTATTTTTGTGATCACAACATTTTCAAAAATCATGAAAAAATTAACATAGGCCAATAATAATTTCTAGTATTTGTCATATTTTTTTTGAAAATTTTTAAAATTATTTGATTAGTTTAAAAATTCATAGGTTTAATTAATTGATTGTTCAAAGATTATTTTTATTTTAATAGTTCCTTTGATCTAAAAATTCCACAAAAAATATATTGGACTCATAAAATAATGTAGAATTTTATTCTGAAAGTTGTTTAGAATTTTTTCTATTTTTGATAAGAAATTTAATTTGAGAAGTTTATTTTAAATTTTTGCTTCATAATTTTTATTTTAATACTTCCCTTAATACAAAAATTCTAAAAAAATAATACAAGCTTATCTTTAATCATAGAATCTGAATATAAGTTTATTTTGATATTTTCATAACTTTTGGCTAGGGTTTGCATTTTTTTCCTTTAAATAATAGTTTAATTGTTAATTGTTTATTTTATTTTTATTTTAATATTTCCTTTAATTCAAAAATTTCCAAAAAAATCATGGATGCATGTTTTTAATTCTAATATTTGAATATATTTTTGGTTGGATGTTTTTTTTCTGAATTTTGACTAGAATTTAATTTTTGGATGTGATTATTTGTTTAATTGATTATTTGTTTGAAATTGATTTTACTTTTGACTTTTCCTTAATTCAAAAAATGTGAAAAAAATATGTATTCTGACATTTAGGGTTTCTTTGTGATTTGTATGATCTTGGTTTGAATTGTTTGAATTTTGATCTTACTTAATCAATATTTAAGATTAAAACTCAAAAATTAGGGTTTTGTTACTTCTTGTGCAAGTTTCTTTTTCAAAACCCTTAGGCCCTGGACTTTCAATAGAATTAAAGTCTTGATTATGGTTCATGAATGCATTGAGGATCTGAAAACCATTTTTATTGAATTATTTGACTTGGTTTGACATTTTTCCATAAATTATTTTTAAAACTTGCCTAGCTTGGTAGTTTTGCCAACTAGTCTTGAGCTTTGGGCCTCGTTTGATCCCCTCCTCAATCATTCATGAACTTAAGGTTTGCTTTCTCACTTCTACACACTTCAAAGGTGCTAAGAAGTTTTTTGGTTTGATTTATTGATCCTTGTTTCTATTTTTGATGTATTTTTGAAGTGAAGGTACCCAATTAATGTTGCATGCCTTGTTGCAATTTGTTTGATGGCCAATTAACTTGAGTGAGGCCTATAATTGGGCACCTAATGATCATGTTGAATTTGTTTATTCAAAATAAACTCAAGTCATTTCACTTATTTCCCCATATTTGAATGTTTAAACCTTTTTGATGCATTATGTGGGCTTCATCATTTATTGTGCTTGTGAGCTGTGGTTGAATTAATTGCACATGATTGAATTATGTTTGCTACTGACCTTCATGGTCTTTGATTGTATTCTTCTCAAAATCCCATGATCCATGATTGATATTCAATTGTCAATTCAATATGGTGATAGAAAGGAGCAACATTCCTCTGATTCTTTTGACCTAATTGTGCATATGCCTGTTTCTTTTCTGTCTACCATACCTAATGCTTTGATAATTGTTATCATGTTTTCCTCACTTCGTCATGTTTCATCCATCCCTTATGTGAGTCATCATTCACTTTATGGAATATTAACTTGGTTGTTGAATGTGCGAGGTACTTTGAGAAAAGTTTTCCAGTATTGACTTGGGGGCTATTGTGGTTCACTTTATTTGTGGAACACAATTTGTTATGTTTGCACTACTCTTGTGCTTGGCATATTTGATAGTCTATGCAAGATATGCACCTGTGATTATGAATGCTATACATTGCCCATGGGATCTGTTCATATCTGAAAATCTCAATACTTATATCTTGATGGCGTAATTTCTGACTTGATTTGTCTACTGATCCTAGCTTGCTTGAAGTTCACTGGGTTTCTTTTATTATTGCTCAGTTGCTACGGATAGTTATTCGTTTGGTATTGCACTATTTCTTTTCTTCCATTTTCATTTTGCATAGTTCTTTGATTGCATGATGGGACCTCTTTTGCTGATATATGTCAGGAGGCCCTCTGGTTTTTGTCTAATACATGTGTTGTGTTTGCTTTTGATCGATGAGTCACTCAATTTAGAAATTGAGATCACGACTTCGCTCTCAGTGCATGTTCCATATAGGATGTTTATTGCTTTCCTCTTTAATCATTGATCGATGAGTCACTCAATTTAGAAATTGAGATCACGACTTCACTCTCATTGCATGTTCCCAATAGGATGTTTATTGTTTTTTTTCTTTAATTGTTGATTGATGAGTCACTCAATTTAGAAATTGAGATCACAACTTCGCTCTCATTGCATATTCCATATAGGATAGTTTTGTTAAGCTTCCTTTAACATGTTAATTAAGATAGGGTTTTCCTTTATCCTCAACCTTAGGGTCAACCATTGTATGATAACACTTGGGATAATACTAGGCTAGTTTCCCTTAGTTGTTTTTTCCTTTCTATGTATTCTGCATCTTAAAACAAAAATTGTTTTTTTGGCAAATCATAAGACGTTTCTAATAAACTCAAACCCTTCTTCAAGGTAAAAGATACAAACCAATCTTACTTTGTCTGTGTGCCTCTTGGCTTTGCTTTTAAACCTGGTTTGCCGATGTTTCGCCATTGCATCTGTTTGTTATCCTACTTTGATTCTCAATATCATTGTTAGGTGTGATATTTTTTCATCTGTTTTATCGATGTTTTGCCATCTCTACCATGATACCTTGTTATATCTTATCTGATGTTTCGCCATGGCACATTTGTTTGAAGCCGGTGTTTCGCCATCGCACATGCCTATTATCCTACTTTGATTCTCAATATCATTGTTAGGTGTGATGTTTCGTCATCCGATTTATTGATGTTTTTCCATCTCTGACATGATACTGTGTTATCTTTTAGCCGATGTTTCGCCATCGCACATTTGTTTGAAGCCAATGTTTCACCATCGCACATGCTTGTTATCCTACTTTGATTCTCAATATCATTGTTAGCTGTGATGTTTTGTCATCTGTTTTATTGATGTTTTGCCATCTTTTCCATGATACTTTGTCATCTTTTAGCCGATGTTTCTCCATCGCACATTTGTTTGAAGCCGATATTTCGCCATCGCACATGCTTGTTATCCTACTTTGATTCTCAATATCATTATTATGTGTGATGTTTTATCATCCGTTTTATTGATGTTTTGCCATCTTTGCCATGATACTTTTTCATCTTTTAGTCGATGTTTCGCCATCGTACACTTGTTTGAAGCCGATGTTTCGCCATCACACATGTTTGTTATCCTGCTTTGACTATCAATTTCAATGTTAGGTGTGTTGTTTTATCATTTGATGTTTCTCCATCTTTGACATGTTACCATGTTATTATTTAGTCGATGTTTCATTATCTCATTTGTTTGTTGTTTTATTTGATGTGTTGCCATCCTGACTGTTTTTGTTGTCTTAACTAAAAAACACAAACCAACCAAAATGTATAAGCCGAACTACGGCTGCTCTGATTCCTTAAAAGGGATACGTAGGCATTGGGGTAGGGCCCGATCGAGCATAAGTTTTATTTTCCCTATATTGTTTTCTTTTTCTTTTGCGTGCATTCTCTTTTCAGCTTTAAGCCATAGACATAGGATTTGACCACACCCATTAGATTAGACAACAAGAGTAGATACCATAGAGTACTACGGGCGTGTGGGGTGCTAATACCTTCCCCTCGCGTAACAGACTTCCTTACCCAATCTCTCGGTCGAAAGACCGTGATTTTTCCCTCTTGAGGTTTTCTCGATGTTTACCTTTCCCTTTTGGCAGGATAAAAGACGTTCGGTGGCAGCTTCATTGATGTTTCATTACATCTAGATGATAGGTTCCGGCCGGGTGGTTTCAGCTGGCGACTTCACTGGAGACAAATTTACCTCTTGCTGGTCCATCCCAGAGTCGATCCTAGCTCTTGTTTGTTTTCTTTTTGGGTGTTTATTTTACCGCTTTGCATATTTATCTGTTTGCATTGCATCCTATGTGCGCTTTACTTTCTGCATACTGGATTTGGCTGGACTATTTGGATTCTGGATTTCTTGGTGGGTGGGTTGTTCCATGAGGTAAAATGCCTCATACCCAGGCTATGAGTGAATTCCATATGAACTAGGAATAGAGTGGCCATGGCAGCTATGAGGCGGATTCTTTATAGACCTGGCCATGAGACCCATGACTTCTGAGGTAGTTCGGATAGGTGTTATTGTATGATGATACCGACATTCGAGTTCTTGTACTCTGATTTGGCTTTTAACCTTACCTTGACCTAGACTACACCCGTGAGAGGGGCGGGAAAACTTTTTCTTACAGGTACAGGTACTGTTGGTGACTTTGTGTTGCGAAGATGACTCAGGTTCCCATGATAGTTTCGAAGCTTTGGGATTCTCTTTTGATCTTGAGTGGTGCTGTTTTGTAATGGTCCAACCATGATCTAGTGTGAAACTCTGACCCTGTCATGTTGCATCATAGCATATTTATTTCTAAAAAATTATGTACAAAAAAATAACTAGCATGTGCATGTCATTTTCCAGGGACATTCAAGAGTCTTCTTTCCATCAGAAATGGTTGGCCTCCCGTCATTTGAGTTTGATTTAGTTCATGTTAAAAAGCACACCGGGCTTACTTTTGCTTATCAGATTCCTACTATTGATGTGTCCAAATTGAAGAGGTTGAGTTCTTATCTGAAGGGTGATGTTCTGAATAATTTCAACAAAAATTATGGCAATTTGTTACTAGTCCTTAATACTCCAGTTGACCCAATGGCTTTGATCACTCTCCTCCAGTTCTATGCAAGGAATTACGGTGTTTTACCTTTCAATATTATCAACTGGTTCCCACACTAGAAGAGTACGCGTACCTACTTAACGTTAAGTTGTCAGATGAAGTTCCTTTTGTCCAAGTGTCGGAGAAGCCGAAGTTCGAAGTTATTGCTGAAATTCTTCAGTTGAGTTGGAAAGAGGTGAAAGACAATTGGAAATCAAGTGAGGATACTACATGGCTTTATTTGGATTTCTTAGTGAAGAAAGCTGAAGACTGGGAAAAGAAAGGGAATTGGATTGGCTTCAGCACTCTGTTTGCTCTCATGATATATGGGATCATCCTTTTCCCTCGCAAGAGAAATTTTGTGGATTTGACGGCTATTTGTGTTTTTAGAAACAAGAACCCAGTATCGACACTCTTGGCAGATACTATTTACACCATTCATTCCAGGCATGGAAAAGGAGGTAATGTAATTTTATGTCATTCGATGTTGTATCAATGGTTTAAGTTGCACTTACCGGTAAGCGGCCCTTTCGTGGATACCATACATTCTCTCTAATGGTCATCAAGACTTGTCAATCTTACTTCATTTGATATCCGGTGTAATTATGACATGGGGGAAGTATGAAGTATCATTACTAGCGGCGGAGATTTCCCTAATGTTCCCCTCATAGGAACTAAGGGGTGTATCAACTATAATCATGTGCTTGCTTATCGTCAATTGGGATATGCAATGGATGGACCGCCAAAGGTTGAGGAGGTGTCTGAATCAGTGTATTTTGTTAGAGGAAGTGATCTTGTGATGTTGAAAAGAATGACAAGTGCTTGGAAGGGAATTCACAAGAAGGATAGAACTGCTTTGAGCAAGAAGGTTCCTATTGCAAGGGTTCCTTATTTGGATTGAATTAGAGCTAGGGTTAAGATTTTGTGGTTACCATTTGCAAGATAAGCTCCTATATGTGAGCAACCTCCTATTGTTCTGAGTAACACGGTACCCACCGAGATGTTCACCCAGGTTCATGTAGATAATATTCAACTGCGTGCAAAAGACTGCGAGGCAGGGATGAAACTCTATTAGGTAGATCGAGAAAGGGCCGACTTAGCTCGCAAACTCAAAGAAGCTTAAGGGGAAATTTCTGATACAACCAGTTTTAGGAAGAGGTCTCATGCTGAAATGGAAGAAGAGTTGAGTAGAACCCAGCAAGAGTGCCATAAGCTTCAGGCATCTGAGAATAGCTGCAGGAAGAAGATTCAGGACTTGGAGAAACAGCTCAAAGACAAAGATGCTCAGCTTAAGAAGGAAGTAGCCCAGAAGCGTGTCGCAGAAGATCGGTTTCAAGAAAGCAAAGTAGTCGCATCATAACTTTTGAAGGAGAAATCCAGGCTTGAAGAGTATTGTCAACACCTTGAAGTGTGTCTTGTGTCGGAGATTTAGTTTTTGTTACCTACCTTTGGTGTATTTGGCCACCCCCAGGATTGTTGGAAGGGACCATTGTTTGTTTTTATTATTCAGTTTTGTTAAAGTTTACTTTGAACATGTATTTTGTTGTTTATCACTACACTCTTAAAATGTCCGAAGTCACTTGAACATCATTTCTTTTGTTTGTAAATAATTGAAGTGTTTGTCTTATTATCCCTTTTTCCTTTGATTGTATGCTTGTTTATCGGTTGCGCGCCGTGATTGATGAATAAAAGGACTCTTGAATACCGGGAAATGACAAACATATCATGCACATCATGCATTTCATAACATTACAGGTTATCTCAAGACGGTTTTCTTATTCTTCTACTTTTCTTATTCATAATTCAAGACGACTACCCACTGGTATTCCACCAGAAACAATTTGCCAAGATAGATGGAACAAGTTCAAGCTGAACTCGCTGAAATGAGGTCCCATATGGCTACTCAAATGACCCAGTTCATGGAGGTCATCACCAATGTGAATCGCCGACAGAAGGAACTGGCTGCCATTGTCAACAACTAGCGCCGTTATCCAGGGGATGGTGGAAATCAAGGGCTCTATCACGACATTTCTGTAGGATTAGGGGATGTGCAAGATCAGCCTGCTGGAAATTTTCACGGGATGCCTGGAAACCCTTTTGTGCGTTACATAGGGCAGTTTCCCCCGTCTCCGGGACCTCGTCTTGTGGGGAACAGAAGAGATAATCAGGGCGGTGTAAGAAACTATCAAGAACATGATTATGACTTTGATCAGGATGAAGATCAGTTTTCTATTCGGTGTTCGGAGCCGGAAGTTCAGGTTAAGGATAGGAAGTATCGGTTGTTGGAAGAACGTTTGAAGGTTGTGGAAGGGCAAGGGGTCCTTGGTATGGATACTAATGACCTCAGGTTGGGGTCAGGGGTGAAAGTTCCTCCAAAGTTCAAGTCTCCTACCTTTGAAAAGTACAACAGAACGTCATGTCCTGTTACTCATGCAACTGCTTATTTCTGGAAGATGTTGGTGCATACTGAGGATCAGGGGCTTTTGATTCACTTTTTCCAGGATAGTCTATCTGGGGTATCCCTGGAGTGGTACATGAAGTTGGAGAAAACCCATATTCGTTGCTGGAATGATCTTGCTCGGGCTTTTGTTAAACATTATCAGTATAACATGGATATGGCGCCCAATCACACACAGTTTTAGAATTTGTCACAAGGACCAAAAGAATATTTCAAGGAGTACGCTCAGAAGTGGCATGAGTTGGCTGCAAGGTCCGTTCTATGAGAACATGATAGGAAGTACTTCGACAGGATTTGCAGACTTGGTTATGGCTGGTGAAAGAATTGAGATAGGTTTGAAATTGGGGAAAATTCAGATTGGAGGTTCTAGTGGCTCATCAGGAGGCAATAAGAAACCATACAACACTTACCCTAAGAAAAGGGAAGGCAACACAAGCACGGTTTACTCTCATAGAGGAAGAAGAGAGGATCGTCAACACCAATAAGTCAATGCTGTTTCTATTCCTGTTAATGCTCCTCCGCAGCAGAGACCGAATACAGTGCCTCAACAACCAAGACAGCAAGATGCTCCTCGTCAGTATAATAATCAACAAAGAGACAGCCCATAAAATTTGATCCCTTGTCGGTATCTCTTACTGAAGCACTCCACCATTTGCTCGATTTGAAGTTGATCAGTTTAAGAAATATGCCACCACCACCCGCAAGACTTCCTGCTAACTAAGATGCAAATGCGAGATGTGAATTCCATTCAGGCGGAGTTGGTCATTCTACTGACAATTGCTTTGCATTGAAGTGCAAAATACAAGACTTGTTGGATGCTAAGGCGATTGAGTTTACTCTAGTGACTGGTCTGAATGTTACTCAGAACCCGATGCCTAGGCATGGAGGGGGTGTTGTTAATATGATTGATCATAATGGTGAAGTGTTGAATTTGATCATGAATGTGGAACAAGTAACTACTCTGTTATGCTATGTTAAGAGGTATTTGCTTGACAATTCTATTTTCCTGGGTTGTACTTCTGAATGTGCCAAGTGTAGAGAGTAACCGAAAGGCTGTGATGATTTAAAAGTCGGTATCCAGTTGTTGATAGAGGAGGGTTCCCTGCAGTTCGATAGGAAACCGAGATACCGTAAGGTTACCGAAGAAGATGTTGTTGTGGTATCTATTCCTTACACCCCTGCACGCATTCCTGCCCCATCTAGGGCACCTCCTTTGATGATTACGGTACCTGGTCCCATGCTGTACACCAGTGAGAAGGCCATCCCATGGCATTACGGTGCCGATGTTTATTACCATGGGGTGAAGCAGGAGGTAAGTACCCGTTCGTCTGAGGAAGAACGCGCTGAGGGTAATGAAGAGGAAGTTCATAACTTTTCTGGTGTGGGTCGAATGACTAGAAGTGGGAGAGTATTCGGTCCTTCCAATCTTCAAGATGAGGAGGATGCTTCGGCAAGAGAAAAAGGAAAACATAAGGCAATAATTGGTAATCCTAGGGTTACACCAGCCAATGTGACTCAACCAATTCCGATACCATAAGCTTCTTTAGTTCCCGATGAAGTTGAAGAGTTAATGCGGATTATCAGAAAGATTGATTACAACATATTTGATCATCTAAGCCATACTCCTTCCAAGATGTCTATCTTGTCTCTGTTGATTTATTCAGAACCTCACATAAATGCTTTGATGAAGTTTTTGAAGAATGCGTTCGTACCACATGAGATAACAGTCAATCAGTTTGAGAATGTTTGTGCTAACATATCTGCCGGGAACAATCTGGGTTTCACAAATTTTGATCTTCCTCCGGAGGGGCCAGACCATAACAAAGTGTTGCATATTTCAATGAATTGCAGGGGCACTACTCTATCTCGGGTTTTGGTGGACATGGGATCGTCCTTGAATGTATTTCCCAAGTCAGCATTGATGAAGATTGATTATTCTGGACTGGAGTTGTGCCCTAGTGATTTGATGGTGAAGGAATTTGATGGGTCTCGAAGGTCAGTGTTTGGGGAGGTGGAGTTACCAATCAAGGTTGGTCCTTGCACCTTCACGGCTACTTTTTTGTGATGGATATACAACCATCATATTGTTGTTTATTTGGGAGGTCGTGGATTCATAGAGCAAGGGCAATCACTTCTACTCTTCATCAGAAACTCAAGTATCCTGCAGAAGGAAAGGTGATAACTGTGTGCGGCGAAGAAGAGTACATCGTGAGTCATTTGACATCATTCCGATATGTTAAAGTTGAAGGCGAGATACATGAGACTCCATTTCAGGCGTTTGAGACAATTCATGCTGTCAATTTTCCTCCTCCAGAGCAGAAAAGGAAACCTGAAACTATTATGTCTTCTCTCAAGGATGCGAAGGCTGTGGTGGAAGGTGGTAACCCTGAAGGTTGGGGTCAGGTGCTGGACGTTACTCCAAAATTTGATAAATTTGGTCTTGGTTTTAGCCCAGGTCAGCAGAGTGCAGCTCCCAAAGCATCTAGTTTATCTACTCCTGTGAAGTTTTCCCGTCCTAGTGCCGCTCAAGAAGGACACGTCAATGCAGTTAGTGACGATAGGGTTGATGGCTACAATATCGAAGATTGGATTCGTCTGAGTATTCTAGGCCAGACACTTAACAATTGGACTTTTGTGGATGTTATCCAAGTTTCAAGCGCTGAGGAGTAATTTTCTTGTTTCTTTTATTATCATATCATAATTCCTACGCTCTGCCCAAGGCGTAATGGATCATTTGTGTGGGGCCACCATGTTTATTTTTTCAAGTTTATCATGAAATAAAGGACGTTTTTGCATTCAAAACTTTGCTCTATTTCTTTTTTATTTAAATGGCAATGTTTCTCTTTTCACACACTGTCACTAAAAAATGCCAAAATGTCATTCATGCAGATGCACTTCCACCACCGATCATATTGATAACGACTCTGCTATGGCTTATTATGAATTTGATACTCCTATTTATCAAGCTGAAGAAGAAGCATATGAGGATTGTGATCTTCCTGAGGAATTAGCAAGATTGTTAAAACAAGAGGAGAAGGTTATTCATCCGAATCAGGATTCGATTGAGGTGGTGAATATTGGCACAAAAGAGGTAAGAAGAGAAGTCAAGATAGGGGCATATCTCGAGGAAAGTATAAAGGTCAGATTGATTGAGCTACTCCGTGAGTATTCTGATATCTTCGCTTGGTCTTATGAGGATATGCCTGGGTTGGATACAGACATAGTGGTGCATCAACTACCGCTCAAAGAAGGTTGTTCCCCTGTCAAGCAAAAGCTTCGAAGAACTCATCCTGAGATGTCCAAGAAGATCAATGAGGAGGTCCAGAAGCAGTTGGACGCGAATTTCTTAAAGGTCATCAATTATCCGCCATGGATTGCAAATATTGTGCCTGTGCCCAAGAAGGATGGTAAGGTTAGGATGTGCATGGATTATATGGATTTGAACAAGTCCAGCCCTAAAGATGATTTCCCTCTTTCGCATATTGATGTGTTGGTCGATAATACTGCTCATTCCAAAGTGTTTTCGTTTATGGATGGTTTTTCGGGTTACAATCAAATTAAGATGGCTCCGAAGAATATGGAGAAGACAATATTCATCACACCTTGGGGAACTTTTTTCTATAAAGTGATGCCGTTCAGTTTGAAAAATGTCGGGGCAACATATCAGCGCGCCATGGTCACTCTCTTTCATGATTTGATTCACAAAGAGATTGAGGTATATATGGACGATATGATTGCTAAGTCTGACACAGAAGAGGAACATCTTGTCCATCTGGAAAAATTGTTCGAGAGACTGAGGCAGTTCTTGCTGAGGTTGAATCCGAATAAGTGCACCTTCGGGGTGAGATCCGGCAAGCTGTTGGGTTTTATTGTAAGTGAAAAAGGCATCGAGATGGATCCGGCCAAGGTAAAAACGATACAGGAAATGCCCGAACCAAGGATAGAAAAGGAAGTACGTGGTTTCTTGGGAAGGTTAAACTACATTTCTAGATATATTTCTCATCTCACAACCACCTGTGAACCTTTGTTCAAGTTTTTGAAGAAAAGTCAGACAGTGAAATAGAATGAGGATTGTCAAAAGGCCTTTGACAAGATAAAGGAGTATTTGCAGGAACCTTCGACACTCATGCCGCCAGTGGAAGGAAGGCCATTAATCATGTATCTAACTGTGTTGGAGAGCTCAATGGGTTGTGTCCTCGGTCAGCACGACGAGACAGAGAAGAAAGAGCAGGCTATTTACTACTTGAGTAAGAAGTTTATGGAATGCGAGTCGAGGTACTCATTGCTGGAAAAGACTTGTTGTGCGCTTGCCTGGGCCGCCAAAAATTTGAGGCAATACATGTTAACTCACACCATCTACTTGATATCCAAAATGGATCCAATCAAGATTATTTTTGAGAAGCCAGCTCTTACAGGAAGGGTAGCCCGTTGGCAGATGATACTCACCGAATATGATATCCAATACACTACTCAAAAGGCAATTAAGAGTAGTGTGTTGGCCGACCATCTTGCTCATCAGCCCATGAACGATTATGTACCGGTGAAGTTTGATTTTCCAGATGAGGAAATTGTGTATATTTGGGATTGTAACATACCAGACCCAGACGAAGGACCCGAGCCGGGATCATGTTGGACGCTTGTTTTTGATGGTGCCTTCAATGCCATGGGAAACGGTGTCGGAACTATTATCACTTCCCCTGAGGGATACCATATTCCCTTCACGGCTCATATTTGTTTCGATTGCACTAACAACATGGCCGAATACGAGGCTTGCATTTATGGCATTGAAGCGACGATCGACCTGCGCATCAAATTTTTGAAAGTTTACGGGGATTTCAATCTTGTTATCAGCCAGATTAATGGAGATTAGGAGACTCGCCATCAGAACCTAATTCTGTATTGTGAGCATGTTTTGAAGCTGATTCCGTACTTAGAAGAGATCACGTTTGAGCACATTCCCAGATAAGAAAACAATGTAGCTGATGCACTGGAAACTTTGTCCTCCATGTTTAAGGTTAAGTGGGCTAATGAGGCACCTTCCATCACCATCAGAAGTTTGAGTGAGTCAGCTTTCTGTTTTGAGGCTAGTTTGGAACCAGATGGTAACCCTTGGTTCTATGATGTTAAACGATATCTTGAAACACAAGAGTAACCTAAAGAAGCATCCATCACAGATAAGAAGTTCTTGAGAAGATTTTCAGCCAAGTTCTTTCTCAGTGGTGGTGTGTTGTATAGAAGGCATCATGACGGTTTACTGCTCAGATGTGTTGACAAGAAAGAAGCAGCTAGAATCATTAAGGAGATACATGAAGGTGATTTTGGGACCCATTCCAACGGGCATACCATGGCTAAAAAGATCTTGCGAGCAGGTTATTATTGGTCCACCATGGAGACTGACTGTTACAATAATGCACGAGTTTGCCACAAATGTCAAGTCTATGCTGATAAAGTGCATGTGCCGCCAGTACCTTTGAATTTCTTGACTTCCCCTTGGTCGTTTGTGATGTGGGGAATTAATATGATTGGAAAAATTGAACCTACTGCATCCAACGGGCACCGTTTCATTCTGGTTGCCATCGATTATTTTACCAAATGGGTCGAAGCTGCATCCTATGCCAATGTCACTAAGCAGGTGGTAACTCGATTCATTAAGCATAATATTATCTGTCGCTACGGAGTGCCTGAAAAGATCATTACCGATAATGGGTCTAATTTGAACAACAAAATGATGAAGGAGCTTTGTGAGTCCTTCAAAATCAAGCATCATAACTCTTCCCCATACCGACCAAAGATGAACGGTGTTGTCGAAGCGGCCAATAAGAACATCAAGAAAATTGTGCAGAAGATGGTGGTAACCTATAAAGATTGGCATGAGATGCTGCCTTTCGCGTTGCATGGTTATCGCACCACTGTACGTACTTCGACTGGGGAAACCCCATTTTCATTGGTTTATGGCATGGAAGCAGTATTGCCAGTAGAAGTCGAGATTCCTTCTCTTAGGGTCATGAGAGATGTTGAGCTGGATGAAAGTGAATGGGTACAGAATCGGCTGGATCAGTTGGAGCTTATTGACGAGAAGAGGTTGACGGCTGTATGTCATAGTCAGGTATATTAGTAAAGGATGAGGAAAGCTTTTGATAAGAGGGTACGGCCTCAGTGTTACAAGCCAGGTGACCTTGTGCTAAAAAGGATAATTCTTCCCCAAGGAGATCCCAAGGGCAAGTGGGTTCCGACTTATGAAGGTCCTTTCGTGGTGAGAAAAGTTTTCTCTGGAGGAGCGATGATGCTCACGACTATGGTTGGAGAGTCCTTCCCTCTCCCTGTAAATGTTGACGTAGTTAAAAAATACTTTGCATAAAAATAATAAAAACCCCTAAACCGAAAACCCGAAAGGGAGGTTTAGGCAAAAAGAGGGTGTCCTGGTGAATCAAAAACCCGACAGGGCGATTCAGGAAAAAGTTAGGGACTTAAAGCAAATGACTACGCTCAGCATGAAATCCTTTGTTTCTTTCCTTCATTCCGTCACCTGGCATAAGCTCGAAGCTAATCCAAGAAAGACCTGTCTGAAAGCAGGAAGTGTGAGAGTCATAGGAGTCATAGCAGAGTTGGGACTTGATGGATATTCACATTCACATTGCCATTTGTAAACACTTGTTTACTTTGATTTTGTAATTACTTGCTTCCAAATGTAAATGCCTTTTTTCACAGGCTGATTTCTCAAAATCAATAGAATACCTCCTTTCAAGTATACGCATACTTTTCTTTTCTCCCTTTTTATTATTTTGTTTGCAAAAACGTCCAATATTTTTTATAAGCATGAGCATATAAACTTTGTGGGCCTTACACGGAAATGGTAATACAAGTCATGGTTAGCTGATCGCTTGAAATGCGGATAACAAACACGACTACTATTGTGTAAGGGGCATGTTTTTTTCTCTCATTGATGGATTTTTCAGTCACTTGGTTGGCGGATGCCTTGCTATTTGTTTCGCAGCTTCGTGCTGTTGGTAAAAGTCATGGGTCAGGGTAATATCAAGATTACGGCAGGTCGGCGAGATCGGCGGACCTAGTTGGAAATATTTCTTCCCCATAATGGCTTTTATTACGTTTCTTTGCCGCACTTTCATGTGTTATCTTGATTGTTTGTTTTAGCATTGTCTGCATTAGGATTTTGTTTATAGCTGAATGTCAGTCTTGATGCGTTGAATATTTTTGCCTTGAAATTTTTTGTTTTATTTTACTTAAATCCATCCAGTACCACTCTTTAAATAGATTTTTCGGGCATTTTGATACCAACTGTGCCAATTCTCTTGCTTAGCCAAGAGTTTAGAGGAAGGAGTTTAGCTAAAAACGATGACTGTAGTGGTATGCTTTTGAGTAGAACCCCGTTGACAATGTACAGACATTGTTTCAATCCCCAAACACCAGAGATATAAGGGAGTTAGACCCTCGTTAACCCCTCTGAGCCTTTAAAGTAGGGGTTTCTTTTCCGTTCAAAAAGAAAAAAAAACTTTGTTTCACCAGGGGCAGGGTAGATGTTCAGTTGATTTGACCAGGCATTCAAATTTCAGAAGGAATGTCCCATCTGAGGATCATCACATTTTATCTTTCGCATCATGAGATCAGGAAAAATGTCAAAACCATGATTTTCATTTCCTCACAAAATCCTGAGGTCGAGATTGAATCGATACAATAATGGCTATCCATCACCGACCAAGGAATGAGACATTGGTTTTCTTAAAAAAAAAGAGAGAAAAAAAAAGAAAAAAAAATGAAAAAAAAGGAAAAAGTTCAAAGATCGAAAGTCATGTTGACTTGTTCGAAGTGGAAAGGTGTGAATAAGAAAGAAACTAAAAGCCCTACTAAGTCGAAACTTGAAAACAAGTCGCTTAGGCAAAAGTTAGGGCATCCCGCTGGAATCCCAAAATTGAAATTCAAAAGTTTTTGTCCAGGCAAAAGTTAGGAAAAACAGAGCATAAAAGAACGAAAAAGATTATCCAATAAAATTTTCATCAAAAGAAGAGGAACAATAATATCAAAAAACAAAAGCAGCAAAAGTAACAATCATGTTGGAGAATTTGTCGTGATCACTCAACCATTATGAATCCTTTTGAAAGATGAATGCTTGTGATAAGTCAGCTGAACTTAGGACAGGAGAATATCACGAAGGGGTTGGGCACCAAATAACTTGAGCCTTGAAAAACTTTTTTCTAAAAAACCCTCGAACCAGGCCACGTTACAACCTATAAAAATCCTAACTGAAACAAGGGTTTAAATCAAAAGCATACTACAACAGGATGACGTTTCCTAAACTCCCAAATATGTGTTGCACGTTTGTGTTGGTATCTTACCACCCATATCTTGACTCGTTTTCTAAAAAAAAAAGGAGGAAGAAAAGTTTTGAAATTTTTTGCACTCTAGCCAGTGATTCATTCACAACGGAGATGCGACACTTTGTTAAGGTTTTCAATTTCAAGGCCTAAATGATCGTCGCATCAGATCTGTCATTCCCAAAATAAACATTTTTCTGCATGCCAAACATTTGTTTGACATAAAAAAAAGAGTTTACACGTTGAACACCCGTAAAGAGCTTAATGATTGTCAGAAAGGGAATATTTGGCTTTCTTCTGTTAGACAGAGCCCATGTATGATTAGGACTCTACTTATCCCCAGTGAAGTTTCTTATCCCCAGTGAAGTTTCGTTTCCACAACAAAGTTTTATTACCCCAGTAATCTTCTTTCAAAAGCTTCATTCTAAGACTTCAAGTTTGGATATGTCGCACATCCCCAATGGAGTCGTTTAAATGGGAAATTACATTCTAAAGAGGTTTCAATTCTCTAACAGAGTTGCTAACAGAGATCCCTCGCCATGGCCTCTCATTTCCCAGCCGGTCTGTTGACTGGGGCATCCTTGTGTTAAGATCTTACCCTATCCCCAGTAAGGTCGATACTGTGTGACTATCTGCATGATCCATCCAATGGTCGCATTCCAAGAGAAAATATCTCTCCAACAAAAAAGAAATCTTCAACAGAGTTATGTATCCCCGGTGAAGTCACGTCTCCTCAGCAGAGCTTTGCTCCTCCAGCAAAGGTTTTCACCCCTCACTTTGGGATTGTTGTCTTGGTGTCATCCTCAACACGGCCGCGCGCTGTCTTTTCCAGAGATTGCAGTCTTTCCATGACCTTCTCCCTCAATGTCTAATCTTTGCCAGAAGCTACAATATCGATCTGATCTTCTCTAGGAGTTTGCAGTTTATTTCTGAAGTTCCTCTCTTTGTTTGTGGCCTGTTTCTACTGGTTACTCGGTTGTTATTCCCCACGAAGCTTCATCTCTTCGAGGTTCCCTCTCTAGCGGTTCCCCATATCTTCTCCTCTCCTTTGGATTTTGCAAAGTATTTTTGCAAGTCATGTCAGATGCTGACTCATTGGTTTTTGGCTTCTCAATTGGACGTTCCCCAGTGAAACTTTTAAACATGCATCATTACATTGCATCTACCAAAACGCGTAGCATTTCCATTATATGGAGCATTGCGCTATATAAAAAGAATTAAAACATGCATCGAAACATAAGCCATTTTTGCTTCTATTGTCCCCAGTGAATTTGCTAATACTTCGGATTAAATCCCCAGCAAGGTCTTCGTCCTTGTTATCTCAGTTTCATCCCCATACCAATATCCTTTTGACGTCAATCATTTGTTTGTTTGAGTGTCTACTCTTGACTGCAGTTCAGTTTCGCCCTGGCACGGTCTTCTCGGGTTTAGTCTTCACTACCCTCTCTGGTTCATTCCAATGTCTATTGATGCACCTTTCGAATAACAGTTTCGTCCTGATATTCGCTTTCAGTAGGTTTTTAGGTGTACGCCCTAATCTCCGTGCTTTAGGTCAAGTTTCGCCTTGTCGCATATGAATGAAATCCAGTTTCGTCCTGGTACTCATCTAGTTTAGTTTTGTCTAACTAGTTATTGAGTCGAGTTTCATCTCGTTTTTGCTTTCATACCTTGGACTCTTTGATGATGTTCGTTTACCGAGTGCAGTATTCGTACTGCATCCCTGGTTTAAAATCAGTCTCTTTTGTTCCTTGGATCCTTCTATCAGTTTTCGTCATTGTTTATCCATTGACCTGAGACCAGCAGGTGCTCTTAGAAACGTGCACTCTCATCACTTTTTCTATGGGTCGAGTTTTGCCTCGTTACCTGTGCGTGAAATCCAGTCTCGTCCTGGTACTTATCTGGTTTAGTTTCGTCTAACTAGTTATTGAGTCGAGTTTTGTCTCGCTTTTGTTCCTTATTTCTGAGATTCTTTCAGTTCCTTCATACTATCTATCTTAGTTGAGATTAGCAAGTGCTCTTAGAATCACGCACTCTAGCCACTTTGCTTTGGGTCGAGCTCATTCTTCTCCTCACCCGTGTATGTTTCCTTTTCCAAAGCCTAGTTTCGCCTATACTCTGTGGTTTGAGTTCTATCTCACCTTTTTTTGAAGCCCTGTTTTTCCCTGGCACATCTGTCCGGAATTTTAGTTGCGTCTACTCTTCTTTGTTCTTGTTTTGTTTCAACCTGCATTACAGTTTTATTCTGACACATGTCTTGGGGGTTTTCTGCTTCTTTTTCTTTCTTCTTCAAGACTTTAAATTTTCGGGTTCTTTCGTATTCAATCATCTTCAACTCTGAACGTTCGAAAGTTGTCACTTTTCTCACTTATCATGTTGAAGATATTTGAATAAGGGCAGCTGTTGCACCCCAAAATTTACCCTCTTGATTTAGGCTCATGTTTCATCATGATCATCATATTAGCTTGCATTCATACATTGTGATGGGATCAAAGTACTTTGGTTATCAAGTCTTCCTCAAGCTTTGAAGGTTGATTACATTGACAAATTTCTCAAGAAGAATCTTATCATCTAAACCTCTGGATCTTTCAAGCTAAAAAGTTATTGCATATCTCAAGGTATTCTATCCATCTCCTTGGATCATCAGAGGATTGAAGTTTGTGTTTGATTACAAGGGGAATCACTCTTTTGATTCACCAGTCAAATTAGGGTTTTGCTTGATCAAGGCTATTGATCAATGTACAAGTCTTGATTTGGAAGCTACAACATCTCATTGGTGTTTGGAAAGTCTTTGTACAAGAAATTGGCCAAGATGTCCAGAGGAGTTGAAGTTTTGAAGATGATTCATCACTCTCCTTTGAGGAATCAGTCAAAATTAGGGTTTGGTCCAAGTTGAGGTAATTGGGGGTCTAGATGAGCCAATTCCTGAATCATCACTATCTTATCATCATTAGAATAAAGTTTGATCAAGGAGCCTCTCATGATACTCAGTGGAATTAGGGTTTTGAAGCTTGATTAGCTATCTCCTAGCACATGGCACAAAACTAGGGTTTTGGATTTAATCAGGATTTCTTTGACTTTTTCACCCAAACTTGTTTCCATGATTCATCACATGTTATTAAGCACTTATTATTGGAAAATTGAGGTTCAGTTTGGATTGGAAATTATTCAATAGATCAAAAGGGGAAAATTGGTCATTTTGACCAAAGTCAGTAAAATCAGGAGTAGACCAAGTGGACTTTTGGTCAACCATCAATTTAAGCATCCTCTTTTCATATCCCATACCTAAATTCATCTTTGAATTGTGAGAAACGGTGAATTTGAGTTTAACTTGTTCAAGAAGTAACTTAAAAATTGAAAAAAATTCTAAGTGCCAAGATGACTTCTCTTGGGCAAGCCACGCGCGTAATTTCATCAAACACTTGGCATGCCATTTTGCGGAATCAATTTCTTATGACTCAAGCCTCAATTTGAAAAATTAAAAAGAGCATTTTGTAGTATCCCATGAGAGCTTCCCATTGAACTTTGAATCATTCAATTTGGCCATGAATTGAGAGAGTTGTGATGCTTCAAAGTTGGTATCTCAAAGCTGGCTTCATGCACACCATGCATACCCATGCACGCGCGCGGACCAGGCAGGCCAAATTGCATTTTTGCCTCAAGTTTGCAACATAATTTCTACATCAAGTCAGCATCAATTTAGAAAATTCAAAGCCCTGTGATGTTCTATATTATGAGAGCTCTTGAAAGGCCCCTCAAGCATCCAAAATGCACGAAGGAATTTCAAATGGCCTAAGCACAAAGTCAGCTAGCCAGATTATTGGAAAAGCATGCCCATGTTGCAGATTTTTTGCACAACTTCAGTTTTGATTGTTGTCAACATAGCCAGCTCACCAAGTGCACATTCTTTTCTCAAAATTCCACTTAACATGACATCACCAAAACGACTTCTAGGCTGGGCATAATAGAAACAAAACGCATCACCATATGACACTCTTCATTTTTCTGTTTTTTGCAAGTTCTGCTTCTAACAGCCTTGAGTTTTTCAAAGACCCTTCTACCCTCAGCAGTCACTCTATATAAACCATATTTCACTCCCTTTCAAGGCACACATTCATTCTCTCAAAAAAATCAGAAGCTGCAATCTCTCTCTCAAAAAAAATTCTGCTTCGAAGCTCCTTTATTCTCCATTCCAAAGCTCGATTCATGACCATTTTCACTTCATTGGAGAATTAGAAGCAAGGGACAAGGATTTTCACTTTGTTTCAGAGGCCATAGTTGAGTTTATTTCTCAACTCGAAAGGTGATTTTCATATCTTGATTCTCCATAGTTTTGCTTGTTTCATGTGATTTAAAGCTTGTGATCATGTTCATAGCTGGCCAGATCTTACATCTGATGTATAAACTTGTTTGATTTTGAAGCATATGCGATTTGGTGAACTTCTATTTTTTCAAGATTTAATTATTTTCTCAATTTTCTTGCTCTGATTTCTACTTCCATGGTCAATCATTTTGAATTTTGTAAAAAGCATGATGTATTTGGTAGTTTGAACTTTGATTCGTGATTGGAATCATTGATTTTGGTGGAGAAATGAGTATGTTTGATGGATCTGAACATGAGCCCTAGAATAAGTCTTGCGCGCGTTTTGAGTTGGTCTGGAGGTTGAAGATGATGGCGTGGATGAATCTGATTGGTCCATGTGATTTTCAATGCATTTTTCATATTTTTGATTTTGATTTTCTGATTTTATTTTTGTGATCAAAACATTTTCAAAAATCATGAAAAATTTACCACAGGCCAATAATAATTTCTACTATTTTTAATATTTTTTTTGAAATTTTTTAAAATGATTTGATTGGTTTAAAAATTCATAGGTTTAATTAATTGATTGTTCAAAGATTATTTTTATTTTAATAGTTCCCTTGATCTAAAAATTCTACAAAAAATATCTTGGACTCATAAAATAATGTAGAATTTGATTCTGAAATTTGTTTAGCATATTTTTCTATTTTTGATTAGAAAGTTAATTTGAGAAGTTTATTTTAAATTTTTGCTTCATAATTTTTATTTTAATACTTCCCTTAATACAAAAATTCTAAAAAAATCATACAAGATTATCTTTAATCATAGAATCTGAATATAAGTTTATTTTGATCTTTTCATGACTTTTGACTTGGGTTTGCATTTTTTGCCTTTAAATAATAGTTTAATTGTTAATTGTTTGTTTTATTTTTTGCCTTCAAGTCTTGATTATGGTTCATGAATGCATTGAGGATCTGAAAACCATTTTTCTTGAATTATTTGACTTCGTTTGACATTTTTCCATAAATTATTTTGAAAACTATCCTAGCTTGGTAGTTTTGCCAACTAGTCTTGAGCTTTGGGCCTCATTTGATCCCCTCCTCAATCATTCATGAACTTAAGGTTTGCTTTCTGACTTCTACACACTTCAAAGGTGCTAAGAAGTTTTTTATTTTTATTTATTGATCCTTTTTTCTATTTTTGATGTATTTTTGAAGTGAAGGTACCCAATTAATGTTGCATGCCTTGTTGCAATTTGTTTGATGGCCAATGAACTTGAGTGAGGCCTATAATTGGGCATCTAATGATCATGTTGAATTTGTTTATTCAAAATAAACTCAAGTAATTTCACTTATTTCCCCATGTTTGAATGTTTAAAACTTTTTGATGCATTATGTGGGCTTCATCATCTATTATGCTTGTGAGCTGTGGTTGAATTAATTGCACATGATTGAATGATGTTTGCTACTGACCTTCATGGTCTTTGATTGTATTCTTCTCAAGCTCCCATAGTACTTTATTGATATTCAATTATCAATTCAATATGGTGATAGAAATGAGCAACATTCCTCTGATTCTTTTGACCTAATTGTGCATATGCTTGTTTCTTTTCTGTCTACCATACCTAATGCTTTGATAATTGTTCTCATGTTTTCCTCACTTCATCATGTTTCATCCATCCCTTATGTGAGTCATCATTCACTTTATGGAATATTAACTTGGTTGTTGAATGTGCGAGGTACTTTGAGAAAAGTTTTCCAGTATTGACTTGGGGGCTATTGTGTTTCACTTTATTTGTGGAACACAATTTGTTATGTTTGCACTACTCTTGTGCTTGGCATATTTAATAGTCTATGCAGGATATGTACCTGTGATTATGAATGCTATACATTGCCCATGGGATCTGCTCATATCTGAAAATCTCCATACTTATATCTTGATGGCGTAATTTCTGACTTGATTTATCTACTGATGCCAGCTTGCTTTAAGTTCTTTGGGTTTCTTTTATTCTTGCTCAGTTGCTACGGATAATTATCTGTTTAGTATTTCATTATTTCCTTTCTTCCATTTTCATTTTGCATAGTTCTCTGATTGCATGATGGGACCTCTTTTGCTGATATATGTCAGGAGGCCCTCTGGTTTTTGTCTGATACATGTGTTGTGTTTGCTTTTGATCGATGAGTCACTCAATTTAGAAATTGAGATCACGACTTCGCCCTCAGTGCATGTTCCCTATAGGATGTTTATTGCTTTCCTCTTTAATCATTGATCGATGAGTCACTCAATTTAGAAATTGAGATCACGACTTCGCTCTCATTGCATGTTCCCTATAGGATGTTTATTGTTTTTTTTTCTTTAATTGTTGATCGATGAGTCACTCAATTTAGAAATTGAGATCACGACTTCGCTCTCATTGCATGTTCCCTATAGGATAGTTTTGTTAAGCTTCCTTTAACATGTTAATTAAGATAGGGTTTTCCTTTATCCTCAACCTTAGGGTCAACCATTGTATGATAACACTAGGGATAGTACTAGGCTAGTTTCCCTTAGTTGTTTTTTCCTTTCTATGCATTCTGCATCTTAAAACAAAAATTGTTTTCTTGGAAAATCATAAGACGTTTCTAATAAACTTGAACCCTTCTTAAAGGTAAAAGATACAAACCAATCTTACTTTGTTTGTGTGCCTCTTGGCTTTGCTTTTAAACCTGGTTTGCTGATGTTTCGCCATCGTACATTTGTTTGAAGCCGATGTTTCACCATTGCATCTGTTTGTTATCCTACTTTGATTCTCAATATCATTGTTAGGTGTGATATTTTGTCATCTGTTTTATCGATGTTTTTCCATCTCTACCATGATACCTTGTTATCTCTTATCCGATGTTTCGCCATCGCACATTTGTTTGAAGCCGATGTTTCGCCATCGCACATGCTTGTTATCCTACTTTGATTCTTAATATCATTGTTAGGTGTGATGTTTCGTCATCCGATTTATTGAGGTTTTTCCATCTCTGCCATGATACTGTGCTATCTTTTAGCCGATGTTTCGCCATCGCACATTTGTTTGAAGTCGATGTTTCGCCATCGCACATGCTTGTTATCTTATTTTGATTCTCAATATCATTGTTAGGTGTGATGTGTTGTCATCCGTTTTATTGATGTTTTTCCATATTTGCCATGATACTTTATCATCTTTTAGCCGATGTTTCGCCATCGCACATTTGTTTGAAGCCGATGTTTCGCCATCGCACATGCTTGTTATCCTACTTTGATTCTTAATATCATTGTTAGGTGTGATGTTTTGTCATCCGTTTTATTGATGTTTTGCCATCTTTGCTATGATACTTTGTCATCTTTTAGCCGATGTTTCGCCATCGTACACTTGTTTGAAGCTGATGTTTCGCCATCGCACATGTTTGCTATCCTGCTTTGACTCTGAATGTCAATGTTAGGTGTGTTGTTTTATCATTTGATGTTTCACCATCTTTGACATGTTACCATGTTATTATTTAGTCGATGTTTCATCATCTCATCTGTTTGTTGTTTTATTTGATGTGTTTCCATCCTGACTGTTTTTGTTATCTTAACTAAAAAACACAAACCAAACAAAATGTATAAGCCGAACTACGGCTGCTCTGATTCTTTAAAAGGGATACGTAGGCATTGGAGTAGGGCCCGATCGAGCATAACTTTTATGTTCCCTACATTGTTTTCTTTTTCTTTCACATGCATTCTCTTTTCATCGTTAAGCCATAGACATAGGATTTGACCACACCCATTAGATTAGACAACAAGAGTGGACACCGTAGAGTACTACGGGTGTGTGGGGTGCTAATACCTTCCCCTCGCATAACAGACTCCCTTACCCGATCTATCGGTAAAAAGACCGTGATTTCTACCTCTTCAGGTTTTCTCGATGTTTACCTTTCCCTTTCGGCGGGATAAAAGACGTTCGGTGGCGGCTTCATTGATGTTTCATTACATCCAGATGACAGGTTTCGGTCGGGTGGTTTCACTAACACCTTCCATTTTCATAACTTACCCCCCGAACTCAAGAAAATATCTCAAAGGTATTTCCTGTTCTTTTCACCCTTTCCTTATTGGATAAAAGAAAAGTCGATGGCGACTCTTGCTATCCGCAATAATTGAGATAAAACACAACACACCTAAGTCAGTTCTCCCACCGTATTATAGAACTGGCGACTCTGCTGGGGAAATTAAAAGTTGGGTTACCTTAGAGTTAGATCACATTTACTTGCTTTCATAATTTGAACTGTTTGCTTTACATTTTTGGTCCTTGTTTGGGCTTGTATTGATCCTCTACCCGGATTTGGGGAGACCTTTAGGTAAATAGCAAAAATTGTGGAGGATGTACGGTGTATACTGATATGGTTGAGACAACAGCTATGTTAGTGTGACACATTTGTGGGTACCGGTATCCCTTATGGCAAATTAAGGAGAATACGGGGCCGCTGTGTGGTGTCCTGAAGCACTAACGTAACTTAGAACCTCTAATTGAACAAATTGGCCATTATGAAGTAGTGAGGTAGCCGGCTTTGGTGCAGTCCGAAGTTGGTTGATACTCGATGCTATGCTCATTGAGATCAGACTTTTAGGATATTTCGGTCGCCAATAAAGAGGCTTGCGCTGAAACAATGCCCGATGAAGAAAGATTAGTGATATTGAGATTCCCTAGAACCCAGTTATTTTCTAGGACAGGTTAAACCAACTAAACTTCAAGAGGGTACTTACCTATGAACCCCATACAACCCTAAACCTAAGGACTTGTTTGCTTTGTTTGTATATGTTCATTTGTTCATAACATCATGACATCATACCATAGCATTTTCAATAACCATTTCAAGGATCTCAAGGGTTTGTGATGCAGGGTTATACCGAACCAGATGTCTATCAAGGGGCAAGAGGATTTATTTTCCTCTAACCAAATGCTCTCAAAGACCAAAACATGATAACTTGGATCAAGGGCTATGACCCACTTGACATGGTGAGCTTGATTCTCATAGAAGGACATCCAATGATACGAAGTTCTTCAATCAAAGTTGTAATCAAAGATCAAATTCTGACATCTTCTTGTGTTTACCCCACGAGATCCTTGAAAATATTGCATCCACATAACATGCATGTCATCTCATGACAGGTTTTCCCCATACAGGTTTTCTCATCTGCTTACTGTTTATTTCAATATAGATGGCTCTAGAAGAGACTATCAAGGATCTTCAGACCCAAAATGCTCAGCTTCAACAAATGTTCTTGAACCTATCCAAGGGGCAAGAAGAAGTGCAAACACTCCTCACTAAGATCATGACCAAGAAGAATCCTGAGGACAACAGTGATGACCAGTTAGAACAGTTACAAACTGAGATAACAACAATGAAAATACAGATGATGGGATGGATGGTGGGTCAAATGGCTATTATCCAAAACTTTGCTTGGGGACAAGAAGAGTTGAGAATTCTCATCAACAAGCTTCATCAAGATGGGTGCAACCGTATGAAACAAATAGTTAAGATTGGGGATCAAGTCATTAACCAGCCTCCAATAAGACAAGAAGTTGGCTTGGTCGAGAGAACACCACAAGTCCAACAACGACCATGTCAACCACGACAGGGTAGTCAGCATAAGAAAGATATGCCCAAAAGAAATTTACATATATCAATGTGTCCTTGGCTCAATCATTGCATCATATGTTGGAAGCCAAACTGGTTACATTGAGGGAGCCTCCTCAAAAACCTAATACTTCTTCTTCGCGCTACAAACACAATGAAAAGTGCGCATACCACTCCAACAGTCGGGGACATGACACTAACCACTGTTGGGCATTGAAGAACAAGATTCAAGACCTGATTGACGAAGGAGTGTTGGAATTTACACAAGATGGTCAACTGGAGTTCTTCTGTCACCCCTCAAAGACGCACAATCTGAAGCGAGAAGTTTAGGCGGAGAAACTTTTGTTTATTTGAATTTTCAGTTGTAATTTCTTTGTTTGCTTAAACATTTGTACTTATGTCAGACTTTGGTTATTCTCATTAATGCATTGCATATGTTTGTCTTGAGTTAATCCATTCGTTTTCACTATACGGAAATTATGTTTTTATTTCTTTTTGTATGATATTCAACTCTCGATTACAAGTTGTAAGACTTTAGAGGGAGGATGACGGAAACAACGCCATAATCTCATACAGTATGCTTTTGGATAGACCTTGCTAATGATGTATAGGCGTTCTTTCAATTCCTAAATAGTGGAGTTATAAGGAAGATAATCTCTAGTCAACCCCTTTGAGCCAAAGAAGTAGGAGTTTTCTTTTTCGCACAATTTGAAACCTCTAATCATAACCTGGGGCAGGGTAGTTTCTCAGTTAATTCCAAATGTGTATTCGGTCGCAAGCTTTCACTTCATACACAAACATCCTTCTGAATCAAAAAATGGTGATGGTTCCCCATAAAATAGGATGTCTTTACCTCTCAAAAGAAATGCCCACTTAGTCAAAACCTACGAAGGAGACTTAAGAAAAACTGGGGCATCCCACTGACTATAGTCTCAAAATGAAAAAACAGTCAGGCAAAAATTAGGGATCAAAAAGAAGTCGCTACAAATCCTTGACAACGGAAAAATGTTGTAAAAAATGATTGCCTTCTCCAATAAACTTAAATTATCCGAATCATCACCAAAATGTCATTCCAGATTCAATTGGAATCCAAACGCGCAATTAACTGAATATAGGACTGGAGAACATCATGGAGAACATGTTGGGTACAAATAAACTTTGAGCCTTATCCTTTGTTTCTTAAACCGTGAATCAGGCCACGCTACAACCCTTTAAAAGTCCTAATTGAAGCATGGGTTAGTTCGAAAGCATATTGTTAAAAAAGGTATCCTGACTCCTGTAAGGCTTACTATAAATCATGAGTTGAATTCGTATTCTTACAAAATTTTGTTGCTTATTAAAAATGCATTTTCTCAAGACAAACATAAACTTTGCATTGTTTGAATATCGTTGTTTGCATATGGCTAATTGTTCGACAATGGAGAAATTCACACGACGAATATCCAATGAACGAAAACTCTCTCAAAATCACTTCAAATGGAAAAACACTTCCAATGGAAAAATAGTCAAGGGGGCATGAAATGTTATTGTCCAACTCATCAGTGACGGTCAAGTCAAGATTCCAAGAAATCTCTCATAAAGTCCTGAATAGCCAGGGGCAAGTCTCCATCTGAATCACTCGGGGCATTGAACATGAATTCCAATAAAGGGTCACGTACGACCAAGCAAACATTTTATGTTATGTCTACAAACAGTGACAACTCTCCATGCATACATAGTCATAAAATACTACGCATAAAAAAGACCCGCTAGGTTGACACGCCTAGGCAAAAATAAGGGCATCCCGGCGAACCAAAAGGTTCAGGCAAAAATTAGGGATATATATGCAAAAGATTGTACACCCGGAAAGTTGAAAACCTGAAAAGGCTGCTTGGGCAAAAAAGGGTATCCCGTTGGACTTAAAACCCGAAAGAGAGGTCCAAGCAAAAGTTAGTGATTAAAGCATATGACTATATCCTGTTATCTCATCATTTTGTCTATCATATTTGTCACTCTGATCAACGTTTACTAAGGACTCTGGGAGAGACAGAGTTCAAACTGTCCATAAATCCCCACAAGGCCAAATTCATGGATATCCCCATAGAATCACTTCAATAAGATTATCCCTAAAGAGACAGATTCATGTAGTCCCCAGCCAAAGTTTCAATCTCTCAAAAACCCTCTCCCCAGCTGAGTTGGTCTTAGAAAGAAGCCTTGTGGAGTTCTACCAAAAGAAGTCACTTCCCTAGAATGTCGTCAAAATATTCTCTTTAACCGGGTTTATTTTCCGAACAAACTAAAAATTCCCCAGCTCGAGTTTACCTCTCAGACTAATATCAAGGTACCAAAACCCCTAATCCCCGGCAAAATCATTACAATCCTCAACGGAGTCGTCACTATCACCGAAAGTTGATGCGAAGCCTGGAATCCGATTAGATAACAATTCAACTTCATCCTTTCAAGCAAGTTACTATGAAGCCTGGACCCGACTAGATACTAGTTCAACTTCATCCCATCCAAACAAATTACTGTGAAACCTGGACCCGACCAGATAACAGTTTGAGTTGCTGAAACCTGGACCCGACCAGATAACTGTAAATCTCAATTTTAAGTTACTAAAGCCTGGATCCGACCAGATATTAGTTTAACTTCTTCAAATTACCGAAACCTGGACCTCACCAGATAACAGTAAATCTCAATTTTAAGTTACAAAAGCCTGGACCCGACCAGATATTAGTTTAACTTCTTCAAATTACTGAAACCTGAACCCGACCAGATAACAGTAAATCTCAATTTTAAGTTACTAAAGCCTGGACCCGGTCAGATATTAGTTTAACTTCTTCAAATTACTGAAACTTGGACCCGACTAGATAACAGTAAATCTCAATTTTAAGTTACTAAAGCCTAGATTCGACCAGATATTAGTTTAACTTCTTCAAATTACTAAAACCTGGACCCGACCAGATAACAGTAAATCTAAATTTTAAGTTACTAAAGCTTAGACCCGACCAGATATTAGTTTAACTTCTTCAAATTACTGAAACCTGGACCCGACCAGATAACAGTAAATCTCAATTTTAAGTTACTAAAGCTTGGACCCGACCGAATAATAGTTTAACTTCTTCAATTTCTGAAACCTGGACCCGACCAGATAACAGTTTGAGTTGCTGAAACCTGGACCCGACTAGATAACAGTAAATCTCAATTTTAAGTTACTAAAGCCTGAACCCGATTGGATAATAGTTTAACTTTTTCAATTGCTGAAACCTGGACCCGACCAGATAACAATTTGAGTTGCTGAAACCTGGACCCGACCAGATAACAGTAAATCTCAATTTTAAGTTACTAAAGCCTGGACCTGATAGGATAATAGTTTAACTTCCTCAATTGCTGAAACCTGGAGCCGAGCAGATAATAGTTAACTTCTTCAAATTGCTAACAAAATTCCTCTTCCCCAGTAGAGTTTACCACTATCCCCAGTGAGTTACTGCAAAGCCTGGGATCCGATCAGATAATAGTTAACTTCTTTATCCCTAACAAGTTATTATGAAGCCTAGAATCCGACCAGATAACAACTAAACTTTCTTCCTCTCTAATCAAGAGATAACTCCTCAGTAGAGCAATGTACAACTAAAACTCCTAAACTCTATTCCCCGAGCAGAAATCAACATTCCTCGCAGAGTTTCCTCAAGCAAAGTCAATGTTCCCCAGAGGAGTTATCCTCAACAAAACAGGAATCCCCCAGCGGAAGCATTCTAAAACAAAGTTTGAAAATACACATACTCTTCATTTCCAAGCAACAGTCCGAGATTTAGTTTCCCAATACTCCCCAGCATTTGTCAAGGATTTATTTTCCTAGACAAAGATACATTTCAATAACATTCATTTATCATATTACATACATGACAAATGAATACAGTATAATCTCATTTATTTTGAGAACATCATTACACCATGCATACATCTGCATGCAACTAACCCTTTTCCTTACAGGAAAAATCATTCATCAATCAACAAAGACCTCTTCTGGTTTTGATTTATTTCTTCCAGATTAAAGACAGGCGAACAAAGACCTCTTCTGGTTATATTTATTTCTTCCAGTTAAAGACAGGCGAAACAAAGACCTCTTTTGGTTTAGATTTATTTCTTCCATATTAAAGACAGACGAACGAAGACCTCTTCTTGTTAGATTTATTTTTTCCAGTTAAAGACAGACGAGACAAAGACCTCTCCTAGTTAGATTTTTTTCTTCCAGATTTAAATACAAGTGAATCAAAGACCTCTTCTGGTTAGATTTATTTCTTCTAGTTAAAGATATGCGAAACAAAGACCTCTTCTGGTTAGATTTATTTCTTCCAGATTAAAGACAGGCGAACAAAGACCTCTTCTGATTAGATTCATTTCTTCCAGTTAAATATAGGCAATCAACAGACCTCTTCTGGTTAGGATTATTTCCCCAGTGAAGTCACCAAACAACAAACCTCTTCTGGTTAGATTTATCTCTTCCAGTTAAAAACAGGCAAAAGACATCTATTGTTTCAGTATAAATCGACCAAAGATTTATTCTGATACTTCTTCCAATTTCTACCAACAGTCACTATAGATGGCATCTTTAAGCCCATATCCGACAACTCTTCATCATTTCTCCAAATTGCATCTCTACGCCCATTCCTGATGCAATCAACACACCATCGAGTGCAAATTTATGGGCACTCTAGTGTTCAATCATCTTTCACCTTCAAGTTACGAATGGAGGATCCGCCAATATGAATCTTTAGGTTTAAGAAGATTGAATAGGGGTAGCTGTTGTACCCCAAAATTTGCCCTCTCTTTTCTCAATACATTTCTCACAAGATCTTCAATGGCTCAAGCTCGCAACACTGATACATCAAATTAGAGTTTAAGTTTTCATAAGGGCAATTGGACTTTTAATGCCTCAAAAGAATTTTGTGGATCATTATGGACCTTCAAGAATGCTCATGACAAGTTTCAAGCCTTGGATTACCAAAATTGCTCAGTCAATTGATCAGGTGACCTAAAATAAGTTGCATTGATGAAAAAGTCAACAGTATACTGAAAAGTCAAACTTTGACTTTTTGACCAAATTTGAGTTTCAAAGATCAAATTCATCGAGACATTCAAGAATATCAAGCTTGATCATCAAGAAGTCAAGAAAGTCAAAATTCAATGTGAAAAGTCAAAATTTTCAAGACTCAGAAATTTTTCTAAGTGTTTTTATACATGATAATTTCACTACTTCATGCCAATTTTTCACAAAGATGCATGATGATTCAAAGGAAACTTTCAACATGAAAGTTGTAGATATTGATGAATTCTACAACTTTGTATTATAGGGCTGATGTCTAAAAATGCTTAGATTTGAAGATACAAGCCCATAAAGTCATATGACATTTTCATTAACACTTAGAGAAATTTCTAACAGATTTTGGTCAGGTCTCAAACCAAAATAGCCATAACATGTGATTCAAAATCTGAGTTGTTTCAAGTCTCAAACCTTCTCTATAAATAGATAGGCCAGTTGCAAGAGAAAGAGGAGAAAAAAGAGAGAGAAAATTCAGAAGTTTGTTGTGTAAAAGCCCTCAAAAATTCCTGCACTCTCAAAAAAATCAGAATTATCCACAAAACCCCCATTGTTGAGCTTTGAGGTCCAAATCCTTGAAATTCTCACTCCTTGCAAGTTTTGTCCAATCAAACCATCCAAACACTCCACATACATAATATAGAAGTTGTTTAAACACAAGAACAACTTCTGTAAGATCACTATCATTACTGCCCAAGCTCAAAAACAGCCAATACAACAACTCAAACTCAAAGCAAATTTTAGTTTCAAGGTAAGTTTTCTTGATTTTTGAACTCTTTATACAAACATAATTAGTGGTTCATTTGTGAAGATAAAATGTAGATATCATTGCCTTGAAGCTAAACATATGCTTCCTTTTCATTTTCACTGACCATGTGTCGAGAACTAACTTTTACATATAGCAAAGCAGTGATAAAAGCAAAAAACAACAGTATGAGTCGACACGAAATGTTATGAGTCGACACATATCATGTTCAAAATAGGTTATGAGTCGACACGGAACACGTAAATTGACACAAAACGGAAATGAGTCGATACGAAACCAGTATGCGTCGACTCATACTGAGTTGTTTTGACTTCCAGGAGCAAGAAATGATTATGAGCCAATACATGAGTCAATACATGAGCCAATACGAAACATATATGAGCCAATACATAAGCTCATTTGTCAATACATAAAACAATTTTTTATCTTTTTTATATTTTTTCTTTATATTTTTATTATTATTATTTTCATATAAAAAATTTAAAAAAATATTTTATTTAATATTTATATGTGTGCATACACTTTTGTTTTATTTCTTTTCTAACCTAAAAAAAGGGACAAAAACACTTTCTTATTAAAATCAATTTCTTTTCTTAAAATTAATTTAATATTTAGACTTAGGTTTTATTTCTATTTGTTTCTTTTGATTAAATTAATTTAGATATTAGGATTTTAATTAATTTATTTTCAAAATCAATTAGAACCTTTTTTCATAAAAACCATAAAAACAATTTCTCTTCTCTTTATATTTCTTTATACATTTTATTATTTTGCACTATAATTATGTAATTATCAAAGCCTTGTAATAGTAAATTAGGTTTATTTGCTTTCATCTCCCCATTTGTAAATTTTTACCCCCATCCCTAAATGATGTAATAGCGTAGGACTTTACATTTCTGTAATTTATCGCTTTCAAATATAAATGCTAGTAATTAGGGTGTGTATGGCAAGAATGAAATCAACAAGTAGACAAACCTAATTCAAGATAAAAATGAATGGAAAAAAACACTTGCACACTTGCACCTCTAGGGTAACCCACATTTTTTGCCTCGGATAAAAATAGTCATGTCCCTCGAACGTGGGATACTTTGGCAATGACCCTCGAATACAAGATCATAGTCTCTCGATGACCCTTAAATGTTGCCTTTGGTAAACGATCTTATAACCTTAAGACAAATTGATAAGGTATCCTACAATTTTGCTTTCTATGACTATACGATGACCCACGCTCATCCCTTCACATCCAATGATAGGGCTTCTTATCAATCAATGGTAAGATAACAATATCTAAAGGAGGAGGAAACGGACTAAGACTTTTTGAGTACGTAGAACTCTCGTAGTTGCTTGATCACAACCATTTTCAAAACATATTTCAAAAACACACCAACACTTTCAAATGAAATATTTTCAAAAGTCAACACTTTGTATGCATTTTTATAGAGACGAGAATCATTACAAAGTTCGCCTAAACAAAGGCACTTTTCAAAAATACTTTTAAAACTCATCACAAACACATTTCAAACAAATCATTTCAAAGTGAGCTAGCAACTAAGAGCCCATAGATAACTATAGATGAAAAGGGTGCTAACACCTTCCCTTTTCATAACCTACCCCTCGAACTCAAGAAAATATCTCAAAGGTCTTTCCTATTCTTTTCACCCTTTCCTTATTGGATAAAAGAAAATTCGGTGGCGACTCTTGCTATCCACAAAAATTGCGATAAAATGCAAAACACCCAAGTCAGTTCTCCCACTGTATTACAAACCTGCTCTTCGAGGAAAGGCTTCTCGTTCTCTGTTGCACCTTAAATTTTATCCCGAGTTTATCATTCACATTCATACATCGAATGTAATATTAATTCATCTTAGCACTACTTTGTTGCTTTAGTTAATTAACTAAAAGTCCATTTAGTTATTTGATTTTGTTACTAAAAATTAATTAGTTTTACCAATTAATTTTTCCTAACTTAATTAATTAACTTAATCAACTTTTAATTAACTAATTAAGTATCTATTTCATATTTCATTTGTTTCATTTAGCTCTGATACAGGTTTCTAATCCACTTGGACTTGATTCTTTATTTCACAAGATGTTTAGATTATTTCTCTGCTATCGTGGTTTTGTCTGTTTGTTGGGAATTTCATCTGATATAGGGATTATTATCCGACGCTTTGAGCTTTATTTGATGCTTTGAGTTTTATCTAACGCTTTAGGTTTCTCTGATACTGTTTGCTTGTGATTTATTTTCACATGATACTTGGTATATTCTTGGCTTATTACTCTGCTTGTGGTTTAGTCCAAAGGGATGAGAACGCTGTATTGACTTCTTTATGTCAAGTATTGACTTCTTATTTAGTCATACCTTCCTTACCTTAGACTTTTACCTTCGTGTACATAGGATAGTCTCTTCATCTAATCTTTTTCAAAATCTTCTTATTTTTTCAAATTTTAAACACTTTCATAATAAACCTCGACTATGTCGAGTGACTTTTCAAACTTCTTTTTCCTTAATCAAAACTAAAAAATGCTTAATAAATATGGTATATACAAATACGCCATGAGCCTAAACACATGTTGAGTACTTTGGATATGAGGCGCCTGACTCGACTATTCAAAAGACTCTATTGTCATATACTTTAGTATTGTACTTATCTCTAACACTTTCAAAAAGACTAAAAAACGTTCAACTCATTCAAACCTTTTTGTTCCCATGTGCATATTTTCCCTTTAAAACCTTTTTTCCATATTAGACATGATTCATTTATAATTGAGATGTTATTTCTCTATCCTTGTGGTTGTTGACTTTTCCACTTGAGTACTAGAGGTGTTCTCAAATTCTCCCTCATGTTGGTGCGTAGTCTTTCTTTCTTATACCTTGTGGGCGATTATATGAGTCCTCTCCTTAAAAATGACGACTTATCTCTTCTTTTAAAATCAATCAACACATTGTTTTGTTCTTTTCTAGAGAAACTATGAGTGCCCTGATCCCTTATTGTATGAAGGGGTACATAGGCACAAAGGTTCGCAACTGTGGCGGGCACAATAAGAAAAAACATTTCTTTTGTTTTTAAATATTCATCTGTTCCCTTTAGCAAGTTTAAGTTTTAGATACACACTTATGATTAGAAACAAACAAAGTGGATCTTGTGGAGTACCATAGATTCTTAGGGTGATAATACCTTCCCTTTGCATAACCGACCCCCATACCTTGATCTCTATTTCATTTTATTTTTGGGTTTTATTTGCTCTTTTCCTATTTTCCCTTTGGAAATAATAAAGTCTGGTGACGACTTTCATTGATATGAGTTAAGTCAAATAATGACTTAGTCTCAAATTTTTACCGCTACATTTCGCTACAGTCTGACAGCTTGGAGACTTCACTGGGGACTCTTTCCTAAATGGGTCAATCCTAGCTTTGTTTGTTTCTTTTTCTTTGTGTATTTATATATTTTCTCTACTTATTTTTTATTTATTGCTTTCCACTATTCATATATATGTTGTGATGGATTTTCTAGTTTTCCAGGTTGGGTGGGATGTTACTTTGAGGTAAAAGACCCACTACCCAAACCAATGTACACATAGGATTAGAGTGGATACTCATGTCGAATCTTGTGGCTCCTGGCACATAAGAGTTAGCATGAGACACCACGCCCATACGAGGCTCTCTTTGGGGTGTTATTGTCCTGCACGCCTGATGCACAAGACATAGTATTTTCACTGAGGACTCTCGAGTCTAGTTTTCCATTAGGGATCCCTATTTTGTACAAGACTAGAAACTACATGTGAGATGGGTGGGAATTTACATGAAAACATGCCTTCATTCTACCTAGTTTTCTCAGATTCAAAAAGACATTGTTGAACCTTTAAACCTATTATCATGTTTCAGTGCTTCGCATTACATGACATTACATATCATTTGTATCTTTTGCATCATGCATACGTCCGGGTTGTCCAGGATCTCATTCCTAGTTGTTTCTTTCTTCCAGTTATTTATTAATCGTCAAACTGATTCCTCGACACTTTGGATTTGAAGCATGTCTCAGAAAACCATGGAAGAACTTCAATGAGACCAAGAGTTGTTAAGAGACGAGGTCAACCAGCTCAAGGGCCAGATGAGACAAATCATGGAAATCCTGCAAGTCTTGTTGAAAAGAGAAGTTAACTCTCCACCTATCGCTACAATGCAAGTGGATGCTCTTCTAGACTTTTCCTTTGCTACTTCAGCTTAAGGTCAGCACCATTCAATGATTACTCATGTACCGATGTACAATCTGTCCCTGAAGGATCTTCCTCAACCTGTGTTTCCAAAGGTGGTAAGTGGTTATTTTGAATCAGTTCATAAGAGTCCAGTGTTCACCTCAAGGTTAGGCAAAAGAAGAGTTAATAAGACAATGATGCGATCTTTGCACAGAAAGAAGATTTTAAGTACTTGCAAGGGGAAGCCGTCTGATATGCCTTCCAAATCTCTACATCAGCAACCTTTGTTTGTTTCTCCCCGAGACAACATGAACCAGAATCAGAGTCGTAATGTAGGGAATATGGGTCAATTTGATCATATCCCTATGTTATATACTAAATTGTATCTTGAAATGGTGTAGAAGGTTTTGATTACAACTAGGCCTCTGATTCCTCGAAATCCTCTTCCATCCAAATTCAGATTTGAACTTCATTGTGAGTTCCATCAAAGCGGTGCAGGCCATGATTTGGAAATCTGCTCTACATTGAAGGCTAGAGTGCAAGAATTGGTGAATGTGAAGATTATCTCCTTCAAGGATATATATCCTATTGTTAACAATAATCCCTTTCCGGAGAATGACAAATGAAGCTTTATTCAGAGCCAACCTACCTCCTAAAGCCAGTGTTGGAAATCTACATAACTATTGTTGGTATGCTTTCAATTAAAACATTTTTGATGATGTAAGGAATTGTTTCAATTCCCAAACATTGGAGAAATAAGGAAGTTAATCCTTTTTCAACCTCTTTGAGCCTAAGAAGTTGGAGTTTCTTTCTATACAAAAAACCCGCAATCTTAACCTGGAGATGGGTAATTCTTAGTTAACTTGATTGTGCATTCAAATACAAGAGAAATCATTCAATACACCTTTCAATAAAAGTTATAATCAAGCTTTCCTTCTCACACATCAAAGAAGTGTCAAAGATGTCATTCAAATCAAAAGGAAATTATGGTTCTTCGTAATCATTAAGCAATGCAATAACTATCTTTCAAAAAATATAAGAATGAAAAATCAAAAGAAAAATCCCGCTAAGTCAAAAACCTATGAAGGAGACTTAGGCAAAAATTTGGGGCATCCTGTTGACTGTAATCTCAAATGAAACTGTTCAGGAAAAAGTTGGGGACAACAAATTCAAAAGAAAGAGGTATTCAAATCCTCAAAATTCTCCACCATAGTTGACAAAAGTCCTCAACAAAAATAACAAAATGTTGCAAGAAGATGTGTCTGCCTTCTCAAAAAATCCATTGGTTTCTGAGCCATCATCATTACTATTATCAGTGCTACAATTCCAAAATCTCTTGGAACCTAAATGCATAAGTATGAGTTAATTAAACGTAGGACTAAAGATCATGATGGATATTGGGTTGGGTATAAAAAAACTTTGAGCCTTTATTCTTTGTTTCATAACTGTGAACCAAACTGTGTTACAACCCTCAAAAGACCTAATTGAAGTTAAGTTTCTTTTGAAAGCATACTACGACAAGGTTGCGTAAGCTGACTCCTAAGATCTTTTGAAAATCATTTATCTTGGTATCTTACCTTTTATTTCTCTTTCACTTTGAATGTCTAAGCCGCCGTGTTTTCACCAGTGATTCATTTGCTACACATCAATAACATCATTATGAAAATGATTTCAAAACTTTTGCATGAACTTTGCATTAAAATTACCATGTTTGAATGAATGATTTTGCTTTCAAACAAGAATTCCTCATCAAGGAAGTTCAAACAATTGAGAAACTTGGTCAGTGATCCTATCAGAGGCAGGTTACTTCCAGATCCTATTGTGACTCAATTCAAGATTTGTTGCTCAGTGCAAGTTATTCTCAGGATTGGTTAGCCGGAAGTTATTTTTCAAGACTCATACCAGGGCAAGCTTTCCCCTCAGTTAATTCTAGAACAGAACCAATGATCAATTCATTCCCATAAACATCGACTGAAGCCATGATCAATTTATCCTCAACAACCAACTAGTCTGGGGAAATCCCCAAGCAACTCTCTTCAATCCTTCCTCAAAGGATTATCAGTTCAATACAGTTTATAAGTGTGATCGGTGGATCTGGAACTGACTGTTTAACGCTGGTTCGCGAAATGTCGCGGAAGCAAGAGTCGCCACCGTCTTTTATTTTCTCCAAATGGAAAGGACAAAAGCACAGAAAAATTCCTTAAAGAGATTGCTCTCGGTTCGGGAGGTAGATTATAGAAAGGGAAGGTGTTAGCACCCTTTCTATCCATGGTTATCCATGGGCTCTTAGATACTTGCTCATTGTGTTTTCAAAAATGGTTTGTTTGCTTTTCAATTGTGGGTTTTAAAAAGTTTCTTTGAAAAATTTCAGTTCGACTCGTACGTCAGAGTGTTTGAAAAAATTTGCTTTTGAAAGCTTTTGAAAATGTGTTGGTGAAAAGATGTTTTGATTTGTTTGAAATTAGAGCAAGTATCCTCGATAACCTACCTACCCTAAGGAATTCGTCTGTGTAAATGTCCTTAAAAGTAGTGCCATCCCACCATTGAGAGGTAGGTAGCACCACCGTTGGAGGTGTTCGGGTCAATTCGAGTTTTAGGGACATGGTGATCACCAGAGCAATGGGAAGACACCTTAGAAGCTACCCTCATGCCAGGTTCCCGGATCATGAGGACTTACTAAGACGTCCTCTACTCGACGATCACCTTTCGAAAGGCAACAGTGAGGCGTACCCTAGGGGTGGTGTGTGCGATTTGTGTCGTTTTTCAGTTATTTGTCTTGTCATGATTGTTGTGATCTACGCTTGATTTTATTTTTAAGGCCATACATTCTTTTCATGCTTTTTAACAGTTATAAAATTTGCGGGAAAATAAATCTACAACTATTACAAATGGCGCGGGTCCATATCGCCAAAATTAAACCGGACCCGATTTGACGGAAAATAAATAAAGCAATAAAATAAAAGTGCGAAAAGTATAAACTGTTACAACGCTTTGGGAGAATTACATAATTATAATAAACGATATAAAATAAATGCGCGAAATTAAATAATTAAACATGGGCGTTGGACCCTTTTGCAAAACTTAAAGTTAATGAAGAATTGAAATTAACAAATTAAAAGAAAATGTTTTTTTTAGTATTTTTGTATTTTGTTAAGATTTAAAAGAAAAAGAATTAATTTCAAATTTAAAATAAAACACTAAACCTAGTTCTAATTATTTATTAAGGAAAAACATATTGAATTTTTAACCTAATTTAAATCTAAGTTAATTTACATGCAAAATTTAATTATAGAAAATAAATAAAATAAACATTATTATTGTAAAAAAGGGAAATTAAAAGGAATCAAAATTAACAATTAAACCTAAATTCTATATTTTTTGGATTTTTAGTTATTAAAAGAATTAAAGTTAAAACCTATTTTACTAAATTTATTTACATGTTAATTATTTACAAAAAAAATAAATAAAATAAATATTTTATTATGTTAATCTTTTTTCTGATTTTTTTTGTGATGTTTTTATATTTTATGGCAATAATTAATTAAATTAAACAATCAAGAAAATAAAATAATAAATTAAATAAGACATAAGAAAAATAAAAAGAATGGCAAACCAGGGGGGGTAGTCCCAATATGGAGGTGTTGTCTCAGCAAATGGCCCAATAAGCCTTTGAAATTTATTGACTTTCTCAATCATGTGTGATGCATTGACTATGGTTTGTACGTGTTCTTCAGCTCTCAACCTTTAGATTGATCTCCAAGCGGACGTGGCATATTGATGATGGAGGGAATATGGTGCGTCCTGTACTAAGCGCTGCATGGGAAACGTTATGGAAAAATAATATGACAATTGTACAGACCTGGGATTCGAACCCAGGTCTTGGACGTGAACGCCTTCTTCGCTTGCCAACTGAACCATGTTAACGTGTTTGTTATATAATAAACGAATAAATATTATAAAAAGAAACGAAGGCGTTAGTGGAGGGCGCGCGAAAATTTAAATCAGCGAATCATAGTTGGCCACGCTTCATCATCTTCCCTGTTCCCTGAAACAAAACTCATTAAGCAACGGTTTTCATGGCGTTGCGTTAGGCAAGTTTATAAAAAATAGCGACTAGCGCTATGGGACCAATAAATTGGGCGCGAGTAGGGATTCCTCTTCGTCTCAACCTGCTTAGTCTAATGGTAATGGTCTTGAGGCGTAATTTTTCTTTGGGTGAAAAGCCCCAATCTCAAACTCTGCAAACCCTAATATTCAAACATGGCAGATTCGTATATATGGCACAAAAATGCAATTGAATGTGTTGGTTAGCATCAAAACATCATTATGAGCATGAATCAATAAAGAAATTTCACAAATAACGCTTAAATCATGATGTTCGAATGGCAATTTTCTTCTGTACAGTTTGAGATTGTCTTACCAATTCTTGAAGCTTTAGTTGATATTAGGGATTGGAATGTATTCAGGAGACCACAAGGAAACTATTGAGACAAGAATGGAGGCTTGAATCGACCTCTAGAGTGCTTTTCAGTTTTGCTTTTTTTTTGAGAAAAATCAAGTTTTACAATGGCTCTTTGGGCGCAGCTTTTAGTCTCTAAGGCTTAGGGTTGTATTCCTGATTATGTATAGAAGCAATTAGGTTAACAAATTTCAACAAAATCTCTTGTAATTATGGATTGAAGATTTGATTTTTTTTTCCATTATATTTTCAATCTTTTTCACATGGTTTTTGTGCAAATTATGATCAATTCAATCCAATTCTTCCTAATCAGCATGTGCACGAAATATTGACCTTGAAATGTGTACAAAAAGATTTGTTTGGTTCATTTAGATATTTTTCACACATTTAATTAATTTAAATGAATTAATATAAATAATAATTCAAATAAATAAATAAAAAATGAGAAAATACTTCCCTTTGGGCCAAGTGGTCGTGCATAGGCTTGGAATGATGAATCATGGAATAAAAATGGCCCATTAGCAATTTTAGACCATTTGAACCATTGTTGACTTTTCAAAATTCCCAAAAATTTCCCAACTTCCACAAGGCATAACTTGCTCAAATTTTAAGCTTTTCACATGTTCTTGGACATTTTGGAAAGTTCTTTGAGTCCTTTAACCAATGCCTTTGGTCCCATGTCATTTTGATTTACCAATCTCAAGTTATGGCCTTTGACTTAAAGTCCCTTTTTGTTGACTTTTGAAAATGACCTATAATGTTGAAATTGATAACTTTTTGTGAGAGCATTTCTTGGACTTGAAGTATGAAGATGAGTTGTAGGAAATGTCTTTCTCTTCAAAATGAGCTTTGGATGGAATTTTTCTGATAATCCATGTGAAAGTTATGCCCTGGTCAATTTCAGTTGACTTTTTCAGCTGTCCAAATATAGTAACTTTTGCACCTTTGATGATTTCTGAGCCAAATTTTGAGAATCATGATCAAGCATTGATCAAATGATGTTTGTGGCTTCAAAATGATATGTTGACCAAAAATTTGAACTTTTGACTGTCAAATGACCATTTTGCCCCTACAGTTGACTGTAGTGCAATTTAGGGTTTTGACTGTGCAATTTTGTGCTGAATGCCTTGAAATTTGGTATGAGGATGCTTGACCACATTGTAGCGATAAAAAAAATGTAGCGGGGTAAATCGGAGATCGAATTATTGATTAATTCGTCTCGCAAAAGCAAGAGTCGCCACCGCGCTTTATTGTTTACAAAGGAAAAGGGAAAAGAGCGAAATAAAACCCTAATTATGCAATGTAAATAAAAATACAAATACAAAGCGTTTTTGAAAAGAGATCGAGAGTTCGGGGGTTGGTTATACAATGGGAAGGTATTAGCACCCAATGCATCTATAGTACTCTATAGGAACCTTTTGAAATATCTGTTTTATTTAAAATTGATCGCTTGATTTGAAAATAAATCGTTTTGGCCGAAAAAGGGATACGGACGGGTTTTTGAAAATACGACAACCTAACGTTTGAAGTTTTGACTTAAAAGGTGTGAGTTTTGGAGAAATCGGATATTTGGAAAAGTTATCCTAAGTTTCAATGAAATGAGAGTATTCGCTCGATCGTTTTTGAGGACATGAAGTCAACAAAAATTAGACAATTCCCTTTGGATTGACGCAAACAGAATAATCAAGTAAATGCGAGATATTTAAACAGAAAATGATACACAACAATTAAATGTGAACATGCATTTTATGTGATTTTTTTTGTTTAATATGCGAAAAGAAAAAGTTTTAATTGGTTTTCATTTTTTACGCATTTTTAATAATAAAAGGTAATGAGAATTAATAGAAATGTTTTTAATGTTTTTATATATTTCTATTTTTTATGTTTTTATTATATTGGTACTTAATCAAAATGAGGGGAATAAAATAAAATGCCTTTTAGTTTTCTCATTTTATGTTTTTTTAGAGATATTAAATATTTTCTTTGAATTAAATCAAACCGTGAATTTAAAATGACTTAGAAATAAGGAAGGTTATTCAAAACTTAAATTTAAACTAAATGATATTGGATAAAATATTTATTTGTCTAAATAAAACTATATTTATTCCTAAGAAACTAACTAATCAAAATTAAATAAATTAAGAAGAAGAAATAAAATTAAACTAATAATCTATAAAGAAAAAGGGTGTGAATTAGTAATGGGCTTTTAGTGTAAGAAAAGAAATGGGTTGGGTTGAGGAGATGGAGCGGGTCGTGGGTTAAAGGGGGTCCAAGGGATTAAATTGAGATTAGGGTTGTGTTTGTTTGATAAAGGGATTTAGGGTTTGGTTTAAGGCAGAACGGCGCCTCTCTCACGATCTTCATCTCTCTCTTGCGCAGCTTCTTCGCTTCTTCGCCTCCAACGCCGATGTTTCCAGGTTCCGGCCACCCACACCAAGTCTCTCTTCCCTCCATTGTTGACGCGGCGGCTTCGAGCGGAGACGGTAATGACCAACGCTTTCGTTAATGCTAATGTTGATTCAATTCGCGTATAAACCTTATAGTTTCGTTGTTGATTTTACAATTTCTTAGTGACTTTAAGGTTTCTTGGTTGATTCTGACTAGGTTACCATTTTTACTTTCCATGTTGATTTGAATGGCATTTTAAGGAATGAGAATGAAGAAGGCGTTACCTAGATGGAGAAGGAGGAGGGCTTGGGGTGATGGAGGCCGGACAGCAGGGAGACAGCAGGCGCGCACAGTGGTGAACGGTATTCGCGATTTCCTTCCTTTTGCTTGAATGCTACTGTGTTTGCTTGTTGCCCAATGATGTGTACACGGAGGGCCTCAACGATTTGCCTTGAAATGCTTTGGATATTTTGAGAATTGGATGATAACTCTCTCTTCTTCTTGAATGCTGTTGCCTAATGGTGGGTTTATCGCCTATGATGAATGAATTTTCTGAGGCTAGGGAATGGGTTTGAAAGCTTGAACTTGTAAAAGGTTTTGTCAGGTTTTTGTATGTAGGCCTTTACAGTAGGGATATCGTTTTTACTGGTATGAGGATTGAGCTATGTTTTATGGTTCTTGACAGCATGTTAAGGCATTGGTTGTTTATGATGATGGGTGGTGTTGACAGTGGGATAGTGATATTGGCTATAGGGGGCTCAATCAGTTGGTAATGTTTTGTATGGTCTGAAAAAATCGTTTTCTCAGTGATTATGCAGGTTTTGACATGGTGAACTGGTTTTCGGTTAGGTTGGACAGGGCTAAAGTTTTTACTGATGTGAGGCCATTGCAGGTTTTTGTTGGTTTGGTGATGGCTATTTTGAATGATTGTTCTACAGGTTTTTGAAAATGGTTTGAGGTTATGAAAATGGTTTTTGGTTATGTGTTTGCTGACTTTGTATATTTTTTCTCTTATGCTGCTTTTGTGTAGATAATCCCTTGTTGCTCTTTTGTTGTAATATAACAGTTCTCCTCTCTTCTCTTGCGCTACAGGCCAGGAACTTTGAAACAAATCTCTTGGGATCTCCCTGAGCATTCTGCACTACTGTCCACTCAGTTTGCCTTTATTCTTCTTCTGTGCTATTATACTTACTGGCTATATTTCTTAGTTTGTTTTGTATATCTCTTTCTGCCTAAGCTAAGCCTGCAAATCCCACACTTCTCCCTCTCTTTTTCTCTCTCAGAATGGCTTTGACAAAAGTGTGATAAGCTGTCTATTTTCTGAAAATGCAGTGGCTGGAAAATGATGAAAGAAAAAGGAAATTTTTTGCTTGCAAGAATAGTCAAACTGCATATTTGTTTTTAAATCAAATGTTGTCTGCTTCTTGATGTATAGACCACGTTAAAAGGGGGCATGCTTGCATATGGTTACTACATATTTGCTTATGCTGTATGCTGTATGTTTTGAAATTATATTTGGGATTAAAACTAATGTGGTTAGCTTAAGTATGCAGTTTTTTTGGAAAACAATTTATGCATATGTTTTGAAATCCTTTTCCTTTTTTGTGAACCGGGAGTAATCCCGTGATTTGCAAAAAATAATAACTGATTCCGGCCATTACATTTAATGATGAACATTTAAAATTTATTTTCTGCATTTAATTATTTATTTGAATTCTAATTCTTTTCTTTTAATTGTGCAGGTAAAATTAAATGAGCGGACACGCATTGGATTGGAAACTTTAGAATTAAGATAGACTAGTTTATTTCATTTTAACTTTGACAATTCATTATTGTAATTTATTGCAATATATACAATATTTACAAAATAACTTGTACCAAAAAAAATGAATAAAAGAAACTATTTGTCTATTAATTCTTCTTCTTTATTTATTTATCGTTTATTATTTTATCCAAACGAATAATAATTGAAAACAAATCTCCAATTACCTACATTCAAAATAATAAACAGATAAATAATAATTATCATTGACCAACTAATATCTTCGATTATTTAATCCATCATTCTCAACTAAATTATAATAATTAAAATAGGATTTCAATTATTTAATCTAGAACGACGAACGATTAAACAGTCGTTATTGGCGAATGAATTTCCTCAAATGCTTATTTATATTATTCATAACCTTTAAATTATAGAATAACTAAGAATAAATTCTAGTTACTTAAATTTAAAAATAATGAGTAAATAAATAAAACGTCCGCACAATTAATGCGCCTCTTCTCTGATGTTCATTTTATTATCCCTACATCTTTAAACTAAATAATAATCAAAAAATGAAATTTCAATTATTCAAGTTTTAGATAATGGATAATTAATAAACATCATTTTTGCACGAATCGATTAAATGATTCAATGTTCAGCATAAATAGCTCTTGGCCCGAAAAAGTCATGAAATTTAAAATCGATGGATCAAAACAAATGTAATGTAAGGATGCGGATAGGAGATGACGTCTTAGGTCAAAATTTGGGGTACAACAGCTGCCCCTATTTAAGTTTCTTCTATCCGGAGATATGAAGATTAAAATCTTCGTGTCGACGAGATTGAAGGTACTTAAATACATAATTACGCAAATTTTGTCCTAAGATGTCGTCATCAGGCGGTGGTAAGAATGCAACGATCTAACTCACAGAGAAAGATACTGTGAAACGAGACAATGTTGAGGGAATCGAACGTCAACAAAACACAAAGACATGAGTTATACGCTACTGGGAGAACGAGCTATCGACTTCAAACGACAGACTCCTGACAGCGAATAAAACTGAGGGAATACGACCTCTAACCCTAACAAAGAGAGCATCTTGCATAGGCCATAACAGATTATTGATCCAAATAGTGAATTCGCAACTCAAGGTCGACGGTAGACAGGGAGTATCGAATCGCTGATAACTGGTTACCGACTTCTGGAGGTGTAGATTCGTACCAGACTTCTCTGCGAGATTTCAGAGGTATACTCATTAATGCTGAGGTGATAAGACTGTAGATACGAAGGTTGTTCAAATAAAGAAAATTGCCAGCTGTTGGCGTCCAAAGAAAATACCGATAACAAACAAGTTGCTCAAATAAAGAAGCTGCCGCTTGCTGTCGTCCAAAGAAAATACCGATAACGAACAAGTTGCTCAAATAAAGAAGCTACCACTTGCTGTTTTCCGAAGAATAATAACGTACTGGTAACACGTACTGGTAACTCATGAAGAGTTTGCTGCTTGTCGCTTTCAAAAAGAGTAAATGACGCACTAGTAGTTCATGAAGAACTGCTGCTCGGCGCTTCCCAAAAAGGATAAAATGACGATGACGCACTAGTAGCTCATGAAGAACTGCTGCTCGGCGCTTTCACAAAGTCATAACCGACGCACTAGTAGCTCATGAAGAACTGCTGCTCGGTGCTTTCCAACGGAATAAAATGACGCACTAGTAGCTCGTGAAGAACTGCTGCTTGGCGCTTTCTGAAAGCTAAAATAACGCACTAGTAGCCCATGAAGAACTACTGCTCGGCGCTTGTTGAAGATAGCAACGTACAAGTTGCTCGTGAAGAGCTACCGCTTGTCGTTTTCCGACATAATTCAGAGGGGAACTGCGATGATATTGGCAGAGAATAAAACTCTTCATCAAAGAGAACCCTGAATCAAACCTTCCCGAGGAGATCACATATTTAAAACGTGCAAAATAAATGCACCAACCGTCTAGGTCGCAATTTCGCTGGGGAAAAACACTGAGGTAGCCTATGCAAGAGGCAACAACTTCATTCAGGAATAACCAGAGAGAAAACAGTCAAACAAGACTCCTCCCAATGAGAAAGTAAATCGATTGGGGAAATTATCCTATCGAGGAATGGACAAAGTAAGCTGAATCAAAAATCCTCCACGAGGATTAGCTCGGTTGGGGAGTTAGAAAGGAGGCGTACTTTATGCTTAAGCTGACACCCTATTTGGAAGGATCAAATACGTTATTTGAAAAGGACACAACTAAGGTGTACGAATTTAATGACATTAACAAATACAACTGTGTGTGCATGATGCGAGTGTGGATGAATAAATGAATGTCATGTATATGCTGACAAAACAGACAGATGGGATATCTTGGAGATAATAAGGTGTCACAGCAACGTAAATGCTCGGCCACTCTTGAAAAGATGGAAGATAAACGGAATACGAAGCAACGTCGGAAGATGTCACGCTACAAGGCCCAAGTCTTCTGAAGAGACGAACAAACAAATCCAATCTTCTAGCACCAATAAACCACTGGCATAAGACGAAGTGTACCGCACTTCAAAATCTCCCAAACAAAGGTAGCTAAAACCACATTTAACTGGAACAACTGGGGAATCACCAAGTTTAGCACCACCATAACTAAGCATGTACACAGCCAACACTTAATGACGATTTTGAAAGAAAACAAATTCATCATGCAAGTAAAAATTACTGTACTGTTTTGCATTTCACGGCTTGACCATTTTCGGAACGACTGTTAACATTCCTTTCATTATTCACGACACATTTTAGAAATAAGAATATTTTAAATAAATTTGTTTCAAGTATTTCCATAAAATATTAAAATTTTGCCCACAAAAGGTAAATGCTCAAATTTCATTAATAAGATAGTAGTTCGCTAACAATGCGACTCCAATGGTTTACAAAAGTTTGGGGAAATAGTATGTGAAGTAAAAGGTCATACAAAAACAATGATCACTATTCTCCCTAACAACTTTGAATTCCAGAATATGTTCAGATGCCAAGACTGGTTTGACCAGGAATTTGCCTAAGCGAAATACTTCTTGACTGCATCGGCGTTCAGGGGACGCGGGAGGTCTTCGCCATCCATATTGGCGAGAATCATGGCACCTCCGGAGAAAACTTTCTTAACAACAAACGGTCCTTCATAGTTCGGAGCCCATTTGCCCCTAGAATCGGGTTGGAAAGATAATATCTTCTTGAGCACGAGGTCACCTTCTCTGAACTCGCGCGGCCGAACCTTCTTATCAAAAGCCTTCTTCATTCTTTGCTGATACAACTGACCGTGACACAAAGCCATTAATCTCTTTTCTTCGATTAAATTCAACTGATCGTACCTACTTTGACACCATTCGGCCTCGGAAAGCTTGGCTTCCATCAACACTCTCAGAGACGGAATTTCAACCTCCACGGGGAGTACTGCTTCCATACCATAAACTAGGGAGAAAGGAGTCACGCCTATTGAAGTTCGAACTGAAGTACGATACCCGTGTAAAGCAAACGGAAGCATTTCATGCCAGTCCTTATAAGTTACCACCATCTTCTGGACGATCTTCTTGATATTCTTGTTAGCAGCTTCAACAGCCCCATTCATCTTCGGCCTGTAAGGAGAGGAATTATGATGCTCGATTTTGAACTCTTCACAAAGCTCCTTCATCATCTTGTTATTCAAATTCGACCCATTGTCAGTGATGATCTTACTCGGGATACCATACCGACAAATAATCTGATTCTTGATAAATCTGACTACCACCTGTCTGGTTACATTAGCATAAGATGCGGCTTCCACCCACTTAGTAAAATAATCGATCGCTACCAAGATGAAACGATGACCATTTGAAGCTTTGGGTTCAATCATCCCAATCATATCAATGCCCCACATGGAGAAAGGCCAAGGTGAAGATATAACATTGAGGAGGGTCGGCGGTACGTGCATCCTGTCCGCATAAATCTGGCATTTATGACACTTCTTCACATACTTGCAGCAATCAGACTCCATGGTCATCCAGTAGTAACCAGCTCTCAACATCTTTCTAGCCATTGCGTGTCCATTGGCATGAGTGCCAAAGGACCCTTCATGCACCTCTTGCATCAGCATGTCTGCTTCACGTCTGTCTACACATCTGAGCAAGACCATGTCGTAATTCCTCTTATACAACACTTCTTCGTTGAGAAAGAAACTGCTTGCTACTCTTCTCAACGTCTTCCTATCTTTGTTGGATGCCCCAGGCGGGTACTCTTGAGTTTGAAGAACACGTTTGATGTCATAGAACCAAGGTTTGTCGTCGGTGACCTCTTCTACTGCGAACACATGAGCAGGTCGGTCGAGGCGCATAACTCGGATTGTAGGCACGTCGTTCCAATCATTCACTCGAAACATTGAAGACAAAGTAGCCAAAGCATCAGCCATTTGATTCTCATCCCTAGGGATGTGATGTAATTCCACCTTGTTGAAGAAGGTTAACAACCTTCTAGCATAGTCTCTGTACGGGATCAAACCAGGATGACGAGTTTCCCATTCTCCTTTGATTTGATTAATCACCAATGCCGAATCTCCGTAAATATCCAGAATCTTAATCCTCAGGTCCACTGCTTCTTCGAGACCCATAATACACGCTTCATACTCCGCCATGTTGTTCGTACAGTCAAACTTCAGTCTTGCCGTGAACGGGATATGGGTATCTCGGGGAGTAACGATGATTGCCCCAATTCCATTTCCATAGGAATTCACAGCTCCGTCAAATATTAAACCCCAACGGGATTCAGGATCAGGTCCTTCTTCAGGTAACGGCTCTTCACAATCTTTGGCCTTTAAGTACATAACATCTTCATCGGGGAAGTCAAACTTGATGGACTGATAGTCTTCAATTGGTTGGTGAGCCAAATGATCGGCCAAAATACTCCCTTTGATCGCTTTCTGAGTGTGATACTCAATGTCATACTCAGATAACAACATCTGCCAACGGGCTATCCTTCCAGATAAGGCGGGCTTCTCAAAGATATACTTGATTGGGTCCATTTTGGAGATCAACCAAGTAGTGTGATTAATCATATACTGGCGCAGACGGCGAGCAGCCCAAGCTAAAGCACAACAGGTTTTCTCAAGCAATGAGTATCGAGACTCACAGTCTGTGAATTTCTTACTCAGATAATATACAGCGTGCTCCTTTCTTCCAGTCTCGTCCTGCTGACCAAGCACACATCCCATGGAGTCCTCTAATATGGTCAAATACATGATCAATGGCCTTCCTTCCACCGGAGGAATCAAAATGGGAGGCTCGAGCAAATATTCTTTGATACTATCGAAAGCTTTCTGACAGTCCTCCGTCCACACGCATCCCTGGTTTTTGCGGAGAAGCTTAAAAATCGGCCCACAAGTAGCAGTCATGTGAGATATGAACCTAGAAATGTAGTTCAGTCTCCCAAGGAATCCTCTTACTTGTTTTTCCGTCTTGGGTGCGGGCATTTCCCGAATAGCTTTGACTTTATCGGGATCCACTTCAATACCTTTCTGACTGACAATGAAACCTAAAAGTCTTCCAGAACGAACACCAAAAGTGCACTTGTTGGGATTCAGACGGAGTTTGTACTTCCTCAAACGCTGGAATAGCTTTAACAAATGCTCCAAGTGATCTTCTTCAGTCTGTGATTTGGCAATCATATCATCCACGTACACTTCGATCTCCTTATGCATCATGTCGTGGAACAAAGCAGTCATGGCCCTTTGGTACGTTGCACCAGCGTTCCTCAAACCAAACGGCATAACCCGATAACAGAAAGTTCCCCACGGTGTAATGAAAGCGGTCTTTTCCATATCTTCCGGCGCCATCTTGATTTGATTGTAGCCAGAGAAACCATCCATGAAAGAAAAGACTTTGAACTTGGCAGTACTGTCGACCAATACATCAATATGAGGTAATGGGAAATCATCTTTCGGACTAGCTCTGTTCAGATCTCTGTAGTCTACACACATCCGAACCTTACCATCCTTCTTAGCAACAGGTACGATGTTGGCTAACCACTGAGGATAGACCGACGTCACAAGAAAACCTGCGTTGATCTGCTTCTGAACCTCTTCTTTAATCTTGTCGGCCATGTCAGGACGAGTCCTTCTCAACTTCTGCTTGACCGGTGGACATTCAGGTTTCAACGGTAAACGATGCTCCACAATGTCGTTGTCCAACCCTGGCATATCTTGGTAAGACCACGCAAACACATCAACATACTCTCTGAGAAGCTCCAACATCTTCTCCTTAACTTCCGGGATAAGCAAAGCTCCGACTTTGACTTCCTTTCTATCCTCTTCATCACCCAAGTTGACCAACTCTACAGGTTCTTCAAATGGTTGAATGACCTTCTCATCTTGCTCAATCAAACGGGAAATCTCAACAGGAACCTCTTCATCATCCTCTCCTTCGGCTCTGAACACAGGGAATTCAAAGTTGGGAGAGGGCATAGGATCATTGTTTTCGATGGTTAAGTCATGAAGTAATCTGCACACATGATTATGCTTTATTTTAGAAATCGATTTGTGCAAATAAAACAAAATGCTCTTAATCAATTTTCATTATTATTTCCCAAAAAATGAAAAATAAAACAGCAGTGGACAAAATAACATTTTTATTCATTAAAGAGGAAATACTTGAAACAACAAGCCCAGACATTTCTCTTTTGCCTTGGGCAGAGCAAAAGGAGTTATTTTTCATAGCCCGACACAAAATACGTTTCGCCTTGGGCAGAGCGATTTTTTTTTTAAAAGAAAAATGAACAAAACATTACTCGGAAACGTGCATAACCACAGGAATATCAACAGCTATCCAGTTTTGGCAAGCCAATCCAGGCGTCACAAACACGGGCAAATCCTCCTCGGAATCATCATCTATGACAGCATCAACCTCAGGATGTACAAACCCTGCACTCCGAAAGACCTCTTGAATTGGACGAACAAACACCTCTTTCTTGACCCTTGCAGCTATTGGATGAAAACCCAAACCTTCCCCAGACTTGTTCTCGGGTAACATCAACACCTGGCCCCATCCTTCGGCCGAACCACTCTCCACTACTCGCCGTGCATCCTCAAAAGAAGAGATGGATGCCCCCTGCTTCTTCACGGTATCCTTAGCAACAGATAGGCCCTGAAACTGGGTCCCGACGTCCTCGTCAGCATCAATAAAAGAAAACGATGATAAATGACTTACCACCATGGCCTGCTCTCCCCCAATCATCACTAGCTTCCCATGCCTCACAAATTTTAATCTCTGATGGAGCGTGGAGGTGACTGCCCCGGCATCATGGATCCAGGGACGGCCCAATAAACAACTATAAGCAGCACGGATGTCCATCACTTGGAAAGTGATTTGAAAAGTGTGGGGGCCAATCACTATGGGAAGATCCACTTCACCGATAACCGTCTTCCTGGAACCGTCAAAGGCTTTAACAATTACTCCGCTAGGCCTCATAGGAGCACCTGGATATGAAAGTCGAGACAACGTGGTCTTGGGCATCACATTCAATGACGAGCCGGTATCCACTAACACGCTTGATAAGGTATCGTTCCCACAACTTACTGAAATGTGCAGAGCCATATTATGGTTTCTCCCCTCCTCCGGGAGTTCTTCATCACTGAAACCCAAGTTGTTACACGAGGTTATATTCCCCACAATCCCGTCAAACTGATCAACTGTCACATCATGGTCTACGAACGCCTGGTCCAACACTTTCATCAAGGCTTCTCTGTGTGCCCCAGAATCTCTCAATAAGGCAAGCAAGGAAATCTTGGAAGGTGTTTGCAGAAGCTGGTCCACAATTTTATACTCGCTTCTTTTGATAAGCTTTAAGATCTCATCTTCTTCAGGGTGAGGGATAGGTCCCCTGGATCGACCCATCTCAACCCTTGGTTCATTTCTTACAGGAATCTCCGCCGGCATGGGCCTCTTTACTTGAACTTCTGGTCTTCTTGTCGGTACCGCGGCAAAAACACGCCCACTTCTTGTCACTCTACTTACCTCGGCAATATTAACGAAAGACGGTCTAGTTGGTATGGGGACCTCTACCCCATTCTCGATCATGGTGGCGTTATACTTGTACGGCACGGCTTGGTCTGAGCTATAAGGCACAGGGCCAGGTGGATAAATAATCAAAGGATCAGCAGACGCAGTCTGGCTGTTGTAAGCAATCTCTACTGATTCTGGTAAATTAAACTGTGGGGTTATCACATTCACTTCATCTTCAGGATTTCGGTCATAGGTAATAGTAATAATTCTCTGATCTAGCAACTTCTGAATGTCCTCCTTCACAATAGGACAATCCTCTTCTCTTGAACAAAACTGGCAAACGTCATAGTCATGTTGGTGCCTAACAAAGGCAAGTCTTCTCAAACTTTGGTGTAACCTGATCAATGATTCTCTGATGTGCTCGACTTGGAAAACTCGGAACTTCCCCGGGCAACCCTCCACCATATTCACAGAAGCTGCCCCATGTCGGGGCAAAGGGTTATCTCTGACATTTGGATTCACATCCTTAAAAGACAAGATGCCATGCTTAATTAATCTCTGCACATCCGCCTTCAACGCAAAGCAATTCTCAAGGTTGTGCCCCGGTGACCCTTGATGATATTCACAGAATTGATCCGCCTTATACCACGGGGAAGCACTGTTCGGTGCGACAGGAGGTGGTTTTGTTGTGATGAGATTCTTTCTAATGAGAGCGGGAAACAATTCAGTATACGTCATAGGAATGGCATCAAACTGCGGCTTTCTGGGCGAACGGTTCTGATGGTTGAGCGGATAGGCCTGTTGTCGAGGCTGCTGTTGAAAAGGTCGTTGTTGAGGTGGCGGAATCTGATGAGATGGGGCTACCAAAGCTGGGCGGACAGCCGGAGTGACTGCCGCGACGTGAGAGTAGCCTCTCCTAGGCCTACCTGGAAACAAAGCACTAACATCTTGCTCTTTCCTCTTCGGGAAAACACCTCCGAACTTCTTCACACTGCTGGACGTACTCCCCTCTTTAATCAAACGTCCTTCACGAATTCCTTCCTCTAATCGCATACCCATGCTCACCATCTCGGTAAAGTCACTGGGCGCGCTGGCTATCATCCTCTCATAGTAAAAGGATCCCAAGGTCTTCAAAAATATCTTAGTCATCTCTTTCTCCTCCAGAGGCGGATGGATCTGAGCAGCAATTTCACGCCACCTCTGGGCGTACTCCTTAAAAGATTCCCGGTCTCTCTGCGACATTGCCCGGAGTTGATCCCTGTCCGGCGCCATGTCAACATTATACTTGTACTGATGGACAAAGGCTTCACTGAGATCGTTAAAATTGCGGATTCGAATGCTGTCCAATCCCATATACCACTTCAAGGCAGCACCCGTCAAACTATCTTGAAAATAATGAATCAATAAATCATGATTATCAGAATACGTGGACATCTTCCTCACGTACATTGTCAAATGGCTTCTAGGACACGAATCCCCCTTGTATCTTTCAAAGTCTGGTGTTTTGAACTTCGCCGGAATCTTGACATTCGGAACCAGGCAAAGATCATGTGTGCTCTTCCCAAACAGATCCTTCCCCTTCAAGGCTCTAAGCTCTTTCTGCATTTCCTGGAACTGATCCTGAAATTCCTCCATTCTATCAAAAAGGCCCATACTTTCAGCAGGTTCGGCAGGATAAACTGGTTCGTTCAAGTATGGCACTGAGTGGATCACAGGAGCAACGGTCGTCATGACTGGTTGCGGAAAGGGTGTTACAGATGGAATTACTGGCGGCAATGTAGTCGTCTCCGGTTGAGGAAGAGACAATGCAGGCTGAAATATAGGTTGGGCGGTAGGCTGACACCCTTCTGGCATAAAGTTGTAAGGCATTCCCCAAGGAAAACCTTTCGGCATCTGATGCTGGGTCGGAGAGTTGATTTGAGTTGCGGAGGCAGGAGCGATAACAATCTCGGAAACCACTGGAGTTGAAGTCTGAATCTCGGCAGCCGTAGTCGATGGCTGATTCTGAACAGCCACCAAACTTTCCACCAATGCTGTTAACTTTTCCATCTCGGCACGAAGCGTAGCAACTTCCCCACGAAGCTCTTGATTTTCCTGTTCTAAATCTTCCATTCTTTTCTGACGACTGGCCCGAGTGTCGTGTTGGTGAGACAGCTTGGCAACCTTCGGTGGAAAAAGAACAAGAATGAGACTCTAGAAAACATGTGATGTGGAATGTGAAATGATGCATGATGGTGATGCAAATGATGACTCATTTTAAAAGTTTTTCAAGGAACTTTAGTAACTTTGCATACATCAATAGTAAAGGAATTTGGAACAACAAAAACTCAATCCGTTAATCGAAAGCGATAAATTACAATTTACAAATTGGAATAGTAAATTACAACCTTGGAATAACAAATCCACTAATGAAAGCAATAAATTACAACTTACAACCTGAAAACCATAATAAAGTGATAAATTACATTTTAACATGAAGCAGTAAATTACAACTTGGAGCATGAAGCCCGAAATAAGACCATAAGTTACAACTTCGGAGCATGAAGCCCTTAAGAAAACAATAAATTACAACTTCGGAGCATGAAGCCCTTAAGAAAACAATAAATTACAACTTCGGAGCATGAAGCCCTTTTACATAGTTTTACAAAATGACATCAATAAAATAAACTAAAGCTAAAGCTCACTCAGAATCCTCAGATGACGGACCAAACGCCAGCTGTAGTCGGAGCTTCTTGATCTTTTCTTCATAAAAGTCTTCCAAATCTTTCTTTTCCGCTATCAGTCGATCGATGGTTTCTTCTTGTGGATTAGGAACGAGAGCCACGTTTACTGAACATTCCCTTTTCCTCTTCCTTTCATCCGCGTATTTCTTCAACAAGGCATCCTTCTGGCGAAGCTTCTCATCGTGGTCAACGAACCGGCCGTCTTGAATAAGCAACAACTCCTTCTTTTCTTTCAGCTGTCGAGTCAGGACTCGATTCTCGTATTCGGACATATGGTACTTTTCCTTCCAAGCATCCCTCTCGGACTTCATCCTAGCCAAGTTCCCTTGATACTCTCCTACATCTGCGATTGGGATAGCAACTGATGATGGTGCGATGGCAGGGAACAAAGGTTTCTCAAGTTTATACGGCATCTTGAGAGCACAAGCCCTAGCACGGACCCACTGTAGGTAAGGTTCCAAAGAGACGGCACCTCTATGTCCCAGCATATCTCTCCCTCTCTTGTGGATATGGCGCCAAGCTCCTTCAATCTCTCTCCTAGCAGTTTGATGATCTTGTCCTTCCTGAAGAAAGAAACCACTCACATGGATACTGTTCGGCTTATCTCTCATTGGGTACCCGAACTGACGGCGCGCTAGAACAGGGTTGTAGTTGATTCCGCCCCTCGTACCAAGAAGAGGTACATTGGGAAAAGCACCACAGCTGTCAATGATCTCTACGTCATGGTAAGCTCGATTGTACCAGTCAATGTCGAAATGAGTGAGAGCCATAATCTTTGGCGCCCAACGCGGTTCTTTCTCGAGATCCCAGAAAGCATCGGACCCAGGTAAATGCGAGACGTACCACTGATACAGCAACGGCACGCAACAACTAATCATTCCTCCTTGACGAGAGTTTCGAAGATGGATAGAGTAATACGTGTCCCCTAGCAGCGTAGGGACCGGATTTCCAATCAGGAAAACTCTGATGGCATTGACATCCACAAATTTATCAATGTTAGGGAATAAGAAAAGACCATACGCGAGTAAAGCAAACACGTCCTCGAAGGCAACGGTATCCTTTGTATCAGCAAAATGACGAGCTTTCTTCAACAGAAACTGAGCCGGCAAACCCCGGATTCCTCCTTTCGTAGTCATATTCTCTTCTATCTCTGACTTCTTCAGATGGGTGACGGCTGCTATCTCATGAGATTTAGGCTCCTCTTCTAATCCAGAAAAAGGAACACGGTCGACGATCGGCAAACCAAGGATATAGGAGTACTCCTCTAAGGTAGGCATCAACTGATAATCCGGGAAGGTGAAACATCGATACAAGGGATCATAGAACTGAACCAAAGTGTTGAGAATGCCCTTCTTCATCTTGCGCTTCATGAGCGGTACGATGGACCCATATTTCTTCTGAAAATCTGTCGGACTCTCTATCTTCGGAATCAAACTCTTCAATTCTTCAATCTCAGGCTCCTTGAAGCTAAAGCTTCGAGTATTTCTCCTTCCAAGTTCCATAGTACCCTAAGACGTTTGCAAAAATCATTCCAAAGTTCCTTGAAAAACGAGTTTTTACAAAGATGTTGATGAATGCATGAATGAATGATAATGCGACAGTCACACACAAATTTGCAAACATGGGGTTTAAAGGTTCAAAGTTCAGCATGGAGTCGAGGGTAAAGCCCTCCCAAAGGTATGTACTAATGTTCCGATCACACCTGTAAGACAAGGTTCTAAGAGTTCCCAGAGTCTGCATCCCTCTTTCGGATATTACCAACGTCTTGATTACTTAATAATCAGCAATATTCTCAAGAGAAACTCGTGCGAGCGTAGCATCGCGTAACAACTACTTCCGAATTACTCCGTGATAGTCTCCGCGCTACCCCTAAAAAGGCCAAGATGAGTCAGGGTTCTACGGTTCTCAACTTCTCGGGCTCCTAGGTCGAAAATAATAATGTCTTCCCGATTACTCGGTAAACAAATATTAAGTCCAAGAGGGCCTTCCATTGAGTGGGGGATCTCATGCCTCCTTCTTCGGGATTACTCCCTCAAAGTTAACATGACTATACCGCCCGTCCTATTCCTTAAGGGTTACTTAATCCGGGTATAGGATTTGTCCTTCAAAAAACCTAAACACCCCAATTTAAACACATAATCAAACAAATCAAATAATAGTAAAACAGATAAAACAAATTAGGCTTAACCCACTTAGGGATGGACCAGCAAGAGGTCAATCTATCCCCAGCAGAGTCGCCAATTCTGTAGCGATAAAAAAAATGTAGCGGGGTAAATCGGAGATCGAATTATTGATTAATTCGTCTCGCAAAAGCAAGAGTCGCCACCGCGCTTTATTGTTTACAAAGGAAAAGGGAAAAGAGCGAAATAAAACCCTAATTATGCAATGTAAATAAAAATACAAATACAAAGCGTTTTTGAAAAGAGATCGAGAGTTCGGGGGTTGGTTATACAATGGGAAGGTATTAGCACCCAATGCATCTATAGTACTCTATAGGAACCTTTTGAAATATCTGTTTTATTTAAAATTGATCGCTTGATTTGAAAATAAATCGTTTTGGCCGAAAAAGGGATACGGACGGGTTTTTGAAAATACGACAACCTAACGTTTGAAGTTTTGACTTAAAAGGTGTGAGTTTTGGAGAAATCGGATATTTGGAAAAGTTATCCTAAGTTTCAATGAAATGAGAGTATTCGCTCGATCGTTTTTGAGGACATGAAGTCAACAAAAATTAGACAATTCCCTTTGGATTGACGCAAACAGAATAATCAAGTAAATGCGAGATATTTAAACAGAAAATGATACACAACAATTAAATGTGAACATGCATTTTATGTGATTTTTTTTGTTTAATATGCGAAAAGAAAAAGTTTTAATTGGTTTTCATTTTTTACGCATTTTTAATAATAAAAGGTAATGAGAATTAATAGAAATGTTTTTAATGTTTTTATATATTTCTATTTTTTATGTTTTTATTATATTGGTACTTAATCAAAATGAGGGGAATAAAATAAAATGCCTTTTAGTTTTCTCATTTTATGTTTTTTTAGAGATATTAAATATTTTCTTTGAATTAAATCAAACCGTGAATTTAAAATGACTTAGAAATAAGGAAGGTTATTCAAAACTTAAATTTAAACTAAATGATATTGGATAAAATATTTATTTGTCTAAATAAAACTATATTTATTCCTAAGAAACTAACTAATCAAAATTAAATAAATTAAGAAGAAGAAATAAAATTAAACTAATAATCTATAAAGAAAAAGGGTGTGAATTAGTAATGGGCTTTTAGTGTAAGAAAAGAAATGGGTTGGGTTGAGGAGATGGAGCGGGTCGTGGGTTAAAGGGGGTCCAAGGGATTAAATTGAGATTAGGGTTGTGTTTGTTTGATAAAGGGATTTAGGGTTTGGTTTAAGGCAGAACGGCGCCTCTCTCACGATCTTCATCTCTCTCTTGCGCAGCTTCTTCGCTTCTTCGCCTCCAACGCCGATGTTTCCAGGTTCCGGCCACCCACACCAAGTCTCTCTTCCCTCCATTGTTGACGCGGCGGCTTCGAGCGGAGACGGTAATGACCAACGCTTTCGTTAATGCTAATGTTGATTCAATTCGCGTATAAACCTTATAGTTTCGTTGTTGATTTTACAATTTCTTAGTGACTTTAAGGTTTCTTGGTTGATTCTGACTAGGTTACCATTTTTACTTTCCATGTTGATTTGAATGGCATTTTAAGGAATGAGAATGAAGAAGGCGTTACCTAGATGGAGAAGGAGGAGGGCTTGGGGTGATGGAGGCCGGACAGCAGGGAGACAGCAGGCGCGCACAGTGGTGAACGGTATTCGCGATTTCCTTCCTTTTGCTTGAATGCTACTGTGTTTGCTTGTTGCCCAATGATGTGTACACGGAGGGCCTCAACGATTTGCCTTGAAATGCTTTGGATATTTTGAGAATTGGATGATAACTCTCTCTTCTTCTTGAATGCTGTTGCCTAATGGTGGGTTTATCGCCTATGATGAATGAATTTTCTGAGGCTAGGGAATGGGTTTGAAAGCTTGAACTTGTAAAAGGTTTTGTCAGGTTTTTGTATGTAGGCCTTTACAGTAGGGATATCGTTTTTACTGGTATGAGGATTGAGCTATGTTTTATGGTTCTTGACAGCATGTTAAGGCATTGGTTGTTTATGATGATGGGTGGTGTTGACAGTGGGATAGTGATATTGGCTATAGGGGGCTCAATCAGTTGGTAATGTTTTGTATGGTCTGAAAAAATCGTTTTCTCAGTGATTATGCAGGTTTTGACATGGTGAACTGGTTTTCGGTTAGGTTGGACAGGGCTAAAGTTTTTACTGATGTGAAGCCATTGCAGGTTTTTGTTGGTTTGGTGATGGCTATTTTGAATGATTGTTCTACAGGTTTTTGAAAATGGTTTGAGGTTATGAAAATGGTTTTTGGTTATGTGTTTGCTGACTTTGTATATTTTTTCTCTTATGCTGCTTTTGTGTAGATAATCCCTTGTTGCTCTTTTGTTGTAATATAACAGTTCTCCTCTCTTCTCTTGCGCTACAGGCCAGGAACTTTGAAACAAATCTCTTGGGATCTCCCTGAGCATTCTGCACTACTGTCCACTCAGTTTGCCTTTATTCTTCTTCTGTGCTATTATACTTACTGGCTATATTTCTTAGTTTGTTTTGTATATCTCTTTCTGCCTAAGCTAAGCCTGCAAATCCCACACTTCTCCCTCTCTTTTTCTCTCTCAGAATGGCTTTGACAAAAGTGTGATAAGCTGTCTATTTTCTGAAAATGCAGTGGCTGGAAAATGATGAAAGAAAAAGGAAATTTTTTGCTTGCAAGAATAGTCAAACTGCATATTTGTTTTTAAATCAAATGTTGTCTGCTTCTTGATGTATAGACCACGTTAAAAGGGGGCATGCTTGCATATGGTTACTACATATTTGCTTATGCTGTATGCTGTATGTTTTGAAATTATATTTGGGATTAAAACTAATGTGGTTAGCTTAAGTATGCAGTTTTTTTGGAAAACAATTTATGCATATGTTTTGAAATCCTTTTCCTTTTTTGTGAACCGGGAGTAATCCCGTGATTTGCAAAAAATAATAACTGATTCCGGCCATTACATTTAATGATGAACATTTAAAATTTATTTTCTGCATTTAATTATTTATTTGAATTCTAATTCTTTTCTTTTAATTGTGCAGGTAAAATTAAATGAGCGGACACGCATTGGATTGGAAACTTTAGAATTAAGATAGACTAGTTTATTTCATTTTAACTTTGACAATTCATTATTGTAATTTATTGCAATATATACAATATTTACAAAATAACTTGTACCAAAAAAAATGAATAAAAGAAACTATTTGTCTATTAATTCTTCTTCTTTATTTATTTATCGTTTATTATTTTATCCAAACGAATAATAATTGAAAACAAATCTCCAATTACCTACATTCAAAATAATAAACAGATAAATAATAATTATCATTGACCAACTAATATCTTCGATTATTTAATCCATCATTCTCAACTAAATTATAATAATTAAAATAGGATTTCAATTATTTAATCTAGAACGACGAACGATTAAACAGTCGTTATTGGCGAATGAATTTCCTCAAATGCTTATTTATATTATTCATAACCTTTAAATTATAGAATAACTAAGAATAAATTCTAGTTACTTAAATTTAAAAATAATGAGTAAATAAATAAAACGTCCGCACAATTAATGCGCCTCTTCTCTGATGTTCATTTTATTATCCCTACATCTTTAAACTAAATAATAATCAAAAAATGAAATTTCAATTATTCAAGTTTTAGATAATGGATAATTAATAAACATCATTTTTGCACGAATCGATTAAATGATTCAATGTTCAGCATAAATAGCTCTTGGCCCGAAAAAGTCATGAAATTTAAAATCGATGGATCAAAACAAATGTAATGTAAGGATGCGGATAGGAGATGACGTCTTAGGTCAAAATTTGGGGTACAACACACATTTGTAGGCATATGAGACTTGATTGGGCCTTTGAAAACTTCCTTTTCTTGATCAGAACCCAAACCCTAGTTTTGACTGTATAGGAGATAGTTGAACTGCATAGCCCTTGGGGAATTTTCTGACTTGACTTGGCAATTTCCTGAAGAATATGGGAGGGCAAATTTTAGGGTGCAACAGTTGCCCCTGTTCAATCTTCTTAGACCTGAGGATGCAGATTGGCTGACGTGCCTTTCGTAATTCGAGGGTAGAAGATGATTGAACACTAGAGTGCCCAGAAATTTGCGCTCACATAGTAACAGTGATGGGGGAATGGGCTTATAGATGCCATTTAGAGGTTGCTGGATTAGGATGATGGGCTTATAGATGCCATCTGAATGTTGATTGCGTAGGAGATTCCTTAGCGGGAACCTGCATACTTGCAAAAGAAAAATGAGTACCTGACACGTTGCAGGAGCTGATTTTAGATGCTTGGCATAGAGGTGTCCTGAATGATTACAGGAGCTGGGTCTGGAGCTTCGTAAGATGATGAATGAACCAGGTATGGTTACTGCTTTAGCATGAATGGTAATAGAACCTTGGGTGATTTTAACTTCAACAACGCTTGTTGAGAAAAATCTTGGCGGGCATTACCATCTTTGCAATATCGGAACGGGAACCATAGAAAATTATAATCTGAAAGGGAATCACCTCACCCACCGTTGGAGAGGGAATCATAGGAAAAGGAATTGTTACCTCACACACCGTCGGAGAGAGAAACATAAGAGACTATTACCTCACACTCATCGTCAGAGAGGGAATCATCTGAAAAGGACTTACTACCTCACACACCGTCGGAGAGGAAACCATGGGAGACTATCACCTCACACTCATCGTCGGAGAGGGAAACATCTGAAAAAGGAATTACCACCTCACGCACTTGTCGGAGAGGGGACCATAGGAGACTATCACCTCACACTCATCGTCGGAGAGGGAAACATCTGAAGAAGGAATTACCACCTCACGCACTTGCCGGAGAGGGGACCATAGGAGACTATCACCTCACACTCATCGTCGGAGAGGGAAACATCTGAAGAAGGAATTACCACCTCACGCACTTGTCGGAGAGGGGACCATAAGAGACTATTACCTCACACTCATCGTCGGAGAGGGAATCATCTGAAAAGGACTTACTACCTCACACACCGTCGGAGAGGAAACCATGGGAGACTATCACCTCACACTCATCGTCGGAGAGGGAAACATCTGAAAAAGGAATTACCACCTCACGCACTTGCCGGAGAGGGGACCATAGGAGACTATTACCTCACACTCATCGTCGGAGAGGGAAACATCTGAAGAAGGAATTACCACCTCACGCACTTGTCGGAGAGGGGACCATAACTTCTACTGAGTCTTTATCAGAAAAATCTGTTGGGGGTCAATTTAGCTGGACTAGAGAAGGCTTTGAAATATGTTTGAGCATTTTAACTGCGTCTTTCCTGAAAGGTAAAGGTCAGTCATATGCAATGCATGATATGGGTCAAGCAATGATGTCCTCAATATAAATGAGATTTGTATGATATGATGCGTCTATGCATGCTATAATGATGTATGTGATGTTTTATGAATGTTTTTTCGTCTAGGAAAGTAAATCCTTGACGGGTTCCGGGAAGTCATATCCTGGACTGATGTTTGAAGAATAAGCTTCTGCTTCCGCTAGGGATGATAGTTGCAAGAATACCGGTATGAGAAGATGACTCCGTTGCGGAATAAACTTGGCAAATGGAAGATTCTGCGGGGAGACGAGATATTCTAGTGACCATGCTGGGAAGCAATACTCTGTGGGGATAGAGATGCTTTGCTGAATTGCTGATAGCTTGTTGAGGATATCCTTGTTGTTGGAAGTATTGAACAGACTTTGCTAGGGATAGGAAGACTATGTCGACGACACTCTTTCCATGGCTTTTGGCTGAGGATAACCCAGTTATATCCTGTTAAGGAAATAACTCTTTAAATAAAGCCGGGCGATGCGTTCGTGTTCTGCGAGGGGATAAGCTTCCAGAATCTACTGGGGATAAGCTTATTGCTTGGGGATATGGACTCCATCTTTCTTGGATTAGACTCTTCTGGGGAGTTTTGATACGTTGGGGAAGTGATTCCTTTGAATATTGAGATACCGCCGGGGAACAATCTTTAGGCCAAGACTGCCGGGGATGCTTGTTAAGAATGTGTGCTGCTGGGGAAGTATTGAGATCTACGGGAGGATACTCAATTTCCTTGAGATTTGATAATTTTGCTTGGAGAGGAATGTACTTTTTTTGCTGACTCACTCTCTGGGGAATTAAGGTATACTGGTCATGTTCTTTAGCTGGACCTACCTTGATGCCTTAGAGGATAGAACAATTAGACTGCTCAGACAACTCTTTATTGCCCCTGTTTCTAGTGTCACCTGCAATGAATTCCTTTGTTTCGTATGCAAATATTTATGAGTTAGCAAATTACTGTCAATGCATATATCACAAATTGAACCTTGGACGTTCTTCGCAAAACAAAACACTTGGCACGTTTAACTGAAAAGTATATTCGTATTGATTTTGGATGGCCCGTAAATAGGCGTTTTGTATACAAGAGGCGGACGTCCTAGTAAGAGGTACGCCGCCGAACAAGAGAGTTTTATACAAATTTTGTACAAGAGAAAATAAAACAGCTGTGTGAAATGAATGATCCCAGTGGGTTTCAACTCTGCTATTGCCTTTATAACTCCGAGCGTCTCATCACTTGATGACCTTGGTTGAAGGTGAAGCTGACTGATCGATGCCGTCTGAACTTGATGTAGATACCGGATTCTGGATGCAAAGTGATCCAATGAGACATAGTATTACGCTTTATCCCTAATTTTTGCCTGGACCGCCCTTTCGGGTTTTCAGTCCACCGGGATACCCATTTTTGCCCAAGCCGCCTTTTCAGGTTTTCGACTTGCCGGGTGTACAGATTTTTTCATTTTCATCCCTTCATTTTGCCCGAACCCTTTTGGTTCGACGGGAAGTCCTAATTTTTGCCTAGGCATGTCAGCCTAGCGGGTCTTTTTTCATGCGTAGTATTTTTTAACTATGTCTGCATTGGCGGGGTGAGGAAGGTCGTCACCATCCATATTAGTTAATATCATGGCTCCTCCTGAGAACACATGCTTAACTACAAATGACCCTTCGTATGTAGGGGTCCATTTGCCCCTTGGATCACTCTGAGGAAGGATGATTCGCTTGATAACCAGATCCCCAACTTGATATTCCTGTGGTCTGACTTTTTTGTTAAATGCCCTGATCATCCGTTTCTGATACGTCTGACCATGACAGATAGCAGCAAGTCTCTTTTCGTCAATGAGGTTGAGCTGATCAAGTCGTGTCTGGATCCAATCATCTTCATTCAGATTTGCATCCTTCATTATCCGGAGAGAGGGAATTTGCACTTCGACTGGCAAGACTGCCTCCATGCCATAAACCAGAGAGAAAGGAGTTGCCCCGGTTGACGTCCTAGCTGAGGTACGGTACCCATGCAGTGCGAATGGTAACATCTCGTGCCAATCTTTGTAAGTTACTGTCATCTTCTGCACGATCTTCTTGATGTTCTTGTTAGCTGCTTCTACAGCCCCATTCATCTTCGGTCTGTAAGGAGAAGAATTGTGGTGCTGTATCTTGAACTGTTCGCAGAGCTCAGCGATCATCTTGTTGTTCAGATTGGTACCGTTGTCTGTAATAATCCGCTCAGGGACGCCGTATCGACAGATCAGGTTGTGCCGAATGAACAGTGCCACAACAGTCTTGGTTACCGTAGCGTAGGATGCTGCCTCAACCCACTTCATAAAATAATCAATCGCCACTAGGATGAAGCGATGCCCATTAGATGCCGTAGGTTTAATCTCGCCGATCATGTCTATGCCCCACATTGCAAACGGCCAAGGCGCAGTCAGAACATTCAGGGGAACTGGAGGAACGTGCACCTTGTCTGCATAGATCTGGCACTTGTGGCATGTCCTGGAATGTTGGTAGCAGTCAGCTTCCATTGTGGACCAGTAGTATCCTGCCCGTAGGATTTTCTTAGCCATTGTGTGTCCACCGGAATGCGTACCAAAGGTCCCTTCATGTAGCTCCTCCATGATCCTTTCTGCTTCAGTCTTATCCACACAACGCAGTAGGGTTGAATCATGGTTTCGCTTGTACAAGATGCCGTTGCTAAGGAAGAACTTGGCTGCGAACCTTCTCAGGAATTTCTTATCGTTGATAGATGCGCCTTCAGGGTATTCCTGAGCTTCCAGATATCTTTTCACTTCATGGTACCAAGGCTTCTCAATCACCAATTCAGTCTCGAGATCACAACAGTATGCTGGTTCGTCCAGTTTCCAGATGATGATCCGGGGAGCCTCATTATCCCATTTGACCTTAAACATTGAAGACATTGTAGCTAACGCGTCCGCCAACTGATTCTCTTCTCTTGGAAAGTGCTCAAAGGTTATCTCTGTGAAGTGGGGGATCAGGGTCAACACACATTCTCTGTAAGGAATCAAGTTTGGATGTTTCGTATCCCACTCTCCTTTGATCTGATTGATCACAAGAGCGGAATATCCGAAGACACTTAGAAATTTGATTCTTAGGTCGATCGCAGCTTGAAGACCCATGATGCACGCCTCATACTCCGCCATGTTGTTGGTACAGTTGAAACATAGCCGGGCAGTGAGCGGAGTATGAGTACCTTGTGGAGATATGATTATGGCGCCGATACCGTTTCCCAAAGCATTGGAAGCTCCGTCAAAGTGCATAGACCATCGGGATCCTGGTTCAGGTCCTTCATCCGGTCCAGGTATTTCACAATCAGTCACAATCATGATGCTTTCATCTGGAAACTCGAAGTTCATTGATTGGTAGTCATCTACAGCTTGATGAGCTAAGTGGTCTGCCAATACACTCCCCTTGATGGCTTTCTGGGTTGTGTACTGAATGTCGTATTCCGTCAAGATCATTTGCCATCTTGCAATTCTCCCAGACAGAGCAGGCTTTTCGAATATGTACTTTATCGGATCCATCTTTGAGATCAACAAGGTAGTGTGAGTCAGCATGTACTGTCTCAGCCGGCGAGCAGCCCATACCAAAGCGCAGCAAGTTTTCTCAAGCAGTGAGTATCGGGTCTCACAGTCGGTAAACTTTTTGCTAAGGTAATAAATGGCGTGCTCTTTTCGGCCAGACTTGTCATGCTGCCCCAGCACACACCCCATCGAGTTGTCAAGCACTGTCAGATATAGGATCAGAGGTCTCCCTTCAACCGGTGGCATAAGGATGGGTGGTTCTTGGAGATACTCTTTGATTCTGTCGAAGGCAGCCTGACATTCATCGTTCCAACGTACTACCTGATCTTTCTTCAGCAGCTTGAAGATTGGCTCACAGGTAGCAGTCAGGTGTAAGATGAACCGAGCGATGTAATTCAGGCGTCCTAAAAAACCTCTGACTTCCTTCTCTGTCTTAGGAACTGGCATCTCTTGAATAGCCTTGACCTTAGCAGGGTCCACTTGAATACCTTTATCACTGACCACAAAGCCTAGCAACTTCCCAGATCTTACCCCGAAGGTGCACTTGTTCGGGTTCAATCTCAGTTTGTATAGTTTCAACCGGTCAAACAACTTATGTAGATGATCTAGGTGCTCTTCCTCAGTCTGGGACCTTGCGATCATGTCGTCCACATACACTTCGATCTCGTGATGGATCATGTCATGAAATAAGGCAACCATGGCACGTTGGTAGGTTGCCCCAGCGTTCTTTAATCCAAATGGCATGACCTTGTAACAGAAGGTGCCCCACTGAGTGACAAATGTAGTCTTTTCCATGTCTTCAGGTGCCATCTTAATCTGATTGTAACCTGAAAAGCCATCCATGAAAGAGAACACTTTGTGCTGAGCCGTATTATCAACAAGGACATCAATGTGAGGTAAGGGGAAGTCATCCTTGGGGCTGGCCCTGTTCAGATCCCTGTAGTCAACACACATTCTGACCTTACCGTCCTTCTTAGGCACCGGCACCACATTAGCAACCCACTGAGGGTAAGAAGTTACTGCAAGAAACCCAGCATCAAACTGTTTCATGACCTCGGCTTTAATCTTCTCTGACATCTCTGGACGCATCCGACGAACCTTTTGTTTAACTGGAGGGCAGTCTTCCCTAGTCGGCAAGTGATGGACGACAATATCGGTATCCAACCCTGGCATGTCTTCGTAGGACCAGGCAAAGATCTCCATATAATCATGCAGCATCTTGGTTAACCGTTGCTTCACGCCGAGCTCTAGGTTGGCACCAATCTTTACCTCTTTCCTGTCTGCTTCAGTACCCAGGTTTATGGTTTCCACTGGCTCTTCATGGGGTTGAATTGCCCTCTCTTCCTGAAGTAACAGTCTTGCAAGCTCGCCAGGCACTTCGCAATCATCTTCACCTTCGTCTTCGGCTAAGTTGATCGGATTTTCGAAGTCATAATTGGCAGTAGCAGAGTTGTTATCAGTAAGATCCAGAGTGGATTGGAACCTGTATGAGTGAGTGTGTGTGTAAATACAGCTGTTTTTGAAAATTATGTAAAGGAAAAGAAAGACAGAAAAGGAACACAATATTTGCAATGCGAAAAATACGTCCAAGATTTTCATTCATGATATATGAAATGACAGTTTGTATGCCCTCACAAATAGAACCACGGTGCCTCGGGTAAGACACCGGGCCATAGAGTTTATCATTGTTTATTACAAAATAACAAAACATAGGAATTCATTACTGCGTCACAAAGGTAACAGGGGTATGATCCTTAGCAATCCAGTTGTTCAATCCGCCTTCGGTCGTCGGATAAATCCAGCTGTTGAATTCTGCTTCGTCCACTTCATGATCCTCCCCAACAGCATTCACTCCTGAGCTTTTAATAAATACCGGAGGCCTTCCGATCTTCGCTTTCCTCATAGCCCTCTGACCTTCTGTGGTAAAACCCAGCCCAAGTTTATCAGTCTTCTGGGTGAAGTCTGGAAGTCTGCCCCAGTCGGCACATTCACCCTTCTGCACTACAGCCCTGGCATCCTTCAGGGAAGCCATCTTCAAAGGACCACTTGCTTCTGTTGTTTCTGCTGCAATTGGAAACACCTCCTCGAAATGCTGAAAGGGGGTCTCAATGAACTCCCCATCCATCTCAATGTACCTGAAGGAGTTCAGGTGGCTCACCATATATTCTTCCTCTCCTTGCACGGTGACAATCTTCCCTCTGACGGGGTACTTCAGCTTTTGATGCAAGGTAGAGGTCACTGCCCCAGCCTTATGTATCCAGGGTCGACCCAGCAGACAAGAGTAAGATGGGCGGATGTCCATCACATAAAAAGTGGAGTCGAACACCTGAGAGCCCACCCGAATCGGAATGTCAACTTCTCCATGGACCATCCTCTTTGAACCGTCAAAGGCCCTGACGATGATGTTGCTGGGTTTCAAATCCAGGCCTTCACAATCTAGACGATCCAGAGCCTTCTTGGGTAGCACATTCAAAGATGACCCAGTATCAACCAACACATGTGCCAAGGTGGTGCCCCTGCATTCGATTGAGACATGCAGAGCATCATTATGGTCTCTCCCCTTTGCGGTTAAGTCAGCATCTGAGAAACCCAAGCCATTATCTGCCGTTAGGCTTGCCACGCAATCAGTGAACTGGACTGCAGAGGTTTCATGTGGCACATGGGCCGTCTTGAGGAACGAGATTAGGGCCTTTGCATGGGCCTCAGAGCACAGCAGTAAAGAGAGCATGGAGATCTTGGAGGGCGTATGCCCCAGCTGTTCCACAACATTAAAATCGCTCTTCTTTATAATCTTCAAAATCTCCTCCATCTCTTGTGGGGAGGCCTCAGCAGCTATGGGTATGGGTGCCTCCATCTGGGCAGGCTCAGCTTCAATTCCCTTGCCCCGAGCATTGGATGACTCAGCAGCAGGAGAAACAATCGGATCAGCAGCAGGAACAACAATCTGATCAGCAACAGGAATAGGTGTACTTGTAGGAATTATCAGGAGCGGTCTTCGGGCGGCAGGCGGTGCAATGTCAGGCGAGAAGAGCCTGCCACTGCGGGTAACTTTGGCTGGGCCAGTGATGTCACAGATGCTGGCGCCAGCGTTGAGCTCTTGTTTAATTCCGTTTATATATACATCTGCCCCATAGTGCCAAGGGACAGCTTTGTTAGATACATAGGGCAGGGGCCCAGGAACAGTGATAGTAACGGGTGCAACGGTCAGAATTTGGACGGGCTTCTTCTGGAGAGCCGGGATCGGATTATTGAAGATAGTCACCACAGAGACTTCTTCCATTGGAACCAAACGAACAGCAGACTTCTTGAATAGAATCTCCTTGCTATCCATTAAGCTTTGGATGCCTAACTTTAGCAAGGGACAACCAGATGGGGATACAACACAGAACAGGCAACCCTCACTACAACCCGGAAATAAACCGGCCTGCAGTAGGTTCTTCTTAACGATCTTTAGAGGGGTGGCTAGATCATCCACAGAAACAGCATAAACGTCTTCATCAACAGCATTTACCCCGTGCTGAGGCATAGGGGCGGTAACTACATTCGGCTTTGCAGGCGCTTCGAATTGTATCTCCTTTGCATCGATAAGGTCTTGCACCTTATTCTTTAACGCCCAACAGTCATCAGTAGAGTGCCCCGGACTTTCTGAATGGTAAGCACAACGGGCATTCGGGTTGTACTTGGGAGATGTTGTATTTGGGAACTTTGGAGCCTCTCTGACAGTCACCAAATTGGTTGCGAGCAACTGTGGCAGGATCTGTGACAGGGTCATGCTTAACCGGGTAAACTCCCTCCGGGGTCTTTCAGCCCTTTGAGAATTGTTTGGCCGAGGAGCGGCAGCAGGCTTAGCAATCATCACCGCGCTAACAGATTGGCGGTGCTCAGGTCTCTCTGATTTCCGGGAACCATACACGGCACTAGACTCCTTCTTAAATGGCTTCTTTTCCGAACTAGATGATGCACCCTTTGCAATCTTCCCAGACTTCAGCCCAGCTTCAATCCTTTCTCCAGTCAAGATTAAATCAGTGAAACCAGCAGAAGAGTTCCCAATGAGGTGGTTGAAAAATGGCCCAGATAGGGTCCCCAAGAACATGTCAACCAACTCCCGATCAGTCAATGGTGGCTGCACCCTGCCAGCCAGGTCTCTCCACTTCTGAGCGTACTCCTTAAAACCTTCGCTTGCACCTAACGCCATACCCTGGAGTTGGGTACGTGTGGGGGCAAGGTCGGCATTATATTGATACTGCTTATAGAAAGCAGTAGCCAACTCCTCCCAGTTACGAACTTTGGTCCCATCCAGCTGATAGAACCATTCGAGATGAGTCCCTGAAAGACTCTCCTGGAAGAAGTGGATCCATAGATTCTTATCCGCAGAGTACGGCTGAATTTTCCGAACATAGGACCTTAAGTGCAGCTTGGGACAAGACGCCCCGTCATATTTGGAGAAGGTTGGTGCTTTGAATTTATGCGGGATAATCACACCAGTCGACAAACCCAGATCTCCGAAATCCAGCCCAGGTGCCTGTTGCACCTCCATAGCCTTCAACCTGTCCTCCAGTTGTTTGTACCTGTCATCTGCAGGAGGGTACTGCTCTTCATCGAAATCTGTCTCGTTGTCGGAGACGACCGGACTAGGGACCTTTACTTCTGCCTGAGAAGGACTCTTGCCAACAGAAGAACCAGCCTCTTCATGCTGCAGAGTATTGCCAAACCTTCGGCCCGAGCTGAACAGAACAGTTCTTCTCTTCTTCTTCTTCTCCTTCTTCAGGAGCATAGCCTTCAGTTCTTTTTGGCCTTTAGCCAGACCCTTGATTAGTTCTTGGAACTGCGCATTCTGCGCCTGGAGAGCCTTGATCGATGTCTCGGTTGATGCAGATTCGGGATTCATGATGCTGAAATAAACAGCGAAGCACTGTAAGCAACCTGAAAAAAGGGAAAAACCTGCTATGCACATGATGTATGAAATGCGTATGCAATGCATTCAAGGGTTCGAAAGTTCAAATTCGTTGTAGACAAAAAGGAACACACGTTATCATTACAAAAATCAAATCAATCCCAAAATACACTGCGCATCCTCTTCGGAGCTATGTAGGTGTTGAGGTTCCTCTCCTCATGCAACAGTCGGGTGAGCTCCAAGACCTTCTTTTCACTGGCATGCAGACTGGTCTCAAGAGAATTCCGCTCTTCCTTAAGCTGGATCCAGCTCTTCTGCATCTCTTCCCAGGATGTGGGCATATCAGGGTGCTGAATAGTGTAGGACACTTCCCCTTCCAAGACAGGTTCTTTGATTACTGGGAGCATGTGAGGATAAGGCATCACTAACTTCTGGGAGCGGGCTCGTACCCACTTGAGATAAGGCTCCAAAGGGATGGAATTCTTGTGCCCCAGTGTCTTGCTGTCTATCCTACTGGGCATCCTCCAAGCTCTGATAAATCTCTGGCGAAGTCCTTGAGTATCGTTGTCGAAGTCAAAAACTACGTCAGGAATCAACATGTCATGAGGACCATCTCTCCGAGCATAACCAAACTGTCTCCAAGCCAGGCATGGGCTATAAGTAATACCTCCTCTGATTCCAAGTAAAGGAACATTAGGGTACTCCCCGCAACGATCAATGATAGTGACATCTCCTCTGGACCTAGGGCACCAATGTATATCTGCATGCGTAAGAGTCATCAACCGTTGTGACCATCTCAAACCCCGCTCATTCTTCAGGACTGATTGTGGAAGGTGCGAAATAAACCACCTTCCCAAGAGAGGAGTGCAACACATAAGGACACCTCTTTTTCTCATGGTTCGAGTGTAACATGAGTGAAGGATGTCCCCCAGCAATGTAGGTATAGGATTCCTGGACATAAAGATCTGGACAGCACTGATATCTATGAGCTGATCTGGGTTAGGGAACAACACCACACCATAAACAAGGAGGGCCACAACCTCTTCAAAAGCTTGCAAGTCAAGGGAGTTCCAACATTCAAGGGCCTTCTCAAACAGAAACCTGGCTAAGAACCCTTTGATACCACTTCTAACTTCCCAATGTCCCTTGAGGTCAGATGACTGTAGGTGCAAGGCTTTAGCAATCTCTTCAAGCTTAGGTTCCTTTTCTGTACCGTTAAAGGGTAGCTGATCAAGGATAGGGATCTTCAGGAGCCGGGAGAACTCCTCCAATGTAGGTACCAACTGATAGTCCAAGAAGGTAAAACAGTGATGCAGAGGGTCAAAGAATTGGAACAAGACCTTTATCATATCTTCCTCAATATTGGTGTTGACCAAGCTGATGAGGCTTCCATGCCTTTCACTGAATGAAGAGTTCTCGGGAATCCTGGATATAAGCTCCTTAAGCTGAGGAGGGATCCTTACAAGACTGACTTGAATGGTCTTTCTACGAACAGTTTCCATGTCCTACAAAACAAGAACAAAGATGAAAATTCGAACCCCTGAAATGGTTAGTCAATGCATATGATGCTGGATGATGTCATGATGCTATGATTAAACACACCACAGATATTTACAAAGACAAACATGTAGGGCACACAAGGCACACAAGACAAGCCCTTAAGGTTTAAGGCCAGCATGGGGTCTGGGTAGTACCCTCTTGAAGTTGGTGGGTTCAACCTGTCCTAATCAAAGTAACCGGGTTCTAAGGTTCCCAATATCACGGGGTTGCTTTCATTGTTCATCGTTTCGATTTAGCCACTGAACTGGCGACCGAAATATTCCAGGAAAGCAACCCTCAATTGAGCGTAGTATCGAGTATCAACCAACCTCGGACTGCACCAAAGTCAGTTATCTCACTACCCTAAAGAGGCCAAGATAGTTCAATTAAGGTTCCTAAGGTCTGTTGATGCTTCATGACACCACGCGGAGGCCCCGTACTCTCCTTGACTGAACTCAAGGGTTACCGGTACACACCAAAGTGCCACATCAACGTAGCAGACTGTTTCAACCATGTCGGTATACCCCGCACAGTTCCCTCACAGCCTTGTTGCTACTTTCTAAGAAAGGTATCCCCCAGATCCGGGTTTAGGATCTATAGAACTCCCAAGCAACCCACAATTTAAAGCACACAAGGAAAACAATTGAAAACATAGTTATAAGCTAGCCCTAAGGTACACCTCACTTTAAGATTATCCCCAGCAGAGTCGCCAGTTCTGTGATCGGTGGATCTGGAACTGACTGTTTAACGCTGGTTCGTGAAATGTCGCGGAAGCAAGAGTCGCCACCGTCTTTTATTTTCTCCAAATGGAAAGGACAAAAGCACAGAAAAATTCCTTAAAGAGATTGCTCTCGGTTCGGGAGGTAGATTATAGAAAGGGAAGGTGTTAGCACCCTTTCTATCCATGGTTATCCATGGGCTCTTAGATACTTGCTCATTGTGTTTTCAAAAATGGTTTGTTTGCTTTTCAATTGTGGGTTTTAAAAAGTTTCTTTGAAAAATTTCAGTTCGACTCGTACGTCAGAGTGTTTGAAAAAATTTGCTTTTGAAAGCTTTTGAAAATGTGTTGGTGAAAAGATGTTTTGATTTGTTTGAAATTAGAGCAAGTATCCTCGAGAACCTACCTACCCTAAGGAATTCGTCTGTGTAAATGTCCTTAAAAGTAGTGCCATCCCACCATTGAGAGGTAGGTAGCACCACCGTTGGAGGTGTTCGGGTCAATTCGAGTTTTAGGGACATGGTGATCACCAGAGCAATGGGAAGACACCTTAGAAGCTACCCTCATGCCAGGTTCCCGGATCATGAGGACTTACTAAGACGTCCTCTACTCGACGATCACCTTTCGAAAGGCAACAGTGAGGCGTACCCTAGGGGTGGTGTGTGCGATTTGTGTCGTTTTTCAGTTATTTGTCTTGTCATGATTGTTGTGATCTACGCTTGATTTTATTTTTAAGGCCATACATTCTTTTCATGCTTTTTAACAGTTATAAAATTTGCGGGAAAATAAATCTACAACTATTACAAATGGCGCGGGTCCATATCGCCAAAATTAAACCGGACCCGATTTGACGGAAAATAAATAAAGCAATAAAATAAAAGTGCGAAAAGTATAAACTGTTACAACGCTTTGGGAGAATTACATAATTATAATAAACGATATAAAATAAATGCGCGAAATTAAATAATTAAACATGGGCGTTGGACCCTTTTGCAAAACTTAAAGTTAATGAAGAATTGAAATTAACAAATTAAAAGAAAATGTTTTTTTTAGTATTTTTGTATTTTGTTAAGATTTAAAAGAAAAAGAATTAATTTCAAATTTAAAATAAAACACTAAACCTAGTTCTAATTATTTATTAAGGAAAAACATATTGAATTTTTAACCTAATTTAAATCTAAGTTAATTTACATGCAAAATTTAATTATAGAAAATAAATAAAATAAACATTATTATTGTAAAAAAGGGAAATTAAAAGGAATCAAAATTAACAATTAAACCTAAATTCTATATTTTTTGGATTTTTAGTTATTAAAAGAATTAAAGTTAAAACCTATTTTACTAAATTTATTTACATGTTAATTATTTACAAAAAAAATAAATAAAATAAATATTTTATTATGTTAATCTTTTTTCTGATTTTTTTTTGTGATGTTTTTATATTTTATGGCAATAATTAATTAAATTAAACAATCAAGAAAATAAAATAATAAATTAAATAAGACATAAGAAAAATAAAAAGAATGGCAAACCAGGGGGGGTAGTCCCAATATGGAGGTGTTGTCTCAGCAAATGGCCCAATAAGCCTTTGAAATTTATTGACTTTCTCAATCATGTGTGATGCATTGACTATGGTTTGTACGTGTTCTTCAGCTCTCAACCTTTAGATTGATCTCCAAGCGGACGTGGCATGTTGATGATGGAGGGAATATGGTGCGTCCTGTACTAAGCGCTGCATGGGAAACGTTATGGAAAAATAATATGACAATTGTACAAACCTGGGATTCGAACCCAGGTCTTGGACGTGAACGCCTTCTTCGCTTGCCAACTGAACCATGTTAACGTGTTTGTTATATAATAAACGAATAAATATTATAAAAAGAAACGAAGGCGTTAATGGAGGGCGCGCGAAAATTTAAATCAGCGAATCATAGTTGGCCACGCTTCATCATCTTCCCTGTTCCCTGAAACAAAACTCATTAAGCAACGGTTTTCATGGCGTTGCGTTAGGCAAGTTTATAAAAAATAGCGACTAGCGATATGGGACCAATAAATTGGGCGCGAGTAGGGATTCCTCTTCGTCTCAACCTGCTTAGTCTAATGGTAATGGTCTTGAGGCGTAATTTTTCTTTGGGTGAAAAGCCCCAATCTCAAGCTCTGCAAACCCTAATATTCAAACATGGAAGATTCGTATATATGGCACAAAAATGCAATTGAATGTGTTGGTTAGCATCAAAACATCATTATGAGCATGAATCAATAAAGAAATTTCACAAATAACGCTTAAATCATGATGTTCGAATGGCAATTTTCTTCTGTACAGTTTGAGATTGTCTTACCAATTCTTGAAGCTTTAGTTGATATTAGGGATTGGAATGTATTCAGGAGACCACAAGGAAACTATTGAGACAAGAATGGAGGCTTGAATCGACCTCTAGAGTGCTTTTCAGTTTTGCTTTTTTTTTTAGAAAAATCAAGTTTTACAATGGCTCTTTGGGCGCAGCTTTTAGTCTCTAAGGCTTAGGGTTGTATTCCTGATTATGTATAGAAGCAATTAGGTTAACAAATTTCAACAAAATCTCTTATAATTATGGATTGAAGATTTGATTTTTTTTCCATTATATTTTCAATCTTTTTCACATGGTTTTTGTGCAAATTATGATCAATTCAATCCAATTCTTCCTAATCAGCATGTGCACGAAATATTGACCTTGAAATGTGTACAAAAAGATTTGTTTGGTTCATTTAGATATTTTTCACACATTTAATTAATTTAAATGAATTAATATAAATAATAATTCAAATAAATAAATAAAAAATGAGAAAATACTTCCCTTTGGGCCAAGTGGTCGTGCATAGGCTTGGAATGATGCATCATGGAAGAAAAATGGCCCATTAGCAATTTTAGACCATTTGAACCGTTGTTGACTTTTCAAAATTCCCAAAATTTTCCCAACTTCCACAAGGCATAACTTGCTCAATTTTTACGCTTTTCACATGTTCTTGGACATTTTGGAAAGGTCTTTGAGTCCTTTAACCAATGCCTTTGGTCCCATGTCATTTTGATTTACCAATCTCAAGTTATGGCCTTTGACTTAAAGTCCCTTTTTGTTGACTTTTGAAAATGACCTATAATGTTGAAATTGATAACTTTTTGTGAGAGCATTTCTTGGACTTGAAGTATGAAGATGAGTTGTAGGAAATGTCTTTCTCTTCAAAATGAGCTTTGGATGGAATTTTTCTGATAATCCATGTGAAAGTTATGCCCTGGTCAATTTCAGTTGACTTTTTCAACTGTCCAAATATAGTAACTTTTGCACCTTTGATGATTTCTGAGCCAAATTTTGAGAATCATGATCAAGCATTGATCAAATGATGTTTGTGGCTTCAAAATGATATGTTGACAAAAAATTTGAACTTTTGACTGTCAAATGACCATTTTGCCCCTACAGTTGACTGTAGTGCAATTTAGGGTTTTGACTGTGCAATTTTGTGTTGAATGCCTTGAAATTTGGTATGAGGATGCTTGACCACATTTGTAGGCATATGAGACTTGATTGGGCCTTTGAAAACTTCCTTTTCTTGATCAGAACCCAAACCCTAGTTTTGACTGTATAGGAGATAGTTGAACTGCATAGCCCTTGGGGAATTTTGTGACTTGACTTGGCAATTTCCTGAAGAATATGGGAGGGCAAATTTTGGGGTGCAACAATAAGTGTACCAGAAATGTTTCTCAGGATATCTTCTTTCCAAGCAGAGTTATCTATGTTCTCCGTGTTGAGGAATCAGAGTTCTAATCTTACCTCCACAAAAGAGTCAAGCTCCATTATCATAAACGTCTGCATTACCTGCATAGATCATCCATATATCATGCATAGCTTAAAGATTGTTTCATGATAATTTGCATTTCTTGAAGTCTTGTTGCTATCAACATCTTACCTTGTGGTCAAAGTCCCACTTACTTGGCAACCACCAAAGCAGATACTTGTATGTCTTCTCCCTTCAGTGCAATTCCTAAACGGAGTAATTTAACTTTGTTTCAGTGTCATTCCTGATAGCCCCCTTTTTACTTTATTTAAACATTTCCTTTGAGTTTCTTGTATTAGCATCATCACTATGTTACAATTTAACCTTTGTCTTGTATTAGCATCATCATTATGTTACAAGTTTCTACCTCTTCCTTGTATTGGCATCATCGCTATGTTACAAGTTATCACTTTTTATGTGTATTAACGTTATTTCTACGTTACAAGTTTCTACCTCTTCCTTATATTGGCATCATCTCTATGTTATAAGTTATCACTTTTTCCTTGTATTAGTGTTATAGCTATGTTACGAGTTAACCTTTGTCCTTGTATTAGCATTGTCGTTATGTTATGAGTAAACATTTGACCTTGTATTAGAGTTGTCGCTATGTTACGAGTTAACCTTTGACCTTGTATTAGCATTATCGCTATGTTAAGATTTAACCTTTGACCTTGTATTAGCATTGTCGCTACGTTACAAGTTAACCTTTGACCTTGTATTAGCATTGTCGCTTCATTACGACTTAACCTTTGACCTTGTATTAGCGTTGTCACTACGTTACGACTTAACCTTTGTCCTTGTATTAGCATTATCGCTACATTACAAGCTCCTAAAACCTTTTCTACCAGAAAAACAGATTTCACTCCCCGGTAAAGTTATTGTTTTCATGATAGTCTCTGATGTATCTTCAGATTTGGTCTCATTCCGCATATAATGCTTCTTCTAGATGTTTCTAGTGTATTTTTAGAGAGTCTTTCCCTTCATCCAAAGAAAATCATTGGATGCCGTGGTTCTTTTCCGTCCAACGTCATTCCTGGATAACTCTGATGTATCTTCATATTTAGTCTCATTCTACATCTAATGTTTTTCTAGATGTTTCTGATATATTTTTCAGAGAGTCTTTCCCTTCATCTAAAGTAGGTTATTTAGATATTGTGGTTTTCTTTCATAGTTATGTTGTTGTCCAAAGCCAATAATTGGATGTCTTATCCCCAATAATATTGTTTTCACCCTCCAATGCCAATATTAGATGCCATTAATCTCTTTGTGTTTTCCAAGTGTGTCCTTCCATGTCATGTCATTCAACTACCACAAATTTCCAGTTTCGAGTCTTTCCAATAATTCCCACTGAGTCCTGTCTCATATCATACATCATTAAATATATATATGAATTCTCGCCACACTTCATTCACCGCATACCCGTTGCATCTTAGGGCAAAATGTCGGGTTCTTTGATATTTAACTATCTCCCACTATGATCATATGAAGCCTGAGCATCTTCATATCATCTGGTTGAAGATATTTAAATAGGAGAAGCTGTTGCACCCCAAATTTTACTCCGAGTTTCTCATTCGCATTCATACATCAAATTTAATCTTCATTCATTTTAGCACTACTTTGTTGCTTTAGTTAATTAACTAGTTGACTTAATTATTTGATTTTGTTACTAAAAATTAATTAGTTTTGCTAATTAATTTTCCTTAACTTAATAAATTAACTTAATCAACTTTTAATTAATTAATTAAGCATGCATTTCATATTTCATTTGTTTCATTTAGCTCTGATACATGTTTCTAATACGCTTGGACTTGATTCTTTATTTCACATGAGATGTTCATATTATTTCTTTGTTATCCTGGTTTTGTCTGTTTGTTAGGAATTTCATCTGATATAGGGATTCTTATCCGACGCTTTGAGCTTTGTCTGATGCTTTGAGTTTTATCTGATGCTTTGGGTTTCTCCGATACTGTCTGCTTGTGATTTATTTTCACATGATATCTGGTATATTCTTGGCTTATTTCTATGCTTGTGGTTTAATCCAAAAGGATGGAAACATTGTATTGACTTATGTATGTGAAGTATTGGCTTCTTATTTGGTCATATCTTCTTTACCTTGGCCTTTTACTTTCTTGTACATAGGATAGTATCTTCATCTCCTTTCCTATGCTTCAATTTTCAAAACCTTCTCATCTTTTTCAAAACCTTCTTTTTTTTCAAACTTTAACCACTTTCATAATAAACCTTGACTATGTCGAGTGACTTTTCAAACTTTTGTTTTCTTAATCAAAACTAAAAAATGCTTAATAAATGTGGTATGTACAAATACACCATGAGCCTAAACACATGTGGAGTACTTTGGAACGAGGCGCCTGACTCGACCATTCAAAAGTCTCTCTTGTCATAGACTTTAGTATTATACTTATCTCAAACACTTTCAAAAATACTAAAAAACATTAAACTCATCCAAACCTTTTTGTTCCCTTGTGCACCTTTTTCCTTTAAAACCTTTTTTTTCCAAATTAGACATAATTCATTTATAATTGAAATGTTATTCCTCTATCCCCATGGTTGTCGACTTTTCCACTTAATTACTAGAGGTGTTCTCAAACCCTCCCTCATGTTGGTGCATAATCTTTCTTTCTTTTACCTTTTAGGCGATTAGACGAGTTTTCTCCTTTAAAATAATGACTTGTATCTTCTTTTAAAATCAATCAACACACTGTTTTGTTCTTTTCTAAAAGAACTACGAGTGCCCTGATCCCTTATTGCACGAAGGGGTTACACAGGTCTACAGGGTCCCAACCGTGGCAGGCGCAATAATAAAAAACATTTCTTTTGTTTGTAAATATTCATTCATTCCCTTTAGAAATTTTAATCTTTAGATACACACTCTCTGATTAGAAACAAGCAAAGTGGATCATGCGGAGTACTGTAGATGCTTAGGGTGCTAATATATTCCCTTTGCATAACCGACCCTCGTACCTTGATCTCTATTTCATTTTATTTTTGGGTTTTATTTGCTATTTTACCATCTTCCCTTTGGAAATAATAAAGTGTGGTGGTGACTTTCACTCATATGAGTTAAGTCAATTAATGGATTAGTCTCAAATTTTTACCCTACATTTTGCTACTTTGCGACATTAGTCTCCCACCGACCAGGAGCGAAATTATTGACAAACTTCACAAGCTTGTCGTAGCCGCGTTGGTCCTCGTTAGGCTTAGTGATATAATGATATATACTTTGCTCAAAATGGCCGTTGCTCCAGCGAATATGGAAACATCGAGACCATTCTTGTCACCTCATCTTTGTCCTCGTCACGAAGAACACTCCCATCTTCCCTGGTTACGACCACCGCTCAAATACAGAATCGATGGTCGCTCGACTCACGAGCTTAATTGTACAATACCTATCCTTAAAGGTGCAAAAAAAGTCTGTGAACATCTTGAACAACTTCTTCGGCTACTTAAGGGACACCCAATTGTGCCTCCCATTTGAAGTTTTTCGTTGAAGGTGGAAGCAACGGAAGAATAGGAGAATGGTGGCTCCAATCTCAAAATATTAACACACAGTCTTGAAGGCCCATATAAAGGCATTCAAGTTTGGATGCAACTGAGAGGGTGTTAACTCTAACCAATCAAAAATGCTCATTTGGAGACCATTGAACGGTAACTGAAGCCCAAACTCCTTGAAGGTATACTCGTACATGGAAAAGTGATTCCCCGAGAAATGTGAGCAGATCCGTTCATCCCGCTCGGTTTTACAAACCTCCCAGTTCTCTAGAACCCCCGGATAGCCTGCACCTTCTTTGACGATTGTGAATGCGCTCTCTAGAAAATCAGCAAAATATGAGGCTATTCCCCGGGGTTCCAGCCTGACCCAATCTAATGCAAGATAGGTGATGGTGTCGACCAGGAAAATGCCCTCGGTGCTACGAGTCACTGAAACCTGAAAAACAGAGGATGGAAATGAATTTGACGATCAAATCAAATCCACCCTTCCACTACAAATCAAGTGAAAAGGCGAGGAGAGGCACGAGGATATTACCCTCGAATAAGACCCTTATTCATCGACAAGCAAGGGAATCGCGATGACCTTTTCCATGACACATGAGTGTTCATCATAAAAATCATGGATTTCGTGAGGAACATCCTCATCGACGCGAGTTTCATCATAAAACTCATGGATATCACGAAGAACAACCTCATCGACACGAGTTTCATCATAAAACTCATGAATATCGCGAGGACCTTTTCCTAGACACATGATTTTTCATCATAAAACTCATGAATCTCGTGGGGAACAGCCTCATCAACATGAGTTTCATCATAAAACTCATGAATTCCACGAGGAAGAGACTTACGTGAGGAAGAAAATCATAAAACAAACGGTAAAAAGGCAAAATCATAAAAAAAACTTACGTGATTTCACGAAGAAATAAAAGTTGATGGTTGTAATACGGTGGAAGAACTGACGTTACTGGTTTTGCATTTTATCGCAAATGTTACGGTTAGCAAGAGTTGCCACCGACTTTTCTTTTATCTAATAAAGGAAAGGGTAAAAAGAACATGAAACACCTTTCGAGAATTTGCTGAGTAAGGGGGGTAGGTTATGAAAAGGGAAGGTGTTAGCACCCTTTTCATCCGTAGTTATCTACGGGCTCTTAGTTGCTAGCTCACTTTAAAAATGCTCTTTTTTGTATTTTGAAAATATTTTGAAAAGATGTTTTAGTGCGGAAAACTTTGTAATAACTCTCGTATCATTGAGAACGCATACAAACTATTTTTTCTTTGAAAATATTTAGAAAAGAGAGTGTATGTGTGAGAAATTGATTTTATTTGTGAGAAAGAAACAATAAGCTATCTACCTACTCAAAAGGTCTTTGTTCTTTTCCTCTTTTCCTTCAGATAGTGTTATCCTACCATTAGTTAGTAGGCAACCATGTCATTAGATGTTTTAAGGGACATTCGCGGGTCATCGTACAGTCACGAAAACGACTCGTGGGACACTTTAGCAATCATCCTAAGGTACTAAGATCATTTACTGAGGAAGCATTGAAGGGTCATCGAGGGACTATGATCTTTTAACCAGAGGATCTTTGCTAAAACATCCCACGTTCGAGAGACGTGACTGTTATTTTCCGAAGGCAACAAATGGGGGTACCTTAAAGGTGCGCGTGTGCAAAATGTGTTATGTTTCAATTATTTTTATCTTGGATGTTAGGTTTTCTAGCATTTTCTTTTAATTCTTATCATGCAATCTTATTAATTTAGCATTCAAATGTATTCATACAGTAGTGTGGAAAGTAAAAATGCGGGAAAGTAAACTACGCTATTACAGTGCTTCGGGGTTGGGGAGTACAAACCAAAAATTAGGGATAAAAATGTAAAGGGATCCTAATTATTTATTACATACTTGAGCAGTTACAATAAGTATGAACAAAAAATGCGAAAAATAAATGAGTGCGCGGAGATTGAAGAGGGAAAGAGCATTAAGAAAACCTAAAAAAAAATTCTAAGATTAGAAAAAAGTTTGGCAAAATACTCATTTTGGTCCCTTAACTATACCCTTGAGTTCACGTTGGTCCCTTAACTTTTTTTCGTGTCATTTTGATCCATTAACTTTCAAAAAGTTTCATTTCAGTCCTTTTTGTCTAATTAGCGACGAAAAAACTTTGAAATTCGTCGCTAAATTCGTCGCTAACTAGACAAAAAGGACTGAAATGAAACGTTTTGAAAGTTAAGGGACCAAATTGACACGAAAAAAAGTTAAGGGACCAATGTGAACCCAAGGTTATAGTTAAAGGACAAAAATGTGTATTTTGCCAAAAAGTTTTTGTTGTTTTTATTTAGAAAAATGTTTTATGATAATAAACCTAATTCTAACTAATTTTTAATTGACAAAATAAACTCAAAGTGATTTAAATTAAATTAATTAAATTTAGCAAAAATTAAATTAATTAATAAAAAAACTTAAGTCTAATATTTTTATGATTTTATGATTTTTTACTAAATAAAAAAAGAAATTAATTGAAAGAAAAAAAACAAATAATTAAAGCAAAATAAAAATGAAATGGGCAGCGCTGTAATAGTAAATATGGGGGTGTGGATTTGAAATTGTTAGGCCCAAAATGAATGAGCCCAGGTACCACGCCTGTTGATCCGGGGCATTGGATTTGAAAATTTGAGATCTGATGGCCCAACCGTGAAGTGTATTATGCGCGCACTAGCTTTACATACACTGGATCTGTAAAATAAAAGTTAGAAAAAAATTGCTCCCTGCCTGGGTCAAACCCAGGACTTGGCAGCTGTGTGTCTTAAGAGCTCACATGCTACCACTGGGTTGTGTTGTTCATTCGTTACATTAATCAAAACAAAACAATATAATATAAAATGCAAGTTGGTTCCAGATAAGCAAACACGCGCGCGCTCAAGTGGGCCAATGTTATTTGAACAAACCAATCAGAACGCTGCTACATGTCACGCGATTCTCAGGTGAGTCAGACCACCTATCGCGGTGGTTAACTCCTTCTTCTCCGATGGCTCTTAATTATCAAAAACCTGTAACGTCCATCAAAACAAATAAAAAAACGTAGATCCACTATATTGGACCCTGCGAGTTCAATGGTGGGATCAGTTTCATCCAACGTGGCCTGTATCACTGAGTGTGAAAGTTCATGTGTTCTTTGCCTTAGCCATGGCATAATTGGATTCATGCATTAAAGCTCATAGATAAAGGTCCTAAACCACCACAAACACGATTATGAACATGTATACATGCATCAAATGGATTAATAAAGCGTGAATTAGGAGTTACAGGAGGATGATTGGATCACTGGTTTTGAATGGGGAGGGCTGAAACAAGGATTTTAATCTTTCCCTAACACTTTTAATTTTGGAGAACTTTTGGAGAGCTTTGTGTAATGATTTTCGTCTCTTTGCATTTGCCTTGGCTTACATTGTAAAGAGGAATGATTTGAGCTAACATATATGGCAAGAGATCAAAGCCATGATGCCATACTAAAGCCAAAATCAAACAATTTGAAAACTTGCCAACTTGATGTATTCTTTCCTTTCTTATGCTTGCATGATTTTTGAAAGGTTTTCGGCAGGCTGTAATATGTTGTATGGGCCTTAAGAAATCAAACCACATGAATGGTCCATTTGTTTCCTATTTTATTTATTTATTTTGAGTTTATTTGAATAAAAACAAAACAAAATATAAATGAAATAATGAGAAAATATAGGGAAATGTGTGAGTGAGTTTTAGAGTCTCTCATGAGGTCATGAACATGTTTGGAGCTCAAGAAGTTAGGCTACAAATTCAAAATTTCAAGTTTGCATGTTTTGTACTTCATGTATTTCTTAAAAAATTCCCAACTTGTGCAACTCATAACTTGCTCAATTTTCATATTTTGAAGGTGATCTTGGACTTTTTGGAAATCTAAATATGTCCTATGCACTTTATCTTTTTATCATTTTTGAATTTGGAGACATTATCTTGATGTAAGTTGCCTTGACAAAAAGTGTCTTTTGCCGACTTTTAAAAATGACCTATAATGTATTAGCTCATACCTTTTAAATGAGGCATTTTTTGGACTTGACCGTAAAAACAAAGTTGTGGAGAATTAAATTTTCTTCAAAATGGGTTTTTGTTGGGGAAAAGTTGATGAAGTGTGTGAAAGTTATGCTTGGTCAAAGTTCAGTTGACTTCTCCTAAGAAAACCCTAATTTGACAATTCTTGATTTTTGATGATTTGAGGGCTTTCCTTGAGGAATCATGCCCAACCCTTTATCAAATGATGAATATCACTTCAAAATGTTGATGTTAACCAAAAATCTTGAAGTTTGACTACATGTTGACCATAGTTGACTTTTTACCCAATACAGTTGATTTTCAATTATCTGAGCCATTGACTGAGCAAACTTGTGATGTATGACTTAAAACTTGACATGAACCTTGTTGAATACCTATGGAGAAACATGGAAACCTCTTGAGACCTTTGCAACCGAACTTTCCTTGAGAAACTCAAAACCCTAATTGTAGACCTTTGGCTTAGGAGGTGAGTTGACTGGTCATCCCTTGTGATTCTTGAGTATTTTGAGAAGCTTTGAAGAATGTCTTGAAGAAAATGGGAGGGAAAATTTTGGGGTACAACAACGGAGGTTTGACAACAACGGTGGCAGCGGCAAAGCTCTAAGACGCAGAGGAAAATAGAGGGAAAAATAGAGGAAACATTGCAAATGTCCCTCCACTCTTCCTACTTATAAACTCTCTTCACTGCATGGGCAAGTGTGTCACCGCTTTGGGAAATGTGTCATTGTTTCGGCTCATAATTACCCATATTCATGAGCCATCATTACATATTTAATATCTATGACGCGTGGCTCAAGGGTACAAAACGTTTATCCCTTCAAGTCTCATTAACCTTTCGGATTTCAAGACATCGAGCACAGACGACAAACTTTTGCATTCCCTCACGAGCACGGCCTCAGAGAAAAACTTGAAGCAAACCTACAAACAGCATGAAAACTCACGAGTCAACATGAGTGCAACTAAACTCTCGATCATAATCCCCATATAACACATCTTCCTCGCGAGCAAACTCCAACGAGTTACAAGCAGAATATTGTCCCCGTGTACGCAAACACACAAACAAGAAACGTCCAAGACGAACACAGTCTATAACAGCGCGAACTCGCAATTGTGGGACCAAGTGGAGGCTCGCATCATGCGGTGTCCTTCGCTCCTCCTCGACACAAAAATTGACTTTAAGTTATTGCTTCTCTACTTAGGAGCAATGACTTGAGAGGCTTTTGTTCTAGATTGGGCATGAGGATGACCTAGCGTTGAGTGCGACCCAATCCATGTCTATGTTGAGGATGACCCAAAGTGTTAGCCTAATCTGTTAGGGACAGTGGAAAACATGTTCCCCACATGCTCATCACCCGAGGACACATCACCAACTGAACTCGCACATCTCGCACGAGTGGAGGAACCATTCAGTCCTTCATAGCGGGCAAGTTCATCCATTACCCATCAACTGTGGAACAATTGACCCAAGACGATGAGCATGTGCTGCTCATCCCTGCTTTCACGTGGGAATCCTGATAGCCATTCCTTATGTTCCTAAACACTTAGCCCATAATGGATACCATTGGCCCAATGCTGGGAGCACACTATAAAAACCTTCCTCTGCAGGAGGGTCAGGTATTCTATTCTCTAACCCTTATTTACTTACCTCTTCACCCGAACTGACTTAAGCATCAAAGTGCCTGCGGGTACACCCCCTCCTCTTTGTTAATCGTTTGAAACTGCTCATGTGTTGTCGTCCACTTACCTGTTCTGATCAACAACTAAGATTAGAAGAAATAAGAAGAATTGGAGATCTAATAAATTTCTGTTGAACTCCATATATATCTACAATAACATAATCATTTCGTAGATGCCTCACTTCTTCCAATATTTTTTCTTAGCAATTTCTACCCTAAAAATTCAACTCCAGTGGTTAAGAGTTAAAGAATGATGTATTCTAAAATCGATTGATTTCTTTTCAATAGTAAATAAATCACACGTAAGTGGGAGCTTAAGGTTGGCTAAATCTATAAAGAATAGCTTATAAGTCACATCAGTTGTGCAAAGACAAAGGGTATTGTGATCTTGAATAGTTAATAATAGAACCCAAAAAAAAGTTTACATTTCTCTTATTTGGTGTAATGATGGCATTATTTACATGCAGTAATTATTGTTGACAATGCATAATCTCAAAGCTCAAGGTTAATAGAAATGCATGGGAAGGATTTGTTTAAACCTAAAAAAGATAGTCGAAATTAGCATGATGTCAAATTTAGGATCGGTAAACTTTCTCTCAGTTGGAGGAAGGTTGGATAAATACAAAGATAATTAAATCAATGTTAATAGAATATTTCTTAATTATTAAGATCCTCAAAGGTCGTGGGGGTGTTAAATTCAATCAAAGCTATATGGTGTTGAGAGTGTAATTCCTCGTGTCGAAGTAACTTGCTTGACATAAACAAGGAAGTGTTGAAACATGTAGTGTGTGTATGTTAATTTAGTCTAGCCTAGTGTGTGTCGAAATGTCGAAGGAGTATCCTCGACAGAATTTCAACTAGACCTATTTTATTAAGTATAACTAAATTAGGTTAAGTTTCTATTTTGGACTTTTTATTATGGGCATTTTAGAGTAGGGAGAAAACTAGCTCATTATAAATAGAGAGAGTAACCCCTATTTTTGTAACACATTGAATATTCATAGAATTTGCAGTTGTAAGTGAATAAGAAAGTTTTCCACAGTTTGTGGGCAGAGAGAAACTCTGCAGAAACCCTAAACTTGACATCAACCTTGTTGAAGACCTATGGAGAAACATGGAAACCGCTTGAGACCTTTGCAACCCAATTTTCCTTGAGAAACTCAAAGCCCTAATTGTAGACCTTTGGCTTAGGAGGTGAGTTGGATGGTCATCCCTTGAGATTCTTGAGTATTTTGAGAAGCTTTGAAGAATATTTTGAAGGAAATGGGAGTGCAAATTTTAGGGTATAACAGCTGCCCCTGTTCAATCTTCTTAAACCTGAAGAGTTAGATTGGCATGTCCGCCATTCGTAACTTGAAGGTAGAAGAGGATTGAACACCTAAGTATCCAGAAATTTGCACCCGCCTACGTAAGAAGTGATGTTGTTGGTTTATTATACCGGGAATGGGATTAATGATGCCACTTGGAGAGGTGACAGAAAGTCATCGGTGATGGGCTTATAGACGCCATCCAAAGTAACTGTTGCCTTCAATTGGAAGCAGTATCAGAATAAATCTATGCTTGATTTAAACTGAGCCATAAGAGGTATATGCTTGTATTTAACTAGAAGAAGTATCAGAATAAATCTATGCTTGATTTAAATTGATCCAGAAGATATTTATGCTATTCTTTATCTAGAAGAAGTGTCCGAATAAACCTATGGTTGATTTAAACTGAGCCAGAAAATGTTGTATCGACTTTAACTGGGAGAAGCATCAGAATAAATCTATGGTTGATTTAATATGAGTTATAAAAAGGTCTATTGGTAGAAGTATCAGAATAAATCTTTGGTCGATTTAATATGAGCCAGAAGCTATCTGTGACCGTCTTCAATTAGATGAAGTATCAGAATAAATCTTTGGTCAATTTAATCTTCCATAAAAGGTCTCTTTTTCTTTAACTTAAAGAAGTATCAACATAAATCTTTGGTCGATTTAATCTGAGCCAGAAAAAAGGTCTGCTGGAAGAAGTATCAGAATAAATCTTTGGTCGATTTAATCTGAGCCAGAGGATGTTTATGCTCATCTTTAGCTGGAAGAATTATCAGACTAAACCTATACTCGGTTTTATCTGAGCCAGAAAATGTCTTCAACTGGAAGAAGTATCCGAATAGATCTACACCCGACCTAAGTTGATCCAGAAGAATGTCTACTGGAAGAGGTATCGAAATAAATCCACGCTTGATTTAAACTGAGCCAACAGACGTTTATACTTGACTTTAACTGGAAGAGGTATCAGAATAAATCCACGCTTGATTTAAACTGAGCCAGAAAATGTCTACGACCGTCTTCAACTGGAAGAAGTATCAGAATAAATCTATGGTCGATTTAATCTGATCCAGAAGATATCCACGCTCGTATTTAACTGGGAGAAGTATCAGAATATATCTATGCTCGATCTAAACTGAGCCATAAGTTTTTTATGACTGTCCTCAACTGGAAGAAGTATCGGAATTGATCTATGCTCGATCTAAACTGAGCCAGAAGATGATGTCTTTGAGGAGACTGTCTGGTCATACAAGTAGTTACCGATGTTTGTCTATTGATTAATATTTCCTGAAAAGGTAAAGAGTTAGTTGTATGCAATATCATGATGTATGAAATGCATTGCGTGATGATGTTCTCAAAATAAACTAGACTGTGTTATATGCGTCTTGTATGCATATGCTATGTTGTTTGTAAATGATGTATGAATGTGAAATGTTGTTGAAATGTATTTGTAAACTTTGAGCAGCATCTTTGACTGGGAAAATAAATCCCTGACTGTTGCTAGAGATGAAAAATATGTGTATCTTCGATCTTTTGGGGATTGTTTCCGCTGGGGACTCCTACTCTCTGTTTGAAGAAACTCCGCTGGGGAATGTTGATTTCTGCTTGGGGAGAAGAGTTCAGGGACATTGTTATTTCCTGCTCTACTGGGGATTATAATTCTTGTATACCCTGACTGGGGATAAAAGAGATGGATATCCCTTCGAGGTGTTATTTGATCGAGTTTCTGATACAGGTACCTACTTATCTGGAGAGACTAAGGTTGAATGATATCTAATCTGGTTTCATATTTAGCAGCAACTCTCTGGGGATAACAATCTGGGCGATCATTTGCTGGAGATAGGAATCCCGGTGGTAGAAGCATACTTAAGTTGGGGAGATTGAACTTTGTTGGGGAAATAAGCCCTGTTGGGGAAATAAACCTTGTTGACGTAAATCTGAACTCCCCTGGGGAAGTAAACCTTGTTGATGGAGGAATACTCTGCTGAGGGAAACTCCTTGCCGAGGAGAATGAGCTCTGCTGGAGAGAAGTAGTCTGCAGGGGATTTTATAGTTTTGAAAACTCAGTTGAGGAGAATAATTTCCATAAATTGTAATGATTGGGATTCCGTAGATGGAGATATCGACGGGAATAAGACTATACTCTTTTATCTGGAAGAGCGATCTGCTGGGGAAATGGCGGGAAATGTATGAACTTGTGAATATTACTTTGTAGGGATAATCTCATCGAAGTGGCTCTGTGGGGATTTTGTGAATGGCTTGGATGTTATCCCAACTCCTAGAGTCTTGAGTAAACGCTTATTCCTGTTTTTTGCGTGTGTATATTTGTTAATAGTCAATTGTATTCATATGCATATGCTCATTCAATTTTAGTCATTGGACGTCTTGTAAAAAAAACAGAAAAAGTAAAAAAGTTTGAGCTTTGAATTTGTATTTCATTGATAATTTGCCCATAAACAGTCGATTTTATACAAAGAGACAGAGATCCCAATAAGGGGAAATCGTCATGAAATGAAAAGAATACAAAGTGTAAACAAGATAATAGCTATGTGGAAATAATATCGTTGGGTTCCAACCCTGCTATTACCCTTATGTCTTCAAGAATCTCATCCCTTGCTGTCAGAAGAAGTGGATTGAATTGATATGTACCGTTTGAACTTTGACTTTGGTAATAAAGCTCGATGTAGGTGATCCAATGGGGACATAGTCGTACGCTTTAATCCCTAATTTTTTCCTGGATCGCCCTTTCGGGTTTTCAGTCCACCAGGATACCCTTTTTTGCCCAAGCTGCCTTTTCAGGTTTTCAACTTTTCGGGTGTACAGTCTTTTATATATATCCCTGGTTTTTTCCCGAACCTTTTTGGTTCGCCAGGATGCCCTTATTTTTGCCTAGGCCAGTCAACCTAGCGGGTCATTTTCATGCGTAGTATCTTTTGACTATGTCCGTATTTACAGGGTACGGTCAATATCATAGCTCCGCCAGAAAATATTTTCTTGATTACAAATGGCCATTCATAAGTGGGAGTCCATTTTCCCCAGGGATCACCTTGTGGTATAATGATGTGCTTTATTACCAAATCACCTGATATACCTGATGCTTGATCTTTTTGTTGAATGCCTTGATCATGCGTTTCTAGTACATCTGGCCATGACAAACAGCTGCAAGCCTTTTCTCATGATACTTAGAGAAGGAATCTGGACCTTGACAGGTAGGACATATTCCATGCCATAAACCAGAGAGAATGGGGTTGCCCCAGTTGATGTTCTAGCCGAAGTGTGGTAGCCGTGAAGAGAAAACGGTAACATCTCATGCTAATCTTTGTATGTCACAACCATCTTCTATATGATCTTCTTTATGTTTTTATTGGCGGCTTCCATTGCGCCATTCATCTTAGGTTGATACGGAGAAGAGTTGTGATGCTTTATCTTGAACTGCATGCAGAGCTCAGTGATCATTGTGTTGTTGAGATTGGTACCGTTGTCTATGATAATCCTCCCGGGGATTCCATACCGACAGATAAGGTTATGTTTGATGAATCGGGCGACCATATTCTTGGTAACATAGGCGAATGAAGCTGCTTCCACCCATTTTGTAAAGTACTCAATGGCGACGAGGATGAAGCGATGTCCGTTAGAGGCGGTAGGCTTGATTTCTATGATCATATCAATGCCCCACATCGCGAATGGCCAAGGAGCATTCATGACATTCAAAGGTACTGGAGGCACATGAACTTTATCAGTGTCAATTTGAAACTTATGACAAGTTTTTGAGTGGTGGTGACAGTCAGTTTCCATAGTCGACCAATAGTAACCAGCTCCCAAAATCTTTTTAGCCATAGTATACCCACTAAAGTGAGTACTGAATACGCCTTCGTGCATATTCTGCATAATATCTTCTGCTTCCTTCTTGTCCATACAACGGAGCAGGGTCGAACCATGATTGTGTTTGTATAGAATTCCATTGCTCAATAAGAACTTAGCCGAGAACCTCCGTAGGAACTTCTTGTCATTGATGGATGCCCCTTCAGGATATTATTGAGCCTCAAGGTACCTTTTCACCTCATGAAAACAATGTTTTTCCTCTACTCCATCAGTGTAAATTTCATAGAAGTGCGCTGGTTTGTCGAATCTTTAAATGGTAATTTTGGGAGCCTCATTATCCCATATGACCTTGAACATGGATGACATTGTAGCCAATGCATCCGCCAGCTGATTCTCTTCTCTTGGTATGTGTTCAAAGGTAATCTCTTCTAATACAAGATCAAGTTTAATACATGCTCTTTATAAGGAATGAGATTCAGGTGTTTCGTATCCCAATCTCCCTTAACTTGACTGATCACCAAGGCTGAGTCTCCATACATGCTTAAGAACTTGATTCTCAGGTCAATAGCGACCCTAAGACCCATGATGCATGCTTCATATTCAGCCATGTTGTTGGTGCAGTCAAAGCATAATCTAGCGGTGATGGGTGTATAGAAACCTGCTGGGAAGATGATCGTAACACCGATTCCGTTTCCAAGTGCATTGGAAGCTCCATCAAAAACCATAGTCCATCGGGATCCTGGCTCAGGTCCTTCATATGGTCCAGGTTCTTCGAAATCTATTACTATCATAATATTCTCGTCCGGCAATTCGATGTTCATAGATTGATAGTCGTCTACAGCCTGATGCACCAAATGGTCGGCCAGTACACTTCCTTTAATTTCCTTTTGAGTGGTGTACTGGATGTCGTATTCTGTTAAGACCATCTACCATCTAGCTATTATTCCAGAGAAAGTTGGCTTCTCGAATATGTACTTGATAGAATCCATTTTAGAAATCAACAAGGTAGTATGGGTCAACATATATTGTCTTAATCGGTGAGTAGCCCATGCCAAAGCGCATCAAGTTTTCTCGATCAGTGAATATCTTGTTTCACAGTCGGTAAACTTTTTGCTAAGGTAGTAATTTACATGCTCTTTTTGACCATATTCGTCATGCTGCCCCAGTACACACCCTATTGAGTTCTCTAGCACTATTAAGTACATGATTAGAGGTCGTCCTTCAACCGTTGGCATCAGAATCAGAGGTTCTTGTAGGTACTCCTTAATTTTATCAAAGGCTATTTAACAGTCATCATTCCATTTTACTACTTGATCTTTCTTCAACAACTTGAAGATTGGCTCACAAGTAGCAGTCAAATGAGAAATAAAACGGGAAATGTAATTCAGCCGTCCTAAGAAACCTCTAACTTCCTTCTCGGTAGTGAGGAGCCGGCATCTCTTGAATGTCTTTAAATTTTGCTGGATCAACCTCAATACCCTTTCCACTAACGATGAAAACCATGAGTTTATCGGATCTCACCCCAAAGGTGCACTTGTTCTGGTTTAACCTTAGCTTGTACTTCCTTAGTCTCTCAGACAGCTTATACAGATGATCAATATGTTCTTCTTCAGTTTGCGACCTTGCTATCATGTCGTCGATGTATACCTCTATCTCATGATGAATCATGTCATGAAATAAGGCCATCATGGCACGCTGATAAGTTGCGCTTGCGTTCTTCCAACCAAAAGGCATAACCTTATAACAGAAAGTGCCCCACTGTTTGACGAAGGATGTTTTCTCCATATCTTCAGGTGCCATCTTGATCTGATTATAGCCTGAGAAGCCGTCCATGAAGGAGAATACCTTGTGCTAAGTGGTTTTGTCAACCAAAACATCAATATGTGGTAGTGGGAAATCATCCTTGGGGCTCGCCCTATTCAGATCCCTGTTATCGATACACATACGTACCTTTCCATCTTTCTTTGGCACCAGAACCACATTAGCAACCCATTGAGAATATGATGTCACTGCTAAGAACATTGCGTTTAATTGTTTCATAACCTCGACTTTGATCTTTTCTGACATTTCAGGGCTCATGTGACGAACCCTCTGTTTAATCAGAGAACAACCCTCTTTCATTGGGAGACGGTGAACCATAATATCAGTATCAAGTCCTGGCATATCTTCGTATGACCAAGCAAAGATTTCAACATATTCATGCAACATATGGATTAGTCTTCTCTTGACACTGCTCTCTAAGTTAGCACTGATCTTTACCTCTTTTTTGTCTATCTCAGTACCTAAATTTACAACTTCGATCGGATCTCCATGTGGTTGGATAGCCTTTACTTCTTGCATCAAGAGTCAGGCAAGTTCTCCAGGTATTTCACAATCTTTCTAACCTTTGTCCTCGGCTTGGTAGATCAGATTTTCGAAGTCATATGTGACAATAGCATAATCGTTATCGATGAGATCCAGAGTGGATAAGGATCTTCAATGTAGTGTATGGGTGTGTGTAAGAATACATAGCTATTTGAAAATGCAATAAGATAAAAGGAAGACATAGATCACAAAAATTTTATGCAAAACGTCCAATGTTTTTATTGAATGAACAAATGTTTATCAATCATCAACCCTTTAACAAATAAACCATTGTGCCCTGGGTAAGACACAAGGTTTTAAAGTCATTGTTTATTACATAACCAAAAATAGAAAATGGCATTTACTCTTGTCTTAAGGAGATGGAGACAAAATATTCATCCTTCCAATTGCAACACCCGTTGTCAGTAGTGGGAAAGATCAAGTTGTCGTGGTTGCTATCAGCTTCCTCTTCATCAGAAACAACATCAATTGCATTCACACATTTCTCGTGCTTCGGCATAGGTATGGTAATCACATTCAGGGTCTCCAGAGGATCAAACTTAATTTCCTTATTGTCAATTAGATCTTGAAGTTTTTTCTTCAGGGCCCAGCAATTGTTGGTGTCGTGCCCAAGACAGTTCGAGTGATAGGCACATTTTGCATTTGGGTTGTACTTGGGAGAGGAGGTGTTGGGATTAGGAGGAGGATCCCGATGTGTTATGATTTCAACCTTCAGCAAATATTGTAATGCCTGAGATAAAGGCATGTCAATTTTGGTAAACTGCCTCTGGCCTTTGTCGGTTACCCTGTTGTTGTTGAACAAGCGCCGGATTGGAGATTAACACCACTCCCACAGACTAATGGCGGTTACTTTTATTATGGCTCTTGTGTCCATAGACATCATTGACTTCCTTTTTACCTTCAAATGGCTTATTCACCGCATTCGAAGATGTAGCCATGGGATCTTCCCACTTTTAATGCCACTTTCAATTCTTTCCCTTGTCAAAATCATCTTTGTAAAACCCGATGAAGAGCTTCCCATCAACAGATTAAAGAACGGGCCTGTCAGAGTGCCCATAAACATATCCAACATTTTCTGATCAGTCAAGGGAGTTTCACCCTTCCAGTCAAGTTCCTCTAATTTTGTGAATATTCCTTGAACCCTTCATTAGAGCCCATGGACATATTCTGCAATTGCACTCGAGTTGGTGTCAGGTCAGCATTGTATTGATACTGCTTATAGAAAGCAGCAGCCAAGTCTTCCCATGTGCGTATATTGGTTCCCTCCAGTTGATAGAACAATTCCAGTTGAGTGACAGCTAAACTTTCTTGGAAGCAATGGACCCATAACTTCCGGTCAGCAGTATGAGGCTTTTTTTCCCGAACATACAACCTCAAATGGAGTTTAGGACAAGATACCCCATCGTATTTAGCAAAGACAGTGACCTTGAACTTAGGTGGGATGACCACCCCTGGAACCATACCTAGTTCACCAAAATCTAATCCAGGCACCTTCTGGATTTCCATAGCCTTGAGTCTGTCCTCCAACTGCTTATATTTATCATCCGCATGAGGATACTGTTCGTCAGAAAAGTCTTCATCTTCATGAGCATTTTTATAACCCTGATTGTTCCTACCTTCATTCTTGATGCTTCTACCATCTTCATCATGGTTGTCATCTTCTTCAGAAGAGACATCTTCCACTTGGACGAGTTGAGCAGGACCTTTGAACCTTCTCCCCATATTGAGGACAGTTGTCGGCTTCTTGGTCTTCTTTTTCTTGACGAAGGGCGCCAACAAATCTTTTTTCCCCTGTGCCAGATTCATGAGAGTTTCTTGGTATTGTGCATGTTGAGCCTGAAGATCCTTAACAATTTGTTTGAGGGCCATTTTTCTACTGAAATAAACAGCGAGGAAATGAGAAACCTATATTATAAACATGTTATGAAATGATGCAAGATATGTAAATGCAATGATTTCAAAGACTTCAAGAGATTTAAATTTGCTAACAAAGAGGAAACAAAAACAAAGATTTTATTAGCAAAGTTCAAATTACAACTGCCTTTTAGGCTTACAATGACAACAAAATCTCTCAAAGAGATAATAAAAAGAAATCCTAAGATCTAAGAATCAATTCTCACATGGAAGATTCCTCTTTGTGTTGATGTATGCATTAAGAATCTACTCCTCGTGAAGTTACTTTGTAAGCTCCAACACTTTCTTCTTACTGGCATAGAATTGAGTCTCAAAGGTGTCCCGTTCTTCCTTTAGTTGAATCCAAGACTTCTGCAACTCTTCAAGGTTAGTAGGCATGTCTAGATGGAGGATCATGCAAGAGACGTCTCCTTCGACAACATGCTTCATGATCACTGGTAAGATAGTCGGATATGGCATCATGAGGTTTTGAGCGCGAGCTCGTACCCATTTGAGATAAGGCTCCAGAGGGATGGAATTCTTCTGCCCTAAATCCTTACTATCAATCTTGCTTACCATGCCCCAAGCACGTATAAATCTCCAATGATAACCTTGAAGATCACTTCCATAATCGAACACAATACCCTGGATAAGTGCGTCATGAGGACCATCTTTTCGAGCCTAACCAAACTGACATAGAGCCAGAGAAGGGTTGTAAGTAATACCTCCCCTAATGCTAAGGAGTGGAACATTAGGTAATTACCCACAACGATAAATGATAGTGATATCCTCATGAGATCGGGAACACCAGTAAATATTTGCATGAGAAAGTGACATTATTCTTTGCGACCACCGCAGACCTTGTTCATTCTTCATTACCGAGCAAGGAAGGTGCGAAATAAAACACCTGGATAGCAGAGGAATACAACATATGAGATTTCCTCGCTTCTTCATAGTACGAGTGTGAAGAGAATGCAGAATGTCTTCGAGCAAGGTAAGCACATGATTACGAGTGAGAAAAATCTTGATGGCGTTCAAACCTATGAGTTGGTATGGATTAAGGAATAGCACCAACCCATAGATTAGAAGAGACAACATATCCTAAAAATCCTAGAAGCTCATAGCACCTAGGAATAGTTGAGCTTTCTCGATTAGAAATTTAGCCAAAAAACCTTTGACTCTGCTTCTTGTTTCCCAGTTGGATATAATGTCAGACTGCTTCAGATGTAGGGATACTGCAATAACTTTTGGCTTTGGAGCTTCCTCTAAACCGATGAAGGGAATCTGATCAAGAATAGGTACTCCTAGTAATTGAGACAACTCTTCTATAGTGGGTACCAACTGATAATCAGGAAAGGTGAAGCAGTGATGTGCAGGGTTAAAGAACAGGAAGAGGATACTCATCATATCTTCGTAAAAACCTGGAGTAACCAAACTGAGTAGTCGACCATGCCTCTTGATAAATGAATAACTTTTTGGAACCCTTTAGACTAACTCTTTAAGTTGAGGAGGTACCCTTGCAAAGTTGATCCGGATAGTGTTTCTGCGAGCGGGGGCCATAGTATGCAAAACATAACAAAGATAAATTCCCTGGTCTTTGAAATGGTTAGTAGAAATGAAATGGTATGAATGTTATGATGCATGATGTTATGTTCAAACAATTAATCATACACAAGAAAAACACACAAGACCTTAGGTTAAAGCTTGCATGGAGTTGTAGGTAAGTACCTATTGTACCCCAAAATTTGCCCTCTCATTTTTCTCAAGATTTCTCTCACATGTGTGGTTACAAAACACATATTTAAAGGAAAAGAAAAAATGAAAAAAAAATTGAAGATGTTAATGTGCCTTTCGACAAGACAAAAGTTTGCTTTGAATCCACATCCTTCGATTGGACTTCTGGCCTCTTTCGATGCAAGCTTGGCTAGCATCCTTCTATTTTGAATTGGCCTATGATAGGTTGGCTTTAATTCACAAAAAAATGGGCTTCCTGCATGTAACCTTCGATTACACCATTGGCCTCACATGGTTCACAGTGTAATGGTTGTCTGCATGCCTTTTTCGTTTGAACATTTGATCTCTCCATGCTTGCTTTAATCCACAAAGTAATGGTTGGTTGCGTGCAGCTCTCGATTTAGCCATAGCTTCCTTCGTGCATGCAAGAGGCGCCCACCAGGCCAGTGGGCACAAGGCAAAAATCCTCATGTAGCCTCCTTCGATTCCAATGCAAAAATCCTCCTGCATGCCTCTTTCGTCTGGGCATTTTTGCTTCCTTCATGCCCCTTTCGTTTGGGCATATGGCCCTCCTTTGTTGCAAGCTTAGTTTGGGCGTTTAGTGCTCATGCATGCATCTTTCATTTGGGGCGTGTGCCCCCCTTCAAATCAAGTTTTGGTTACATATTTAGTTTGGGCATGTGGCTTCCTTCAATGCAAGCTTTGGTTACACCTTTCGTTTGAGCATGTGGCTTCCTTCAATACAAGTTTTGGTTACACCCTTCATTTAGACATGTGGCTCCCTTCATGCAAGCTTTCATTTTAGCAAAGACATCTTGCATGTTTGCTTGAAGTCACGAAGCAATGGCCTCCTGTAGCTCTCCTTCGAATCAGAAGCCATTGGTTTTCCATGTTTTCCTTTAACACCACAAAGCCAGGATTTCCTTCATACATCCTTTCGTTTGGCCATGTGACCTCTGGAAGGCAAGCCTTTGATTCGTCAAGAGCCACCTTTATACAAAGCTTCTATTGGAGTTTTGATTCCCTTTGAATCAGCATATTTTAAACCCAACTCTGGACCCTTTGAAGCAAGTTTGTTCGAAGAACTTTGAGCAAATCTCATAGCATTACCCTTCAAATCCTACTTGTCAGGCTATGTTGCTTCTAAATCTTTACATGATCAGAGACTTACACAAAAATTTGAAGCTTTGTCTACTGGATAATACCATTCTTGGTTAAAATAGCAAAAGGCTATTGTGATACGGTGGGAGAACTGACTTGGGTGTTTTGCATTTTATCGCAAATGTTGCGGTTAGCAAGAGTCGCCACCGACTTTTCTTTGATCCAAAAAGGAAAGGCTGAAAAGAACAGGAAAGACCTTTGAGATTATTTCTTGAGTTCGGGGGGTATATTATGAAAAGGGAATGTGTTAGAACCCTTTTCATCCATAGTTATCTATGGGATCTTAGTTGCTTTCTATATCACTTACTTTTGTTTGAAAATGTGCTTTGTGTGGTTTTTGAAAGTATTTTGAAAAGGCGTCGTCGTTTAGGTAAACTTTGTAATAATTCTCGTCCATAAGAACGTATACAAAGCGTTGATCTTTTGAAAATGTTTCATGTTTGGAAAATGTTTTGAAAGTGTTTTTGAAAGTGTTGGTGTTTGTTTTGAAAAATGGCAAGGATGTTTGATTTGGGAATGAGCAAGCAACTAGGAAAAATCTACGTACTCAAAAGTCTTAGTTCATTTCTTTCTTTCCTTTGATATTGCTATCTTACCATTGATTTGGTAAGAAGCCTTATCTTTGGATGTAAAGGGACGGGCGTGGGTCATCGTATAGCCATGATAGCAATGTTGTGAGATATCTTAGCATTTCTCTTTGAGGGACTAAGATCATTTTGAAAGGCAACATTGATAGCGTCATTGAGGGACTATGATATTGTATTTTGATTGCTTTTTGCTAAGATATCCCACATGCATAACATGGCCATTTCTGTAAGGCAACAAAGTAGAACTACCCTAAGGGTGCAAGTGTGCAAGTGTGTTTGATTTATATGCATTGTTTATCTTGAATTAGGGTTTGCTATTTGTTGGTTTTAGTTTTTCAATTCAAACCCTAATTTATTAGCATTTATATAAAGCGATAAATTACGGAAAGTAAAAATACTAAGCTATTACATCATTTAGGGGAAGGGGTATACAAATTTACAAATGGAGATTTTGCAAGAAAATTTAACCTAATTAACTATTACAACCATATTGAATATTGTGCAAGAATTGAATAAATAATTTTATTTGGTTTTCATGAAAAGGGTTTTAACCTAATTAAGAGAGATGATTAATAAAACAACTTAATCCTAAATTAATTAAGAAAGAAATTAGGTTAAAAAGTATTTTTAGGTTTTTTTTTGTGAAAAGGTTTTAACTTAATAAAAATAATATAAAAATTAATTAATTAAAAAAGAAACCTAGATTATAAATTAATTTTAATTTACAAGAAAACAATATAATAATTAAACCTAAGTCTAAATATTAATTATTAAAAAAAGAATTTAATTTGTTAAAAGAAAATATTTTTAGTCTTTTTGTTTTATAAAGAAAAATAAAGTGTATAAGCATTTTTTAAATATGCAAATAAATAAATAAAATATTTTTGGATTTTTTATTAATATAATTAATAATAATAATAATAATAATAATAAAAATATTTAAAAAAATAAAAATATAATGAAATAAAAACAAGAAAAAAGAAATAATAAAGAAAAATGGGTCAAGGGTGTAAAAATAGGCATGGGTTAGCAAAAGAAAAGAAAAATGGAAGGCCCGTCTGTTTGGAGGCCCAGCGCCTGTTTCAAACAAAAAATGGAAGAAAATGTGAAAAAGAACCAAAAGGGTACCACTCGAGCTCGAACCCAGGTCCCAAAGGTTAACAGGCGCACAGTTTACCACTGGGGTGGCTATACATCCGTTGATATAAACAAAACAATAAATATGTAATATAAATCAAGTTCTGAATGAACTTCATCTTCAACCTCCAGCCAGAGAACCTGTAACTCATTCATTTCTCATCCATTCACAAAACTTCCAACATCAAACTTGTTAGAAATTTCCTCACGATTCTGAATATGTAAATAACTTAAGCTAATTCTCAAAGATGAGCATGAATTTCTAACAATACCAAATTCAGACCTAAATATTTTCAGAGGTTTAAACTCAAAATTCTCCCTACTCAAGCAACATAAATGAAATCTATGGACATGTACAACTTCGGGGCAATGATGTCTACATTTTATCTTCACAAATGTAAGCCTAACAATGCCTAAATATGAAGATAGAAGTTCAAGAAAAATACCTCAAAACTGGAAATTGTGAAATGAGTTTGAGCTTAATTCAAGGTGCTACAATGACCAGGTTAGCTTCTTTGATTCTCTAGGAAGCTAATCCAATGCTTAGCTTGAGTTGAGAGTAGTTGAAATGGCCTGGAGAAGTCAATGTGCAATGCTCTCTTTTTTGGTTATGGAAGTTGATGAAGATGATGTTACAATCGTGTAACAGGGTGTGGGATGGTTTATATTTAATGTAAGGAAGTTTTAGAAACTAAAAGGCCAAAGAACGCACGAGTGAAATAGAAGTTTAGAGTTCAAGGTCAGAAACTGTGCAACAATGGAGTTTTTGGGAAATTTCTAATTTGGGGGAGTTTGGGAGTATTTCAGGGTGTTCCAGCTCGTGTTCTAGCTCACAAGTAGTGACTCTATTTATAAGCAACAAGTTTGGAGACTTGTTGTTGATCAGAATTCAAAATCACAAGTTTAAGCTTAACATGTGATTTTTGAGAAATTCAAGTTTCAAAGTCTTGTGTACTTGCTAAGATAGAATGGTTATGATTTAAACACACTTGCTTATGACTTTGTAGATGTAGTGTGATCAGAGTGAAGTTAGAGGCTCAAGAATTGACTTTGTGCATAAAGCTTGCTTTTCAAGAATGACATTCTTCACTTTCTTCCCAAAATGGCAATGTAAATTGGATAAAGCTTAAATCACTTGGATTATAGATCAAAAGCTTGTGTAATCCATTAATGATGGATAGATACACAAGTTAGAAGGCCTGCAAAGCAATATTATACAGCCTAACATTGAAATTCAGTTATGTGTTCATCAAGAAATGTCTTGTAATTCAAGAATGAAACCCCAACTTCTTGCCTTCTATTCTCCTTGCTCAAATATGACCTCAATGAGTTCTCGGATATTTTAGAAAGCTTGTAACATCTTCTACAACCTCTATGTTGGACATTTTTAAAAATTCATCTTGGAACTATGTGAAAAATTGTCATGAAGTTAGGTCAAAATCCTGCCTAAACTAGGGCAAAATTTCACTAAGTTTCCAAGTTTCATGAACATGTATTCACAAAATCATAACTTGAAATCCATGCATTTATAGAAACAATTGTGTTCTACAATTTTTTTTATCTCATTGAGATTTACAACTTTCATGTTGGAAGTTTCTTTTGAATCATTTTGCATCATAGTGAAAAATTGGCTCAAAGTTATGAAAAAATATGAAATTTTCAACACTTAGAAAAATTTCTAAGTTTAGAAATTTTTACTTTTCAAAATGAAATCTTGACTTTTTGATTTCTCGAAGAACAAATTTCATATTTTGACATGTTTTTATGAATTGTGATCTTTGACACTTGATTTTGACTAAAAAGTCAAAGTTTGACTTTTTAGTGTACAGTTGACTTTTGATCAGTTGACTGAAAATTCATCTGTCAATCAATTGATCTTGAGAAATGTTTTGAGCCATGCCATTAGGTCAAAATGATGCATTTGAATAATTGAGATCATGTCTCAAACCAATCAATGATTTGCTAGGTCAAAAATCAAAAATTGCACCTTCTCAGTCAAAACCCTAATTTTGACCATTTTGCCCTTTTAATGATCTGATCCAATTTCTTGCGGAATTGTGATCCAAACTTGATCAAATGACATATATGAGTTCATAATGTTGATATGGATAAAAAATTATGAAGTTTGGTTGTAAATTAACCACAGTTGACTTTTTCCCCAATACAGTTGATTTCAGGTCAATTGATCAATTGACTGAGCAAAAATGTGATCCAAGACTTGAAACTTGACATGAGCAATATTGAGGGTCCAAAATGATCCTGAAAGTCATATGAGGTATTAAAATTTCAATTGTACTTGTGCAATCTCAAACCCTAATTTTCGGTCATCCGTGTTTGAGGAGGTGTCTTGAGCTGATCAACCCTTGTGCAGTCTTGAACCAAAGGAGATCTTGTGAGAGATTACTTGATAAATGAGAGGGGAAATTTTGGGGTACAACAGCTACGTACCCTTTTTTCATAAAGAGTACTTTTATCACAAAATCAGCTCCCAATCTCATATGTGTCTAAACGAAAAGCAGTTCCAGAAGCACAAGTCCAATCTCTTGCCAGCAGGCCCCCACTTGTACTGGAAACGTGGGAACAATGAAAAGGGGCTAAACTTGTTTCATTTTCAACCAAACCATGGTTTGTTATCCTACAAACTTGGTTACTTAAAACACCTTCAACCTTTTCTCTATAAATAGAGAAGCATTTTGCAAGCTAAAGAGGACTTTTTTTTGTGGTGGAACGAATCTTCAAGAAATCATCAAAACTCTCAAAAACTCTTAAACTCTTAAGATTCTCAAACACAAAACCCAGAATCCAGAAGAAACACAACACTTGTTCCCTTTACCCTTCGAATCCAGAAGATGTTAGAACATAATTTAGTTCTACATCCTAGTTAGAGTTTTGATGATAACAAACACATGATATAAAGAACAAATATGCTCGCTAATAAAAGTATCTTTACATGAAGGAAGTTCTGATGCAACTGGAAGTTCTTCCTGAATATCACTAGAAGTTCTGATTATGTGAGCATCAAAGTTGAGAGTACCATGAAAGATTCAGACGCATCAAATCTGTGTTACATGTTTATATGAAGAAGTTATGTTACAACTTTTGAATACACTAGCATTGTGAAACAGGATCTCTGATACTCTGACTTACAAAGTTCTGATACAAGCTGTAAAGGACTCTCAACAGTAATATTCATCATCTGATGTGAGAAGCTCTGAAGCATTACAATTGTATCAATGCAATATCATAAGTAACGGCTACAAACATACAAGGATCTCCTGGTTTAGAAATTTCATTAACTCATATTATGGACATACCAAAAGTATCTTCTTGTGTCACTATTACATGGCCTATATAAAGCAGACAAAAAGAAGATTTCTGATGATGAACTACTGCACACAAAAATAAGAAATCAAGTGAAGCTACAACAATGCAGCAATCATATTTCATCCTTAAACACTCATACTTAAACTATGTAAAACATCACTGTTAGTGATACTGTTTTAGTAGAAACACCATTGTACACATTTATTCAATTAACTGTTTAGACATTTCCTTGAGAAAACTGAGTTGTGGTTTTGGACTCAAGAAGACTTTGGCAGTAGTCAAAGTAGTTGTGTAATCAAGTTTGATTAGTGAATTAAGACCTCGTTGGAGAGAGGCGAAATCACCTTGGCGGGTGGACTGGAGTAGTTTGAGTTCAAACGAACCAGGATAAAAATCAAAGTGTTCTTTCCATTATATTTCGTGATTCCAATTCAACCCCCCCCCCCCCCTTTCTCGTGTTTTTCACTTCTTCAATTGGTATCAGAGCACCTGGATCTGGGTGCAAACATTTATCCGTGTCAGAAAAAGACCCAAGGAGGAAAAACACTATGATGGGAACAAGTCATAACATCAACAGCAGCCCTCCAATATTTGACGGTGAAAATTTTGACTACTGGAAAGATATGATCAGAAGTTTCTTCCTAGCCTATGACGCTGACCTCTGGGACATGGTAACTGATGGATACATACATCCTGTTGATGAAATAGGTCAGAAGATTTACAGAAAAAGGATGATAGATCATCAAAAGCAAGACTTCAGAAATAATCACAAGGCCATAACTATTCTCTTGAGTGCTATCTCATATTCATAGTATGAGAAGATCACAAACAGAGAGACAGCTAAGAACATGTTTGATTCTCTAAGAATGACGCGTGAAGGTAACACACAAGTAAAAGAAACCAAATCCCTTGCGCTTATTCAGAAGTATGAAGCCTTCAAAATGGAAGAAGATGAAACCATTGAAACAATGTTCTCTAGATTGCAAATTCTGGTGGCTGGGCTAAAAGTATTGGACAAAGGGTACTCAACTGCTGATCATGTAAAGAAGATCATCAGAAGTTTACTAAAGCAATTGAGACCCATGGTCACCGCTCTCAAACTGGCAAAAGATCTGAACAAAATATCACTAGAAGAACTTGTCATCTCTCTCAGAAGCCATGAGATAAAGTTAAAAGATGATGAGCCTCAGAAGAAAGGTAAGTCTCTTGCTCTGAAATCTAATAAATATGAAACCAAATTTTTGCAGGTAAAAGCAGAAGAAGAAAACTCTAGAGAATCCTCGTCAGAAGAAAACAAACTATTCTCTCTATCCAGAAGAATCAATCAGTTTTGGAAGCACAGGCAGAAGAATTTCAGAAACTCCAGAAGAATAGGAAATGACTCTAAAAAATCTTCTGGATACAAAAAATCCAGTAACAGAAACCTTACCTGCTATGAATGCAATAAACAAGGTCACTACAAAAGTGATTGTCCAAGGTTTCAGAAGGAGAAATCTAAAATGAAGTTCGTTAAGGAGAAGAAGAAAAGTCTTATGGCAACGTGGGATGACTCTGAATCTTCTGAAGACGGAACAGAATCAAAAGATGAACAAGCCAATATAGCTCAAATGAACAACTTATCAGATGTCTCTGAATCCTCTAAATCAGGGTCAGAATCAGAATCAGACACTGAAGAGGTATTTCCTAACTTTACTGTAAACTTTACTAAAGCTGAATTAGGAGAAAGTCTGAGTGAGATTCTTGAAAGATATCAGCAGCTTCGAGTCAAATTCGAGAACATGAAAAGGATCTAGTTTCTGACTCTGAAGAAACTGAGAATCTGAGATTGGGAAATTCTGAGCTAAAAGAAAAAAATTCAAAAATTGAAAACGATTTACAAAACACTCAGAAGGAAACTATCTCTGAGGTTCCCAGTAACTCTGATAAGATCATAAAGGAATATGATCATAGCTTTCAGAAGTTCCTTGATAAAAACATAGATAGAAGCAAGATGGCTTCAATAATCTATGGAGTTAGTAGAAATGGAAGAAAAGGTATAGGATACAAAGGTAAAGTATCCCAACCTAAGAAAGTCATGGACTTAGTTATTAAACTCACTCCTCTTTATTATCACTTCACTACTGGGCAAACACATGATATAAAACATATTGGTAAGGCGTTTTATGATAAACCAAAATTCAAACCGAATTTTGGAAACTCTAACAGTCATGGACCCAAAAAGATATGGGTACCAAAAGACAAAATCATATATGTTGAAGATATTTTTAACAGCAAGGTTGAAACACCAGTATTAACACCTGGACTCTGGATGCTCTACACACGGAGGAAAGAAAGCATATGTTCCAAAGCCTGGAATTTAAAAGATCCACGGGTTTTAGAGGAAATCAGAAACAATAGTTTATTGGCTCTGAAACTATTGGAAACTGGAATGAAAATACAGCATCAAAAGCTCTCTAAAGAATCTTAGATGTATCCAGAAGAGGATGTCATATCTTTTCAAGCAACTTCTGTCAGAGCAAGCCAAATAGAGTCTTTACCATTTTTTGATTCTTGACAAAAATGGGGAGAATGCAAAATACTTTGACTACTATCAGAAGCCACATTAGAAGATCTTCGGGGAAGTATTTTATTTTCTCATTAGTTGATTATTCTACTCAGGGGGAGCCTTTTAATTTTTGTTCTTTATATTCCATCAAAATATACAAGTTTTTTCATCATCAAAAAGGGGGAGATTGTTAGAACATAATTTAGTTCTACATCCCAGTTATAGTTTTGATGATAACAAACACATGATATAAAGAACAAATATGCTCGCTAATAAAAGTATCTTTACATGCAGGAAGTTCTGATGTTAAAAAGATGTTCTGATGCAACTGGAAGTTCTTCCAGAACATCACTAGAAGTTATGATTATGCGAGAATAGAAGTTTAGAGTACCATGAAAGATTCAGACGCATCAAATCTATATGACACGCTTATATGAAGAAGTTATGTTACAACTTCTGAATGAACCTGCGCTGTGAAACAGGGTCTCTGATACTCTGATTTGCAAAGTTCTGATACAAGTTGTAAAAGACTCTCAGCGGTAATATTCATCCTCTGACGTGAGAAGCTCTGAAGCATTACAATGAAATATCATAAGTAACGGCTACAAACAGACAAGGATCTCCTAGTTTGGAAAGTTCATTAACTCATATTATGGACATACCAAAAGTATCTTCTTATGTCACTATTACATGACCTATATAAAGCAGACAAAAAGAAGATTTCTGATGATGAACTACTGCGCATAAAAAGAAGAAATCAAGTGAAGCTACAACAACGCAGCAATCATATTTCATCCTTAAACACTCATACTTAAAGTGTGTAAAACATCATTATTAGTGATATTGTTTTAGTAGAAACACCATTGTACACATTTATTCAATTAACTGTTTAGACATTTCCTTGAGAAAACTGGGTTGTGGTTTTTGACTCAAGAAGACTTTGGCAGTAGTCAAAGTAGTTGTGTAATCAAGTTTGATTAGTGAATTAAGACCTCGTTGGTGAGAGGCGAAATCACCTTGGAGGGTGGACTGGAGTAGTTTGAGTTTAAACGAACCAGGATAAAAATCAAAGTGTTCTTTCTATTGTATTTCGTGATTCCAATTCACCCCCCCCCCCCCTTCTTGTGTTTTTCACTTCTTCAGAAAAAACATCACACCTGTTTCCTTGGCGCTTCGAATCTAAAAAAACATAACATTTGTTTTTTTCTCTCTTTCGAATCTGAAACCATCCCTCACATCTCCTGACCTTCGGATCCAGTACTAGAAGCATAACCCTTGTTTCTTCCCTTTGAATCCAGGAGCATCCAAGGCAGCCACAAAAGGTCCAGCTCACATACCCCAGCTTCAAGCAAGGTAAGTCACTCTTAACCTTGAACCTTTCGTTTCTAGCATAAGATGTGAATAGTCTTCCCTTTCATTTTAAAACATGTACATAACATTTTTCTTCTTTTCGTTTCCATCTTTTCAGTTTGTTTTCATTGATACTATTATGGCTTGTTTTCTTTGTTTATTAAACATGCTTTAAGAACTAACTTGGCCCTGAAACGATACTAGCATGGCCTCAGGCCATGTTGCTATTAAAATCCCAAATGAAGGAAAACAGGAGGAAGGAAGTATGAAACTAAGTCTTAGGGTTCCCCCTTGGATGCCTCACAGTCCCAAACGAAAGTCTAGAAGGGCATGGAGGATACGTACTCATGTTGCTTTGCAGGTCCTTACTGCTTTGTAGTCCCAAACTAAGAAGAGAAGGTGGTCCATACTAACTGCCAGGCCCTAGTCAAAGGAAGTAGAAAGGAAGAATTGAATGTTGCATCTCATACTTCAGGCTAAGCCCAAATCAAAAGGTGTGTCCTCACCACTTCTAGGCCAAATTGAAGGAAGCCAGGAAGGGCAGAATCGAAGGGTTCTGCTGCCCAAATCGAAGCATTCATTTTTCCTCTTTTATTTTGTTTTTGTATTTATGTTTTCTTGCTATTCAATATGGTTGTAATAGTATAGGATTTATTTTCTGCATTTTTATTACTTTTATATAAATTTTAGTAATTAGGATGTATGGAAAGATAAAACCAACAAGTAGACAACCTAAAAATCAAAGACTAAATGCATGCAAATCAAACACATTATGCACACATGCACCCATAGGGTAATCTCACTTGTTGCCTTGGAAAAATAGTCATGTCCCTCGAATATGGGCGTTTTAGCAAAGACCCTTGATAAAAGATCGTAGTCCCTCGATGACCCTCAATGTTGCCTTCGGTAAATGATCTAGTCCCTAAACGACATTGCTAAAACGTCCCATAGGTTTCCTTCTATGGCTATACAAACGTCTCATGCCCATCCCTTCACATCCAACGATTAGGATTCTTACCAAATCAATGGTAAGATAGCAACATCTAAAGGAGGAGAAAAAGAACATTACACCTTTTGAGTAGGTAGGAAGCTCATAGTTGATCGCTTGCTCACAACAAAAACATTTTACACACCAACACTTTCATTTGAAACATTTTCAAAAGACAAATCTCTTTGTACGCGTTCTTATAGAAATGAGAGTCATTACAAAAGACACTTTTCAAAATCACTTTCAAAAACACATTCCAAAAACACCTTTCTGAACTATTTTCAAAACCAACACTTTGTACGCGTTCTTATAGAAACGAGAACCATTACAAAGATGTTTTCAAAATACTTTCAAAATCCACATCACAAGCACATTTTCAAACAAAAGCAAGTGATCTAGCAAGAAACTAAGAGCCCGTAGATAACTATGGATGGAAAAGGTGCTAATACCTTACCTTTTCATAACCTACCCCCCCCCCCCCCGAACTCGAGAAATAATCTCGAAAGGTCTTTCATGTTCTTTTCAACCTTTCCTTTTGGATAAAATAAAAGTCGGTGGAGACTCTTGTTATCCGCAACAATTGCGATCAAACACAAAACACCCAAGTCAGTTCTCCCACCGTGTTATATTACCCTCTAGAAGTTTTAGTTGGCTCAACCTATCCTAAAAGAAAGTAATCGGATTCTAGGAGTCTCAATATCACTGATCTTTCTCTCGGGCATTGTTTCAGCTCAAGCATCTGATTTGCAACCGAAATATCCCAAGAGTTCGACTTCAATGAGTGTAGGATCGAGTATCAACCAACTTTAGTCTGCACCAAAGTCGGCTATCTCGCTACCTTCTAATGGCTAAGTTATGTCAACTAAGGTTCTAAAGTCAGCTAGTGCTTTATGACACCATGTAACAGCCCAGCATTCTCCTTGACTTAACTCAAGGGACACCAGTACAAACCAATGTGTCGCACTAACGTAGCCATCACTTTAACCATATCAGCATACACCGTGTAGTTTTCATGATCTATTGCTACTTACCTAAAATGCCTCAGATCCAGGTATAAGATCTTTACAAGAATAACCCAAACAACCTTTTTAAGAATAAATCAGGAAAGTCAAACAATGAAAGCATTTAAATGTGAACCATCTCTAAGGTAACCCCACTTTAGTGATCTCCCCAGTAGAGTCGTCAGTTTTGTAATACGATGGGAGAACTGACTTTACTGGGTTTGCATTTTACATTAAAAAAAACACTTTTATTTCACCATTATAGTTAAAAGTTTAATTACTACATTTAATATTTAATTTCATATCATAAATTTACTTTAATGTTTAATTTTCAATTGTAAATTTAAATTATTTTTTATTAAAAATAACTCAATTTAATTATATTATAAATAAATATCTTTTCAAAATAAATTAAAAAAAAAATTATAAAAAAAACTTAAAATATTGGATTATTTTGAATATATATCCGAAATCTCTTTAAAAATAAAATATATGGATTCGTTTGAATATGCATATCCGAAATAATCTAATATCTCAAATTCATTCATTCAAATATACACATCTGAAATATATTTTTAAATTGTCAAGGACTTAACTTTAACTTTAACATAATTAGTTTGAAAAAAAATTCTCTCATTATTACAATACGGGGCTCTTAACACAATCAAATAAACTATTTACACATTTTGATCCCTCACTTGATTTTACTTTGTTTTACACATTACATAGTTTAATTATTCAAGAAAACACACTTTAACCCGAATGAATTAAGAAAGTCAAATAAGAAACATAATTTTTTCTCAACATAATCACTTAAAGAAAATGAAATCAAAGCTGACAGTTATTACTCAATATTGTTGATTGAATTTCATGTTCAACAACAATTTATCTTTTATATTTTATTGAGGAGATTAATTGTAAACTACTTTTAAATCTTAAAAAACCTAAACAAAGTAATGTCACTGTTAAATTACTCATTTTGAGTGTAGTTGTCAATGTCATATAGGTACGATAAAATAACATTTATTCGCCATTTACCCGAACCCAATCCGACTTTAATAGAAAAAATTCGCTTTAATTGAATTTGAGTTTGAGTTTGAATTTTTTCTGATTACAAAATATGAAAATAGATTAGATAATAAAGATATTAGTATTCACCTCGAATTTACATTCATCTCGTAAATTATTTATTATTTAGTTTTTATAATTTAAAATATTAAATGTGTAGTCAATGTTTTGTTATTTTAATTTTTATTTATTAGTTAAAGTATTTGAAATAAATATATATTTATATAATTTTTTGAAATTGTTTTATTTTATTAATTTAATGTAATTTGGTTTTGAAAAAAAATATTTATTTTAAAAACATTGATTTTATTAAATGGATGATAGATATTCAAACTCATTTGAATCGAATTTGAGTTTTAATTTTTTATCTTCAATTGAGTTTGAGACGGAGAACGGAAATTATTTGAGAAATACTAGAACTCGTTTAGATCGAGTTTGAGTTTTAATTCTTCATCTCCGATTGATTTGAGATGGAGAATGTGAATTATTTGAAAATTCAAATTTAAATTTAAGAGAGATAAAAATCAACTCCAATGCCATGCCTATGGTCATATATGTATGGGCAAAGACATTTTGTTAAATGAACATTTAATGTCTTATTCATGAAGAGACAAGTGGTATAATAATGGCGTAATGAAGGATCAAGTCAACTTACAACTAGATTGTCAAAATAGGCTACTTTTTCAGAGTCGAATCTAAAGAGTCTATATGTAAATGAGTTCTATTTTTTCTTTATTTTTGTAAATAATCATGCAATTGACCATTTATACACATGAGCTCAAAAAATAAGATATAAATTGTTTATGAGTTAGGAAATGATAATTTCTAATTATATTTAAAAAAAAAAAATTCGAGCCAGCGGACTATCCATGGCCCATACAGACTGACCCATATTTTTAGGGCTTTTTCGAACCGGGCTAAAAAAAGCCCGGAAGTAAATGGACTCAAAATATAAGGCCCAAGTCCTAACTTTTTTTGGGCCTGATGGACCGGCCTGTGGGCTTCGGCCCATTTTGAAACATTTTGACCGCTCTAATTACAACCAACAAGACATTTTCCAAAGAGGTGGATGGCTCACGTATTAAGCCACGACTACAATATGAAAATTACAACCAACATCATTAATTAATATTAATTAGACCTTGTCCTAAATGAATATAGTTGCAACGCCATTCTTTAATGGTTTAAGACTCTGTTTTCTAATTAATAGTAGCCTCCATAATTAAAAGCAATGTCCAATGTTTTGAAGAATACTAATAAATATTCTTCATAGAAGCAGGGTTTCCTTTTTAATTTTGAACGTGCACATCATGCCTGGTTGGTGCACATTGTTAAATGACCAAAACAACTTATAATTTGGAAAAGAAAGTTGTCCATGCTCTTGAAAGTAAAGCTATGAATTCTTTATTCTGAAGCTAAAATCACTTGGTCAAATTAATACTTACACATGAATGACATACATGTTAGCAGAATAATCTAATCAAAGGATAACATGGCATCTTCTGTCACGTGCTTTTGTGTCATGTGTACATCAATTGTGACCTCTTTCCTTACGTTTCCTAGCTTTACTTCGCAAAGCCGATACACGAGCATTGTTCTCCGTCTCCTGAGTTGAAAATATCAGCTTTAGCTTACCCTCCGAAAAGATATATATGTGAAAAAACTAAATGCGAGCAGGAAAAAATTATATATAATGTCATGAACTCACCCTTGTTGCAATCATGTGTTTCAGGCCAGCAACAAGCTCGAACAAATACTTATAAGCAGCAGCGTGAGGCTCCTGCAAAAACTGAGAATTTGATTCAGCATTAGCCATATTTACAAAATGTTGGTAAATTGTAAATGATGCTGCTACCTCTATGTTAGGTGGGAGAGGCAGCCCTTCCACCAAAGGAGCTCTTGGAACCTGCACAGCTTGGGAACCGCCTGAACCATCCGGAAGCTGGACACTCCAACTTGGAGCATTATATATGCCTAATGACTCAAAGTCAAATTCGGGTCTCGACGCATCTTGAGGACTAGAAAAGGTGGAGGTTGAGGCCTCTATGTCCTTATCAACAAAATTAAGTTGGTTCAATTATCCGTCTCTGGCAGGCAATACAACATAATGACGACGATGAAAAAAATTATATTCATTTCTGGGCATAGCAAAAGAGATAGTGTAATTACAGTTCAAAGTGATAAAACATTGTCTACATCAATTTGAATTTCTTATGTATTTACATGCAATTATACTTATTCATCTTATAGATTATAGCTAACACGATAGCAGAGGAACACTTATTGAAAAAGCTATTTGCTAACATACGATTTGAGAAGAGTCTAGTTTACTCAAGTCCGTGTCATCAGCATCAAAATCAAGATAAGGATACACCTGGGAAGCAATTATAACAAATGTCAGTAACAATTAATATAACAGAAGAAAATAAAAAATAAAAAAAACATTTCAACTTTTTTAATGACCGATGATAGTATAGTTAGTATTATGTTTGGGCGAGGATCAAAATTCTCTTCTTTTCAATCCAGCTCTTAACTCCCTCACCTAGCCAGCCTTATATCCCCAAATATTTCAATACATTAAAATGCATATTTTCTAAGAAAATATATTTTTCACGGCACAATTCTCACATATCTTGTACAACTCGACGTTTTTATCTTAAATTTTGGACTCAACCCAGAAGCTAGCTCAATGAGTTGGGAGGGATTGTCTGAGTTTTATAAGAACAACTTTGGCTATATCTTGGGTCAATGTAGATCCCAGCGAAAATATGTCATTCATTATTTGTAAGATAACTAGATAAGAACTCATTACCATTGGTCTTTCTGCTGATTTGAATGACTGAAAGGAAGGAGTTGCAAAATCAGGCCACTTCAATATTGCATATGCTCCTTCATTGTTATATCTTTTTTCCCCAAACTGCAATACAGGAGACCTTTAAAGAGATATGATACTTCAGATGCTGCAGATCTCAATGTTACACATCCTTGTATTAAGCTACACTTAATCACTCAGACACTACAAGTACAAAATGTATGTTTTCTTCAAACCTATATGTTTGTACTTTGTAACAATCCCCATGAATAATTTCCAGCCATTTCAAAGATGAATTATTTGAAAACACGCATTTTGGAAACGGACCCACGTGAATTCCGCCTAATAAAAGAATGAGTGTTACCGTAAGTGTTGCTAGTACTACTCTTCCTAAACAAATATCAGATTCTACTTACAAAAAAATATGACAATCTTTATAGAAAATGGCATAAATTGGAAGCCAATGGCCAAGTACATGATAGCATTTATGGCTATGACTAAGCTTGTTGTCTTCCGTGTTCCCAAAAATGAATCAGTGAACCATTATGAGTTATGCATTGCTATGGAAAAAGATACTCTTGCAAAAAAAAAAAAATGCAATTTTTTAATGAATGAATAACAAAGAGCTAGTGCTATATGAATATTTGAACCTGCGGGTAGCCTGGAGCACTAAAAAGTGTATATAGCTTTCCTGACTCGCCATCATGATCTATGCTGTATCCATTCAACATATCCCCAAAATCATCCCTACCAGCCCTTGCATCAGGTCCTTCATGTGATCGGATGATCAGCTATTCAGGAAGAATAATATTCACTAAGCTTAAAGAATACCTATTGAGCAATCAAATAATATTTATAACTTGCACTGCTTCTTTTATTCACACATCTAAACATGCAATTCATCTTTAACAATGACAAGTGTCGTTCATAACGATTTTTGTTAAAATTTCCAAACACCTGATAATACTCCTAGATAAAACGGTAACGTAAATGGGAGCATTACTCCTATATAAAACTCCCTGGTTTAAGGGTAATTCATTAAAAGGGGAATGGGGAACTAAAGTTTTTAATTTCATTTAGCATTGAACTTCTTGATCCTAGGAATATAAAAAGAAACTAGAAAAACAGGCATGCTATACTTAAAGAAAGAAAGTAAAAACAGAGAAGAGTAAGGGGTGGAGTGGAGATAAGAATGTTTAAAACCCTATGATTAAGGCATGCTGACAGAAAATAATAATTTGGTAGGGTAGAGATAAATGACATCAAATACAAGTTTGATAATTAGAAGATCGGGAAATCTTAATCAAATTACTTATTGTAGTAAAATAAATAAGCATTTTGTTATTCTGTATTAGTTATGTTATTATTATTTGGAATATTACCTTCAAATTGTGCTGCTTTAAGAAAGCCTCGGTGCAATCAGGACCGCACCATAAACCTAATTTCCGACCTGCATTAACCCTCAGACCATCTCTATTAAATGGTTTTGACCAGAGAATGTCACTCAATAATATGTTAGGACCCTCGAGTGGAGAATCTATGCAAGTTCTTTTAACTTGAGATAAATCAGCTAAAGAACCAAGGTCCACCCTTTGTGTCATTTTCTGTTTTGGATTTACTGAAGCGGAAGCAGCAGCGTGAATGCTACGAAAAAGCCCCCCATGAGTAGTATAAACACAGTTGGCAATAACTGATGCTAATGGAAGTTCCTTGAAACACTCTAGGAATTTATTGTACACATCTTCACTTTGATTGCCATATTTGGTCTGTACCTCCTTCTTAAAACCATATTGTTCAGTGCAATATCTTGATTCATGATTTCCACGGAGTAGATACACTCTCTGAGGCATCAAGACCTGAATATACAATGACAGAGTTTACATACTGATAAAAAGTCGAAGAGAAATATGTATCAGTGTTGTATTTGGTCACAGTAAAAGTTGCTAGGTCATATAAATATTTCTATATAGTACTCTTCTGTGTTCTTTCTTTCTCCTCCTGGAGAATATGCGCCTACAAGGCAACAACCCCCAGATAATTCATGAAATATCTATAAATTTTTTAAGTCTCATCATCTTACCTTCCAAGCTAGCAAGACCAAGAACACCTCAATGCCCCAAGCTCCTTCATCAACATAATTACCATTGAAAACATAAAACTGGTTCTCAGAAGGCATTCCTAAATGCTTCAAAAGAAACATTAAATCATGAAACTGCCCGTGTATATCGCCTACAACAATGACTCTTGAATCCTCTCCAAGACAATTAATCTCCACACAGTTTGGTTCTTTACGTAAAACATTACAGGCAGCATCTATCAATTTGAACACCACAAAGGTCTGCACAACATGACAGAACTCAGTTGGCAATGTCTTCTGTGAAGCCTTCTCAAGGATGAACATCATGTCCTGAACCCACTCAAAGGTGACACAATCATCGGAAGGCCACAAAAGAAATTGCTGAAAGCAAGATGACAGCAGAGACTCTTCTACTTCATCTATCCCATTTTCAAATCCTAAAACCTGATCCACGTCCAACATCTCATCTTCATGCATCGTGCTTTGTGCCTCATCAATAAGAATATCCCCATTGCTGATCTTGATCGAGTCAACCACAGGACTGTCTCTCGCCCCTTCATCCACAAAGCAAACCTGTAAACTGATTAATGTACCTTAAGAGAAATCTTAAATGTAAACAAGGGGAGAAAAGTCCAAAATTACTGAGGCAACTGGAAGGAAGAACTTATTTGCACTTATCTTGCAACAGAAGCACTTGTGTAAGTGTTGGAAGAGCTTATTAAAAAACAGGTTATTATAAGTCCAAAACCTTTGTTTTTGCTTATTTTCATAAGCTCCTCAAGATGGCTTATACATATAGCGTTGATTCAAAGTTTAAGCTTGTTTCCTCTTTGATTGCAGAAACAACTTATACAGGCTCTTACATGATAAGACCTTAATGAATAAACACTTAAATAGGTTGCATGATAAGACCTTGTTAAATGAATGCTTTATTAAGTTACATGATAAGACTGCATTGAATGAACGCTTTAATTAAGCTTTTTACTCAAAACACTTTATGTGGTATTAACCCCTTACTTGGTCCACAAGTATCTCAGACGTAGTTATTGCAACTCTAGGTTGCTTATCAACAATCCCATGAGCAATTTCCTTCATCCTCAAAACTAAATGCATCCTCTGGTCATCCAAGCCTTCATAGGACATCCTACTTAACATATGAACGATATCTCTCGATGCACACACCTGCAAACTGCCTCAAGTCAGATCAAAGAGAGAGAGAGAGAGAGAGAGCAACAAAACATCCATATTAACAAAATCAATCACGAATAAATACATGAAAGAAGCAAAGTGAACCATTTTCTCAATGCTGTAGCGCAACGTAGTAATCACGTCATTCTTAGTCACCTGCAAATAGAACTCAATTTGTGAGGAAGGAAAATTGTGTACAAAAACATCATCAACCTTTTATATCTCTCTCTAGAACCTAACACCTTTCTATCTCGATCATCAACAACCCCGCGCGCAATTTCTCTCATCATCACTAAGGAATGAACTTGCTGGTCATCTAAATTTACCAAAGACATTGAATTGATTCCTTCCAGAATCTTATGGCACCCACTCTTGATTATCTCAGTGTGATGCTCCATCACTAAATCTGCATAATGTAACAAACCAAAGTAACCCATATGAAAATTTTCACTCAACGCATTATGAATATAGTTCAGAGTATACATGTAAAGCTTTGCACAATGATTAAAGTCATATGCAAGGAAAAGCAAGAACTTTGAAGAATTTCCGCATAGTGAAAAATGAAAACCCAAATTAAGGGAATGAAAAGGGAACTCACTTACTGGTGGAAACTATTTCGTCGAGTTCAATCGAAGCTTCAAAATTCTACTTTGCAGTGAACGATGCATGTGTTCCAGAGGGAAATGAAAATTAGGGTTTATTTGCTAGTGATTCAAATTGGATTAGAGAAACAGGATTCAAATTCAGAAGCTATTGTTGTTTTTTTCTTCATTTTTTATCTTTATTATTTTTAATTAAAATCTATTTTTATAATTTATAAGAATTTAAAATATAATAAATATGTTTTAAATGCATGAATATAAAAAATCAAAATTTATATTAAAAAAAATTAAGAATCTTTTACTATAATTTTTTTCTCATTTTCACTCGACCTTTCTTCATTTTCTTTTCGACATAATTCTCTATTGTTATGACTCTCCCACTCCATCATCTATTATTTGCCAATAAAATTTATATATATGCTTTAAATACATTTTGATATTTTATTTAATTTTATATGTATATTTAAAATTATTTACATGTGTTGCTATGTTTAATTTCATATAAAAATTAATTTAATAATATACAATAATAACACAATCATTAAATTTTATTTAAATAATATTTTTTATGCTATTTTACGTTCATCAGTTACTTTATTAAATATTTTAATCAATTATGTCAGTTTTCGGTCACTAATTGTTAACTACTAATTATGGATTCTAAATTATCAATTATCAATCATACTAATAAAAAATTTGTGCGTTCGTACGGATCATATAAAATCGATATAAATATTAAATATTATAAATAGTTAAAATATATATATATAATATATACGAATTATGAACAATAATTCAATAATCATTATCATATAAATATTAATTTAATTTATCAAGTTGTAATAATTGTCAGGATATACATAAAAATATATATTCATATGGGTCGCGCAATATCATTATAAGCAATAAATAAATATAGTATAGTGATAGTTAAGTTGACTTTTTTCCGTTTATTAAACGTGCGCCGGTGACAAGCTGATGGGCCTTTTGCCCAGTGGAAGCTTTGTGAACTAGGCTTGATCGAAGGATACTCAGCGCCTAATCGAAGCTGGTATGCAGGAGTTCATTGCTGGTGAATTGAAACAAACTTGTAGGAGATTCTTGCTTTGTACGTTGAAGGCACGCACAGAGGGAGTATTTGCCTAGTCGGAGCAGGAACCAAGCTTGCTCCAAAGAAATCAAATGCCCGATCGAAGCAGGAATTAAGCTTGCTCCAAAGAAATCAAATGCCCAAACGAAGCAGGAATCAAGCTTGCTCCAAAGAAATCAAATGCCCAATCGAAGCAGGAATTAAGCTTGCGTGCAGGTAGCCATTGTATTGTGAATCAAGCCAGTATGTAAAGCCAATGGTGCAATCGAAGGATGTATGCAAGAGGCCATTGCCTTGTGCCTGCTGGCATGAAGAAAGTTCCTGCCTTGTGAATCAAAGGCAGGCCTGAAGCAACCAATGCGCAGTTGAAAGCCTTGTGATCTGAACTTGATCGAAGGGGCCCCAACACCCAATCGAAGCTTGTGAATCAGGCTTGCGTCAAAGGAAGTGCGGTGCCTAATCGAAGCTTGCTCAGATGCCAATCGAAGTACCCTGTTCAGATGTCAATTGAAGGACATTGTTGAATTTCCAATCGAAAGACACTTTGCTAACATTAAAATTTTCATTTTCTTTATGAAAGTGCTTGTAACCATCCATATAAGAGAAAAAAACCTTGGGAAACATGAGAGGACAAATTTTGGGGTACAACAGCTGCCCCTGTTCAATCTTCTTAAGCCTGAGGATTTAGATTGGCTTGTCTGCCTTTCGTGATCTGAAGGTGGAAGATGATTGAACACTAGAGTGCCCAGAAATTTGCACTCGCACGAAATAACGTTGTTAGTTGATGATGACGGGAATGGGCCTACAGATGCCATTTAGAGAAGATGACAGAGAGTTGTCAGAGATGGGCTTAAAGATGCCATCTAAAATAGATGATGATTTCATACATGGTCCCTTTGGGGGTTCCTATTCCTGCTGTCTGAGGAGGAGTCTGTTGGGGAATGTGGGTTTCTGTTGTTCTCCTGCTTGAGGAAAACTTTGTGGGGCATAGAGTCTAGGAACTTCAGTTGTCCAAGGCTCTGCTGAAGAGTTATCTCTGAAGAGATGACAGTTTGATGTATTCTAGTTGGAGTCCAAGCTTCCAGTAATTTGCTGAGGATAATGGAATTAATCATTATCTGGAAATGTATTAGAAAGAGACTGTGTAGGGCTGCTTCAAGATGAGCCCGTGTTAGTCTGCATCCGGAGATATATAAGAAGGAGCTTGTGTGGGGCTGCTTCAGGATGAGTCCGTGTTAGACTCCATGAGAAGAAACCCGTGTAAGATTGCTTCGTATGGTCATGTAGATAGCTTTCCTGTCTGGTTTCAGGTGTTAATCTACAATCAGCTTATTCACAGATAGTTGTCCTGTCTGGTTTCAGGTATTAATCTGGAATTTGAAAATTGTCAGTCGTTGAGATAGTTGTCCTGGCTGGTTTCAGGTATTAATCCACAGTATGTTGTCCACAGATAGTTCTCCTGGCTTGTTACAAGTATTAATCTGGAACTTGAAAATTGGCGATTGCTGAGATGGTTGTCCTGGCTTGTTATAGGTATTAATCTTTGACCTGAGAAAGAAAGATAGTTTTCCTGGCTTGTTACAGGTATTAATCTTCAATCTCTTCATGTAGATAGTTCTCCTGGCTTGTTACAGGTATTAATCCATAGTCGGTCGTCCATGGATAGTTCTCCTGGCTTGTTACAGGTATTAATCTGGAACTTGAAAATTTTCGGTTGCTGAGATAGTTGTCCTGGCTTGTTACAGGTATTAATCTCTGACCTGAGAAAGAAAGATAGTTTTCATGGCTTGTTATAGGTATTAATCTTCAATCTCTTCATGTAGGTAGTTCTCCTGGCTTGTTACAAGTATTAATCTGGAATTTGAAAATTGTCGGTTGCTGAGATAGTTGTCCTGGCTTGTTACAGGTATTAATCTCTGACCTGAGAAAGAAGGATAGTTTTCCTGGCTTGTTACAGGTATTAATCTTCAATTTCTTCATGTAGATAGTTCTCCTGGCTTGTTACAAGTATTAATCCACAGTCGGTCGTCCACAGATAGTTCTCCTGGCTTGTTACAGGTATTAATTTAGAACTTGTTTTGCTTGCCAGATAGATAGTTTCCTCGTCTGGTTTCGGGCATTGATTAGTGGCCTGTTGTATTTGTTGGTAAACCCGTCTTATTTCGGGAATTCATACCACTTGGTCGTGCATATAGTTTCCCCGTCTGGTTTCGGGCATTAATCTTTGACATGCTATAAAAGTTCATAGTGTTTGTTTGTCTGCTAATTTAACTTAAAAAGGTAAAATCAGTTTCATGCGATGTCATGATGTATGAATTTCATGATGCTCCCAAAATAAATGAGATTGTGATATATGTATTTGTATGCACATGCCATGATGTATGAACATGTAATGCTGTTGCGCAATATCTTTGTATGGGAAAATAAATCCCTGACTGCTGTTGAAGAGTACCGGGAAGCTGAATCCCGAATTGCTGTTGGTGAGTGAAGAAAGTGATTCTTCAATTTCCGCTGGGGATAATGAATGGATATAGTTTTGTTGGCGATTCCCTTTCTCTGCCGAGGATCTTCGACTTCTGTTTGAGAATGATTTTACTGAGGGGAAGAGTTTTGTTGGAAGATTTCACCAATTTGGAGAAATAAACTCCGCTGGGGGATGAACTTCCGTAGCTAGAGAAATAAACTCTATTGGGGATAAGGTTTTATAAACTACTTGAGATTTATAAAACTCTGTTGCGGAAGGTGAACTCCATAAACTGCTTGGGGATTTTGTTGAAATCCTGTAGGGGAATCTTGAGAAGCTTGGCGACTTCACTAGGGGATTTTGGAGCAGTAATTGGAGATTTTTGCTTTGTCGGGGATGTGAGAACAATTGACATCAATAGGCTACATGCTGAGAATATGGCAGTGACCTTGTAGTAAAATTCCCCTACCTCTGTACTTGTTGGAGAAGGTATCTGCCAGAGAAAACATCTGCGGGGATCTTGTGGATGGCCCTTAGATATTGTCTTGTTTCTTAAAGTAATTAGCAATTGCCTTTCTGTTTTTTATGCGTGTATTTATAAGAAGTAATCACATTCAAATGCATATGTTAAAAAATAATCATTGGACATTTTCGCACACAAAACAGAAAAATAAAAACAGAAGTTTTACACTTTCAACGGGATAGTTTTGTATTAACGTGAGTAAGCGTTTTTGTATAAGGAGATAGACATCCTAGTAAGAGAATGTCGTCGTAAGAATACAAAAATAGTATACAAAGAAAAACAGCTATGCAATAATCCCATTGGGTTCCCATTCTTCTATTGTCTTTATGTCTTTGAGCGTCTCATCCCTTTTGCTGCTTGTCCGAAGCTGATTGGATTGATTAGTACTGCTTGAGCTTGATAGATGATACTGAAGATTGGTTGTAAGGTAATCTAACGGGACATAGTTATACACTTTAAATCCCTAACTTTTTCCTGGATCTCCCTTTTGGGTTTTCAGTCCACCGGGATACCCGTTTTTGCCCAAGCCGCCTTTTCAAGTTTTCGACTTGTCGGGTGTATAGATTTTTTTATTTATATCCCTAATTTTTACCCAAACCATTTTGGTTCGCCGGGATGCCCTAATTTTTGCCTAGGTCAGTCGACCTAGCGGGTCTTTATTTATGCGTAGTATCTTTTAACTATGTCCGAGTTTACAGGGTGAGGAAGGTCGTCACCGTCCATAGTGGTTAAGATCATGGCTCCATCAGAAAATATGTTCTTGATCACAAATGGCACTTCGTACGTGGGAGTCCATTTACCCCTGGGACCACCTTGCGGTAGTATGATGTGCTTGATTACCAGGTCACCAGTCTGATATACCTGACGTCTGACCTTCTTGTTAAAAGCTTTGATCATACGTTTTTAGCATATCTGACCATGACAGGTAGCCGCAAGCCTTTTCTCTTCAATCATGTTTAACTGGTCAAGTCAAGTCTGAACCCATTCGTCTTCATTCAGCCATGCATCCTTCATGATTCTTAAGGAAGGATCTGGACTTCTATGGGTAGGACAACTTCCACAACGTATACCAAAGAGAAAGGAGTTGCCCCTGTTAATGTGCGCATTGTGGTGCGGTAACCATGAAGAGCAAATGGTAACATCTCATGCCGATCTTTATATGTCACCTTCATCTTCGGTATGATTCTCTTGATATTTTTGTTAGCAGCTTCAACAACGCCATTCATCTTCGACCGGTAGGGAGAAGAGTTATGATGCTGGATTTTGGATTACGTGTAGAGCTCGGTGATCATTGTATTATTTAGATTGGTACCATTATCTATAATAATTCTTTCTGGAATACCGTATCGACAAATAAGGTTGTGTTTGATGAATTGGGCCACAACGTTCTTGGTAACAGAAGCAAATGAAGTTGCTTCGACCCACTTCGTGAAGTAATCAATGGCAACCAAGATGAAGCGGTGTCCATTAGAAGTTGTAGGTCTGATTTCCCCAATCATATTGATGCACCACGTTGCGAACGGCCAAGGAGCAGTTTTATACCCAAAAATTTGCCCTCTCATTTCTCAAGGCATTTTCTCACAAGAATTTTGAAAAGCTCAAAAATTGCACAAATACAAAGCAGATAAAAAGGGAAAAATAGGTAAAAATGATTTTTTGACAATTGAAGAAAATTAAGCTTGTTTCGACTCATTCATCCTTCAACTGAACATTCTGGCTTCTTCGATGTAACCTTGATTCACACGCTTCGAATGAACATGAGGCCTCCTGCATGCAAGCCTCAATTCAGGGAGCAATGACCTTCTGCGGGCAAGCTTCGATTGGGCAAGGATTATCTTCTTACAAAGCTTCGATTGGGGTATGGTTTCCTTTCAAAACAACATACGTCGAATCCAACTATGGACCCTTTCATGCATCCTTTGGTCCACAAGCTTTATTCAAGCAATTTCCTTCTGCATGCAAGCTTCGATTCAAAGAGCAATGGCCTCCTGAATGTTTGTCTCACAAAGCATTTGCCTTCTGCATGCTAGTTTCGATTGGGAATTATGACATTCATATTAGTTTCCTTCGATTCAGAAAGAGATTACCTTCTGAAATCTTTCTTCGATTCAGAGGGCAATGGCCTTCTGAAGGTTTTCCATTGACACAAAGCATGAACCTCTCGCATGTTGGTTTCGATCGCACCATTGGCTCCGTACGTGTTTGTTTGATTCACAAGTCAGGAGTTTTTCCTCTTGTTAGCGTGCACGAGGCATTGTCCCCTACATGTCTCCTTCGAATACGCCTACATGCTGGCTTCGAATCAATCTCCAGGCTTGTTTCAAATCCATTTTCATGTAAACCTTTGAATCCTCCTACAAACTTGTATGCACAAGGCAGGAGTTTCTCTCATGCTAGCACCCATAAAGCAATGATTCCCTTTTAAATTGCTTCGAATACACCTACATACTGGCTTCGAATCCACCTTCAGGATTGTTTAGAGTCACCTTCATATCACTTTCGAATCCACCTTTCAAGATTGTCTTGAATCACTTTTGTATCACCTTCGAATCCATTTGCAGTCCCTTCAACACACATAGCGTTGCATTATGATACACAACTTAGTGACCCATTTGAAGGACTTGCCATGATTGGGAAATAATTAGTTTTGTTTACTTTTGGGTCTAGTCGAAAGGTTGGGCTTAAGTGATCAAAAGCAAGAAGACTCAATGGCATATTCAGCTGAAGGATGGCCATTCGAAGAATACACAGTTGGTCTATTCGAAGGATACACAACTGGTGGAAACGAATGTTGCTTTATTAATTCTGGTCAAAGGCTATTAAAAAAATGAAGGATTCGATTCAAAGAGTCAAGTTGTCTGTAGGTCAGGTTACATAGGCCTCCAACTTGTGCCTCACTCCATATTAAATTGTTCTTCAAGCCAACTTGCTCTTGATGACATCATTACCTTTTTAGAAAGTTCTTGAGCCTGGAGCCTGCCTCTTCTGCACACTTTCCCCCTATAAAATAGGAGTCACCCATCTCAACCATTGATTTTAGTGTTTTTATCTTGGGATTATAAAAAGTTTACACAAGGGGATGTTGGACTTTCAAAGAAACTATATTTTATTCCTTCACAAAGTTGTTCATTCAAAATTGTCTCTATAAATAGAGAGTTCACTTGCACTTCAAAGCGGCTAAAAAAGAAAGAGAAAGAAGAAGAAGGCTGAAAGAAGATTTTGGCTGTGTGAAAAGAATCTTCAAATAACTCTCAAAACTTTCAAACACTTAACACCCTTCCAAACTCAGAACTTAAAGAAACACCACACTTGTTTCTTTAAAATCCAGAAATAAACAAACACAAACTAACTTTTCTTGGTTTTCGAATCTAGCCAAAGAAACACCACGATTGCTTCTTCCCCTTTGAATCAAGAGCGCCCAGGGAAACAACTCAAGTCCAAAACCCACATTCCAGCTTCAAACAAGGTAAGTTCTCTTGACCTTAACCTTTCGTTCAAGCATAATATGTGAATACTCATTTCTTTTCATTTCAAGCATCATCATTACTTTTTTTTGTTTGTCTTTATTTCACCTTTTTCGTTTGCTTTCTTTGCTAAGTCTTTTGGTTTGTTTTATTTATTTATCAAACATATTTTTTAATAATCGGGACACAACATTCTTGGTAACATAAGAAAATGAAGCTGCTTCGACCCACTTCATAAAGTAATCAATGGCAACCGGGATGAAGCGGTACCCATTAGAAGTTGTAGGTCTAATCTCTCCAATCATGTCGATGCCCCACATTGTGAATGGCCAAGGAGCGGTCAAGACATTTAGAGGAACCGGAGGTACATGTACCTTATCAGCATAGATCTGGCCCTTATGATAAGTCCGTGAATGCTGATAACAGTCTGCTTCCATAGTGGACCAGTAATATCCTTCCCGTAGGATCTTTTTAGCCATCGTATGTCCACTAGAATGAGTGCTAAAGGTATCTTCATGGAAATCAGCCATAATCTTTTCTGCCTCGCTCTTGTCTACACACCGAAGCAAGGTAGAGTCGTGATTGCGCTTGTACAGGATCCCGTTACTGAGAAAGAACTTAGTAGAAAACCTTCTTAGGGACTTCTTATCGTTAACTGAAGCTCCATCAGGATACTCTTAGACTTCAAGATATCTTTTGACTTCATGGAACCAAGTTTTATCCACTACTTCTTCAGTAGAAATATCATGACAGTATGTTGGCTCATTCATCCTTTCAATGGTGATATGAGGAGCTTCATTATCCCATCTAACCTTGAACATAGATGACACCGTAGCTAACGTATCCGCTAGTTGATTTTCTTCTCGTGGAAAATTCTCAAAAGTAATTTCTTTAAAGTATGAGATTAGTGTCAACACGTGTTCTTTATACAGGATGAGATTAGGATGCTTCGTGTCCCATTCTCCTTTGATATGGATGATTACCAAAGCCGGGTCCCCAAACACACTTAAGAACTTGATCCTTAAATTGATTGCAGCTTTGAGACCCATGATACATGCTTCATACTCAGCCATATTATTGGTACAGTTGAAACATATCCTAGCCGTGAAAGGAGTATGACAACCTTCAAAAGATATGATCACAGTGCCGATGCCATTGCCAAGAGCGTTGGAAGCCCCGTTAAAAACCATAGTCCATCGGGATCCTTTTTCAGGTCCTTCATCCGGTCCAGGTTCTTCACAATCAGTTACTAAGATGATGTTCTCGTCCGGGAACTCAAAATTCATGGATTGATAGTCATCCACAGCCTGATGAGCCAAATGATCAGCTAGTACACTTCCCTTAATTGCTTTCTAGGTTGTGTATTAAATGTCGTATTCGGTCAGGATCATTTGCCATCTTTCTATTCTTCTGGAGAGAGTGGGCTTCTCAAAGATGTACTTTATAGGATCCATCTTAGATATCAACAAGGTAGTGTGGGTCAGCATATACTGTCTTAGTCGGCGAGTAGCTCATGCCGAAGCATAGTAAGTTTTCTTGAACAGTGAGTATATTGTTTCACAATCGATAAACCTTTTGCTAAGGTAGTATATTGCATGCCCTTTTCGACCAGACTCGTCATGCTTCCCCAGCACGCACCCCATTGAGTTCTCTAATACCGTTAAGTACATGATCAAAGGTCTTCCTTCAACTGGTGGCATCAGAATTGGAGGCTCTTGGAGATATTCCTTGATTTTGTCAAAGGCATACTGGTAATTGTCATTCCACCTCACTGCTTGATCTTTCTTCAGTAACTTGAAGATTGGCTCACAGGTAGCGGTTAGATGGGAAAGGAACCTGGCAACGTAGTTTAGGCATCCCAAGAATCCCCTAACTTCCTTCTCAGTGCGAGGAGTCGAAATTTCTTGTATAGCTTTGACCTTTGCAGGATTCACTTCAATGCCTTTGCCGATGACAACAAAACCTAAGAGCTTACCGGATCTTACTCCGAAAGTGCACTTATTTGGGTTCAGTCTCAGTTTGTATTTCTTCAGCCTGTCAAATAACTTCTGTAGGTGATCAAGGTGCTCCTCTTCAGTTTGAGACTTGGCTATCATATCATCCATATAGACCTCTATCTCGTGATGGATCATATCATGAAACAAAGCTACCATGGCCCGTTGATAGGTTTCCCGGTGTTCTTTAGCCTAAATGGCATAACTTTGTAGCAGAAAGTGCCCCACTGTGTGACGAAGGTTGTCTTCTCCATCTCCTCAGATGCTATCTTGATCTTATTATACCCGGAGAAACCATCCATGAAGGAGAATACTTTATGTTATGTGGTATTGTCAACCAGAACATCAATGTGGGGAAGCGGAAAGTCATCCTTGGGGCTTGCCCTGTTCAGGTCTCTGTAATCCACACACATACGTACCTTACCATCCTTCTTAGGTACTGGAACAACATTAGCGACCCATTGTGGATAAGACGTGACAGCTAAGAAACTGGCATTGAACTGTTTCATGACTTCAGCCTTGATCTTTTCTGACATATCCGGCCGCATACGACGAACCTTCTGTTTCACTGGAGGGCAGTCCTCTTTTGTAGGTAGGAGATGAACTACAATATCGGTGTAAAGTCCCAGAATGTCTTTGTATGACCAGGCAAAAACCTCAACATAATTATTGTACCCCATTTTTGCCCCCTAAGATCCCTTCATCATACCATGTTGATTCATTCACAACAAGATCACATTAGGATTATTGGTTCCCCTCCCTATATTTAGCTTTACTCTTTGAGGAATCACCAAGCACCTTGACTTGTGTTCTTTTGTGATCATGAATATTTTTGTCTTAATTTCTTCTTTTAATGCAATGTTGGTTTTTCTTGCTTGTTACTCATGTAGGTAAAGGCAATTAGTTTCAGCAAGTTGCTCCATGGGTCATGAGTTTATTTCCATGCCCTAGTCAATAAAGCTTGAAAAGTTTAAACCTCACCATTTTATTTGTTTTGGAAGAAATGGAATGGCAAGGTTATTTTGGTTCACCATATTTCTAGGTTATCAAATTTGGTTGAAAAGCACAAGGGATTGATTGGAGAAATTGTCATGCTTGGACAAGGCTTTGTTCCCATTGGTCACAAATGCATATTTCTCTCAATTCTCAAGATATGGAAGTGGTTGTGGTTGATATGAGTTCTCATTATCATCCTCAACAACTTATATTTACAAACCATTTGATTTGGTACAAGAAGTTTGTTCAAAAATTGTCAAAGTTCCTCAAGGCATGTTTCTTAATCTAGGAGCTAGGGTTTTGAACTTCAAAGGAGTATATCTTGCCCATATTTTGGTAATTTTGAGTGATTCCAAAGACATCATTCTCTTCAAAGGGTTATCAATAAATCACTTTAAAGTTTCCAAAGAGTTTTCATGTGGAAGAAACTTGATGAAGAAGAAAGATTACAAGTCCTCCAGATGAATCTCCAATTTTCATGTGTGACTTCAAACGAGCATAACTTGGTCAATTTTTATCACCTTGAGCCCATTATTTTTCCATAATGATCTTGAAGATGTGAAATTTTTGCTTTATTTTATGTGCAAAGTTAGAAAATGGATGGAAGTTTCCTTAAGGATACAAAAGATTATAGGTCATTTTATGAAATTTTGCCAACTTCAACAAGTCATAACTTTCTCAATTTTTTGAGATTTTGAATGGTTCAAGTTTCAAAATGACATTCAAGAGATCTACTTCATGCCATCTTTTTTGTTCAATAGAAAATTCCAATTGGAAGGCTATGTTTGGATGCAAGATATTATAGGTCATTTTTGAAAGAAAATTTGAAATATTTCTAAGTATGGAAAGTCAATCCTTTTTCTCCAACTTTGACTCATTGCAACTTTCAGATCAAGCATCCATTTAACTCCATTCTTGTTACATTACAAAGCTTGTAACCTCATATTTCTAAAGCATCAAGAATCATGTCCTAAGACCCCTTGAGTTAAAAATGCCATTGGTCAGAAGTTGGCACTTTGAAACTGAATTTCTCACCAACTCAAAATTTTGAAATCCATAATGTGGCCTCTAATCACAAGTTTTCCACGCGTTTTTACCTCTAAACATGTTTAGTGAAGTTCCATAATTGTTTAGCACCTCAAAACGCAAGGATTGGATGAGTTTTGGTGAAAATTAGATCACACTTCACTCGTGCATCAGGTTTGCACGAATTCCCTCCAAAATGCATCATTCACTCTTCCTTTTGATCCCATTTGATTCTCCTATAAATACATGAAGTATCCCATTCATTTTCTCAAGCTTGGATAGCCAGAATCACCCTGCCAAACTTGTTCCATAACTCAGAATTCAGCAACGTCGAAACCCATATACAAGCCTTTTTCAATCCAATTTTTTCATCAATTCACCTTCCTTGATCTTCCCTGAAGCTAACCGTATAATTACATTCAAGAATCGTGCCCTATATTGCTCTATAGAAGTCCAGTTTCAGAGCTCTGCAACTCAACTTCAATAAGTAGATTCCTTCATCAATTCTCCAAAACTTTGATATCATTGTGATGCTCTCATTGCCCTGGTTCTAGTCGCAACACTTACCTTTTACTGGAAACACGTTTTGACCATGAAACTTCAAATCCCCTTTCAAAACTTTCTTTCCAAATTTCTTAAGCTACAGTTTATATAAATTTGGCGCGGGGGTGTGGTTGTCTTCGTCTTGAATAGACAAAGTGAATGGCATAGGTCTGAGCTTCTAATTTTACAGTTTGAGAGATCCGCAATTCACGTTGGCTGGAGGTTGAAGATGACCAACGTGTCATCTTTCAACCAATGATGGCACGCCACTTGTTATTTTTGAATTCTGATTTAATAATTGATTCAGTGCTTTATTCACTAATGATCATGATATGCACAACGCGCAAGATCCATTGGATTTGATTACTAACGCGTTTTGACTCTCATGCAATGGTCCACATGTTTTTGACTTTTATTTTCTTTTCTGATTTTTATATTTAATTGTTTTAAACTTCAAAAAATCATAGAAAATTCATTTTTAGTCCAAAAAATCTGAAAAAATTATGAAAAATATTTTTGATTATTCTATCTCTGATTTTTATTTTTTCACAATTTAATTTTGTGTTTTGGTATTTTTTTATTAATTTAAACTTTATTGGAATTTTTTTAAATGTTTAAAAATACTTCTATGCATTTTTAAATTCTGAAAAAATTATGAAATGATCCAATGATATCGTGACAAATATTGGTGATCTTATTTTATTTTTGTTTCTGACTTTGCTATTTTAATCATTTTTGGTTTATTTTACCCATTTCTTTTAATTTTTAAAAATAGTTTCTGACTTTAAAAAATTACAAAATAAAATATAAAATCATTTGAACCCTTTTCTGATTTTTCTATGGTCTTACTTTTTATTTCTTGATTAATTTGAACATAGTTGATATTTTTCTCTTTTATTTCTATTTTTATACATTATTTTTAAACCTTTTTGTATATATTAAAATGTAATATTATTTTGTGACTATTTTCTGGCTGATCTTGGGTTAAATTATTGATCATAAACTCTATTAACATCATTGGATCCATGGTATTGAGTTTAACTCCACAAGAATGGATGAATGATTTTAATAATAGTTTGATTAAATTTAATCCAAAAGTGGTTTGTATATTCTCTCTCACTCCTCTTCCTCTCATCCCCTTCTTATTGCACTAGATGTTGTTGGAGCATGATCTCTATATCATGTCTCAAAAAAATGGTGCATAGATTGATATTGATCAGCCTCAAAATAGGTGCAACTTCTACATAAGTCTACTTACGATTGCTTAACATAGCGTTAAATTTTGTCCTGATTCGAATAAATGATCGTTCGTGGCCCAAACTTATGTTTGCAAGCCTAAGTATGTTAATTTGATCTCTTTGATCCAATAGCCTTGAGATTCATTGTGTGAAGGCTTTGGTTCTACCAATCCTCTAATGGATCTACAATACATCTGGTCAACGCGAATCACTTAAACATCGCTGATCATTAAATGATACTTATAAGGATTCCAAATGGATGATATACTTGACAAAAAGCAAATGCAACTTGTTGTGTGGAGGCTTTGGTTCTACCAATCCTCTAATGAGTTCCAAATGTAAGTTTCAAGATGGTCATCCAACTAACCACTAATCACTAATAATTGACTTTATCCTTTATTCTTTTATATGCCCTTTTATTTTTATGCACTATTTATTTTTTTAGCATTTACATTTCATGCAATTTTCATCTTTGTTCATTTGAGTATTTACTTTCTTGTCATTTTTATTTTACTCATTTGAGTTATTTTTTCTTTTCTTTTATTAAGATACCTAATAATCAACACAAACCCTAAATTTTTTTTAATGATACTTGGATTATTTGGTTACTATCCTTGGCATTATGGAGCATTGGACTTCTTGGACTTAGGATTAGAAACCTCAGCTTATGATTGGAGACCTTGTGATCTTATCTGATTATTTTGTCTGGAGCTATTGAGGTTTACCTTAAGACATTGGGTTGTTTGTTTGTTTTGTGTACAGGTTATTGTGATTACACCCTTTGTTTGTAATCTGGAATTCACCCGTATACAGTCGTTACTCTGCCCAATTTTTGTGAAGACTGCAGTGCTTCTTTCTGATGTTGAGGGAGTGTCTCTGTTAAGAGCTTCTGATGACTTATCTTCAGTACCTGTGAATTCAACTTCCATACCTGCAAGTAATTCATTCTGCTTTGACTTTGGAGAGTCAAGCTTATCATCAAAACGAACACTGATTGATTCTTTAACAATCTGTGTTTCTGTATTGTATACTCTGTACCCTCTTGAGCGTTCAGAGTATCCTAATATAATACACTTTTGTGCTTTAGAGTCAAACTTGTTCAAATAATTTTTTGTATTTAAAATAAAACAAGTACATCCAAATGGATAAAAATATGAAATGTTGGGCTTTCTGTTCTTCCACAATTCATATGGAGTCTTTTCCAGAATAGGTCTTATGGAGATTCTATTCTGAATGTAGCACGCTGTGTTTATTGCCTCTGCCCAGAAGATCTTAGCAACATTAGTCTCGTTGATCATGGTTCTGGCCATTTCTTGCAATGTTCTATTCTTTCGTTCTACAACTCCATTTTGCTGGGGAGTTCTAGGACAAGAGAAATCATGCAGAATGCCTTTGTCATTAAAAAATGATTCAAAATCTTTATTTTCAAACTCTCCACCATGATCACTTCTGACTTTTACGATTCTAAGATCCTTTTCATTCTGAACTTGGTTGCAGAAGGTGACAAAAACAGAGTGTGACTCGTCCTTGTGTCTTAAGAACTTTACCCATGTCCATCTGCTATAGTCATCTACGATTACTAACCCATACTTCTTGCCACTGACTGAAGCAGTTTTAACTGGTCCAAATAAGTCAATGTGCAGAAGTTCTAATGGATTAGAGGTGGAAATAACGTTTTTAGATTTGAAAGCTGGTTTTGCAAACTTGCCTTTCTGACATGCTTCACACAGAGCATCTGAATTAAACTTCAGGTTAGGAAGTCCTCTGACCAGATTGAGTTTGTTAATCTGAGATATTCTTCTCATACTAACATATCCCAATCCTCTGTGCCAGATCCATTGCTCGTTGTTAACAAACAGAAGACACTTTACATTCTGATTTTTCAATTCAGAAAGTTGTATTTTATAAATGTTGTTTCTCCTATTTCCATTAAATAGGATAATCCCATCTTTCTGACTAACAGCTTTGCATGAATTTTGATTAAAGATTATATCATAACCGTTATCACTTAATTGACTTATGGATAACAGATTATGCATTAATCCATCTACTAATAAAACATTACTTATAGAGGGAAGATTTCCATTACCTATTGTTCCAGAGCCAGTGATCTTTCCCCTCTGATTGCCTCCAAAGCCTACGTGGCCTCCAGGCTTAAGTTCCAGGCTTTGGAACATATGCCTTCTTCCCGTCATGTGTCATGAGCAGCCAGAGTCCAGGTACCATGACTGGTGTTTCTGCTTTGCTGCTAAAGATATCTGCCACATGTATTATTTTATCCTTAGGTACCCATATTTTCTTGGGTCCTGATTTGTTAGTTTTACCAAAACTCTGGTTGAATTTTGGTTTGACAGAATAATTACTACTAGTATATTTGATGTCATGTGTGTGCCCATATACAAAGTGAGAATCAAGTGGAGTGCGTTTTATAACTAAATCCATGGCATTCTTTGGTGTAGGTACCTTACCTTGGTATCCTATTCCTTTTCTGCCATTTATGCTAACTCCATAGATCATTGAAGCCATTTTGCTTCTATCTATGTTTTTAGCTAGAAACTTCTGAAAGCTGTGATCATATTCCTTGATGATCTCATCAGCACTGCTGGGAGTTTCAGGGATTGTTTCCTTATGAGAGTTTTGCAATAAATTTTCTAATTTTGAAACTTTATCTTTCAACTCAGAATTCTCCAATTTGAGACTCTCAGTTTTATCAGAGTCAGAAGAAAGATTCCTTTTCAGGTTTCTGAATTTGACTCTGATCTGCTGATATCTTTCCAGAATTTCATTAAGGCTTTCAGCTAGTTCAGCCTTAGTAAAGTTAATAGCAAAGTCAAGAAATACCTCTTCTGTATCTGATTTAGAGTCTGACTCAGAAGCTTCACTGTCTTCTGGTATGTTTGCCATGAGAGCTATGTTTTCTCTCTCATCATCTGATTCTGAGCCAGCTTCGGATGTGTCAGAATCATCCCATGTAGCCATGAGACTTTTCTTCTTTTCCTTTCCAAACTTCTTTTTGGGCTTCTCCTTCTAAAGCTTTGGGCAATCACTTTTATAGTGTCCTTACTCGTAGCATTCATAGCAGATGATGTCTTTGTTGTTTGGCTTTCTACTTCCTGAAGAGCCTTCAGATCTTCTGTATCCAGAGGAGGATTCTGACCTTCTGTATCTAGAGAAAGATCCATTCTGATTCTCTGATCTTCTGGGATTCCTGAACTTCCTTTGCCTCTGCTTCCATAATTGATTCACCCTTCTAGAGAGGAGAGATAATTCATCTTCTTCTGATGAGGACCCATCAGAGGTTTCTTCAACAGCTTACAAAACTTTGGAGTCAGATTTTCTGTTAGATTTTAAAGCTAATGGCTTACCTTGCTTTTGAGGTTCATCTGCTTCTAGCTCTATCTCGTGACTTCTGAGGGAGCTGACAAGTTCCTCCAGAGAGATTTTGTTAAGATCCTTAGCTAGCTTCAGCGCTATGACCATTGGCCTCCACTGTTTTGGCAAGCTTCTGATGATCTTCTTAACATGATCAGCAGTAGAATACCCTTTGTCCAGAACTTTGAGACCAACCACCAGAATTTGAAATCTTGAGAACATCGTTTCTATTGATTCACTTTCTTCCATTTTGAATGACTCGTACTTCTGAATGAGCGCAAGAGCTTTGGTTTCTTTGACTTGAATGTTGCCTTCATGCGTCATTCTCAGAGAGTCAAACATATTCTTTTCAGTGTCTCTGTTTGATATCTTTTCATATTCAGAATAAGAGATGGCGCTGAGAAGAATTGTTCTGGCCTTGTGATGATTTCTGAAATCACGCTTTTGTTGATCAGACATTGCTTTCCTGTCAATCTTCTGACCACTTCCATCCACGGGGTGCGTGTATCCATCAGTCACCATGTCCCACAGATCAACATCATGGGCCAGAAAGAAGCTTTCAATTTTGTCTTTCCAGTAATCAAAGTTCTCTCCATCAAAGACTGGAGGTTTGCCACTGAATTTGTCTCTTTCTTCATTATTGTCATTGCTGATGTTTTGATCTGGTCCTGCCATTGTGTTTTTCTGACGCTGGATCTTGTACTGACACGGTTAAGTGTTATAAGCTCAGAACCAGGCGCTCTGATGCCAATTGAAGATGCGAAAAACACAAGAAGGGGGGTTGAATTGTAAAACTTAAAATCAAATGCAGACAACACGTTATTTTTATCCTGGTTCGTTTGATCTCAAACTACTCCAGTCCACCCGTCAAGGTGATTTCGCCTCTCTCCAACGAGGTCTTAATCCACTATATTCAACTGAATACAACAACTACTTTAACAACTATTAAAGCCTTCTTGAGTCTAACCACATATCAGTTTATCTCAAGGAAATTCTCTTACAGATAATTGAACAAAAAGTGTGTTTGATGTTTTCTAATAAAACTATATATCACAACTGTGATAATACACAATATGAAGCTTAGAATGAAACTAGACTGCTAATGCTATTGAGTAGGCGTGGTTGAAAGCTTTAGCAATTTTGTATGAGAGAGTTCGTTTTCGTATGCGTGCGTGAAGAGTATTAGCCTTTTCTTTTCTCACATAGTCTTGTTTAAATAGCCAGGAAGAGATACGTTGGTTGTCCATAAATCCATTTCAATGCTATTAACGTTCTTTCCTTTTTGAGAAGATCTTTGTCTTGGAATAAAGCCGTTGGTAATAAATCTGTCTTGAATGCTTAGTAACATTGACACTTCAGAGTCTTCTCTGCTTATGGTAATCAGAGTGTTCTTTCCTTTATGCTGACGCTTCTGAATGATGATAACTTGGTTAGGATCTTGATCAGAGTCAGAGTATATTATGCGCAGATTCTGTTTATCAGGCTTCAGCGTATAACATATGTTATTTGATCTTCTGATGCTGACATATCTTCTGATGCTGATGTTAATACTGATATTCTGATGTTGATTCCATCAGAGTTTCTGTAAATACACAACATAATTTTAAGTAGCATATATGTCTTATATAAATCTTGCAATTTATTTAATCTTGTATTTTGTTATCATCAAAACTCTAACTGAGGGTTGTAGAATCAAACTGTGTTCTAACACTCTGACCGTGGCAAACAATAGTAAGTCGCTTTTCATCAATCAAGTTAAGTTGATCAAGCCGGGTCTGAATCCAATCGTCTTCACTCAGACCAGCATCCTTCATGATTCTCAAGGAGGGAATCTGAACCTCAATGGGTAAAACAACTTCCATGTCGTATACCAAAGAATAGGGTGTTGCCCCAGTTGATGTACACGTCGTGGTACGGTACCCGTGTAGAGCAAACGGTAACATCTCATCCCAGTCTTTGTAGGTGACTGTCATCTTTTGAATGATCTTCTTGATATTTTTGTTCGTAGCTTCGACAACACCATTCATCTTTGGCCGATAGGGAGATGAATTGTGATGTTGAATCTGGAACTGCTCGCACAAGGCGGTGATCATAGTGTTGTTAAGGTTTATACCATTGTCAGTGATGATCCTGTTGGGGATACCGTACCGGCAAATGAGGTTCTGCTTGATGAAGCGGGCAACCACATTCTTTGTAACGGAGGCGAAGGAAGCTGCTTCGACCCATTTGGTAAAGTAATCAATAGCCAACAGGATGAAGCGGTGTCCATTGGATGCTGTAGGCTTGATCTCTCCAATCATGTCGATTCCCCACATAGCGAATGGCCAAGGAGCTGTTAAGACATTGAGAGGAACTGGAGGTATATGTACCTTGTCCGCATAGATTTGGCATTTGTGACAAGTACGGGAATGTTAATGGCAGTCAGCTTCCATGGTAGACCAGTAGTAGCCTGCCCTTAAAATCTTCTTAGCCATCGTATGTCCGCTTGAGTCAGTGCCAAAGGTACCATTGTGCAGTTCAACCATGATCTGCTCAGCTTCAACCTTGTCTACACAACGGAGCAGAATGCAATCATGATTGCGCTTGTATAGGATACCATTGCTCAGGAAGAACTTGGCAGAGAATCTCCTCAAGAACTTTTTGTCATTGACCGAAGCTCCTTCAGGATATTCTTGCGCCTCGAGATACCTTTTGACTTCGTGAAACCAAGGTCGGTCCACTACTTCTTCGGTATTAATCTCGTGATAATGTGCAGGTTCGTCCATCCGCTCGATGGTGATTTGGGGAGCCTCATTATCCCAGTTAAGTTTAAACATGGATGACATTGTAGCTAGAGCATCTGCTAGCTGGTTTTCTTCTCGCGGGAAGTGCTCGAAGGTAATTTGCTCGAAATGAGGTAACAATGTCAGGACATGTTCTTTGTAAGGGATGAGGTTGGGATGTTTAGTATCCCACTCTCCTTTGATCTGACTGATGACCAAAGCTGAGTTTCCAAATACAACCAAAGATTTGATTCCCAAGTCAATTGCAGCCTTGAGACCAAAGATGCAAGCTTCATACTCGGTCATGTTGTTGTTGCAGTTGAAGTAGAGTCTAGCAGTGAAAGGCGTATGGCAACCTTCTAGTGAGATGAGCACAACACCGATACCGTTGCCAAGTGCATTGGAGGCACCATCAAAGTACAGGGTCCATCGGGATCCTTGTTCAGGTCCGTCATACGGTCCGTTATCTTCAATGTTGTCCAAAGTTATAATGTCTTCATCGGGGAAGTCGAACTTCATGGATTGGTAATCTTCGATAGCCTGATGAGCCAGATGGTCAGCTAGTACACTCTCCTTTATAGCTTTTTGGGTCGTGTACTGGATATCGTATTCAGTCAGGATCATCTGCCATCTAGCTATTCTTCCAGATAAAGCAGGCTTCTCAAAGATGTACTTGATTGGATCCATCTTGGATATCAGTAGAGTGGTATGAGTCAACATGTACTACCTTAGCCGGCGAGCAGCCCATACCAAAGCGCAGCAAGTTTTCTCGAGCAGTGAGTATCGGGTCTCACAGTTGGTAAACTTTTTACTAAGGTAATAAATGGCATGCTCTTTTCGGCTAGACTCGTCATGTTGGCCCAGTACGCACCCCATTGAATTCTCTAGGACAATCAGATACATGATTAGCTGTCTTCCTTCGATGGGAGGAATCAAGATAGGAGGTTCTAGCAAATACTCCTTGATTTTATCGAAAGCAAATTGATAGTCATCATTCCATTTAACCACCCGATCTTTCTTCAACAGCTTGAAGATTGGCTCACAGGTAGATGTAAGGTGAGAAATGAACCTTGCAATGTAGTTCAGGCGTCCTAAGAAACCTCTGACCTCCTTCTCAGTGCGAGGGGCAGGCATTTCTTGTATAGCTTTGACTTTGGCATGATCAACCTCGTGTTGGCTCCTAAATTCGACACCTTTGTTTTGATTGATGACAGCCAGTAAAGCTGAAGAATGTCTTCGATTGGCTAAGTCTGTCGAAGTGCCCGTCGAAAGATGGCAAAATACTTAGAAGATTTCTTCCAAGGAAGAAGGCTGAGTGCCTTCGACGTCGAAGGAGTTTCTCGTCGAAGTTGTCTCTTGACGAACGTGTTCGATGGTCCAGAGTGGAGCAGTTTGAAATTCAAGTGTTTGGAGGGAAAACGGTTTCCAGCAGTTACCACGTGCAAACGTGCAAGGATCTGGAGCGTCAAGCATGGAGAACGTGCCAAGTGGATTGATCTCGAAGCAGTGTAACTGCCCGACGGTTACTTGGAATGTTTTAGTATAAATAAGAGTAGACATGTAGTTTCTCGCGTGTGTTCACAATTCTATACATAGTCACTCATTTAGATTCAAGTACCCAGCGTGTGAGAAAGAATTGTTGAGAAATGTATGTGTGAAACACCAATTTTATCAATTAAAGTCATTTACTTTCCCAGAATTTTACTTGCTTTTCTCCTTTAAAATTCCTGTCGAACCTTTACTTTAAAGCCTTGTTTATTTTACCAAGTCTTTCCTTTATGCAATTTACTTGAAACCTTTTTATTTAAAGCCTTATCCAACTTAATCAAACTTCAAAATCAACCTATGTCCATAGGATCAATCTGATCGATCCTGCGAGTAACCAAATAAGTAACCATTTGGAGGATCAGCGGTTGTTTACCAAAACCCAAGGTAAACAAATTGGCACGCCCAGTGGGACTGTGTGTTGATTGTTGAAAATAATCTCATCTTTTCGAGTTGTATGTTATTGAGGAGTGGTAGAATATACGCTAACGATAACAATACTGCCAGAAGAAGGGAAGAGATGGCGAATCCGCCAAACAATAACGAAATCCCACAAACGAGTGTGGGAGCAACGGTTAGTATGACCGTGAGTGAAGCGACAAACATTGGTTCGACACCAGCAGTGTCGGTCACAACCACGGGGCCAATAACTTCGTTAACAGGCCCCAGAATACCTTTGGGAACTCCCCCACCAAGGGGTAATATAGGCACAAGGCCTGTGGTTCCCCCAGGATTTATTCCATTCTATGGTATGCCAACTTCTGAAGTGGCAAGCCTGACGAATGCTGCGTCCACTTTTTCAGACCCTTTCGTGAGTGCCTCTTCGCCACTCCAAGGCTCTGGAGTAGGCATGGCGAATAGAAATAGGACCCAACTCTTAGGAGGAACGTCCCAAGTAGCCCATGGCCTTACAAATGCCTCGACAGCAGTCTTGAGGCAACAAATGGACGAAAGCAACCATGATATGGTGCAAATGTTGGCACAAACTTTGAGTACAGTGCTAAACCCTCTAATACAAAACACTACCCAATCGAATCAGCAAGTTACAGCGCAAATGACGCGTTTGGCTGACTTCTTTGGAGTACCCCCACCTATTCGACAGCCCCAAAGGGCGCAAATAAGGGGAAATCAGGGGATATTTGTAGAGGAAGAAACCACCATTAACCAGGCTCAACAGCCTGTCGAACAACCTGTCGAAGAACCTAGGGTAATAGCCCCAGAGGTAAGGTTAGTTAACAGAAACCAAAATGCTGACGAAGTGGTTCAGCATATCCAATACCAAAACATGGGTTTGGAAAACAATCTGGCAACCATGATCGAAAGGATCATGACTCAGAATGGGATGAACATGGGCTTTCGAAGGCCCAACTTTACATCTCCATTGTCAGAATATGTGTTACAAACGGACTTACCTCCTAGATGCAAAGTCCCCAAATTTACTAAGTTCTCTGGGGACACGACAGAATCTATTGTCGAGCATGTGGCAAGATATTTGATCGAAGCAGGAGACATTTTGAATAACGAAAATCTAAGGATCAAGTACTTCCCAAGTTCTTTAACCAAGAACGCTTTTACTTGGTTTACAACTCTTCCCCCCAATTCGATCCATCATTGGACCCAGTTGGAAAGATTGTTCCATGAACAATTCTACATGGGGCAAACCAAGATAAGCCTGAAAGAACTGGCCAGTGTGAAGAGACGTTTCACTGAACCTATAGACGAATATCTGAATAGGTTTAGGTTGCTCAAGGCGAGATGTTTTACACAAGTGCCAGAACATGAGTTGGTCAAAATAGCCGCAGGCGGTTTAGATTATTCCATTAGGAAGAAGCTAGATACCCAGTACCTAAGAGACATGGCCCAACTGGCCGATAGAGTCCGACAGGTCGAACGCCTCAAAGCTGAAAAAGCTAAGGCAACGAAAACTCACAAAAGAGAAAGAATAGCGTACATTGAGATGGATGAAGAAGATCTAGAATCCTTCGACGATACTTTAACTGTCGAAGAAGGAGAAGTCGATTTAGCAGAACTAAAACAAGGGCCACCTTACTCTTGTAAACAGTTAGTCCCCTCAAATGGGAAAAATCCCATTGGTCCAGACAGGACCAACGATAGGTTCCCAAAAAAGACTTATAGTTTTGACATCACAAAATGTGATGAAATATTCGACTTGCTAGTTAAAGATGGCCAAATGATAGTACCCCCTGGGGTAAAAGTGCCTCCTCTTGATCAAAGAAAGAAGAGAGGTTTTTGCAAATATCATAATTTTTTGGGCCATAAAACTTCTCAATGTTTTCTTTTCAGGAATCTTGTGCAAGACGCTATTGAGGAAGGGAGATTAAAGTTTGCTGACAAATCCCCCATGGCTGTCGACTCCAATCCACTGAAGGCTGAAGCCCATTATGCAGAACCCTCTGAGGTGAACATGATAGAGGCAACCAGGATCCAGTCGAAGAAGCCAGGCATTACCATGGTCGAAGTTTCAAAGGACCACATCAACATGCCAATCTTTGGTAGTTTTTCTGGAAATTTATCCAGGAAGACAATTGAGGCTGTCCAGAAAGCGGTCGAGAACCCGAAGTCGAAGACTGCTGAAGCACAAAAAACTGGATCAAAGCCCAGTTCCCACTTGGCCACTGTTCAAGGCCAGACGGAGAATCTGGAGACACAAATGAAGCAGTTAACTCTTGCTACTAAAGATACAATGAATATCAACATGGTCGAGCTTTCTGACCCTAAAGCATCAGAAGAGGCCATAAGGCAAGAGCAGGCTAATAAGACGGCTTTCCCACGGGAAAACGAAAACTTGGCAGATTTTTTACAAAGATGCCAGAAGAAGAAATCAGAGGTGATGCTGTGTCCAAGATGCAGTTCTATCTTTGATAAAAAAGCTGCTGAGCACATACAAGGCGTGAGAGCAGCGAACAAGAGAAGGGAGAATGATGACCTTCGACATGATCCCAGAAGGGGTTCTAATCAAGATAAGAGGCCATTGACTTTTAGGCCTCCAACAAATGTGCCAGTAGACACTTGGTACAAAACCTCTGGCCAGAAAAGGCCAAGTGAGGAGAAATGGCACTCTTTCGATGTGCCAAGAGGTTCCTCTTTGACTCAGAAGAAAGAGCCTCAAGTTGCTGCACCCAAGGTTGCTCAAGTGTCCAGCAACTACAAGGGTAAAAATCCTATGTCTCGATCCCAATGGAGGAGATATCAAAGGAGACGAAAAGCTGAAAGGGAGGCTGCCAACGAACATAAGGCAGAAACTAGTTCGAATGTTCCTCAAAGGAAACAAAGGAAGCCTCTAGAGAGAGAGCCAGTTACCAACAGGCTAGTTTGGCCTAACCAGAGCGAAGTCGAAGACGAAGAAGATGCTGAGTCCGACGATACTTTGGATATAATGGTGAATATTGTTTCAGTGCTGCCCAGGGAATTCAATCGACAGGTAGAAGTCGAAGCAAGTGACTGGGAGGTGGAACAAGAAATGGCCAAACATAGGCCAGTGTGCTATTTTGTCATGGACAATGGCACTACAGAGGAACAAAATGGCTTCTTCGAGCCACCTACAGAGGCGATGAAGAATCACCTCAAGCCTTTGTTCATAAGGGCTAAGCTCGAAGAGACTACTGTGAATAAAATATTGGTCGATTGTGGGGCAACTATCAATATTATCCCTCATTCTATGCTAAGGAAGATTGGCAAAAGGGATGAGGAAATTAAACCTCACAATATGGTCCTGTCGAACTATGAGGGCGGCATTGGGACCACCATGGGAGTGATCCAGCTAGATATCAAAGTTGGGTCTATCTTTCGACCAACAATGTTCATGGTCATATCGGCCAAACCTAACTACAACCTTTTGTTAGGCCGTGAGTGGATTCATGGTGTTGGCGCTGTGCCTTCATCGATGCACCAAAGACTGTTGCTATGGCGTCCAGATGGGATGGTCGAAAACATAGAGGCAGATCAAAGCTACTACCTTGGCGAAGTGAATCACTTGGGTGTGGCAGATTTCGACAAAAACTTGGCTCACATAGGGCCATGTCCAACTCCTGACTTCGACATGGCGCCAGCGCCAAACACCTTTTGTTCCCTATACCTGCATCCTGAGCATGGTTTCCAATGGGACAGAGAAGACTTGTCCCACATAGACTTCAGTGGGCTAACTGATATCCAACCAACTGGTTGGGGAAGTGAATTCAGTGATAATGACTGAGTCACAATCTCTGAAGCGAATTTCGGCTTATGTGGCCGAAACCAAGATGATAACGGCTCTCGAAGCCGAAGTAAAGTACATGGCCACACAGGCCAATGATCAACAAATATCTGCTGTTGGCCCAGGAAAGGATTTCGATCCAAAACCTCCTGATATCATGCCAGAAGAAATGCAGGAACAGAGGCTCGACGCCATCTATGACGATGAGCCTTTGGGCTTCGAAAAGGATCCCTTGGCGAACAACATTAAGATGTTAGCACAAGACCCTTTAGAAGAAATCAACTTAGGCGAAGGATCAGAGAAAAGGCCAACTTACATCAGCGCCAAAATTGATCCAGAACTTAGGTTGGAAGTAATCCAATTGCTGAAAGAGTTTAAAGACTGTTTTGCATGGGATTATGACGAAATGCCTGGTCTCGACAGAGGATTGGTAGAACTTCAGTTGCCAATCAAACCTGGGAAGAAGCCAATCAAGCAAAATCCAAGGCGCTTCGCTCCTGAGATACTGTCGAAGATCAAAACGGAGGTCGAAAGACTTCTGAAATGCAAATTCATCCGTGTTACAAGGTATGTCGAATGGATTGCAAATATTGTGCCAGTGATTAAGAAAAATGGTACGCTAAGGGTGTGCATAGATTTCAGAGATTTGAATGCTGCCACCCCTAAAGATGAATATCCTATGCCTGTGGCGGAAATGCTAGTCGATTCTGCCGCTGGCTACGAATACCTGAGTATGCTCGACGGTTATTCAGGATATAATCAAATATTCATTGCTGAAGAGGATGTGTCGAAAACAGCTTTTCGATGCCCAGGGGCCTTAGGCACTTACGAATGGGTAGTGATGCCTTTTGGCCTAAAGAACGCTGGGGCAACGTACCAGCGAGCAATGAATACTATCTTCCATGATTTTATTAACACTTTTATGCAAGTTTATATTGATGATATTGTTATAAAATCTGTTTCCAGGAAGAGTCACATTGACCACCTTCGACAATCATTCGAAAGAATGAGAGAACATGGTCTGAAGATGAACCCTTTGAAGTGTGCGTTCTGTGTGAAAGCTGGAGATTTCTTGGGCTTCGTTGTCCACAAGAAAGGAATCGAAATCAACCAGAACAAGACGAAGGCAATTCTGGAAGCGAAAGCGCCATCGAATAAGAAGGAATTGCAATCTCTCTTAGGCAAGATAAATTTCTTAAGAAGGTTTATATCTAACCTAAGTGGGAAAGCTCAGGCCTTTTCACCCTTACTTCGACTGAATAAAGAGGGGTTCGAATGGGGGCAAGAGCAACAAGAAGCCTTCGACAAAATCAAAGGGTACCTCACTAAGCCACCTATTTTGGTGCCTCCTTGTAGCAATAGGAGTATGAGATTGTACATAGCTGCATCTGACAAAACTCTGGGAAGTATGTTAGCCCAAGAGGATGAGAATGGAGTCGAAAGACCCATTTATTATCTCAGTCGAGTTTTGAATGATGCAGAAACTAGATATAGCGAAGTTGAAAAATTGTGTCTATGTCTGTATTTCTCTTGTACAAAACTCAAGCAATATATAAAACCAGTTGATGTTTATGTTTCGTCTCATTTTGATGTTTTCAAATATATGTTGTCGAAACCTATCTTGCATAGTCGAATTGGCAAGTGGGCATTAGCATTAACTGAATACTCTTTGACCTTTATGCCTCTTAAGGCAGTAAAAGGACAAGTGGTTGCAGACTTCATAGTCGACCACTCAATTCAAGTCGAGGATATTAATTATGTGGAGATAGAACCTTGGAAATTCTACTTCGATGGTTCCAGCCATAAAAATGGAACAGGAGTAGGAGTCTTGATTATTTCTCCAGATAAAATTCCAACAACATTCAAGTACCAAATAGAAGGTTCTTGTTCGAACAATGAGGCTGAGTATGAAGCTCTAATTACTGGCCTTGAGATATTGTTGGAATTGGGGGCAACTCGAGTCGAAATAATGGGAGACTCAGAGTTAGTCATCAAGCAAGTCACAAAGGAATATAAATGCATAAGAGAGAATCTCATTATGTACTTTGTGATAGCAAATCGTTTATTGAAACAATTTGAAAGTGTCAATATCCGACACATACCCAGAGTCGAAAATCAAATAGCCAATGACTTGGCACAAATTGCATCAGGGTATAAGATTTCAAAAACGAGATTACAAAGAGCAATCGAAGTTCGAGAAAAGATAAAAGCAACTTGTCTATCACCATCAGACTTGGAATCGACGAGGCTAGGATATGCTGATCACTCAAACTTCGAGATTTCGTTCATTGACAATTTGTCAGAGCAAGATTGGAGGAAACCCATTGTGGACTATCTTCAAAATCCAGGAGCTTCGACAGAACGAAAAACAAAATACAGGGCGTTGAGTTTTGTACTCATGGGTAATGAGTTATTCAAGAAGACGCCTGAAGGGGTGTTGCTAAAATGTTTAAGTGAAACTGAAGCATACATAGCCCTTTCGACTACGCATGCTGGGGCATGTGGGGCTCACCAAGCAGGCCATAAGATGAAATGGTTGTTGTTTCGACAAGGACTATACTGGCCCACTATGCTGAAAGATTGTGTTGAGTTCGCCAAAGGTTGCCAAGAGTGTCAAGTTCATACAGGCATCCAACATGTACCAGCAAGCGAACTTCACTCGATAGTGAAGCCTTGGCCCTTTAGAGGATGGGCGTTGGATCTTATTGGAGAGATTCGACCAGCATCATCAAAGAGTCAGAAATACATATTGGTGGGCATTGATTATTTTACTAAGTGGATCGAAGCTATCCCTTTAGTCAATGTGGACCAAGAAAATGTCATTGAATTTATTCAAAAGAACATTATCTTTAGATATGGAATTCCTGAGACAATAACAACTGATCAAGGGTCAGTTTTCACTGGTCGAAAGATGCAGGAATTTGCTCAGGAAACAGGTTTCAAACTCTTAACATCCACGCCTTATTATGCACAGGCGAATGGTCAAGTCGAAGCAGCTAATAAAGTGGTGATTGGCTTGATAAAGAAACATGTTGGGAAGAAACCAAAGAATTGGCATAAGACGTTAGACCAGATTTTATGGGCTTGTCGAACGTCCCCAAAAGAAGCCACTGGTACAACACCATATAGGCTAACTTTTGGCCATGATGCAGTGTTGCCAGCAGAAATTTGTCTTCAATCTGCAAGGGTTCAGAGGCATTATGATATTCCTTCTGAAGTTTATTGGAATATGATGTTAGATGAACTGGTGGATTTAGACAAAGAGAGATTACACGCTCTCGACTTACTCAGGCTTCAGAAGAAAAGAGTAGAAGACTCTTATAATAGAAAGGTAAAACCTAAGGTATTTTTGCCTGAAGATTTAGTTTGGAAGGTAATTCTTCCCATGGATCGACGGGATCGAAGCATGGGGAAATGGTCACCCAAATGGGAAGGACCCTTCAGAGTTATCCAAACTTTTTCTGGTGGAGCCTATGAAGTCGAAGAGTTGAGTGGAGATAAAAGGCTCTTGAGAGTAAATGGTAAATATTTGAAAAAATACAAGCCTATACTTCAAGAGATAAAAATAAAATAATAAAAGAGCAAGTCTAAATTAACCATAAAAAATGCCAAAATGGAAATTTTATTAATTTCAGCCAAGATGGCAATTGTTGTCGAATAACGATTACAGAAGATGGTTACAAAAGAGAATCAATCAAAAGGTAAGAGAATTCTTGAGTCGAAGATACTTGGCGTACTGCAGCTCCAACCTCTTCTTGCACCAGGAGTTTTCCTGCACTAGTTTGGCAATTTGAGCGTCGAGGCTTTGGGCCTTCTCAGCGAATTCCAGGCCTTGTTTAATCTCAGTCTGGCTCTCAGTGTCTGAGATGGTCGAAAGAATTTCCTCCTTGAGTACAGTGTTGGCGTTTATCTTCGCCTCTATTTCTGCAATTTGTGCCCGGAAGGAAACATTTTCTCGCTCAATGGCATCGACTCTTTCCTGTGCAGACGCTTTTTGTTTCGACAACTCAGCAATTCGAGAAGTCGAATCTGAGACAACAGTCCACGCAGATGAGCTTCTGCCATACAGCACTTCAAGCTGACTGTTAAAACCTCTTTGGCGCCTGTAATCCGCTGAGACCTGATCAATCATAGAATGTAATTCCATGATCAAGTCTGAGATTTCTGGAGCTACAGCTTCGAAGTCGACAGCATTCAAGACCTCTTTTAAGCATGATGGAGCAGTGGGGTCCCCCTCTAAAGTCTTCATCAAGTCCCTCTTGAAGAACTGGGCCTTAACCTTCGCCAATGCATCATCAAGAGGAGAAGTTTCAGTAGACTTCCCCGACAGGGTAGGAATTTCCTGACTAGTGTCAGACGAACTTTTACTCTCGATGATTGCATTGAGGTAGCTGACAGGATCAGTCTGTTTCAAGAGTTCCAAGTCCTCTTTTGACCTGTGCTTCGAGGAGGTAACCCTTGCAATAGTATTATCTTGGGTTTGAGGTTCTTGAATGCTAAGTGTCTCGACTGGTTGCTCTTCGACTCTGACTGAGGCAGTACCAGCATCGACTTGTGGTTCTTCGTTAGCATCACCCTGGGGTCCTTCGCCAGCGTCATTTTGTGGCTCTTCGCTAGCGTCACCCTGGCGTCCTTCGCCGGTACCACCTTGGTTCTCTTCGTCAACAGCATCCTGATTCTCTTCGCCATTGCCTTGGTCCCTTTCTTCTTGATTCTCTTCTGACAAGTCCACCACCTGAACCGTTTCTGGCTGTTGTTCCACCACTGGCTGTTGTTCCTCCACCATAGGTTCCTCTGTTGTTTTCTCCACTGTTTCAGCATTGGCCTCATTCTCAGTGTGGGCTTCGTCATTGCCCAAGTCTTTTTCCTGAGGCCTGCTAAGTTCAGCAGATTCTAGCGTTTCTGAGGTCCTTGGTGGAGAACTTTCAGTAGTGTCCTGAAAAGGGAAAGAAGACAAATCGTCAGATGTCGAAAGAGACACAATCGAATACGGGTATTTATGCCTAAGTTATAAAAAAGGTCTAAGGGATTACCTGTGGATTAACTTCAGCCCCAGGGCTGGAATTGTCACTCTCGACAGGTTTGTTAAGAAGAACGTTCAGTTCCTCCTCAGTTGGCTCCTCGATGATTACTGGAGGTGGCCTAGGCTTTCTCACAGCAACCTTTATTCTGACGGTTCGACCTTCAGGAGCAGGAGCAGGAACAGAAGCATCCTTCGTTAACTTTCGCCTCTTTAAGGGGGCAGAAGGAGAATCACTTTCGTCATCACTTCCTGATTCGACCACCAGTGCTGCCCGTTTCTTGGGCGAAGGGGCCTAGAAAACCAATAGGAATTCGATTGAATAATTGCATCGAAAATAAAAAATCGAAAGCCAGAAGAAAAATGAAGAAAATCTGGTTACCGATACAGGAGGCTTCCTCGAAGAGCCTTCCCCCTGTTGGTTGCTTATGGTCTTCGTCGGCGCTGTAGTCTTCGCCGGCGGTGGAGGTTTTATTGAAGGGCCTCCTCCTTGTTGACTTTCTGTAGCCTTCTTGGCTACAGGTTTTCGAACAACTGAAAGCAAATGAAAAAGTTAACAGGCTAGCAGTCGAAGAGAAAGACAAAAAGTAATGTGAGAGGATGAACTTACATTTCTTTACTTTGTCCAACACAAGGACAAAAGATTTCTGCAACTCTGCCATGAAGTCCTTCTCGTTGAAGAAGTACTCAGCATAATAGCTTCTCCACCACTCCTCGAAGGATGGTGAGCAAAGGAAATTAAGCTGGTAGTCAAACAGCGAGAGGATTGTTCGACCAGCATATCTTCCGATATGCTTGATGGCAGCTTCTTCTGTATAATCGTTGCAGAAGTACAACATTGACTTCTCTCTTTGAAAAATCGGAGAAGGCAGGGTTTGGATAATACCAAACTGGCGAGATACCAGATTTGGTTGATAGGCAAGCAGACTCAAATGAGTCTTAGAACTCTTAAATCGAAGAGGCATGATCCTTGGTGTAAGGAACGCCTCCCACAGTATGGTGTGTTCATCAACATTGGGACCACTCGACTCCTTTGGATGTGGCCTAGTGAACCATGCTGGCCCCACGCGCCGTTGAGCAAATGGAGCCATAGTTGAAACAAATTCCTTCCTTCGAGCGAACATGAGAACGAAGTTAGTGAAGGTTTGTTGAAACTCCAGGCCATCTTCCACAGGTGTCAGCAGAGCCAGCCTGATTCCTTCGATGCGTCTATTAGCTATCGCTGGGGCTTGTTCATTTATCTGAATCCTCTTGGGCAAAAAAGATTCGAAAGTGGCATTGAGCCACAGTTGAAGTAGCCAGAAAGGCCCAGCGAGTAGCAAACTGGCCCTGTCCTCGATATGTTTCAGAAGAGTGGCCCCATTGCTGATCGAGTCATAAAGACTGGCCAAAATCAGTTCTGCCAAACAGATGTTTTGGCGGTGGTGCAGTTGGGTAGCAAGAGTGACCATCTTTTTGGTCACCTGCAGAGACTTCGAGCAAAACACAAAGCGAGTTAGCCATAGGGCTAGAAACGCTATGTGTTCGACATCCGACACTGTATCCGTCGACCTGTCATGAAAATGGTTGATGAAGGTGGTGTATGTGGGTTTGGTCTCAGAGAAGCCAATTTGGTCCTCCGACATCTCCTCCGGATCGAAGTAATCACCGGTTGGTCGAAGGCCAGTAATAGCGGCCACGTCGAAGAGTGTGGGGGTTAGCATCCCACATGGGAGATGAAAAGTAAAATGGGAATAGTCCCAGAACAACAATGAAGCTATAAGCATCTCCGGGGAGTAGTTTAAGCCTGTCTTCGACAGCATCACTAGGTCGAAGATTCCCATTTCCTTCCAGACTGGAGTTTGATGCTTCTCCAACTTTGTTAGCCAAGCAACATAATCGGAGGTCAGATTAGGGCAAGACCTGAAGACCCTAACCCCTCTGTTGAAGAAGCGGAGGTCGATTTTTTCACGTGTAGGGTCTTCGTTGTCTTCTGCGTCTTTTTTGGCGCATGCTACTGGCTTGAGTTTCTCGACGATTGGGAAATAGCTCTTGATCTTCAGAGCTTCAGAGATGCTTGGATTCATGGGGCCAGACATTGCGAAGATCTGGTTGGAGTATCCAACCAGGATCATCAAGTGGCGCGAGTAAGCATCGCGAACGGAGATGTCAGAAGGTTCAGGAACCCTTCGTTTGCCTGTAGAGTTTACTACCGGAGCAGTGACGAAGACCTTGGGTTTAACATGTTGTTCAGTTGGTGCGTTAGCACTGGGAGCAGTAGAAGCAGAGGCCATTGTTGAGGATGAAGATGAAGTGAAAGAGGAAGAGTTTTCTGCAAAGAGAGCAAGCTTGTACGAAAACAAGGAAGTTTGAAGGCTAGGTGGCGTAAAAAGTCCCACAATGGGATATTCACTGCTATTTATAGTAGTGGGAAAAATCCCCAATAACGAGGACATTAAATGCCATTTAATGCTGCAAGAGTTAGTGGGACGCGTGGCAGCCCCTTGTTGTTTTGGCCGTTTCTGCAGAAGTAGAGAGACGCAGCGTGCGTCCTCGTTTTTGAGAATTGTCATAATGACAAATTCTGAAGTGACGTTTGGTACTGCACGCCGTACTGAAAGTGACGTCCTAGGATCAAATCAATGATGGTTTCTTGGGATTGCCAATAGTTGGTAAAAAGCAACAAAAAGTGCACAAGTTAACTTGTGACTAAGCGTGGAAAGACAGGTGTCGAATGGCGTTTTCAAAGAATGCCTTTTTCTTTCAGAGTCGAAATAAGGCATTCTTGGGGGGCAATTTGTTGGCTCCTAAATTCGACACCTTTGTTTTGATTGATGACAACCAGTAAAGCTGAAGAATGTCTTCGATTGGCTAAGTCTGTCGAAGTGCCCGTCGAAAGATGGCAAAATACTTAGAAGATTTCTTCCAAGGAAGAAGGCTGAGTGCCTTCGACGTCGAAGGAGTTTCTCGTCGAAGTTGTCTCTTGACGAACGTGTTCGATGGTCCAGAGTGGAGCAGTTTGAAATTCAAGTGTTTGGAGGGAAAACGGTTTCCAGCAGTTACCACGTGCAAACGTGCAAGGATCTGGAGCGTCAAGCATGGAGAACGTGCCAAGTGGATTGATCTCGAAGCAGTGTAACTGCCCGACGGTTACTTGGAATGTTTTAGTATAAATAAGAGTAGACATGTAGTTTCTCGCGTGTGTTCACAATTCTATACATAGTCACTCATTTAGATTCAAGTACCCAGCGTGTGAGAAAGAATTGTTGAGAAATGTATGTGTGAAACACCAATTTTATCAATTAAAGTCATTTACTTTCCCAGAATTTTACTTGCTTTTCTCCTTTAAAATTCATGTCGAACCTTTACTTTAAAGCCTTGTTTATTTTACCAAGTCTTTCCTTTATGCAATTTACTTGAAACCTTTTTATTTAAAGCCTTATCCAACTTAATCAAACTTCAAAATCAACCTATGTCCATAGGATCAATCTGAACGATCCTGCGAGTAACCAAATAAGTAACCATTTGGAGGATCAGCGGTTGTTTACCAAAACCCAAGGTAAACACCTCGATGCCTTTGTTGCTGACTATGAAACCCAAGAGTTTACCGGATCGAACTCCAAATATGCACTTGTTTGGATTCAGTCTAAGCTTGTACTCCTTCAACCTGACAAACAGCTGTTGCAAATGGTCAAGGTGTTCTTCTTCCGTCTGTGAACGGGCTATCATGTCGTCTACGTAGACTTCAATCTCATGATGTATCATGTCATGAAACAAAGCTACCATGGCGCGCTGATAGGTAGCCCTGACATTCTTCAGTCCGAATGGCATCACTTTATAGCAGAAGGTACCCCACTGTGTAACAAAAGTAGTTTTCTCCATGTCTTCAGGGGCCATTTTGATCTGGTTGTACCCTGAAAATCCATCCATGAAATAAAATACCTTGTGCTGACCTGTATTGTCAACCAAGATATCAATGTGCGGTAGTGGAAAATCATCTTTAGGGCTAGCCCTATTTAAGTCTCTGTAATCCATGCACATTCTCACTTTTCCATCCTTCTTAGGCACGGGCACAATGTTAGCAACCCATTGTGGATAGGAAGTAACAACAAGAAACCCAGCATTGAATTGCTTCATCACTTCTGCTTTGATCTTTTCAGACATGTCGGGCCTCATTCGGTGGACTTTCTGTTTAATTGGTGGATAGTCTTCTCTTGTAGGGAGACGGTGAACCATAATATCTGTGTCGAGTCTCGGCATGTCTTCGTAGGACCAGGAAAAGATGTCAACATATTCATTCAACAGTTGAACTAAGCGCTGTTTGACACTTGGCTCAAGGTTGGACCCCACTCTGACTTCTTTTCTATCTTCAACAGTACCCAAGTTGATTGTCTCTAACAACTCCTCATGTGGTAGAATAGCCCTTTCTTCCTGTTTTAGCAGTCTAGCCAATTCTCCAGGCACTTCACAGTCTTCATCACCTTCGTATTCGGCATGGTAGACCAGATCTTCAGAGTCACTGAAGGCCATAGCAGAATTGTTACCCATGGAATCCGGAATGGAAGTGTACCTGCATTTGCGAGTGTGGGTGTGTGTAAGGGATAACCACCTTTAAACAAATAAAAATGTAAAAAGAAAGAAAATGAACACAAAAGTTTATATGTGAAAACGTCCATGATTCATTAAAATGGCATATGAAGATGAAAAATCAAACCCTTACAAATGGACCTATGTACCTCGGGTAAAGCACAAGGCTTAAAGTGTACGAATTGTTTAAGAATTATTACAGACCAACAGAAATGTTTGAAAGATAAATTACTGATTTATGAAAGTAATAGGAACAAAGTCCTTTTCCTCCCAGTTATTCAATCTCTCGCCCACAGTAGGGAAAATCTAGTCTTCAAAGTTGCTCTCCTCTTCACCATCCTCCAAAGCATTGACTCCATGATGGGTGATCTTCAATGGTGGACCTCCAGCCCGGGAGCGGCGTACAGCCTTTTAAGCGGAAGCAGTGAGTCCCAAGCCGAATTTACCTGATTTGAAAGGAAAGTCTGGTAGTTGACCCCAGATTGTGGATCCGCCTTCTTCATTCACAGCCTTTGCATCTTTGAGGGATGACATCCGTGGCACAAGCTTGGTAATCATGGGTACAGAAGACACTGTCTTGGTTGCCGCAACTTCAGGAGAAACCTCTTCAAAGTGCTGAAAGGGGGTCTCGATGAATTCACCATCCAATTCTATATAGCGGAAAGAATTTAGATGGCTTATCATGTACTCCTCTTCGCCATGAACTGTTATAATTTTCCCCTGGACAGGGTACTTAAGAATTTGATGCAGAGAAGAAGTAATGACTCCAACATTGTGAATCCAGGGTCTTCCCAACAAGCAAGAATAGGAAGGACGGATGTCCATCACATAGAATGTGGAGTTGAAGGTTTCAGTTCCCACTTTAATCGAGATGTCCACCTCCCCGTGGACCATCCTTTTAGAACCATCAAAGGCTCTGACAATGATATTACTGGGCTTCAGGGTTAGGCCTTCACAATCTAATTTGTCCAACGCTTTCTTCGGAAAGACATTTAAAGACGACCCAATATCAACCAGAACGTGAGCTAGAGTAGTCCCTCTGCGTTCCACCGAAACATGTAAGGCGTCATTATGCTTTCTCCCTTTAGATGTTAAATCAGCATCGGAGAATCCAAGACCATTGTCTGCTATTAGGCTAGCTACACATTCCTGGAACTGGTCCGCGGAGGTTTCCCGAGGCACGTGGGCTGTCTTCAAGAATCTGATCAAAGATTTGGCATGAGCTTCGGAACAGAGCAACAGGGCCAGCATAAATATTTTTGAGGGGGTTTGCCCCAGTTATTCCACAACATCATAGTCGCTTTTCTTAATTATTTTCAAAATCTCTTCCATTTCCTTTTGAGTGGTCTCAGGGATGACCAAAGGCTGAGCCCTCGTCCTGACGGGCGCTTCTTGGATCCCTTTCCCTTTATCATCAGCAACAGCAGAGGGGACAACCACAGGAGTCACAACTTCTTCAATAATTGGAGTTCTCGCAGATATGTTGACCGGCACAGGAGTAACCTTAGGAGCAATTGAGGGTCCAAAGACTGCCCTTGGAGGAGCAATCTCCGGAGAGAAAATTCTTCCGTTGCGGGTGATTTTACTCATTCCAGCAATATTTCCAATGTCAGAAGTATCTTCATCAGAATTTTCTTCAGCAGATTCAATTTGTTTAATACCGTGGTAGAAGATCTCTCCCCCATAGTTCCACGATATTGATTTGTTGGACTTGTACGGGATAGGCCCCGACATGGTTATCTTCAAAGGTACAATCTTTGGATCAGATGTAATCTTAACAGGTCTTTTGGAGACCTTGGAAAGATTGGCGGATATGGTAATTATCGAAACATCATTGACAGGAGTCGGTGTAATAGGAGTCTTCTCAAAAAGGATTTCTTGATTATCCATTAGGCGTTTGTTGCACCCCAAAATTTGCCCTCCCATATTCTTCAAAATTTGTCAAGATCAATCTCCAAATGATTCAAAATCTCTCAAGGGTTGCACAGTCCAATTGCCTCCTAACACAGTCAAAATTAGGGTTTTGGTTCTTGCAAGGAATCTGAGGTTTCCAAGGGTCCAATCAAGTCCCATATGCCTATACACATTGTCAAACATCCATATGTCAAGTTTCAAGACTCACAGCATCAAGTTGCACAGTCAAAAGCCCTAATTGCTTCACAGTCAACTGTAGGGGTAAAATGGTAATTTGACAGTCAAAAGTCAAAAATTTTGGTCAACATCTTATTTTGAAGCCACAATCATCATTTGATAAAGTCTTGATCATGATTCCACAAGCATGGCTCAAAAATCATTAAGATGCAAAAGTTTCTATTTTTGGACAGTTGAAAAAGTCAACTGCAAATTGACCAGGGCATAACTTTTTCATGGTTCATCAGAAAAATTCCATCAAATGCTCATCTTGAATGGGATGACATTTCCTACAACTCATCTTCACATTCCAAGTCCAAGAAATGCTCTCATAAAAAGTTATCAATTTCTACATTATAGGTCATTTTCAAAAGTCAACAAAAAGGCACTTTAAGTCAAAGACCATAACTTGAGATTGGTAAATCAAAATGACATGGGACCAAAGGAATTGGTTAGAAGACTCCAAGACCTTTCCAAAATGTCCAAGAACATGTTCATAGCTTCAAAATTGAGCAAGATATGCATTGGAGAAGTTGGGAAATTTTTGGGAATTTGCAAAAGTCAACTTTGCCTAAAACACTTCATTTTTGCTAATGGGCCTCAAATTCCTCCTTGAATCTTTACCCAAGGCTTATGCATGACCCATTAAGATTAACTGGAATTATTTTCTTATTTTTATTAATTATTTGGATTTTTAATTGATTAATAATTCATTTAATTAATTTAATTATAGGAAAATATCAAAACATGGTTTTCAAATCTTTTTGTGATGCAAATAAAGCTAGGGCAAGCTGGCAATTCGTGTACATTTCAAAGACCTCAAAATCTCCATGATTGGCAAGGTTTTATCAAAGAAAAAGATTGAAAAATATTTGATTGGCAATCACACATTCAAACCATAATGCCATGGATTGTTGGGCCAAGATTTACCCTAATTCTATTGTGCTATATGTACTGAAGCTTAACCTAAAACCCTACACGTGAAAAAAAGCTGCTGAAACCATAGAACCAAAATTCAAAAAAGTCAAGAAAAGTGTGAAACTGAAATCTCACTTGCAGCATAATTCAAAGCCTAAAAAAGATTCAAACGTATTGCTGACATTGCCAGGAACATGTTGCCATCAAGAACAAGCCCTAACGCCATCAGAATCGTTCACAACAAGTCACTCGGTTTGCATTATTTTCCAAAATTGCATATCATTATTCATGTGTTTTTAACCATTTTTTTGGATTAATTTATGTTAATAGGAACCTCCTGAAGTGATTGGTATAATCCAATTTGGTTATAGCATTCTGAATCGAAAACCACCATGGAAGAACATTAGGGTTTCGAAGCTTGAATTTTGGGGCTTTGCATATGCTAAAAAATTGGACCTCGAAACGTGCATGGTTGAATTCGTCAAGGCCAGACGAATTCAACCCAACCCTCGCGCTCAATTTATATTACATACAGGCCTAATCGCTATTTTTGGTCGCTTCATTTTGTGGGGGTTCAAAACCCCCGCTAATTGCTTTCTTTTTACAGGGTTCAGGATGAAGACGAAGGACGTGGCAACATATGGTTGGGACATTCAAATCTACGCGCGTTTTTTCTGAATTCCAGCATAGTTATTATTACTAACATATATTGTTTGTTGGTTATTATTATTACAAATACAACGCGATGGTGGAGTGGCTGGAGACGTGGCTTGCAATCGTTGGGACCTCGGTTCGATTCCCAGGTCCCCCATATAATTGTTAATATTTTTCATAACGTGTTCCAATGCAGCATTCATCCAAAGTTCCACCATAGGCCTCATGTACCAGCGTGCCATGTGTTCCCATCAGCCATCCAAAGGCCAGGAGAGGAGGAATACCATATTCCTCAGTCAATGCACGTACAGGTAACCAGGAAAGTCAACCAGGCTTAGAGTCTTCTTGGGCCAGAATTGCTTCACAAAAACCTCCCCTTGGGCCAACATACCCCCTTGGTTTGCAATTTTATTTTCTTTTCTTTTAATTCCTTTAATTTTTATTATTATTATTAATTCACAAATTAATTTTTCACAATAAATCCAGAAATCACAAAATTGTAAATATATTTTATTATTTATTAAATTCATTAACTATTATTTTTTGTAAATAAATACTAATAATTAACTTAGCTTAATTTAGGTTTTAATTTTAACCTTTTTCTCAATAAATAAAAATTATATAGAATTAGGTTTTGACATTTTTAATCATTTTCTTATTATCATCATTATTAATTATTATTATTTTTGTACATACAAATGTAAATTAATTAATTAGTTTAAATTAGGTTAACTTTAACATTTTTATTAATAATTGAAATAAACTTAGAACTAGGGTTTTCTTTTGATTTTTAATTTATTTATTTTTATTAAATACAAAAAAACACAAAAAACATCTTTCTTGTAAATAATTAATTAAATACTTAGGTTTAACTTTAATTAAATTAAATACAAAAGGACAAAAACTCATAGTTTCTCAAAAGGGTCAAAAACCCTAGGACGTCTTGGTTAAATTTCTTTTCGCGCATGATTATTATTTATTGGATTATTACGTAACTGCTTCCAGAATGTAATAGTAATTAGGTTTACTGCTTTCTTTACTTTCCGCACTTTATCAAAACGGGTCTTTATTTTTTGGCGATGTATAGACCCGCGCCTTGTAATAGCATAGCTTTTACCTTTCCGTATTTTATTTTCCGCACTCCTAATTGTTAAATTGCATGAAAGAATGTATGATAATTAAAAACAACTCGTAGCTCACAATTGCATGATCAAAGATAAATGTTAACCCGAAAACAACACACAAAGCACATGCCACTTCTAGGGTACGCATCACTCGTTGCCTCGAACGTGGTCGTCAAGTATAGGGTGTCTTAGAGGTCGCCCTCCTGTCTAAAGATCCAGTCGCCTCGAAACGGTTGCCACGGATAAAAAGGATCTAGGACATTAGGGTTACTTCTAAGGTGTTCTACTATTGCTTCGGTGACCACAATGTCCCTAATAATCGAATTGACCCGAACACCTCCAACGGTGGTGCTACCTACCTCTCAATGGTGGGATGGCACTATCTAAAGGACTCTTACACAACCTAATTCCTTAGGGTAGGTAGATGACTCATGGGTACTTGCTCTCTAAAAAACAAACAAAACAATCTTTTCACACTGACACTTTCAAAAGTTTTCAAAACAAAATTTTCATACACTCTTGAGGACAGATACAAGAGTCACTTAGAAATCTTTCAAACGAAACTTTTTTCAAACCCACTCACATTTGAAAAGCAAACATCTTTTGAAAACATAAGAGCAAGTACCTAAGAGCCCGTGGATAACCACAGATAGAAAGGATGCTAACACCTTCCCTTTCTATAAATCTACCTCCCGAACTGAGAAACATTCTCAAAGAAGGAATTTTGCTGTGCTTTTGTCCTTTCCATGTTGGAGAACATAAAAGACGGTGGCGACTCTTGCTTACCGCGACATTTCGCGAACCAGCTTTAAACAGTCAGTTCTATTTCCACCGATCACAGCGTTGGATGCCTAACTTCAACAATAGACAGTCGGTTGGTAAGGATGAACAAAGGCAACAATCTTTTTCACATCCTGGGAAAATCCCAGCCTTCAACAAATTTAGCTTGATTATCAATAACGGGGTCATCAAATCATCAACAGTAACAACATAAAGATCTTCTTCAACAGCATGGGTATTGTGGCCATGCTTTGGCATCGGAGCAGAGATCACATTCGGCTTTTCAAGGGCGTCGAATTCCACTTCTTTGGCATCTATTAAATCCTGAATCTTATTCCTGAGGGCCCAAAAATTGTTGGTGTCGTGCCCCAGGCTGTCTGAATGATAAGCACACTTGGCATTGGGATGGTAGTGTGGTGACGAAGTGTTAGGGTTTTTAGGGGCCTCCCTCAAACTGGCAAGGTTTAACTTCAAGAGATGGGGTAAAAGCTGAGCGGGAGTCATGTTTATCCGGGTGTATTGCCGTGCAGGACTTTCCACCCTTGCTTGGTTGGCTCTGGGTTGACTGTTTCGAGGCTGATCAGCTGCAAACTTCTGGATCATTACGGCCCCTACCGCTGGCTGGCGCTCAACTCTTCCTTGGCTTCTTTGAGAGTAGACAGCTGGGACTTCTTTCTTTGTTGGAAAAGTCTTTTTGATGGCAGCAGAAGCAGATGTATCCTTTTGAATTTTCCCGCTCTTGATTCCGGCTTTAACTTTTTCACCAGTCAGAATTAACTCGGTGAACCCCACAGACGAACTTCCGATCAGGTGGTTAAAGAACAGACCTGACAGAGTCCCCAAGAACATATATACAAGCTCTCTCTCAGATAGAGGTGGTTGCACTCGTCCCGCCAAGTCTCTCCATTTCTGGGCATACTCCTTAAAGCCTTCATTTGAGACCATGCCCATACTCTGTAATTGAGTACGGGTAGGTGCTAAGTCTGTATTATATTGATATTGTTTGTAGAAGGCAGCAGCCAAATCCTCCCAATTGTGCACATCAGACCTCTTAAGCTGGTAGAATCAATCCAATTGCGTCCCCGACAAACTATCTTGAAAAAAGTGGACCCACAGGTCCTTGTCAGAAGAATGAGGTTGAATTTTTCTGACGTAAGACCGTAGGTGCATCTTTGGGAAACACAACCCATCGTACTTAGCAAAAAGGGGCACTTTGAACTTGGGGGGAATGACAATCCCAGAAACCAACCCTAACTCTTCGAAATCCAGCCCAGGCACCCTCTGTACCTCCATGGCTGCCAGACGCTCTTCCAGATTCTTGTATTTCTCATCTGCAGGAGGATACTGCTGTTCAGAATAGTCTTCATCCTCCTCCTCTTCTTCTTCCTCAGACTCGGATGGTACTGCAGCTCCCTTTCCTTTTCCTACCCCTTCATCAGATGTTGAGGGGAAATCCAGGACCCTTCTAGCTTGACCTTCAAATCTTATACCCAAAGTAGCCAACAACTCTTTTCTTTTTCTTTTTCTCTTTTTCCTTTTCCTTCTCTAACAGAGCTTTAAGATCCTCCTGACCCTTTGCCACGGTCATGAGTAGTTGTTGGAACTGTGAATTCTGCGCTTGCAAATCTTTGACTGTCTGCTCAATATCCATCTTGCTGAAATAAACAGTAGAGAGATATGGAAATTGGGTGTGAAGACCTGTTTATGCATATGATGAATGAAATTTATTCATGTAATGCATTCAAGGATTCAGAAATTCAAATTTGTTGTAAACAAAAAAGGAAACACACGTCATATTAATAAGATAGAATTTGTTAGTACATAAATGCCCCATGGGCAAAATAATACAAAATTCTAATGTAAAAAGACGTTGCACATCCTCTTTGGTGCAATGTAGGTGTTGAGAGTCTGCTCTTCGTGAAGTTGACGAGTAAGTTCTAAAACTTTCTTCTCACTGGCGTAGAATTGGGCTTCAAATGCATCGCGTTCTCCCTTGAGCTGTATGCAACTCCTTTGTAAATCTTCCAATGATGTTGGCATGTCAGGATGTAGGAGGATGTATGGAACCTCTCCTTCCATAACATGCTCTTTGATCACAGGGAGAATGTAGGGGTAAGGCATCATAAGACTTTGGGCGCGGGTTCGTACCCGCTTGAGGTAAGGCTCAAGGGGGATGGAATTCTTGTGTCCCAATGTCTTACTATCCACCTTGTTGGGCATCTTCCAAGCTCTGATAAACCTTTGTCGAAGTCCTTAAGCGTTGTTGTCGAAGTCAAAAACCAAGTCCGGAATCAGCATGTCATGTGGGCCATCCCTTCGGGCATACCCAAACTGTCTCAGAGCTAAGCAGTGGTTGTAGGTAATGCCTCCCCTAATGCCAAGTAGTGGGACATTAGGGAATTCCCCATAATGATCAATGATTATAACATTTTCTCTGGACCGAGAACACCAATGAACATCTGAATGTGTGAGAGTCATCAATCATTGTGACCACCTCAAGCCTTGCTCATTCTTCAAGACTGATTGGGGAAGGTGAGAAATAAACCACCTTGCTAGAAGAGGAGTGCAGCACATGAGAACACCTATTTTCCTTATTGTTCGTGTGTGAAATGAGTGTAGGATGTCCCCAAGCAAAGTAGGCACAGGATTCCGAGATATGAAAATCTTGACAGCATTCACATCTATAAGCTGATCAGGGTTTGGGAATAAGACCAACCCATAGATGAGAAGTGCTACAATCTCCTCAAAAGCTTGCATATCTAGAGAATTCCAGCAGTCTTGTGCCTTCTCAAACAGAAACTTTTCCAAGAAACCCTTGACACCACTTCTGGTTTCCCAATGACCTATGATATCAGATGGTTGCAAGTGTAGGGCTTAAGCAACATCTTCAGGCTTTAGATCTCTTTCCGTATTGTTGTAGGGTAGTTGATGGAGAATAGGAATCCTCAGGAGTTGAGAAAATTCCTCCAAAGTAGGCACTAACTGGTAGTCAGGAAATGTGAAGCAGTGGTGTAGGGGGTCAAAGAACTGGAAGAGAACTTTCACCATGTCTTCCTCTGTGTTGGAGTTGAACAAATTGAGAAGTCGACCATGTCTTTCGGTGAATGGAGAATACTCTGGAATCTTGGAAGTAATCTCCTTTAGTTGAGGAGGAATTCTCACAAGGTTGACTTGGATTGTTTTCCTGCGAAGTAATTCCATAACCTACAAAACAGCAACAAAGATGAAGATCCAAAATCCTTGAAATGGTTAGTGGATGCATATGATGCTTCATGATGTTCATGATGTTATGCATAAGCATATGTACAAGCAAATCACACAAGATCCTAGTTTCAGGCTTGCATGAGGTTTCATAGGTAAGTACCCTCTTGAAGTTTAGTTGGCTCAACCTGTCCTATAAATAGTAACCGGGTTCTAAGGAGCTCAATATCACTGGATTATTTTCTGTGTTCATTGTTTCAGTTTAGCCACTTTACTGGCGACCGAAATATTCCAAGAAAACAACCCTCAATGAATGTAGTATCGAGTATCTACCAACTTCGGACTGCACCAAAGCCGGTCATCTCACTATCCCTAAAAGGCCAAGATGGTCAAGTAAAGGTTCTAAAAGTCCATTAGTGCTTCATGACATCACTCAGCAGCCCCATATTCTCTTTGATTGACTCAAAGTCTACCGGTACCCACAATTATGTCGCACTAATATAGCTATTTCTTCAACCATGTCGGTATACCCCGCACAGTTTCCACAACGTATTGCTATTTACCTATGAATGTTTCCCAAATCCGGGTAGAGGATTCAAACCCAAACAATAGAACCAAATGTAAAACAATCAAAGCAATCAAGGTAAGCATGTAAATGTGATCTAAACCCTAAGGTAACCCCACTTTTAGATAAATCCCCAGCAGAGTCTCCAGTTCTGTGATACGGTGGGAGAACTGACTTGAGGTTTTGCGTTTGTGTTCGCAAATGTTTCGGTTTAGCAAGAGTCGCCACAGACTTTTTATTTTATCCAAAGGAAAGGTCAAAAAGCACAGGAAAGACCTTTGAGATGTTTTCTTGGGTTCGGGGGGTAGATTATGAAAAGGGAAGGTTCTAGCACCCTTTCCATCCATGGTTTTCCATGGGCTCTTAGTTACTCGTTTAGATCACTTACTTTTGTTTGATTGTGTGCTTGTGGTGTGGGTTTTGAAAGTATTTTGGAAAATTTCTTTGTAATGGTTCTCGTCTCTATAAGAACGTATACAAAGTTTTGTTTCGAAAAATGGTTCAAAGATGTGTTTGTGAATCGTGTTTTGAAAAGTGTTTTGAAAAAGAGGTTTTGCAATGGTTCTCGTCTCTATAAGAACGTATAAAAAACGTATTGTCTTTTGAAAATGTTTTGAAATGGAGGTGTAGGTGTAAAAGTTTTTTGTCGTGAGCAAGTGAGTAACTAAGAGCGAATCTATCTACTCGAAAGGTCTTAAATTGTTCTTTTCTCATTCCTTTTAATGGTGCTATCTTACCATTGATTTGGTAAGAAGCCCCACCATTGGATGTGAAGGGACAGGCGCGGGTCAATTTGACAATCATTGAAGGCAACTTGTGAGACGCTCTAGCAAATTTTGTAAGGGACGAGATCGTTTTAATCGAAGGCAACATCGAGGGTCATCGAGGGACTATGATCTTTGTTTATTGAAGGGTCATTGCTAGAGTGTCTCATATTCGAGGGACATGATTGCATTTCCGAGGAAACGAGCGAGGTTACCCTAGAGGTACGCGTGTGAGAAAGTGTGTTGGTTTCAAGTTATTTCATTCTTGGATTAGGTCATCTAACGATTGATTTTGAATCTTGTCATACATGCCTAATTACTATACAGTATATGGAAAGCAGTAAATTGCGGGAATTGAAATTCTACGCTATTACAAAAGTATTCGGGAATGGGGGTACAATTGTTACAAATGGGGATGAATCCAAATATCAAGCAATACAACCAAATCGAATTGTTGTGCGATTTAATATAAAGCTATGACAATTTATGAAAATAAAATCAACAAAGTATGAAATGTATGTATTTACTTTAAAAGAGAAAATAAAACCTATTCTAAAAAAAAGAAAATGATTTAAATTAAAATCTTATTATTATTTTTTTGTATTTTTATTAATTATAAATAAAGAAAGAAACTAAACTAATTTATCGTTTTTTTGATATTTTATTAAATGTAAAAAAAATAATAAAAATGAGTTTTTATAAAAAGAGAATGTGGTAAAAAAAATAATCACTAAAAACTAAATTAAATTAATAAAATGTTTTAGGTTTTATTAGTATTGTTAACAAAAAAGAATTAAATTAACAAAAAGGAAGTAACAATGGGCTTAGGGAGATTTGGGGTGTTAGGCCCAAAAGAGGAATGCTGAAGCCAAAACAAAACCGGATGGGGGGTGTGAGCCAAAAACGCACATGGGCTTAAAGGGTTTGTAACTAAACGAGCCCAATGTTTCTAAATGGCAAAAATGTTTGATTAGGGAAACAAAAACCAATTAGGGTTTTTACACCTTTGGTATAGCGGCGCTCTCCATCCTTCTCTCATGCATATCTTCCATACTTCGCTCATCTTTCCACCTCTGAAATCTCTCAAACTCTTAAGCTCATGGTCGAAACACCCTAATCTCTCCTTATCTCATCGTGATTCGCGTTTCTATGAAAACCCTAAGGTAGGATTCATGCCTAATCTGTTTGATTATAGCTTATTCTGATCTCCCCCCAAGGTTCTGTTGCCGGTGCTCTCTTTCTCTCACCTCCTAACGATTTTCAGTGGTTTTGTTTCTTGAAAAAGGTTAAGTTCTGTTTTGTTTAAAGCTTATAGTTTCATCATTTTTTTGTCTTGTTCATGCCCTTCTGTTAATCTACTGGCTATTCATTTGAGATGCAGTAAATAGTTTGTAAGGAGGGTGAAGAAGCCATACCTGCTTAGGGCTTTTCTGTGAAGTGGACGGGGACGGTGAGATCGAGGGAAATGCTCCTTGGTGGCGAAATTGGCGAGGGGGAAGAGATGATGACGAAAGTGCTAGGGTTTCTGGTAACCTTTTTCTATCCTCTTTGCTTTGAATGATGATGATGTTGTTTGATGGACTTTGTGATTTTTGTGTTGTTCTGTCAGTTTGAAACTTTGTTGGTTTTCCTTTTTTTATTTGTTGGGTATCTGGGATGATGTTACTGAGCTTTTGTTTATTGGATGTTGGGATGATTTTGACAGTTTTGGAAGTTTGGTTTGAACTGGTTTGATGGATGATGGTTGTTACAGTTTGCAGGTTTGGGATTTCTTGTGGTTTGTTGTTACAGTTTGCAGGCTTTGTGAGTTTGCCAGTATTTTTGAAGGTTGTGTTTTGTTGGCTTGAGATTAGGCTTGGGACTTGCTTTTGACAATGCAGGCCTTGTGAGTTTGTGATTTTTTTGTTGATGGTTTTGGAATTTTACTGGTTTTTACTACAGTTGAAGGTTGCTTTGAGGGTACTAGCTGTTCGATGATGTTTCTGGGAGTTTTGGCTTTTGGAGACTGTTTTGGATTTTTGACAGTTTTATTGTTTTGGATTTTTGACAGTTTTGTTGTTTTGGATTTTTGGCTTGCTGTTGCTACAGATTTGGTGTTGAAAAGTGGTTTTTTTTTTAGGTTTGAAATGTTGGTTTGTATATTTCAGAAGGTTTTGATGCTTTTGGACTTTGATAGTTTTTTTTTTTACTTTGATAAAATTCTGAGTTTTTATGATTTCTCTCTATCTTCTTTTGCTTTAGCCTTGTCCACTGTTATATTAGTTGCTTTTGTTTGAGTTTCTATTCAAAATGGTGGGAAAACCACCAGATATTGAATATTTGGCATATTGTTCTCATGCTCTTTTTCTTGCAGTTTTTGTTTTCTAGCAATTCTTGTGCAATTGTGACAGCAGTGCAGCATCCCTAGGTGACTTCTTTCCTCTTTCTCTCTTAATGACCCTAAGAGCCAAATGCTCTTTTAACTTTTTTTTCTGAAAAGTTTGCAATAAAAGGAAGATGATGAAATGGCTTATTGAATAAGCCTCTTGCTTGTTGACTTAGTTTATCATATGTTATATTTTCTTTTTGCTGATGCCTGCTTCCTACTGCTATGCTGCTGCTTGTATTTTGTTTTGCCATGCTGCTGTATTTAGTTTGGACTATTTGTTTTGTCCAGCTTGCTTGCATTGTTTATTTGGTGATGCGTTGCTTGTTTGGCCCTGTTTATTTGGGCAACCTTGTCGTTTGTTGCTTAGTTTTCCTTTTGTTTTGGTGATGCGCTACAAATTTTGTTTGGACAACCTTGTTGCATTCAGTTTAGAATATGTTTGGCTGCTGTTTGCATTTGGCTTGTTTGGATAGTTTGCTTACATTTCCCTTGTTTGGATAGTTTGCTTACATTTCCTATTTCTTCTTTTTGTGAACCAAGAGGAATAATTCTCTTGTGATTTGCAAATAGAGAAAAATAAAAAATGCGATGAAATAAAAAATAGCCTTCTGATTCCAAATTGCAAACTTTAATGATGAACACTTTTTCTGTCTTCTGAAAATTCTTGCTTATGCCCAAATAGTTTTTGTACTAACTATTTTTGTCTTTCATTTTCATGTGAGCATAACTGGATGGTGGCCAAGCAGGGGAAGCAAGAGACTCAGTCAACCTTAGGCATAGATTCAATTTCTTTGTAATTTAGAGAGAAACATTCAATTAATTGTACTAATTTATTTTTCAAATATGATAAGTTGTAAAACCTAAAGTATTTAAATGATAAATTATTTTGTAACAACTTTTGAAATAAATGAAGAAAGTCTTATGAGATATTCTGACGTCCATTAAAGTCCATTACTGTCAATAACTCGCAATTTTTTCTTTACATCTTCACTAATTATTTAAGATTCCCGATCAAGATAATTGAAACTGCATTCCAATAATTCCAATCAAGATAACTTAAACTCCAAGTAATCCAATAATTTTGTAATCTTGCAACTGCGTTCCAATCAGAACACGCATTGTCTATTCCATAAACAAGCAAATATTTATTCCATAAACAAGCAAATGTCTTAACAGACGCAAATTATCTGGTTAACCTGGATCAAACAAAACATGAATGACCCAAATGACAGTCTTAGATCCCATCTCTTGTCTCAAACAATCATGCCTTGAGAACAAACATTAACCTTTCAGTAAACTTGAAGAAGCATGAAAACATGTGAAAGCTAATTGGATCTTTGAGAATTCATTTCTTTTGAGAATTGCAAGAAAAACCCTAACTGCTGGTTTACTGCCAAAGGAGAAAATCTGTCTGATCGATTCTTGAGTCAATCTTGAATATCTGAGAAACCTTAGGGTTGTGCTTTTTTTATGAAAAATAATAGGGCAAATTTTGGGGTACAACAACTGCCATTTGCCATGGTCAAATGTATCAAAAACGGATGATCAAGGCTTTCAATAAGAAAGTCAGACACCAAACATATCAAGTTGGGGATCTAGTGATCAAAAGTATTATCTTGCCACAAAGTGATTCCAGGGGAAAATGGACTCCTACCTATGAAGGACCATTTATAATAAAAAACATATTTTTCGGTGGGGCAATGATCTTAACCACCATGGATGGTGATGACCTGCCACACCCTGCGAACGCAGACATAGTCAAAAGATACCAAGCATAAGAAACCCACTAGGTTGACATACCTAGGAAAAACAAGGGCATCCCGACGAACCAAAAGGGTTCGGGCAAAAATTAGGGATAAAAATAAAAAAAAATTGTACACCCGGTAAGTTGAAAACCCGAAAGGGCGACTTGGGCAAAAAAGGGTTTTCCGGTGGACTGAAAACCGAAAGGGCGGTCCAGGAAAAAGTTAGGGAATAAAAGCGTATAACTATGTCTCATCGGATCACTTACGAATAACCTTTGACTTCCACTGACAAACTCAGTTTTTTATCAATCCAATTATCTTCGGACAAGGCAAATAGACAAGATACTCGGAGATGCGAAGGCTATAACAGAATGGGAACCCCATGGGATTATTGCACATAGCTATCTTTCTTTCTCTAAATTTTTCTTGTTTATGAATATATTCTCTTACTAGGGTGTTTGTCTCCTTTGTACAAAATACTTACTCAAAGTCAATACAAAAATATTCCTTTAAAAGTGAAAAAAAACTATTTGTCTTTACTCTTGTGTTTTGTTTGCAAAAAACGTCCAACGATTCATTAATGAAGATATGCATTTGAACATGATTACTGTTTACGAATAAATAGAATGAGGAAGAGACAATTACTGATAGGTCGAAAGGTTAGGAAAAAATCTCGAGGCCATTACATAAACTTTCTCCCCACGGAGTTTTCAATAATCCCCAGCGGAACAAAAATCCCAGCTACCCAGCAGGACGAAGCTTCTAGTTTACCAATCCCTGGTAAAAGTCACCCAATTTCTCAAAATTCCCCAGCAGGTTGTTAAGAAGCCTGGAATCCGACCAGATAACAACTAACTTTTGATTCTCTCTAGCCAAGGATAACTCCCAGTAGAGCGGCAGACAACCGAAACTCCTGAACTACTTCAAGTAGAAATCAACTTTTTCCCCACAGAGTTTTCCATGCTCCACAATGGAACAAAAACTCCCAATGGTTAATCCCCAGTAGAAGTCGTCAAGATTCTCGGGTTTCCCCAAGCATATCTTACAAGCAATACATGGCATTTCCCTTACAACAAGAGTTTATTTCTCTCAGTAGAAATTCATCAACACTTCGACTTCAAGACATGAAGACTTACATATCCTTAGCGGCAGTCAGGGATTTATTTCCCCCAATCCAACAACAGTGCAACAAATCAGCTCACATACGCATACATTGCATCCATATATCATAAACACTGATAAAGCAAATGCATTATTTCATACATGTCATACAACATGATCTTGCATTTTAGCTAACCTTTTATCCTTTTCAGGATAAAGATTAAAAGCTACCATTAACAATGTTCAAAACTACCTGATACAGCTCAGATACGCTCCAGACATGGAAGCCATTCTGATACTCATTCAGATTCAAAAACAACTTTTGATACAGTCTAGATGCGCTCCAGACACGGAAGCCATTCTGATACTCATGCAGATTTCACACTCTTGATACAGTTCAGATATGCTCCAAACACGGAAGCCATTCTGTGATACGGTGGGAGAACTGACTAGTGTTTTGCGTTCGTATTCGCACTTGTGCGGTTGAGCAAGAGTCGCCACCGACTTTTTACTTTATCCTAAAGGAAAGGTTAAAAAAGCACAGCAAAAACCTTTTGAGATATTTCGTGGGTTCGGGGGGTAGATTATGAAAAGGGAAGGTATTAGCACCCTTTTCATCCATGGTTATCCATGGGCTCTTAGTTACTTGGTTTTTTAGATCACTTGCCTTGTTTTTCGATTGCTTGAAAATGGTGTGTGTGTGCTTTTGAAAATGTTTTGGAAGAAGATGCCTTGTTTTAGGCAACTAATGTATTTGACTCGTGATTGAGTGTTTTACAAAAGTGTGGATCTTTTCGAAAAGATGTTTCAAATGTTTTTGAGAGTTTGTTTTGAAAGTGTTGTGGATTGTGGTTTTTTTGAAAAGAAGGCAAGTGTTTTTGCAAGTCAATCTCAAGTAACTAAGAGTTTTGTCTACCCTATTGTACTCAAAGGTTTTTGTTGTGTTTTAACCCCTTTTTAACAATTTTGTTCCACCATTGAATTTGGTGGACAATCTTGCGTTTAGGAAGTTTATTCGGGACGGGCACGGGTCATCGTATGAACCATGAATGCAATGATGCCAAGTGTCTTTGGCAATTTGCTTTGAAGGGACTATGATCATTCCGTTTAGGCAACACTTTGAGACTTATGATCATTTTGAATTCGTTTTGCCAAAGATACTCGACGTGCAAACATGGCCCATTTTGGAAGGCAACATGTGGGATTACCCTAGAGGGTGCAAGTGTGATTGTGTATTGATTACATGTATTTGTCTTGTATTAGGTTATCTAGCGTTTGATTTTATGTACATGCAAACCCTAGGTCTAACCATGGTATAATTGGAAAACTGTAAATTGCGGAAATGTAAAATCTACGCTATTACAGAATGGTATCCGGGAGTGGGGGTATAAATGTACAAAAGGGGATGAGACTTATAGTATCCAATAAGTTACAACCAAATCGAATTTGCGATCAAACGTAAATATCGAATATACAAATATAAGATAAACAAATGTATAGGGGCAATATGAATGTATTGTGTAAGTGTAAGTGTGAGATGTATATGTATTGTGTGTAATTATTTACAACTGCGACAATATGAAATTAATGCGAGATTAGGGTTTTTGACCTAAATATGTGTTTTAAGGAATCTTTGATTTGTGTATTTTTAATATGTACAAAAGAAAAATGTTTTAAATTGAATGCTCAAGTTTTAATTGAATTGTGAATATGATGCCTTAAGAAAAGAAACTATTTCTAGGTTTTCATTATGTATATAAAAAAAGAGTATTTATTATGTACGAATATGTTTTGATTAAAAGAATGGAAAAAAGCTTTTTATTTTAATTACATGGTATAAAAATGTATTTTTATTACTATATACAAAAAGTATTAAATGTCCAAAACTAAATTATGTATGTTAAAAAAAGTATTTTTAAATTGTTATGTACAAAGATATTTCAAGAAATCAAATTATGCAAAAAATGCTTATTTACTTATTATGTGCAAAATATATTTTAATCAAAAGAATAGAAAGATATTTTCAATTCTAAATATATGAGGTAAAAAAAATGTATTTTAATTAAGTTAGGATTTTGCAAAGAATAAAAAAGAAAGTATTGTTTATAATATAAAAAAGGGTTAGTATTAATGTTTGTTTTTATAAAAAAAAGAAAAGGGTTTAAAATTCTAATGGGCTTTATGGGCATTAAGGAACGGGCAAGGCCCATGCGTTTGGGACGAATTTTAGGGTTGGGAATTGTTATTCAGTTTGGGAACATGCTTAGGGTTTGGGACGACGCCGTTCATGCATTCGTTCAACGTTCTTCTTCATCTTCATCTTCCTGAGCGCTTCCTCCATCCGGCCACCAACGTCACCCCCAAAACCTCTCTTCCCTCCATGGCACGGGCTCAGTGTCCTTACTAAACGAGGTTCGGTTTCAATGCTTATGTTCCTTTTTCTTGTACGAATTGCATGCGTTGTTTTAATTTGAATTTGATTCTTAAATCTGTACTATTATGAGGTGGTGAAGAAGAAAGGGAGAGAAAAGCTGGCTACCTAACCTTGGAGAAGGAGGAGAGACGGGGATGTGGTGCTCAGGAGGCCGGAACGAGCAGAGGGAGATTCACGCGATGAAGCTTTCTTGATGTCCCTGGTATTTCGTTCTTACTCCTTACCGTGTGAAGGTTTTATGATGATGTTGATTTGCCTGAAAACCTGGTACTGATTTAACTCTTTCTTCTTCTCTCGTTGCCTTTACTGTCTTGAGTTGGATGCCTTTGGAATGTGTTATTGCCCAATGATGTATGTTTACTGAGGGCCTGGGTTGCTTTAGTTTTGCTGCTTATGATGGACACCTATTTTGCTTTGATCATATGCTCTTTTCGGTTGCCCTGAACTTTGTTCTCTTCTTCTGACCTTCTTCTGATTCGTTACCTCGAGTGTTGGTCGTATGCTTGCGTATGTTGCACCCTATGATGAATATTCTGAGGGTTGAGTTTGCTTCAGGAAGAATTGTCTTTGAGGCTTGGATTTGCTTGGATATGCTTGAGGGATTATGTTGGTTATTTCTTCTGCAGGTTTGACATATGCTAGTTTATGTTTTTGACTGGTACATGGCTTGAGTTCTGGTTTGGCAGTAGGCAGGTTGTACTTGACCTGGGATTTGTGTGCTTTTGTATTTGTTCTGCTGGCTTTTTGAGGCAGGGCTTATGCTTGAACAGCAGGTTTAGCTTGGTTTATCAGGTTTGAAGGCTAGGCCAGACTTTGATGGTTGGGCCTCTGGTTTGGTAGTTCAGTTTATGTGTTTAGGCTTCTGGTATGTGGTATATTTGCATATCAGGTTATGCTTGGTTTTTATGTGTGTAGTTTGTATGTTGAGGCAGGGTTGTGTTGTTTCAGGTTATGAGTTCATCAGGTTTTAAGGCTTGGATAATGCAGGTTTTAGACTTTTTGAGTTTGTATGTTTATGTGGTATGACAGTATGTGGGTTTTGAGGTTTCACAGGTTTTGTTTTGCTTGGTTGGTAAATGGTTTTAGCAGGTATGGTGAGGTTTTGACAGCAGGTCAGCTTCAGGCTTGGTGGTTTATCAGGTTTTTTCAGTTGGTTTGCTTCAGGCCAGGACCTTGTAGTTTGTATATTTTTCCTCTCCTCCCCCTCTTGCTGAACTGTCTTCTCCTTTTGTATATCTTTTCTTGTTATGCTGAACTGTCTAAACCTAAAGCCTGAAAACCTGCTTCTATTCTCTCTTTTTCTCTCTCTGTAGTATAATTGGATATTATTATATGATTCTTTCTTGTACTATCTTTTCTGAAAGGGCTATTGATGGGAAATGATGATTTGAGTTAGCTTGCTTGCATACAATTTCTCTGCATCCTTATCTCTTTTTGACAACTTTGGTACTTTGTCTTTTCCTTGATATCTTGGCCAAATCTTCCTCTTTGGTAGCTTTGAGTAGCTTTGTTGACATCTTTGACAGCAAATTGCACTTTTGGCTTTTGATAGAAAGTTGTAACTTGGATTTTTTTCAGTTTGGTTTGAATTTGAAGTTTGAGATTTTGAAACTATGCAGTTTGATATTCTATGCATTTTGACATTTGCATTTTTTTCAACTTTGCATAAAAATTCTTCCCTCTCTGTGAACCGGGAAAAATCCCGTGATTTGCAGAGAGGGTTAACTGATCCCAGTCAGTGGCCCTTAATGATGAGTCTAATTTTAACTGTCTTTTCCAATTTAAATGTTTTCTGACTTTCTTTTTTCTTTTGCAGGTGAATAATTGGATGGAGAGGAATAAAATGAAGCATGAAGAATTAGAAATAAATAGGATAGTTTTCTTTTTATTTAATATTTAAATTAATGTAAACTATTGTTTGTAATTTAAATTATAAACAACATTTGTACAAATAATCCAAATATCAATAAAATCTTTATTACCCAATTAATTCCAATTCTCTTTCTTTATTGTTTATTTATTTATTTAAAACTCTTTGAATTAAAATAATTGAAAAATAAATTTCAATCACTTAATTTAGAATAATAAATAATTTAAATAAAACAATGTCTTAGTAATTGATCAATTAAACCTGTCTTTTCCAATATCCAAAACAAAGCAGCAGTTAACCAAAATGAACTGATCAAGCGCATTCCTTTTTTCACTGATTCTTTGCCAAGCACTGTAATTCCAAACTGCACATTTCTTTTGACGGGCTCAAACAAAACAACGTGAATTCAAACCAACTGCCTCTTTTACTGATTAAATTAAAAACAACGCGAATTCGACCCGAATCTCGGAATAAACTGCAAAGTGCTGTGGAATTTAAATTCTTCTGAGAATATGCCCATAAAACCTTAATTCTTGATTAAATGCCAGATAACGCTCGTCTGATCAAAATGCGCCAGAATCAACCAAAACCCTAAGCCGATTGCTTGAACTGTTCTAGGGCCATGAAAACCAGTAAAACCCTAATTTTGCTTGACTGACAAGAAAAGTTCGTTTGTCCGATTCTTGAGCCGGTTTAAAAAATCAGGAAATGCTTGAAGCTGAGATTTCTTGGGGAAAAATGCGAGGGCAAATTTTGGGGTATAACAGTTGCCCCTGTTCAATCTTCTTGGACCTGAAGAGTTAGATTGGCAAGTTTGCCTTTCGCGAATTGAAGGTAAAAGAAGATTGGACACTAAAGTGCCCAGAAAATTTGCACTCGGCGATATGATGGTGGAGGTGAATAGGCTTAAAGATGCCATTTGGTGATGGGCTTAAAGATTCCATCTGGTGCGATAGAATTTTGTCGGGGAATGGGCTTAGAGATGCCATTTGGTGATGGGCTTAAAGATGCCATCTGGTGACTGCTGGTAGGAGGATGGGCTTATAGATGCCATCTGGACATGTTGAACTGTATGTCAAAAGTGAATGGACAAGTATCAAAAGGGCATCCATGTTTTGGAACATCTCTGAATTAGGGGTCTGAACAAGCAACAGATTGACGTCCATGTCTGGAGAATTTGTAAACTAATTTCTGGAGTTGAGATTGAATAAGCAATAGAGCAACGTCCGTTGTTGGGAAGCGTCCGTAAACTGTTTTCAAAAATTGAGAAGAGTCTGAATCAGTTGGTAGATTGACATCCGTTGTTGGGAAGAATCTGTAAACTGTCTTCAAAAGTTGAGAATAAGTCTGAACAAGTTGGTAGATTGACATCCGTTGTAGGGAAGAATCCGTAAACTATTTTCAGAAGTTCTGAAGTTGAAGAGGAACCGGTGTAGGGTTTCTCGATAATGCGTCTGGATGGGTCTGGAATAAGTATCAGAATGTCGCCGTGTCCGGGTCACATCTGAACTATTTCTGGATGAATCTCGGGAGATGATCTGTGTCTGTCGACTGATCTTACTTGAAAAGCAAAGGGTTAGTTGTATGTGATGTTATGATGCATGATGTCATGTATGCGACATCGATGTTTATGACATGAATGTGATGAATGCGCATGTAAGCTGATGAGCTAACTGAGGATAAATGAATCCTGGATGGCTGAAGACAAAAGAATCTTGACTGCTGCCGGGGAGGATAAGTCCTTGGCTGTTGCTGGGGAAGAGAACTCCTGATGACCTCTACTGGGGGTTTCCAAACTAGTAGACTCATGCCGGGGAGGCCAGATTGAGAATCTTCAGCTTGATGGGAAGTAACTCTGGCGACTTCACTGGGGAACTCAAGATTTGTCCTCCCACAACTCTGTGGGGAGAAGGTTCAATGGTCTGGCTCCGCTGGGGATACTGAAACTTAAACTCTGAGGGGAATTGAATTTCGGAGGATTCTCTGGCTGGGGATTTGCAAAGATAAGTTACTGCTGGGGAATTTTGATGAACGCCGCTGGGGATAGGGAGAATTTTGGCGAGCGCGATCTTCCGTGGTGGTTAGCTTGAGAAGAATCTGAACAAGCGATAGGTTAACATCCGTTACTTGGAGAACCCGTGAACTATTTTCAGAAATCCTGAAGTTGAATCAGCAATAGAGCCGCATCCGTTGTTGGGAAGCGTCCGTAAACTAATTTCAGAGGTTGCATCTGAACAAGCTGATAGATTAACATCCGTTACTTGGGAAGAATCCATGAACTGTTTCAGTAGTCTTGAAGAGGAACCGGTGTAGGGCTTCCTGAAGATGAGCTTGTATAAAACTGCATCGGGTTTTGAACACTTTTGACATTCGAATGCCCCAAGTGGTGATGTAGATAAATTCCTGGCTCATTACAGGTGTTGGTCTACAATCGGTCGTTCACAGATGTTTCCTGGGTTGTTACAGGCGTTGATCTGGAATTCTTCAGACATGCCCTGGCTGGATACAGGAGTCGAATCTGGAAATGTGGTCAACAGATACGCCCTGGCTGGATACAGGAATCGAATCTGGAAATGTGGTTAACAGATATGCCCTGGCTGGATACAGGAATCGAATCTGGAAATAGTCATCAACAGATATGCCCTGGCTGGATACAGGAATCGAATCTTCAAACTCTTCAGACGTGCCCTGGCTAGATACAGGAATCGAGTCTGGAAATGTAGTCAACAGATATGCCCTGGCTGGATACAGGAATTGAATCTTCGAACTCTTCAGACGTGCCCTGGCTAGATACAGGAATCGAGTCTGGAAATGTAGTCAACAGATATGCCCTGGTTGGATACAGGAGTCGAATCTTCGAACTCTTCAGACGTGCCCTGGCTAGATACAGGAATCGAGTCTGGAAATGTAGTCAACAGATATGCCCTGGCTGGATACAGGAGTCAAATCTGGAAATAGTCGTCAACAGATATGCCCTGGCTGGATACAGGAATCGAATCTTCAAACTCTTCAGACGTGCCCTGGCTAGATACAGGAATCGAGTCTGGAAATGTAGTCAACAGATATGCCCTGGCTGGATGCAGGAGTCGAATCTTCGAACTCTTCAGACGTGCCCTGGCTAGATACAGGAATCGAGTATGGAAATGTAGTCAACAGATATGCCCTGGCTGGATACAGGAATCGAATCTTCGAACTCTTCAGACGTGCCCTGGCTAGATACAAGAATCGAGTCTGGAAATGTAGTCAACAGATATGCCCTAGCTGGATACAGGAATCGAATCTTCGAACTCTTCAGACGTGCCCTGGCTAGATACAGGAATCGAGTCTGGAAATGTAGTCAACAGATATGCCCTGGCTGGATACAGGAGTCGAATCTGGAAATAGTCGTCAACAGATATGCCCTGGCTGGATACGGGAATCGAATCTTCAAACTCTTTAGACGTGCCCTGGCTAGATACAGGAATCGAGTCTGGAAATGTAATGATTGATTTGTTGAACACTTTTGACATTCGAATGCCCCAAGTGGTGATGAAGGAATCTTGAGTCAGATTACTCTGCGTATTGAGAGATTTCTTGAAATCTTGACTGGACTGCCCCAGGTTAACTGAACTTTGAAAGATCTATTGGACCTTGACTGGACTGCCCCAGGTTAATTGAATTTTGAAAGGTCTGTTGGACCTTGACTGGACTGCCCCAGGTTAATTGAATTGTGCTATGTCATGCCCCTTGTTGATAGGAGATTTGTAATGGATGTTTCATCCTTTTGAAGTGATTTTGACTTACTGAGAGAGTTTTCGTTCCTCCGAACATTCGCTGTATGAATTTCTTCGCTGTCAAACAAAAAGCCAAATGCAGACAGTGATATTCGAATAATGCAAAGTTTATGTTTGTCTCAAAATTTTGAAAAATGCGTTTTTAGCAGAAAACTTTTCATAAGACTAGTCAACACAAGATTTAGAGTAAAGCCTTACAGGAGTCAGGATACCTTTTGTAACAGTATGCTTTCGAACTAACCCATGCTTCAATTAGGACTTTTGAAGGGTTGTAACGTGGCCTGGTTCACGGTTTAAGAAACAAAGGATAAAGGCTCAAAGTATATTTGTACCCACCCGCTCTTCGTGATATTCTTCATACCTAAGCTCAGTTAATTGTGCGTCACACTCTGTTTTGAGTTTGGAACGACTTTTGGGCGATGGTTCACCAGTTTGAATTCAGGGAGACAGTCATCATCTCTTTTTTCTATTTCAACATTTTTCATGTTGTTGAGGATTTTGTAATGACCTCACTATTTTGATTTTGATTTGTTATCCCTAACTTTTGCCTGACTATTCCCGTTTTTGAGATTACAGTCAGCGGGATGCCCCAGCTTTCTTAAGCCTCCTTTATAGGTTTTGGCTTGGCGGGCTTTTCTATTTTGAGAGATTGACTGTCTATGTGATAGGGAACCACCCCTGTCTTTTCATTCCGAAGGAATGCTTTCTTCTTTTTTTTTTGACATCGTTCGTTGTATTAAGAACTGAGAGTCTGCGACTTCAATGCGCATTTTCTTTTGAATTAACTGAGATATTACCCTGCCCCAGGTTTATATCAAGGGTTTTGATCGTTTCAGAACAGGAAACTCCTACTTCTTTGGCTCGAAGGGGTTGACTAGGGATTAACTTCCTTATAACTCCAGTGTTTGGGAATTGAAAGAAATGCCTGTACATCATCAGCAAGGTCTGTTCAGAAGCATACTGTATAAGATCACGGTATTGTTTCGTCATCCTCCCTCTAAAGGCTCACAGCTTTTTATCAAGAGTCAAATATCATAAAGAAAAGCATAAGAGTAGTGAAACGAATGGATGAATTCAAGACAAACATATGCAATGCATTAATGAAAACAGAGTTTAACATCAACAGATAATTGTTTGACAGCAAAAGAAATTACAACTTTAAAAGTTCAAAAAGAAGCAAAAGTCTTTCAGCTCGAGCTTCGTCACTTCAAGTGGAGAACCCTTTAACGGAAGATTTTCATCTCGCCGTCTGGCATGAACTCCAGCACCCCAATGTCGATCAGATCTTGAATCTTATTCTTCAAGGCCCAACAGTCGTTGGTGTCGTGTCCCGGACTGTAGGAGTGCTAAACACAAAAAGCGTCGGGATTATAGTGAGGAGAGGAGACATTGAGCTTCTGAGGAGGGTCCTTTACGGTAAGTAAGTTGACCTCCAACAGGCGCTTCAGTATGAAGAATGATGGTATTTCAGTCTCCGTGAACTGTCTTCCCGACTTTTCTTGCTTACGCCGATTGCCCCGCTGACGCTGGCGAGGTTGTTGATGGGCTTGTGACCCTGAAGCTAGCAAAGGAGCTTTCCCTTTGTCTTCTTGAATGGATGGAGGCTGAGCGGTGACTTTCTCTTCGACCTCAGATGTTTGCCCCAGTTGGTTGTTTGGAAGCAGTTGGCGGACAAGAACTCTGAGTTCCTCTTGTCTTTGAGATAAGTCTTGGATGAGAGCCATCTGGCCCACCAACTGTCCCATCACTTGAGTCCTCAGTATTGTCAGATCAAACTGCAGCTCCGCAACCTGATCACTCCTGGCATTGTTGGAATTCCCCAAGCCCTTGGTGAGGAGAGCTTTCATCTCTTCTTGCCCCAGAGACAAGTTCAGGAACATCTCCTGCAGCTGAGCAGTCTGGTCTTGGATGTCTTTGACAGACCTTTCTAGAGCCATCTCTTGCTGAAATAAACAGCAGGAGAGTAAGGAAACCTGAAAAAGGGAAGATTGTCAAAATGTAATGCATGATATGTGGATGCATGCTTTCAAGGATCTCTTGGGGTAAACACAAGAAAAATGTTAGAGGTTGAACCCTGCTCTTGGATTGGAGATCTCTGCACCAGTGGACGTCCCTCCACGAGAATCAAGCTCACCATGTCAAGTGGGTCATAGCCACTGATTCAAGTTGTTGTACTTGAACTTTAACTGGAGAACTTTGTATCAGTGGATGCCTTTCCACGAGAATCAAGCTCACCATGTCGAGTGGGTCATAGCCACTGATTCAAGTTGTTGTACTTGATCTTTGGTTGGCATTGGTTAGAGGAGAACCCTCTTGCCCCTTGATAGACGTCTGGTTCAACGTAACCCTGCATCAACAGAACCCTCGAGATCCTTGAAATGGTTATTGAAAATGCTATGGTATGATGTCATGATGTTATGTACATGTATGCAAAAAGCAAGTGAGTGTATATACAAGCAAACATATTCACACAAAGCAAACAAGTCCTTAGGTTTAGGCTTGCATGGGGTTCAGGTACTACCCTCTTTCAGTTCGTTGGTTAAAACCTGTCCTATTAAAAGTAACCGGGTTCTAAGGATCCCAATATCACTGGATTGCTTTCATTGTTCATCGTTTCGATTTAGCCACTGAACTGGCGACCGAAATATTCCAGGAAAGCAACCCTCAATTGGGTGTAGTATCGAGTATCAACCAACCTCGGACTGCACCAAAGTCAGTTATCTCACTACCCTAAAAAGGCCAAGATGGTTCAATTAAGGTTCCTAAGGTCAGTTGATGCTTCGCGACACCACGCGGCGGCCCCGTACTCTCCTTGACTGAACTCAAGGGTTACCGGTACACACCAAAGTGCCACATCAACGTAGCAGACTGCTTCAACCATGTCGGTATACCCTGCACAGTTCCCTCACAGCCTTGTTGTTACTTTCTAAGAAGGTATCCCCAGATCCGGGTTAGGATCTATGAAACTCCGATACAAAGCCCTCAAATGTAAAAGCAAACAAAGCAATCAATTGAAAATAGAGGTGATCTAAACCCTAAGGTAACCCCACTTTTAAGTTTATCCCCAGCAGAGTCGCCAGTTCTGTGATACGGTGGGAGAACTGACTAGTGTTTTGCGTTCGTATTCGCACTTGTGCGGTTGAGCAAGAGTCGCCACCGACTTTTTACTTTATCCTAAAGGAAAGGTTAAAAAAGCACAGCAAAAACCTTTTGAGATATTTCGTGGGTTCGGGGGTAGATTATGAAAAGGGAAGGTATTAGCACCCTTTTCATCCATGGTTATCCATGGGCTCTTAGTTACTTGGTTTTTTAGATCACTTGCCTTGTTTTTCGATTGCTTGAAAATGGTGTGTGTGTGCTTTTGAAAATGTTTTGGAAGAAGATGCCTTGTTTTAGGCAACTAATGTATTTGACTCGTGATTGAGTGTTTTACAAAAGTGTGGATCTTTTCGAAAAGATGTTTCAAATGTTTTTGAGAGTTTGTTTTGAAAGTGTTGTGGATTGTGGTTTTTTTGAAAAGAAGGCAAGTGTTTTTGCAAGTCAATCTCAAGTAACTAAGAGTTTTGTCTACCCTATTGTACTCAAAGGTTTTTGTTGTGTTTTAACCCCTTTTTAACAATTTTGTTCCACCATTGAATTTCGTGGACAATCTTGCGTTTAGGAAGTTTATTCGGGACGGGCACGGGTCATCGTATGAACCATGAATGCAATGATGCCAAGTGTCTTTGGCAATTTGCTTTGAAGGGACTATGATCATTCCGTTTAGGCAACACTTTGAGACTTATGATCATTTTGAATTCGTTTTGCCAAAGATACTCGACGTGCAAACATGGCCCATTTTGGAAGGCAACATGTGGGATTACCCTAGAGGGTGCAAGTGTGATTGTGTATTGATTACATGTATTTGTCTTGTATTAGGTTATCTAGCGTTTGATTTTATGTACATGCAAACCCTAGGTCTAACCATGGTATAATTGGAAAACTGTAAATTGCGGAAATGTAAAATCTACGCTATTACAGAATGGTATCCAGGAGTGGGGGTATAAATGTACAAAAGGGGATGAGACTTATAGTATCCAATAAGTTACAACCAAATCGAATTTGCGATCAAACGTAAATATCGAATATACAAATATAAGATAAACAAATGTATAGGGGCAATATGAATGTATTGTGTAAGTGTAAGTGTGAGATGTATATGTATTGTGTGTAATTATTTACAACTGCGACAATATGAAATTAATGCGAGATTAGGGTTTTTGACCTAAATATGTGTTTTAAGGAATCTTTGATTTGTGTATTTTTAATATGTACAAAAGAAAAATGTTTTAAATTGAATGCTCAAGTTTTAATTGAATTGTGAATATGATGCCTTAAGAAAAGAAACTATTTCTAGGTTTTCATTATGTATATAAAAAAAGAGTATTTATTATGTACGAATATGTTTTGATTAAAAGAATGGAAAAAAGCTTTTTATTTTAATTACATGGTATAAAAATGTATTTTTATTACTATATACAAAAAGTATTAAATGTCCAAAACTAAATTATGTATGTTAAAAAAAGTATTTTTAAATTGTTATGTACAAAGATATTTCAAGAAATCAAATTATGCAAAAAATGCTTATTTACTTATTATGTGCAAAATATATTTTAATCAAAAGAATAGAAAGATATTTTCAATTCTAAATATATGAGGTAAAAAAAATGTATTTTAATTAAGTTAAGATTTTGCAAAGAATAAAAAAGAAAGTATTGTTTATAATATAAAAAAGGGTTAGTATTAATGTTTGTTTTTATAAAAAAAAGAAAAGGGTTTAAAATTCTAATGGGCTTTATGGGCATTAAGGAACGGGCAAGGCCCATGCGTTTGGGACGAATTTTAGGGTTGGGAATTGTTATTCAGTTTGGGAACATGCTTAGGGTTTGGGACGGCGCCGTTCATGCATTCGTTCAACGTTCTTCTTCATCTTCATCTTCCTGAGCGCTTCCTCCATCCGGCCACCAACGTCACCCCCAAAACCTCTCTTCCCTCCATGGCACGGGCTCAGTGTCCTTACGAAACGAGGTTCGGTTTCAATGCTTATGTTCCTTTTTCTTGTACGAATTGCATGCGTTGTTTTAATTTGAATTTGATTCTTAAATCTGTACTATTATGAGGTGGTGAAGAAGAAAGGGAGAGAAAAGCTGGCTACCTAACCTTGGAGAAGGAGGAGAGACGGGGATGTGGCGCTCAGGAGGCCGGAACGAGCAGAGGGAGATTCGCGCGATGAAGCTTTCTTGATGTCCCTGGTATTTCGTTCTTACTCCTTACCGTGTGAAGGTTTTATGATGATGTTGATTTGCCTGAAAACCTGGTACTGATTTAACTCTTTCTTCTTCTCTCGTTGCCTTTACTGTCTTGAGTTGGATGCCTTTGGAATGTGTTATTGCCCAGTGATGTATGTTTACTGAGGGCCTGGGTTGCTTTAGTTTTGCTGCTTATGATGGACACCTATTTTGCTTTGATCATATGCTCTTTTCGGTTGCCCTGAACTTTGTTCTCTTCTTCTGACCTTCTTCTGATTCGTTACCTCGAGTGTTGGTCGTATGCTTGCGTATGTTGCACCCTATGATGAATATTCTGAGGGTTGAGTTTGCTTCAGGAAGAATTGTCTTTGAGGCTTGGATTTGCTTGGATATGCTTGAGGGATTATGTTGGTTATTTCTTCTGCAGGTTTGACATATGCTAGTTTATGTTTTTGACTGGTACATGGCTTGAGTTTTGGTTTGACAATAGGCAGGTTGTACTTGACCTGAGATTTGTGTGCTTTTGTATTTGTTCTGCTGGCTTTTTGAGGCAGGGCTTATGCTTGAACAGCAGGTTTAGCTTGGTTTATCAGGTTTGAAGGCTAGGCCAGGCTTTGATGGTTGGGCCTCTGGTTTGGTAGTTCAGTTTATGTGTTTAGGCTCCTGGTATGTGGTATATTTGCATATCAGGTTATGCTCGGTTTTTATGTGTGTAGTTTGTATGTTGAGGCAGGGTTGTGTTGTTTCAGGTTATGAGTTCATCAGGTTTTAAGGCTTGGATAATGCAGGTTTTAGTCTTTTTGAGTTTGTATGTTTATGTGGTATGACAGTATGTGGGTTTTGAGGTTTCACAGGTTTTGTTTTGCTTGGTTGGTAAATGGTTTTAGCAGGTATGGTGAGGTTTTGACAGCAGGTCAGCTTCAGGCTTGGTGGTTTATCAGGTTTTTTCAGTTGGTTTGCTTCAGGCCAGGACCTTGTAGTTTGTATATTTTTCCTCTCCTCCCCCTCTTGCTGAACTGTCTTCTCCTTTTGTATATCTTTTCTTGTTATGCTGAACTGTCTAAACCTAAAGCCTGAAAACCTGCTTCTATTCTCTCTTTTTCTCTCTCTGTAGTACAATTGGATATTATTATATGATTCTTTCTTGTACTATCTTTTCTGAAAGGGCTATTGATGGGAAATGATGATTTGAGTTAGCTTGCTTGCATACAATTTCTCTGCATCCTTATCTCTTTTTGACAGCTTTGGTACTTTGTCTTTTCCTTGATATCTTGGCCAAATATTCCTCTTTGGTAGCTTTGAGTAGCTTTGTTGACATCTTTGACAGCAAATTGCACTTTTGGCTTTTGATAGAAAGTTGTAACTTGGATTTTTTTCAGTTTGGTTTGAATTTGAAGTTTGAGATTTTGAAACTATGCAGTTTGATATTCTATGCATTTTGACATTTGCATTTTTTCAACTTTGCATAAAAATTCTTCCCTCTCTGTGAACCGGGAAAAATCCCGTGATTTGCATAGAGGGTTAACTGATCCCAGTCAGTGGCCCTTAATGATGAGTCTAATTTTAACTGTCTTTTCCAATTTAACTGTTTTCTGACTTTCTTTTTTCTTTTGCAGGTGAATAATTGGATGGAGAGGAATAAAATGAAGCATGAAGAATTAGAAATAAATAGGATAGTTTTCTTTTTATTTAATATTTAAATTAATGTAAACTATTGTTTGTAATTTAAATTATAAACAACATTTGTACAAATAATCCAAATATCAATAAAATCTTTATTACCCAATTAATTCCAATTCTCTTTCTTTATTGTTTATTTATTTATTTAAAACTCTTTGAATTAAAATAATTGAAAAATAAATTTCAATCACTTAATTTAGAATAATAAATAATTTAAATAAAACAATGTCTTAGTAATTGATCAATTAAACCTGTCTTTTCCAATATCCAAAACAAAGCAGCAGTTAACCAAAATGAACTGATCAAGCGCATTCCTTTTTTTACTGATTCTTTGCCAAGCACTGTAATTCCAAACTGCACATTTCTTTTGACGGGCTCAAACAAAACAACGTGAATTCAAACCAACTGCCTCTTTTACTGATTAAATTAAAAACAACGCGAATTCGACCCGAATCTCGGAATAAACTGCAAAGTGCTGTGGAATTTAAATTCTTCTGAGAATATGCCCATAAAACCTTAATTCTTGATTAAATGCCAGATAACGCTCGTCTGATCAAAATGCGCCAGAATCAACCAAAACCCTAAGCCGATTGCTTGAACTGTTCTAGGGCCATGAAAACCAGTAAAACCCTAATTTTTCTTGACTGACAAGAAAAGTCCGTTTGTCCGATTCTTGAGCCAGTTTAAAAAATCAGGAAATGCTTGAAGCTGAGATTTCTTGGGGAAAAATGCAAGGGCAAATTTTGGGGTACAACACATTCTGATACTCATTCAGATTTCACACTCTTGATACAGTTCAGATACGCTCCAAACACGGAAGCCATTCTGATACTCATTCAGATTCAACCTCCTGATACAGTTCAGATACGCTCCAAACACGGAAGCCATTCTGATACTCATTCAGACTCAAAGACCACTCCTGATACAGTTCGGATACGCTCCAAACACGGAAGCTGTTCTGATGTTCAAACATACAAATTACATCTCAACAAGCATTCTTGGATGGCATCTACAAGCCCATCTCCAACAAGATTCTATCACCTCTCCAAATGGCATCTTTAAGCCCATTCCCCACTCAGTCAACCAGCGCGCCATCAAGTGCAAATTTCTGGGCACTCTAGTATTCAATCATCTTCCACTCTCAAGCCACGAACGACAAACATGTCAATCTCGCTTTTCAAGTCTAAGAAGATTGAACAGGGGCAGCTGTTGTACCCCAAAATTTGCCCTCTCATTTTTCTCCAGAAATCACCCTGGATCCTCGGGTTTACTTCCAAGCTTTAAGTTACAAATTTTTTCATAAAGATCACTGCCAAGGGCAAAATAGTCATTTGCGCTAAAAGGCCAAACTTTGACCTCTTGATCAAAATCAAATCTCAAAAATCATATTTCATCAAAACATGTTGAAATAGGAAGTTTTTCCATTTAAAGTTCAAAAGTCAAATTTACTTTGGAAAAACCAAATTTCTAAGTACTTGAGATTGTTCTAAGTATTTAAGGGAAAAATGACACTTCAGAGCTTCTGAACCAACCTCCAGGCAAGAGCAGTTAGAAGTTGCAAGCTTAGCTCAACACATAACCTTCAGTCAGAAGTTGCAAGATTAAGCTCAGCACATAACCTTCAGTCAGAAGTTGCAAGATTAAGCTCAGCACATAACCTTCAGTCAGAAGTTGCAAGATTAAGCTCAACACATAACCTTCAGTCAGAAGTTGCAAGATTATCTCAGCACTTAACCTTCAGTCAGAATGTGGCTCTTCAGCAGCTACGCAAACTCAGTCAGAATCTGCCAAGGTAAGAACAGAAGATTACAAAACGTGATAAAAAAGTCTGAAGGCTCTTTCAGAACATGCTGGAAAGCCTAAGGATCCCTCAAAATTGGCTAAGGCAGCAGGATATCAAGATCAGAATTTGGGTACTTTGTCCTAGACTATACTGAAGTGGAACTTCTGGCTCAGATTTAAGTAATGATGCAAATCTCATATTACAAAGATTTCTGATTTTGACAAATCTCATCACCTTTTAATGCTCATTAATGCTCACAACCACTTTTGAGTATTTGTCCAAAGGGTCTTTCCATGTGTAGCCTAGCAACACCTTTGTACAAATTTAGGTGTGGGTTTATGCGCCACTTTTTGCCTATGGGTGTCACTTTTCCTTAATCCTCGCTTACTATTCCAGCCTAAGCTAAAAGCTGTCAATCATCACAACTTTTTATGAACTTTCTTCAAGAGTAAGTCAGCATCTATTGCATGGTATTGACGCTAATTAACGTTTTAAAAATCCACAAAGATTTTCCTATAAATAGAACACCATTGGCCACTGAGAAAGCCCAGTCCAAGTCCAGAAAAATTGCTGAAAAGAAACAGAAAGTTTTAGCAAGGAAACGCCCTGAATCTCTGCCCAAAATTCTTAGAGTTCCAAAAACTCTAAACACAACGCACAAAAGAAACCATTAACTTTGAATCTCCTGCTTTCAAACTCCATTTGTTCTCAAAATATTTCTTGACTAAGAAACACCCATATAGTTTCTGACCCACACATATACCCTCCATCCATCCATTCAAAGAACCTGTTCAGAACATCATCAGAGTTAAGGCTAACTCCAGTTCACAGAATTTCTTCCAGCGGCAAGGTAAGCACCTACTGACTCTCACCACACTGCTTAAGCATCAGCAGATTTGCATGCTCAAAAAACACAATGTATATATCATGCTTCTGATGTTGTACATGTTCTGAGATTTTTACGCCTCTGCATGCTTAAGTAGAGAATGGATCAGTTCAGAACTGCCTTGAAGAAATTGAAACTTAGAGTTAGGATTAGCAAAGGTATACTTGCCTCTGATTTTTTATTCTAATTCTCCTTATTTCTGAAACACTATGGCACCTGCTGAAACTGTCTTAGGCATGTCTTATGTTTTATGGAGAAATAACCAAATTACAGATGTTCTGACTAGCACAGAGGGAGACCAAGTTATGACTTTGACGCCAGCACTTCTGGGGCCTGTTTTGTTATCAGTAATATCAGAACTTCTAAAAATTAATGTGTTCCCAGCAGGTTCAGAACTTCTGACCCCATACATTTTCACTAACAGGTTTCTATTTTGCAGCGTACCAGGGTCAGAACCTCTGACCTATACATTTTCACTAACAGGTTGCTATTTTGCAGCGGGCCAGGGTTAGAACTTATGACTTCCTCTCAGCAGCACACTGATCCTTTTCCTTTTTCTTTCTTTCTTTCCCTTTTTATTTTTCTTTATTTTTCTCGCTGGTACTCCCCATTTATAAGTTTGTACCCCCACCCCCTAAATATTGTAATAGCGTAGGACTTTACATTTCCGCATTTTATCGCTTTCAAGTGTAAATGCTAGTGATTAGGATACGTATGGCAAGATAAAATCAATGAAATAGAAAATCCTAATTCAAGATAAAATCATGCATGCAATCAAACACACTTGCACACAAACACCCTTAGGGTTTCTCCACTTGGTTGCCTTATACAAAAATAGCCATGTTACACATGCAAAGTATCTTGGTAAAACAAACAAAATCAAAATATCATAGTCCCTCGATGACGCTATTCAAAGTTGCCTTACAAAATGATCTTAGTCCCTCGAAATGCTAAGATACTTTGCAACATTGCTAATCATGGTTATACGATGACCCGCGCCCGTCCCGTTAAACTCCAAAGATAGGGTTGCTTACCAAATCAAGGGTAAGACAACAATGTCAAAGGAATAGAAAATGCATAAGAAAGACATTTGAGTAGGTAGATTGCTTCTAGTTACTTGCTCTATTTCCAAACAACTATCCTTGTTATTTTCGAAAATACACACATTTCCAAAACATTTTACAAACATTGAAAACATTTTCAAAAAGACAAACATCTTTGTATACATTCTTACGAACAAGAATCATTACAAAGATCGCCTAAACGAATGGCCTCTTTTACAAAATACTTTCAAAAACCACACCAAGCACATTTTAAAACAAACGAAAGCAAGTTGATCTAGCAAGTAACTAAGAGCCCATGGAAAACCATGGATGAAAAGGGTGCTAATACCTTCCCTTTTCATAATCTACCCCCCGAACTCAAGAAAACATCTCAAAGGTCTTTCCTGTGCTTTTTCACCTTTCCTTTTGGATAAAAGAAAAGTCGGTGGCGACTCTTGCTAAACCGCAACATTTGCGATAAAACGCAAACCCTCAAGTCAGTTCTCCCACCGTATCATAACTATGATCACCGTATTATACTAGCAATTCAAGATTCAACATCACAATTCTTCTCCCTATCGGCCAAAGATGAATGGTGTTGTCGAAGCTGGAAATAAAAACATTAAGAAGATCATGCAGAAAATAACAGTCACATACAAAGACTGGCATGAGATGTTACCATTCACTCTCCACGGTTATCGTACCATGGCTTGCACATCAACTGGGGCAACACCCTATTCTTTGGTTTACGGCATGGAGGTTGTCTTGCCTATTGAGGTTCATATCCCCTCCCTGAGGATTATGAAGCACACAAGCTTGAACGAAGATGATTGGATCCAGACTCAACTTGAGCTACTGAATTTGATTGATGAAAAGAGACTTACTGCTGTTTTCCATGGTCAAATGTATCAAAAACGGATGATCAAGGCTTTCAACAAGAAAGTCAGACGCCAAGTATATCAAGTTGGGGATCTAGTGATCAAACGTATCATCTTTCCACAAAGTGATCCCAGGGGAAAATGGACTCCTACCTATGAAGGACCATTTGTAATCAAAAACATATTCTCCGGTGGGGCAATGATCTTGACCACCATGGGTGGCGACGACCTGCCACACCCTGCAAACACGAACATAGTCAAAAGATACTACACATAAGAGACCCGCTAGGTTGACATACCTAGGCAAAATAAGGGCATCCCGGCGAACCAAAAGGTTCGGGAAAAAGTTAGGGATAAAATAAAAAATTTGTACACCCGGCAAGTTGAAAACCCGAAAGGGCAGCTTGGGCAAAAAGGGGTTTCCCGGTGGGCTGAAAACCCGAAAGGGCGGTCCAGGCAAAAGTTAGGGAATTAAGGCATATGACTACGTCCCATTGGATTACTTTACAGATAATCGTTGGCTTCCACTGACAAACTCAGAGGTTCTGATCAATTCAATCATCTTCAGACAAGACAAAAATAGACAAGATGCTCAGAAATACGAAGGCTATAGCAGAATAGGAACCCCATGGAATTATTACACATAACTATCTTTCTTTGTATCCAATTTTTCTTATTTTACGACAGCATTCTCTTACTGGAATGTTTGTCCCCTTTGTACAAAATACTTATTCAAAGTCAATACAAAACATCCCTTTGAAAGTGCAAAAACTATTTGTCTTTTTCTTTACGCTTGTGTTTTGTTTACAAAAACGTCCAATGATTCATTGTTGAACATATGCATTTGAACATGATTACTGTTTACAAATAAACTAAATGAGAAAGACAATTACTGATAGGTTGAAAGAATAGGAAAAGGTCTCTAGGCTATTCCATAAGTAATCCCCTACAGTACGTCATTTAAATCCCCAGCGGAACAAAATTCCCAATTTTCAATCCCTAGCAAAAGTCGTCAAAATTCTCGGGACTCCCCAACAGATCTTGCAAGCAGTACATGGCATTACCCTCTCAACAGAATTTACTTCTCTCAACAAAAGTTTATCAGTACTGCAACTTCAAGACATGAAGACTCACATATCCTCAACAGCATTCAGGGATTTATTTTCCTCAATCCGACAGCAATACAGCAAATCAGCTCACATACGCATACATTGCATCCATATATCATAAACATTGATAAAGCAAATACATTGCATCACACATTCCATACAACATAACTTTGTATTTTAGCTAACATTTTACCCTTTTCAGGATAAGATTAACAGCTACCGTTAACAATATGCAATCTTGATACAGTTCAGATACGCTCCAGATACGGATGCCATCCTGATACTCATTCAGATTCAACTTCATAATACAGTTCAGATTCGCTCCTTATACGGATGCCATCCTGATACTCATTAAGATTCAACTTCATGATACAGTTCAGATACGCTCCAAATACGGATGCCATTCTGATACTCATTCAGATTGAACTTTCATATACAATATAGATACGCTCCAAACTCGGATGCCATTCGGATATTCATTCAGATTCAACTTTCAGATACAGTTCAGATACGCTCCAAACACGAACTCCATTCTGATACTCATTCTTTCAGCTTACAAGTTACAATTCAACAAACATTCTTGGATGACATCTACAAGCCCATCTCCAACAAATTATATCACCTCTCTGTTGTACCCTAATTTTTGCCCCTAAAATCCCTTCATCATACCATATTGTTTCAATCACAACAAGATCACATTAGGGCTTTTGGTTCTTCTACCTATCTTTAGCTTTGCTCTTTGAGGAGTTACCAAGCACCTTAACTTGTTTTCTTTTGTGATCATGGATATTTTGCTTCGATTTTCTCTCTAATTACAAAATGCAATATTGGTTTGTCTTACTTGTTAATAATGTAGGTAAAGGAAATGAGGTCTAGCAAGTTGCATCATTGGTTCATGAGTTTATTTCCATGCCCTAGTCAATAGCTTGAGAAATTCAAACCTCACCATTGAAGTTGTTTTGGAAGAATTGGTATGGAAGTGGTTTTGGTGGCCATGAGTCCTCATCATCATCCTCAACAATTTATATTCATAAAGGAAGAATATTGGCATAAAAATTTTGTTCAAACTTGGCAAAGTTCCCCAAAGCATTCTCTTGATCTAGAGGCTGGGGTTTTGGACTTCAAAGGAGCATATCTTGCTCATCTTTTGGTATTTTTGAGTGATTCCAAAAACATACTTCTCTTAAAAGAGTTACCAACAAATCACTTCAAAAGTTCCAAGGAGTTTTCATGTGGAAGGAACTTGGTGAAGAATAAATATTACAAGTCATCCAGATGAATCCCCAATTTTCCATATGTGAATTCAAATGGTCATAACTTTGTCAATTTTTATCACCTTGAGCCCATTATTTTTTCACGATGATCCTAAGGATGTATACTTCATGAATTCTTTTATGTGCAAAGTGAGAAAATGGATGGAAGTTTCCTTAAGAATGCAAAATATTATAGGTCATTTCATGATTTTTAGCCAAATTCAACAAGTCATAACTTGCTCAATTTTTGGAGATTTTGAGTGGTTCAAATTGCAAAATGTCATTCAAGAGATCTACTCCATTCCATCTTTTTTGGTCAAGAGCAAATTCTAAGTGGAAGGCCATGTTTAGATGCAAAATATTATAGGTCATTTTTAAAGAAGAATTTGAAATATTTCTAAGTATGGAAAGTCAACTCTTTTTCTTCAACTTTGACTCCATGTAACTTTTATCTCAAGCATCCATTTGATTCCATCGTTTTTCCATTGCAAAGCTTGTAACCTCATCTTTCTAAAGCATCAAGAATTATGCCCTAAGACCCCTTGAGGTGGAAATGCCATGGATTTGAATTTGGTAGTTTGAAACTGAATTTTGCACAAAGTCAGAATTTTGAAATCTTTATTTTGGCTTCTAATCACAAGATTTCCACGCGTTTTTGTTTCTAATCATGTTTAGCAACTTGCCAGAAGTGATTAGCATCATGAAACGCATGATTTGGCTGGGTTTTGATCAAGTTTGAGTCACACTTTCTTCATGATGCAAACCCACACGAATTCCCTCTAAAATGCATCATTTTCTATTCCTTTTGATCCCATTTGCTTCCCTATATATAGAGGGTCATCCCCCATTCAATTTCCCAAGCTTAGATAGCCAGAATCACCCTGCCAAACTTGCTTCACAACCCAGAATTCAGCTACTTCGAATCCTATTCTCAAGCCTTTTTCAATCCATTTTTTTATCAATTCACCTTCCTTGATCTTTCCTGAAGCTAACCATATAATTACATTCAAGAATCATGCCCTATATTGCTTCATAGAAGTCCAGTTTCAGAGCTCTGCAACTCAACTTCAATAGGTAGATTACTTCATCAATTCTTCAAAACTCTGATATCATTGTGTTGCTCTCATTGCCCTGGTTCTAGTCGCAACACTTACTTTCATTTGGAAGCACGTTTTGACCATGAATTTTCAAATCCCTTTTCAAAACTTTCTTTCCAAATTTCTTGAGCTATAGTTTATATAAATTTGGCGCGAGGGTGTGGTTGTCTTCATCTTGAAGAGACGAAGCGAATGGCATAGGTCTGAGTTTCTGATTTTATAGTTTGAGAGACCTGTAATTCGTGATGGATGGAGGTTGAAGATGACCAACGTGTCATCTTCTAACCAATGAAGGCGTGCCATTTGTTATTTTCAAATTCTAATTTTATTATTGATTCTGTACATTATTCATTAAAGACCATGATATGCACAGTGCACCAGATCCCTTGGATTTGATTACTAACGCGTTTTGACTTTCATCCAATGGTCCACATCTTTTACTTTTATTTTCTTTTTCTGATTTTTATATTTTAAATGTTTTAAACTTCAAAAAATCATAGAAAATTTATTTTTAGTCCAAAAAAATCTGAAAAAATTATGAAAAATATTTTTGATTATTCTCTTTCTGATTTTTATTTTTTCACGATTTAATTTTGTGTTTTGGTATTTTTTATGAATTTTTCACTTATTTGATTTGTTTAAAATGTTTAAAAATACTTTTACACATTTTTAAATTCTGAAAAAATTATGGAATGATCCAGTGATATTGTGACAAATATTGGTGACTCATTTTATTTTTGTTTATGACTTTGCTATTTTTTACCATTTTTTTTATTTTACCCATTTTTTTTTAATTTTTAAAAATAGTTTCTGACTTTTAAAAATTTCCAAAACTTTTATAAAACCACTTGGCCTCTTTTCTGATTTTTCTATGGTCTTATTTTTCATTTCTTGATTAATTTGAATATAATTGACATTTTCCTCATTATTTTCCATTTTTTAAACATTTTAAAAACCCTTTAATGTATATATTAATTATATTATTATTTTGTGATTATTTTTTGGTTGTCTTGGGTTGATTTTTTGATTATGGCTTTATTAACATCATTGGATCCATGGTGTTGAGTTTAACTCCACAAAAAATGGATGAATAATTTTAATAATAGTTTGATTAAATATTAATTCAAATGTGGTTTCTCTTTTTTACCCTAATTCCTCTTCATCTCATCCCCTTCTCATTGCACTAAATGTTGTTGGAGCATGATCTCTATATCATGTCTCAAAACAAATGGTGCATAAATTGCTATTGACCGGCCTCAAAATAGGTGCGACTTCTATATAAGTCCACTTACGATTGCTTAACATAGCGCTAAATTTTGTCCCGATTCGAATAAATGATCATTCGTGGCCCAAACTTATGATTGCAAGCCCAAGTATGTTAATTTGATCTCTTTGATCCAATAACCTTGAGATTCATTGTGCGGAGGCTTTGGTTCTACCAATCCTCTAATGGATCTACAACACTTTTGGTCAATGCGGATCACTTAAACATCGTTGATCATTAAATGGTACTTATGAGAATTCCAAATGGATGATATACTTGACAAAAAGCAAATGCAACTTGTTGCATGGAGGCTTTGGTTCTACCAATCCTCTAATGAGTTCCAAATGCAAGTTTCAAGATGGTCATTGTTGTACCCCAAAATTTGCCCTCCCATATTCTTCAAGAGATTGCCAAGCCAAGTCACAAAACTCCTCCAAGGGTTGCACAATGCAAAGGTCTCCTATACAGTCAAAACTAGGTTTTGAGTCTGATCAAGAAAAGGAAGTGTTCAAAGGCTCAATCAAGTCTCACATGCTTACAAACATGGTCAAGCATCCCCATATCAAGTTTCAAGGCATTCAGCTCAAAATTGCACAGTCAAAACCCTAAATTGCACTACAGTCAACTGTAGGGGCAAAATGGTCATTTGGCAGTCAAAAGTTCAAATTTTTGGTCAATATATCATTTTGAAGCCACAAACATCATTTGATCAATGCTTGATCATGATTCTCAAAATTAGGCCTCAAAACCATGGCCATCCAACTCAGTGCAGAGAGACGAAGAAGACCCACCATTCGCGATGAATTTATGACCACCATAGCCCTATTCGCTATTTTCCCATAGCATGCTTAAAGCAACGCGTTAAAACCGTTGCTGTTGTGTTTTATGTTTCAGGTACGCGAGGAAGAAGAAGCCGTGGCAGCCAATGATACGTTCATTTGAAATTTCGCGCGTTCCCTCCACTACGCGTTGGTTTTAATTTTTGTTATTTATTAACCATAATATATTAATTGAAATTAAGTGGCTCAGTTGGTGAAACGTGATGTGGTTAACCCTCAAGACCTGGGTTCAAGTCCCAGGTCTGGCAAATTGCAATATTATTTTTCAATATAAATTCTTATGCAGCGCGCCTATCGTGGTTCACCATGTTCCATCCTCATCCAGACATACACGCGTCCAGTTCCATCAATCAAAAGGCCAAGATTCAAAGGGCACACTACGCCTTAGTCAAACGTGTCATATGGGATTCAGAAAGTCAGCAAGGCCATCATACGAATGGGCCTGAAGTTCCAGGCCTACACCTCCCAATTTGGGGCTTCCCCCCCCCCTGGTTTGCCTTTACTATTTAATTTTTCTTATTTTTTTTTTCTTGTTTTAATTGTTAGTTTTATTTTAATTACTGTTTATTTAATTAATCATTTTTTAACAAAATACAAAAAACATCAAAAAAAATCAGAAAAAGGATAAAAAACATAAAAAATATTTATTTTATTTATTTTCTTGTAAATAATTAATATGTAAATTATTTAGTTTAATTAGGTTTTTTAACTTTAATTCCTTTTAATAAAATCCAAAAAATATAGAATTAGGTTAATTGATAATTTTTATACCTTTCAAATTTTCCTTTGTTTATCATAATATTATTATTTATTTATTTTTTATAATCAAATTTGCACATAAATAAATTAGGGTTTAAATTAGGTTAAATTTCAATATCTTTCATAATAAACTTAAAAAACATTAGAATTAGGGTTTGACGTTTCATTTTATTTTAATCAATTCTTTTTCTTTTAAATCTTAAAAAACAAAAAACCAAAAACATTCCCATTTTAATTTTAAATTCTTTATTCATTAATTTTTTGCAAAAAGGGTCCAACGCCCATTGTTTTTAATTATTTAATTTCGCGCATTTATTTTATGTCATTTATTCTAATTATGTAATTGCCCCAAAGCCTTGTAACAACTTTATTTCTCGCACTTTTATTTTATTGCTTCTTTACTTTCAGTCAAATCGGGTCCGGTTTATTTTGGCGATGTGGACCCGCGCCATTTGTAATAGCCTTAGATTTATTTTTTTCGCAAATATTTAAACTGTTAAAAAGCATGCAAGAATGAATGTCTTAATTAAAATCAAGCGTAGAACACAAATAAACATGACAGGACAAATATCTGAAAACGACACACGAATCGCACACACCACCCCTAGGGTACGCCTCACTGTTGCCTTTCGAAAGGTGATCGTCGAGTAGAGGACGTCTTAGTAAGTCCTCATGATCCAGGAACCTGGCATGAGGGTAGCTTCTAAGGTGTCTTCCCATTGCTCTGGTGATCACCATGTCCCTATAAACTCGAATTGACCCGAACACCTCCAACAGTGGTGCTACCTACCTCTCAATGGTGGGATGGCACTACTTTAAAGGACATTTACACAGACGAATTCCTTAGGGTAGGTAGGTTCTCAAGGATACTTGCTCTAATTTCAAACAAATCAAAATCTTTTCACACCAACACATTTTCAAAAGCTTTCAAAGCAAACTTTTCAAACACTCTGACGTACGAGTTGAACTGAAACTTTTCAAAGAATATTTTTGAAACCCACATTGAAAAGCAAGCAAACAATTTTGAAAACACATTGAGCAAGTATCTAAGAGCCCATGGATAACCATGGATAGAAAGGGTGCTAACACCTTCCCTTTCTATAATCTACCTCCCGAACCGAGAGCAATCTCTTTAAGGAATTTTTCTGTGCTTTTGTCCTTTCCATTTGGAGAAAATAAAAGACGGTGGCGACTCTTGCTTCCGCGACATTTCGCGAACCAGCTTTAAACAGTCAGTTCCAGATCCACCGATCACAGTCATCCAAATAACCACTAATTATTGACTTGTATTATCTTATGCTTTTATTCTTTTTTATGCTTTATGTACTATTTACTTTTAGCATTTACATTTCATGCCATTTTCATCTTTGCTCATTTGAGCATTTATTTTCTTGCAATTTTTACTTTGCTCACTTGAGCTTTTCTCTTCCTTTCTTAAGAGACTTAATAATCAACAAAAATCCTAAAAAACTCCTAATGGTACTTGGACTATTTGGTTACTATCCTTGGCATTATGGAGCAGTGGACTTTTTCTTGGACTTAGGATTAGAGACCTTGGCCTATCTTGGAGACTTTGTAATCTTATCTGATTATTTTGTCTGGAGCTCTTGAGGTTTACCTCAAGACATTGGGTTGCTTGTTTGTTTTTGTGTGCATGTTTTTGTGATTACATCCTTTGTTTGTAATATGGAATTCACCCGTATACAGCCGTTACTCTGTCCAATTTTTGTGAAGACTTAATAAATTTGAAGATGTCTAGTATCTTTGCTTGCTTAGTTTCAATCCAAAGAATGGGAATTCTATCTTGGCTCATAATGTCGAGTATTGGCTTCTTGTTGGTTAGATGGTTCTTATCCTTAGCTTTTACATTATGCTTTAGGATAGCCTCTTATTCTCCTCCCATCTTCTTTAATTTCAAAAATCTTCTCCCTCCTTTTGAAAACTCTTCTTGTTTTGAAACGTAAACCACTTTCATAATAAACTTGGACTTAGGTCCATGCATTTTCAAAATATTTTCATAAATAAACTTCAATCTATTTAATAATACCTTGACATTTTTGTGAGAAGACTAAAAGCCAACCAATCTCATTTCAAACCATTTTGCCACTTTGGCTTTTACCTTTAAACTTTTCTTAAAAGATTAGACTCTTGTCAATCCTTGTAGTGATGCAAACAACTATACTTCTACAATATGTAGTAAAGAGAGATATTTTCCACTTGGGTGTTGAGTGGGGCATTGTTGATTTGAAAATCCAAGCCATATCCTCCACTTTGAGATGATGCAAATTCTCCTTTCTCATGATTGTGGGTAGTAAGTATGTTTTCCACACGGACAATGACGATGATGTCTTATCTCTTAAAATTAACCAACACACTTTGTGTTTCAAACTTTTAAAAGAGGAACTACGTGTACCCTGATCCCCTATTGCACGAAAGGTGGTATGTAGGCACTAAAGGTTCGCAACCGCGGCGGGTGCAAAAATCATAAAATATATTTCTTTTCTCACCTCCACCGTCCATTTTATATATAACACATTTTTACAGCCAAAATATACAGATTTTTCAAAGAGGTTTCTGTGGAGTACCATAGATGTTTAGGGTGCTAATACCTTCCCTTTGCATAACCAACCCCCTTACCTTGAATCTTTCCCCCTTTTTTTGGGTTATTCGCTCTTTTCCCATTCCTTTGGAAACAATAAAGCGCGGTGGCGATTTTTATTTTTGATTTGTATAAAGTCTAGTCAATCCAATGGCTTAGCCTTGAACATTTCTACTGCTACACTCTCCAAATGGCATCTTTAAGCCCATTCTTTCTATCATCGCATCATCGAGTGCAAATTTATGGGCACTCTAGTGTCCAATCATCTTAACCTTTAAGTCACGAATGGCAAAACTCACCAATCTAACTCTTCAGATTTAAGAAGATTGAACAGGGGCAGTTGTTGTACCCCAAAATTTGCCCTCTCATTTATCAAGATTTTTCTCACAAGATCTTTTTGACTCAAGACTGGATTAGGGCTTGACCAACTCAAGACATCTCATCATGCACTGATGACCCAAAATTAGGGTTTGAGATTGCACGAATATTTTTGGACTATCAATGCTTCATATGACTTTCAAGGACAATTATGGACCCCCAAGATTACTCATGACAAGTTTCAAGTCTTAAATCACATTTTTGATCAGTCAATTGGACAGTTGACTTAAAAATCAACTGTATTGGGAAAAAAAGTCAACCATGGCCAATTCATAGTCAAACTTCATAATTTTTTATCCACGTCAACATTTTAGACTCATGTGTATCATTTTATCAAGTTTGGACCACAATTCCTCAAGAAATTTGATCAAATCATCAAAAGGGCAAAATGGTCAAAATTAGGGTTTTGACTGAGGAAGGGCAATTTCTGATGTTTGACTTAGCAAATGATCAATTGGTTTGAAGCATGATTTCAAGAGTTCAATTGCATCATCTTGACCAAAATACATGGTTCAAAACATTGCAAATCCATTGGATTCACAGGTGAATTTTTCAGCCAACTGATCAAAAGTCAATTGTATACTAAAAAGTCAAACTTTGAATTTTTGGTCAAAATCAAGTGCCAAAGACCATAATTCATCAAAAAATGTCAAAATGTGAAACTTTTTCATCAACAAATCAAAGATTGCAGATTTTGTTTTGAAATTTGAAATTTCTTAACTTAGAAATTTTTCTAAGTATAGAAAATTTCTTATTTTTTCTCAACTTTAAGCCGAATTCTCACCATGATACAAGATGATTCAAAGAATGTTCCCAACATGAAAGTTGTAGATATCCATGAAATCTACAACTTTTCTTCACAAAGTTTCTCCTAAAGATGCTTGGATATCAAGATATAATTTTGTAAATACATGCTCATGAACTAAAATAACTTAGTGAAATTTTGCCCTAGTTTAGGCAGGTTTTTGACCTAACTTTATGGCAACTTTTCACCTAGTTCTAAGAGGAATATTGGAAAGCAATTCAAAGATGAGTTATAGAGAACTTTTCCAGAATGAAGAGTACATTTTCTTTTGAGGCCATCTTTGCTCTGCTTGCTTATGGATTGTTCTTATTTCCTAATGTGGACAAGTTTGTCGACATTAACGCTATCAGGATTTTCATGATTGGAAACCCAATTCCTACACTGTTGGGTGATGCTTATTACTCTGTTCATCTTCGGAGTTCCTATCATGGGGGAATGATTATCTGTTGCATGTCTTTGTTGTACCGGTGGTTCATCTCTCATATGCCTCAGTCTGATGCTTTTTGGGATGTCAAGAAGGAACCCCGTTGGGCTCCTAAGATCATGGCACTTACTCACTCAAATATTGATTGGTATCATCGAGCTTATCAGGATATGGAGATTATTGACAGTTGTGGTAGTTTCCCCAATGTGCCTCTTCTTGGTACAAAGGGAGGAATTAACTATAACCCTGTTCTTGCACGGCGATAACTTGGTTATCTGATGAGGGATAAACCAAACAATATTCATTTAAGTAGTTTTTTTCTGGAGGAAGGAGAAGACCACAGGGAAGCTAGGGAGCAGATTGCGAAGGCCTGGCGTCACATTCATAAGAAGAGTAGGAAGGATTTGGGACCTAGGGGTTCTGTTTCTTTGGAGCCATATCTTCAGTGGGTCCGATCGAGAGCCATCCAATTGAAGATGTCGTATACTCGGGAGACACCCATTCCTTATCTATTTGTGAAGACCACTCCTCCTTTATTAGATGATCTAGAGGAGCTGCAGCTTGCTTTGGTTAGGATGCAACAGGAAAGGGATGCTTGGAAGAACAAGTTCCAGACTTTAGAGAGTTCCTACAGAGCAGACCTGAAGGAGAAAGACGATTTGATCGAGATCCTTGAGAGTCGAGAAGTGGAGTCTATGGAGAGGCAAGGGGATTTATTTTATCCTAAGCCTCAAACATGTGCTGATTACTCACTTCCTGCTTCAGAGGATTGGAAGGAAGTTTCCATCAGGCACGTGGAAGAAAACCAGAGGTTGAGGGCTCAGATTGCCAGGCTCACAGGGAAGCGCCAGCGTACAGATTGATCTCTATCAGTTTCTTTTTCTCAAGATTTTTAGATTGTATTTTCATCTTGTACTTGGGATCATTGAAACTTGTAACCCATTTTGAAGTTATTATAATAAAAATTTCAGTATTTCAAATGTGTTATTATTTTGATGTTTGCAATATGTCTATAAACGTTAAATCCCTTGAAATATTAAATGATAAAGTAAAAATAATCATATGCATTTCACATCATGCATCATATTGCACATATTTCTTGAATTTGTTATGCATACCCAGGTGTCTTACCCAACTTTTTACTTCGTTCAGCAAACTGAATCATCACTACAACACTCGGGCTAACTTCAAAAAGAAGATGGACAACATGGAACAGGAGAATCGCGAGCTACGCGAAGAAGTTTCTGCTTTGAAGGCTGGCTTGGCCAATTTGACTACTCTGATGGAAGCTCTGGTGGTTTCTCAGAATCAGCCACCGAGTGTTCAACCTCAACCAACAAGGGCAAATGATGAAGTTCCTGATGTTCCTGTATCGGCTACTCCGACTGTTGTTTAAAACCATATGCCTCAGGGTTATCCGTGGGGAATGCCAGAGAATTTTGCACCTGAAGGTTTCAATTTGGGCCCCCAAGATGCTCTAGTGGTTCAAAATGTTGTTACTCCAGCACCTCCTGTGGTGCATACTGTTCCTGTTGCACCTCCTTTGGTGAATTTGGTTCCGTTTGTTAATGAAGATATGTGTCGTCCTTTCCCTCTGCCGAGTGAAGACTTGGGTCTTTATGACAGAATGGATGATTTCCAATAGCAGTTTGATAGAATGCAAAGAGATATGAAGGCTCTTAGGGGAAAAGAGATATTTGGGCAGAATGTGAATGAGTTGTGTTTGATCCCGAATGTTAAATTGCCTGCTAAGTTCAAGGTCCCAGAGTTTGAGAAGTACAAGGGCAACACTTGCCCTCGTGCTCACTTGGTGATATACGTAAGGAGAATGTCTACTCACACCGATGATCAACGTCTGTTGATTCACTTTTTCCAGGATAGTCTGACCGACGCAGTGTTGAAATGGTACATGAGTTTAGACATCGCCAACATCCATACTTTTAATGATTTGGGAGAAGCATTCATTAAACAATACAAATACAATATGGACATGGCGCCGATCGTGACCAGCTTAGGGCCATGGTTCTGAAAGACAGAGAATCGTTCAAAGAGTATGCAAAGAGATGGCACGAAGTGGCTGCACAAGTGATTCCTCCCATGGAGGAGAAGGAAATGACTAAAAATTTTCTGAAGACGCTAGGCGCTTTCTACTATGAAAGAATGGTAGCAAGTGCCCCAAGTGATTTTACAGAGATGGTAGGGATGGGTGTCCGCCTAGAAGAGGCAGTAAGAGAAGGCCGTCTGACAAAGGGTGAAGGATCCGGAGGTTTGAAAAAGCCAGCTTATGGGTTTACAAAGAAGAAAGAGGGGGATACAAATGTTGTCATGCAAGAGAGGAAAGTGAACGCTCCTAGAAGGAATTATCAGTGTCACCAACAAGTTGCCTCAGTTACTCCTGTTATGAATGCCGCTCCGACTACCGTTGCTTATCAAAGACAGTCCCAGCAGGGGAACTAAGGGAATAATCAGAGAACGGAGAACTATGACCCTATTCGCATGAGTTATGCAGAGCTACTACCAGCATTGATTCAAAAGAAGTTGGTCCAGACACGACCACCTCTAGCTATACCATCACCATTGCCTTGGTATTACAAAGCAGACCAGACGTGTGCCTTTCATCAGGGAGCACCAGGGCATAGTGTTGAAAATTGTTATCCTTTGAGGACTAAAGTGCAAAGTTCTATGAAGTCCCGAATTCTATATTTCAAAGACATGGGACCTAATGTGAAAGACAATCCTCTACCCAAGCACGGGGGAGTGAATGCTGTGAATATGGTGGCTGATTTTCTAGGTGACTTCCGGATTTTTGACATTAATCTAGTTAAAGGGGATTTGGTGAAGATGCATGCAGACCTCTGTGAATTCAGTTATTATACGCATGACCATGCCGGTTGTGTTGTTTGCAGTATAAACATACATGGTTGTGATAAGATAAAGGTTGATTTACAGGAGATGATGGATGAAGGTTTAATCCATATAATCAGGCCTAGGGAAGAATATGAAGAGGAAGTGAATATGGTTTCTGGATGTCCGGGTGAATTCATAATTTTTGATGTGGAGCATTTGAATGAGGATCTCGTGCAGTTGCATGCTACCTTCTGCCGTACTGCTGGTCAGGTGGAACACCAATATAGATCTTGCATAGTTTGCTGTCGAGACCCCCGAGGATGTTCTATTGTGAGAGAGGGTGTTTGTGATCGGTGGATCTGGAACTGACTGTTTAACGCTGGATCGCGAAATGTCGCGGAAGCAAGAGTCGCCACCGTCTTTTATTTTCTCGAACATGGACAGGACAAAAGCACAGCAAAATTCCTTATGAGATAGTTTCTCGGTTCGGGAGGTAGATTTATAGAAAGGGAAGGTGTTAGCACCCTTTCTATCCATGGTTATCCATGGGCTCTTAGATAATTGCTCATTTATGTTTTCAAAATGTTTGTTTGCTTTTCAATTGTGAGTGGGTTTGAAAAAGTTTCTTTGAAAGTTTCAGATCGACTCTTGTATCAGTCCTCAAGAGTGTTTGAAAAATTGTTTTAAAAGCTTTTTGAAAGTGTCGGTGTGAAAAGAGTTTTGATTTGTTTTTTAGAGCAAGTATCTATGAGTCATCTACCTACCCTAAGGAATTAGGCTGTGTAAATGTCCTTAAGGTAGTGCCATCCCACCATTGAGAGATAGGTAGCACCACCGTTGGAGGTGTTCAGGTCAATTCGTTTGTTAGGGACAGTGTGGTCACCAGAGCAACAGTAGGACACCTTAGAAGCTACCCTCATGCCATGTTCATGGACATGAGGACTTACTAAAACGTCCTCTACTCGACGACCACGTTTCAAGGGCAAGGCAACAGTGAGGCGTACCCTAAGAGTGGTGTGTGAATTTGTGTGTTGTTTTCATGTTATGTTTTATCTTGTACATGTATCATGGTGATCTACGCTTGTTTTTAATTTAGGCCATTCATTCTTTCATGCAATTATAATTTAAAAGTGCGGAAATTTAAATGCGGAAAGTAAATCCTAAGCTATTACAAGGCGCGGGTCTATACATCGCCAAATTAACAAAGACCCGTTTTAATAAAAAATGCGGAAAATAAATAAATTCCTAATTACTATTACATGGCTTGAGCAATTACATAATATTCGGAAGGAAATAAATAAGAATAAATGCGCGAAAAGAATAAAAATAAAACGTTTGAGGGCGTTGGACCCTTTTGAAATTAAATTGAATAAAAAAGTTAATTAATTATTGAATTAAAGAAAATAAATGTTTTTTATGTTCTTGGTATTTATGAGAATAAAGAAAATTGAAATTAAAAGAAACCCTAATTCTAAGTTATTTTTAATTACTAATGAAAAACGTCAAAGTTTAACTTAATTTACTAAAGAATTTATGTACATGTTTATTTACAAAATAAATTAGTAATTACTAATAATGATAATAGGAAAAAATTATTTATTAGGAAAAAGATGAAAATGCTAAAAAAAACCTAATTTCTACATATTTTAATTTATTAAGAAAAAGATTAAAGTTTTAACCTAATTTAACTAAATTAATTATTTAACATTTATTTACAAAAATAATAATAGTGAAATTAATATTAATAACAATAAACATTTTTGATTTTTTCTGTATTTATTATTGTGAAAATTATTTTATGGTAAAGAGAAATAATTAAAACATTAAAAAAGAATTAGAAAAGAAAATCAAATAAAAATTAAAAATGTGCAAACCATGGAGGGTATTCAGACCCAAAGGGAGGTTTTTTGAAGGATCCTGGCCCATTAGACAAAGACCTTGTTTGACTTTCTGGCATCACGTACGTGTTCATTGACTCCTGAGTACCGTGGTCTGTATTCTTTGGCCATTGGATTGGGTTTCATGGCCATTTGTGTTCTGGCTGTTAGCCATTTGTGTTCTGGTCTCAACGTTCCTTAATCTTCTCAGGATGTCTGTCTCGTCATGCATAAGTTGTTCTTTTGGCCATTTGGCTTTTGGCTTTTGGCCATTTGTGTTTTGGCTTTTGGCCATTTGTGTTTTGGCCTCAACGTTCCTTAATGAACCTGCATGGGATCCTGTATAAATATGTAGTATTGACTCTCATGAACACATTAAATAAAATCATAAAATACAAATAAAGCCAATATATGAAGAAATTTAATGTTTAGGCACAATATGACATGTATGAATGATTATACCCTTTTGATCATGGAGATCAAATCAATCTTACCCTTACTGGAAAATTAGTGACTTGAATGCTTTTATGCCTTTTGGATCATGGAGATCAAGCCAGCCTTACCCTTACTGAAGAAGTAGTGAGGTGTTGGTTTGTAACTGTGATGGCTTGTTTGTAGTGAGAGAGGGATTTGTAATAAGGATTTCAATATTTTAGGGTTCTTGAAAGAATTTGATATTCTAACAGTATTGTGGCAAGGTTTTTTTATCTCTTTTTTTCCTCTTCTTTTTTCCTCTCTGGTTTGTGTGAAAAGAAGGTGATTATATAATGGAAATTAGGGTAAAGAAAATGGGCTTTGAATGTGCAATTTGGCCTCCAATGTTCACTTGAGTTCGTCACTTTCCAGGCTAAATCGCAGGGACTTAAGTGCAATTTTTGAAGTTGAAATGTGAAAACAAAATGTAGCCGACATCAAGAACTAACTCCTTTTCGAAAATCGGCTCAATCGGATAAACGGTGAATTAGTTATGAATTTTTGAAGTTTCAGCTCAGACAAACTTATTTTGGGCTCCAGTGTCGACTCTGACACGTTCTTCAATAAAAAACTGGTATTGATCGGAGCATAATCCGGTCTCGACTTTTGAAGCAGAGTTGTAGATCTATGAGTCAATGACCTTGTGTAAAAATATGATCCCAATCCGATAAAAATTGACCGAGTTATGAATTTTCGAAGTTTCGGTCCAGATGAAATAATATTCAGCATTCAGGATTTTCAGCGTGTCATGCACTCTGAGCAAAAAATGAAGGCCTTTTGAACACCGTTCGAACTCGATACCTCCTGTGAAAATGTAGCCAACTCAATTTGTGAAATTTTGGCGCCGGAACCAGCTCGATACGATGAAAATCGACCAAGTTATGATTTTCTGAACATGACGCAAATAAACTTCTGTCATAAATTTTCTGTGCGAAAATACTTGATAAATCCACATTTTTGAAGACCTTCTGATCGAAATTGGCTTCTAGCCGTGAGAGATGAAAACGTAGATAATGTCAAGACGGAATTTTGGCCACCGGAACGGGTTCAAAACGAGTCACGATCTTCAAGTTATGAATTTTTTAGCGCGTAAAAACTGCACTTTCAGCACACTTTTTCACCATATTTCTTTAAGAAAACTCGCACATTCGGATACCTTCTTTAAAGAATTGACTCTTGAGCCGAACCTGAATTTGAGAATACGTTATCAGAGATATCTTGGCGAAAGAATACCTGAATATGACGCGTCGGGTTGGACTTGTGAATTTTTCTTGAAATATTTTGAGAAATATGGGAGGGCAAATTTTGGGGTACAACAGTTGCCTCTGTTCAATCTTCTTAAACCTGAGGATGTAGATTGGCTTGCGTGCCTTTCGTGATCCGAAGGTGGAAGATGATTGAACACTAGAGTGCCCAGAAATTTGCACTCACATAGTAGAATGTCAGCAGTGTGATGCAGGGAATGGGCTTACAAATGCCATTTGGAGACTGATGGATAGGAGGATGGGCTTATAGATGCCATCTGGAAGTATGACAGTACTTTGTCGGGAATGGGCTTATAGATGCCATTTGGAGGTTGTCGATTGCGTAAGAGATTCCTTAGTGAGAACTTGCGTACCTGAGAAAGAAAAATAATTATCTGGCCTGTTATAGGAGTTGATCTTCAAACTCTTTATGTAGATGTTCCCTGGCTGGATACAGGAGTCGAATCTTTAAACTCTTCAGACGTGCCCTGGCAAGATACAGGAATCGAGTCCGGAGAATACAGTCGTCAACAGATACACCCTGGCAAGATACAGGAATCGGATCTTCGAACTCTTCAGACGTACCCCTAGCAAGATACAGGAATCGAGTCTGGTAATGTTAGTCGTCAACAGATACACCCTGGCAAGATACAGGAATCGGATCTTCGAATTCTTCAGACGTGCCCTGGCGAGATACGGGAATCGAGTCTGGTAATGTTAGTCGTCAACAGATACACCCTGGCAAGATACATGAATCAGATCTTCGAACTCTTCAGACGTTCCCTGGCAAGATACATGAATCGAGTCTGGAGTTTCAAAAGGTTTTTGTTGATAATGATGTGATGAATGAATCAGGGACGGTTACTACCTCAACAGGACGATGAGAGAACCTTGAATGATTTCTACCTCAACGGGACAATGAGAGAACCTTGGGCGATTACTACCTCAGCGAGACAATGAGAGAACCTTGGACGATTACTACCTCAGCGAGACGATGAGAGAACCTTGGGCGATTACTACCTCAACGGGACGATGAGAGAACCTTGGCGATTAATACCTCAACGGGACGATGAGAGAACCTTGGGTGATTACTACCTCAACGGGACAATGAGAGAACCTTGGACGATTACTACCTCAACGGGACGATGAGAGAACCTTTGGGCGATTACTACCTCAACGGGACGATGAGAGAACCTTTGGGCGATTACTACCTCAACGGGACGATGAGAGAACCTTTGGGCGATTACTACCTCAACGGGACGATGAGAGAACCTTGGACGATTACTACCTCAACGGGACGATGAGAGAACCTTTGGGTGATTACTACCTCAACGGGACGATGAGAGAACTTTTGGGCGATTACTACCTCAATGGGACGATGAGAGAACCTTTGGGCGATTACTACCTCAACGGGACGATGAGAGAACCTTTGGGTGATTACTACCTCAACGGGACGATGAGAGAACCTTTGGGCGATTACTACCTCAACGGGACGATGAGAGAACCTTTGGGCGATTACTACCTCAACGGGACGATGAGAGAACCTTTGGGCGATTACTACCTCAACAGAATGATGAAGGAATCTTGGACGTCTTCTACTTCAAAAGGTAAAGACTTTTATCTGTTGATCGTTCTTTTCCTGAAAAAGTAACGAGTTAGTTGTATGCAATGTCATAATGTATGACATGCATGATGTCATGATGTTCTCAAAAATAAATGAGATTGGGGTGATACGATGCGTGTATACACGTATCATAATGTATGACAAGGTGATGTTTATGAATGTATTTTCGTCTAGGAAAATAAATCCTTGACGGGTGCCGGGAAGTTGAATCCTGGGCTGATATGGAAGAGTAGAGCTCTGTTTCCGCTGGGGGTGATGGTTGCAAGAATACTGGTAGAAGAAGATGACTCCGTTGGGGAACAAACTTGGCGAATAGATTACTCTGTGGGGAGAGGAATACTTCGCTGAGGTTGATGATAACTCCGATGGGGATTCCATTGGTAAGTCATGTTGGGAGATCTGATGAACTCCGCTGGGGATAAGAAGACTTCGTCGGGGACGATCTCTCCGTGGCAATTGGCTGAGGATAACCCAGTTATATCCTGGTGGGGAAATAAACTTTGAATAAAGCCGGGGGAGCGTTCGTACTATGCGGATGACAAGCTTCCAGAATCTACTGGGGATAAGCTTTAAGACCTGCTGGGGATATGGATTCCACTTTCCTGGGGAAACTTTTGGACTGGACTCTCCTGGGGAAATTTTTTTTGAGATGTACTGGGGAAGTGGCTCCACCGAATGTCTGGTATTCCGCCGGGGAACAATCTTAGATCAAGACTACCGGGGATGCTTGTTAAGAATTTTTGTATACTCCGCTGGGGAATGTTGGGATCCGCGGGGGATAATCCAACTTCCTTGAGGTTGATAGTGGACTAACTCTGCTTGGGGAGAGTATCGCTGACTTGCTGGCTCACTCTCTGGGGAATTAAGATATCTTGGTCATGTTTTTCAACCGAACCTACCTTTGTACCTTGGTGGACAGAGCAATTAGATCGCTTATACAACTCATTATTGCCCCTGTTTCTGATGTGGGAGAGGAAGATACCTGTGGAGGTGCTTGATGACTGGCGATTTGACAAATCTTCTTCTGGTAGGCAAGTGATGAGATGACAGGACATAGTCGTACGCTCTGATCCCTAATTTTTGCCTGGACCGCCCTTTCAGGTTTTCAGTCCACCGGGATACCCATTTTTGCCCAAGCCGCCTTTTCAGGTTTTCGACTTGCCGAGTGTACAGATTTTTCATTTTCATCCCTTATTTTGCCTGAACCCTTTTGGTTCGCCGGGAAGCCCTTATTTTTGCCTAGGTGTGTCAACCTAGCGGGTCTTTGATTGTGCGTAGTATTTTTTCGACTATGTCCACACTCTCAAGATGTAGGGAGGTGCCCCTGTTGTAGCGTTGTGTCGTCATACCAGAAGATCTTCGTTTGATCGTCCAATGCCCCAAGTGATCCAGATGGAGGTTTTCCCCTGGCTGTTTGGCCTTTTGAGAGATTCTCCGAATCTTGACTTAATTGCCCCAGATGATGGACAATAATCACGTCTGCCCCTTGATTGGAAGTGCTTTTGTTCACTAGGTATTCATCGTGCGAATTTCCCTGCTGTTCAAACAAATAGTCATATGCAAACAATGTTATATAAAAAACGCAAAGCTTATGTCTGTCTTGAAGATTTTGAAAATGCATTCTTTTTCATAAAACAAGTGAATGTTTGTAAAACGTGATGTCAACTCCGTATTTTACCGCAAGCCTTAAGGAGTCAGGATACCTTTCGTAACAGTATGCCTTCGAACTAACCCATGCTTTAGCTAGGACTTTTTAAGGGTTATAACGTGGCCTGGTTCACGGTTCAAGAAACAAAGGATAAAGGCTCAAGTTTATTTGTACCCACCCGCTCTTCGTGATGTTCTTCAAACCTAAACTCAGCTAATCGTGCATTAGACCTTGTTTGAGTCTTTGCTCTGATATTCCAGTGATGGTTCGGATGTTGATAGTTTATTTTGAATAGGCAGTCATTTCTTTTTGTTATTGAGGGTTTGTGTGACCTCTTTCCTTTTTTTTTGATTTCGTTATCCCTGTTTTTTGCCTGAACTGTTTCTTTTGTGATTACAGTCAGCGGGATGCCCCAGTTTTGTAAGTCTCCTTCATAGGTTTTGAATTAATGGGCTTTTTGATTTTGGTAATGACTGCCTGTTTTTATGGTTATTTGGAACCATCACCGTCTTTTGTTTTAGAAGGACTTCTTTTGATGCCATTCGTTGTGCACTTGGATCAGCTGAGAGAACTACCCTGCCCCAGGTTATGATTAAGGGTTTTAATTTTCGAAAAGAAAAACTCCTACTTCTTTGGCTCAGAGGGGTTGACGAGGGATTATCTTCCTTATAACTCCAGTGTTTAGGGATTTGAAACAATGCCTGTACTTCATCAGCGGGGTCTGTTCAAAAGCATACTGTAAAGATCGTGGTATCGTTTTCGTCATCCTCCCTCAAGAGGCTTAGAATTGTTAACCGAGCGTTGAACATCACAAAATATGAAAACAGTTTTAAGCATAGTAAACATAATTACTTCAAAACAGACACGTGTAATGCATTAATGAAATAACAAAGTTTGACATGAATAAAATGTTTGAACAATCAAAGAAAAATACAACTTGAACATTCGAATGAACAAAAGACATTCTCGATGATTTGGTGTAGGATCAGTGTTCAAACTTGACCTCCTTGGCGTCAATCAAATCCTGGATCTTGTTCTTCAAAGTCCAACAGTCGTCGGTGTCATGTCCGGGACTGTCAGAATGGTAGGCACATCTCGCACCCGGGTTGTATTTGGGAGAGGAAGTATCAGGATTTTAGGGAGGATCCTTTAGTGTGATCAGTTTCGCCTTCAGCAATTGTTGTAGTGCCTGAGACAAAGGCATGTTAATGTCAGTATACTTCCTATCTTGATACTTTATCCTACGCCTATTGCTCTTTCTTTGTTGAACAGGCGCGGGATCAGAGATCTGGATTGCCCCTACATCATGACGACCCTTTTTACCATGTATAGCATTGGACTCTTTCTTCCCACTGTGGGGCTTTTTCTGAGCATCAGCAGGTGCAGCTTCTTGAATCTTTCCTGATTTGATACCAGCTTCAATTCTCTCCCTGGTCAAGATCAGATCTGTGAACCCAGCAGAAGAATTCCCAATCAGATGGTTGAAGAACGGCCCAGACAGGGTCCCCAAGAACATGTCGACGAGCTCCCGATCAGTCAGAGGTGGTTGTACCCTTCCAGCAAGGTCTCTCCATTTTTGGGCGTACTCCTTAAAACCTTCTCCTGATCCTAGCGACATACCTTGGAGTTGGGTACGTGTAGGAGCGAGGTCGGCATTATACTGGTATTGCTTGTAGAATGTAGTGGCCAAGTCCTCCCAGCTGCGGATGTTGGCTCCATTCAGTTGATAGAACCAGTCGAGTTGAGTTCCCGACAGACTATCCTGAAAGAAGTGAATCCACAAATTCTTGTCAGCCGTGTAGGGCTGAATCCTCCTTGTGTAAGACCTGAGATGCAACTTAGGACAGGAAGCCCCGTCATATTTTGCAAAAGCAGGTGCCTTGAACTTGTGTGGGATTACTACCCCAGAAGACAGACCTAGATCTTCGAAGTCCAGGCCGGGCACTTTCTGTATTTCCATAGCACTTAACCGGTCTTCCAGTTGTTTGTACTTGTCCTCAGCTGGGGGGTACTGTTCATCATTGAACTCCGTCTCGTTGTCGGAGATCACTGGACTAGGAACCTCTCTCTCATGGGGGCTGTCCTTTCCAACAGATGGGGTAGTCTGCTCCACTTCATTTAGTGATCCATTCCCAGATTTGCGTCTCGGGTTGAACAACACCGTCCTCTTCTTCTTCTTCTTCGAGAGCAGAGTCTTCAGATCTTGTTGCCCCTGGGCCAAACTCATGATCAACTCTTGGAACTGGGCGTTCTGAGACTGGAGAGCCTTGATGGATTGCTCAGTAGATGATTCAGGATTCATGACGATCGGCTGAAATAAACAGCGAAGAAGGTAAGTGACCTGTCAAAAGGGATACCTGTAATGCAATGATATGTATATATGCATGCAATGTTTTCAAGGATCTCGCGGGGTAAACAAGAAAATTTGTTAGAATTGGAATCTGGTATCTTGATTAAAGGAGCTTCATGTTGTTGAGAGTCCTTCTTCAAGGGTCAAAGGCTCACCATATCCAGTGGGTCATAGCCCCTGACAACCTTGGCTTAGAGGAAAATAAATCCCCTTTGCCCCTTGCTAGACAGTTTGGTTCATCGTGACCTGCACCACAGACCCTTGAGATCCTTGAAATGGATTAGTCCTTATGTAGGATGCATGCAATGGTATGATGTTATGATGTTATGCTATGCGTGGCGTAACATAGGTAAACCCTGTTATGGGTCCAGATTAAGGACTATAAACAAAACCTGCAAGAAACTCAAGTGTCAGATAACAAGCATGCAAATAGTCAAGTTTGAAGGCACACAAGTCACACAAAGAGCCCTTAGAGTTTAGGCCAGCATGGGATCTAGGTATTACCCTCTTTCAGTTGGTTGGTTAAGACCTGTCCTATCAGAAGTAATCGGGTTCTAGAGGATCCCAATATCACTGACTACCCTCAATCGGTCATAACTCCAGCATCGCAATCTTTTCTCGCGGCCAGAACCATCACGAGAGTTTAGCCTCAATGGGCGTAGCATACTGCTACTGTTCTATTGGCCAAGTTGGGTCATTTAAGGTTCTAAGGTCGGTTGGTGCTTAATGACTCCTCAGAAGACCCATATTCTCCTCGTTGCGACACAAGGGATATCGGTACAGACCAAGGTGCCACACCAACGTAGCCACTGCTTCACCCATATCGGTCCACGCCGGACAGGTCCCTCACAGCTTATGCTACCTAACAGGGTATCCCCAGATCCGGGTTAGGATCTATGTAACTCCAATGCAGCCCACAATAATAAAGCAAACAAACACAACAATTGAAAACACAAGTGATCTTAGTCTTAAGGTACACCTCACTCAAAAAAATATCCCCAACAGAGTCGCCAGTTCTGTGATCGGTGGATCTGGAACTGACTGTTTAACGCTGGATCGCGAAATATCGCAGAAGCAAGAGTCGCCACCATCTTTTATTTTCTCCAACATGGACAGGACAAAAGCACAGCAAAATTCCTTATGAGATAGTTTCTCGGTTCGGGAGGTAGATTTATAGAAAGGGAAGGTGTTAGCACCCTTTCTATCCATGGTTATCCATGGGCTCTTAGATACTTGCTCATTTGTGTTTTCAAAATGTTTGTTTGCTTTTCAATTGTGAGTGGGTTTGAAAAAGTTTCTTTGAAAGTTTCAGATCGACTCTTGTATCAGTCCTCAAAAGTGTTTGAAAAATTGTTTTGAAAGCTTTTTGAAAGTGTCGGTGTGAAAAGAGTTTTGATTTGTTTTTTTAGAGCAAGTATCTATGAGTCATCTACCTACCCTAAGGAATTAGGTTGTGTAAATGTCCTTAAGGTAGTGCCATCCCACCATTGAGAGATAGGTAGCACCACCGTTAGAGGTGTTCGGGTCAATTCGTTTGTTAGGGACAGTGTGGTCACCAGAGCAACAGTAGGACACCTTAGAAGCTACCCTCATGCCATGTTCATGGACATGAGGACTTACTAAAACATCCTCTACTCGACGACCACGTTTCGAGGGCAAGGCAACAGTGAGGCGTACCCTAAGAGTGGTGTGTGAATTTGTGTGTTGTTTTCATGTTATGTTTTATCTTGTACATGTATCATGGTGATCTACGCTTGTTTTTAATTTAGGCCATTCATTCTTTCATGCAATTATAATTTAAAAGTGCGGAAATTTAAATGCGGAAAGTAAATCCTAAGCTATTACAAGGCGCGGGTCTATACATCGCCAAATTAACAAAGACCCGTTTTAATAAAAAATGCGAAAAATAAATAAATTCCTAATTACTATTACATGGCTTGAGCAATTACATAATATTCGGAAGGAAATAAATAAGAATAAATGCGCGAAAAGAATAAAAATAAAACGTTTGAGGGCGTTGAACCCTTTTGAAATTAAATTGAATAAAAAAGTTAATTAATTATTGAATTAAAGAAAAGAAATGTTTTTTATGTTCTTGGTATTTATGAGAATAAAGAAAATTGAAATTAAAAGAAACCTTAATTCTAAGTTATTTTTAATTACTAATGAAAAACGTCAAAGTTTAACTTAATTTACTAAAGAATTTATGTACATGTTTATTTACAAAATAAATTAGTAATTACTAATAATGATAATAGGAAAAAATTATTTATTAGGAAAAAGATGAAAATGCTAAAAAAAACCTAATTTCTACATATTTTAATTTATTAAGAAAAAGATTAAAGTTTTAACCTAATTTAACTAAATTAATTATTTAACATTTATTTACAAAAATAATAATAGTGAAATTAATATTAATAACAATAAACATTTTTTATTTTTTCTGTATTTATTATTGTGAAAATTATTTTATGGTAAAGAGAAATAATTAAAACATTAAAAAAGAATTAGAAAAGAAAATCAAATAAAAATTAAAAATGTGCAAACCATGGAGGGTATTCAGACCCAAAGGGAGGTTTTTTGAAGGATCCTGGCCCATTAGACAAAGGCCTTGTTTGACTTTCTGGCATCACGTGCGTGTTCATTGACTCCTGAGTACCGTGGTCTGCATTCTTTGGCCATTGGATTGGGTTTCATGGCCATTTGTGTTCTGGCTGTTGGCCATTTGTGTTCTGGCCTCAATGTTCCTTAATCTTCTCAAGATGTCTGTCTCGTCATGCATAAGTTGTTCTTTTGGCCATTTGGCTTTTGGCTTTTGGCCATTTGTGTTTTGGCTTTTGGCCATTTGTGTTTTAGCCTCAACGTTCCTTAATGAACCTGCATGGGATCCTGTCTAAATCTGCAGTATTGACTCTCATGAACACATTAAATAAAATCATAAAATGCAAATAAAGCCAATATATGAAGAAATTTAATGTTTAGGCACAATATGACATGTATGAATGATTATACCCTTTTGATCATGGAGATCAAATCAATCTTACCCTTACTGGAAAATTAGTGACATGAATGCTTTTATGCCTTTTGGATCATGGAGATCAAGCCAGCCTTACCCTTACTGAAGAAGTAGTGAGGTGTTGGTTTGTAACTGTGATGGCTTGTTTGTAGTGAGAGAGGGATTTGTAATAAGGATTTCAATGTTTTAGGGTTCTTGAAAGAATTTGATATTCTAACAGTGTTGTGGCAAGATTTTTTTCTCTCTTTTTTTCCTCTTCTTTTTTCCTCTCTGGTTTGTGTGAAAAGAAGGTGATTATATAATGGAAATTAGGGTAAAGAAAATGGGGTTTGAATGTGCAATTGGGCCTCCAATGTTCACTTGAGTTCGTCACTTTCCAGGCTAAATCGCAGGGACTTAAGTGCAATTTTTGAAGTTGAAATGTGAAAACAAAATGTATCCGACATCAAGAACTAACTCCTGTCCGAAAATCGGCTCAATCGGATAAACGGTGAATTAGTTATGAATTTTTGAAGTTTCAGCTCAGACAAACTTATTTTGGGCTCCAGTGTCGACTCTGACACGTTCTTCAATAAAAAACTGGTATTGATCGGAGCATAATCCAGTCTCTACTTTTGAGGCAAAGTTGTAGATCTATGAGTCAGTGACCTTGTGTAAAAATATGATCCCAATCCGATAAAAATTGACCGAGTTATGAATTTTCGAAGTTTCGGTCCAGATGAAATAATATTCAGCATTCAGGATTTTCAGCGTGTCACGCACTCTGAGTAAAAAATGAAGGCCTTTTGAACACCGTTCGAACTCGATACCTCCTGTGAAAATGTATCCAACTCAATTTTTGAAATTTTGGCGCCGGAACCAACTCGATACGATGAAAATCGACCAAGTTATGATTTTCTGAACATGACGCAAATAAACTTCTGTCACAAATTTTCTGTGCAAAAATACTTGATAAATCTACATTTTTGAAGACCTTCTGATCGAAATTGGCTTCTAGCCGTGAGAGATGAAAACGTAGATAATGTCAAGACGGAATTTTGGCCACCGGAACGGGTTCAAAACGAGTCACGATCTTCAAGTTATGAATTTTTTAGCGCGTAAAAACTGCACTTTCAGCACACTTTCTCACCATATTTCTTCAAGAAAACTCGCACATTCGGATACCTTCTTTAAAGAATTGACTCTTGAGCCGAACCTGAATTTGAGAATACGTTATCAGAGATATCTTGGCGAAAGAATACCTGAATATGACGCACCGGGTTGGACTTGTGAATTTTTCTTGAAATATTTTGAGAAATATGGGAGGGCAAATTTTGGGGTACAACATTGTTCAATTGCTGTTAGACAATGGAACTATCAAGATCACATGTCAGAGAGATGATTATCACGAGATTTATATGGTTGAAGTTTGTTTGATGGAAGAAGATTCAGAGGAAGAGTATGCCTCCGCGGATGAGTATTTCTCTTCAGATGAAGATTTGTTTGCCGGAAATGACCTTTTGAGGGATGATTGTGTTGAGGAATGGGTAAAGGTCATTGTACCTTGTTTTGGTGCACCCGCTCATCTTGAGGTGGAGTACCATAGCAAACTAGTTGTTACCCCATTGGTAATTAGTCTGCCAGGTCATGTTCCCTATAAATCAGATAAGGCAGTGCCTTACAAATACAACGCTACAATCTTAGAAGATGGGGGTGGAAATTTCCATCCAGCCAATACCAGATGTTGGAAATATAGTTGTTAATAGCAGGGTGACCCATAGCGGTCGTGTGTTTGCGCCGCTTATTCGAAGAGATGTTGTTGTTGGAAAGAAAATTGCTGAGAACGATGAGCCTAAGAAGGCTGCAGGAGAGACTAGTGGAGCTACATTAGAGAAAGAAGTGGATGATATCTTGAAGATAATTAAGATGAGCGACTACAAAATTGTAGATAAGCAATTGTAGACTCCTTCAAAGATATCCATCCTAGCTTTATTGATGAATTCCTCCGCTCAAGAGAATCACTGATGAGAGTACTAGACCAAGCTTTTGTAGAGAATGACATGTTGTTAGATCAATTCAGCAGCGTAATTGGAAACATTACGTCATGTAAAAACTTGAGTTTCTGCGATGATGAGTTACCAGATGAAGGGAGGAATCACAACCTGGCCCTCCACATATACATGAACTGCAAGAATGACTCGATATCCAATGTGTTAATTGATAACGGATCCGCGTTGAATGTTATACCGAGAAGTACCCTCATGAATTTAAAGTATCAGGGAACACCTATGCGCCCGAGTGGCATCATTGTGAAGGCTTTTGATGGGTCGAGGAAATCTGTCATCGGTGAAGTGGACTTACCCATCCATATAGGACCACATTTGTTCTTGATAACCTTCCAGGTAATGGACATTATTCCCGCATATAGTTTCTTGCTAGGATGGCCATGGATACATGAAGCAGGGGCTGTCACTTCAACTCTGCATCAGAAGCTAAAATTTGTGCGTGAAGGGAAGGTAGTGATCATAAATGGGGAGCAGGCGTTGTTGATATCCCATCTATCCTCTTTCAGTATTGTAGAAGCGAATGAGGCTGCTGTTGGAACCCAGTTCCAAGCTCTATCCATTGACAACATAAGGAGGAATGAGAATTCTATGGTTTCCTTGAAGGACGCGCAGCAGGTTGTGCGCAATGGTCATAATGCAGTTTGTGGACAACTTGTGGATCCACCCTTGAAAAAAAACAGAGCTGGTTTGGGTTTCTCTTCGAGGAATGGAAAAGGCGAAAGTTTGAAGTCAAAGTCTTCTGTGAACAACTATCATGATGTTTTCCGCAGCGGAGGCTACCTCCATCCAATTGGTTTTGGAATTAATGTTGTTGAAGAGGATGAAGCAGAGCAGGAAGAACCGAATTATGTGACGCATGGAGTCCGAGTTCAGAACTGGGTCACCATTGACGTTCCTTCTTGCATACATGTTTCAAAGTAATTTGTTTTGTTAATCTGTCTCTTTCTTTTGAAAAGCTTTCACTCCGCCCAAGGTGGGAGTATTAATGTTGTAGGGCTTATATGTTTGCTATAACTGTTAAGATCATTAATAAAAGTTGTCTTTGCTTCCAAATTATGTCTTTTATTTTCTGCTTTTTCCTGGGAAATGGTAATATAAAAAAAACCTTTCAAAATAAATAATAACTGAAAATTAATCTGCATGATCACTTGTTATATGTGTCAGTTTCTAAAAGCAATCATAAATCACATGTGCAGATTAATTAAAAAAACTGTTGAATACAATGACCTTGCACCCTCTCCCAACTTTGATTGTCCTGTGTTTGGGGCTGAAGAAGAAGATTATGATGAGATTCCAGAAGAGGTCTCACGGTTACTTGAGCATGAGGAAAATACCATTTAGCCATATAAAGAGCCTTTGGAAGTGGTTAATTTGGGTTCAGAAGAAGATTCGAAGGAAGTCAAGATTGGAGCATCGTTGCATCCTGATGTAAAGAGCGAGTTGATTGAGCTGTTGAAAGAGTATGTGGATATTTTTACTTGGTCTTATCAAGATATGCCTGGTCTAGATACAGAGATTGTCGAGCATCATTTGCCGTTGAAGCCATAGTGTCCGCCAGTTAAACAAAAGTTGAGAAGAACCCACCCAGATATGGAAGTAAAGATCAAAGAGGAGGTCCTAAAGCGGATTAATGTCGGTTTTATTGTGACATCAGTGTATCCTGAATGGATTTCCAATATTGTCCCAGTACCAAAAAAGATGGAAAAGTCCGCATGTGCGTAGATTACAGAGATCTAAATAAAGCTACTCCAAAAGATGATTTTCCATTGCCTCACATTGACATGTTAGTGGATAGCACAACAAAATTCAAAGTATTCTCGTTCATGGACGAATTTTCCGAGTATAATCAAATAAGAATGGCTCCAGAGGACATGGAAAAAACAACGTTTATCACACCCTGGGGAACATTCTGTTACAGAGTGATGCTCTTCGGGCTGAAGAACGTTGGTGCAACGTACCGGAGGGCTATGACAACCCTATTCCATGATCTGATGCACAAAGAAATCGAAGTATATGTTGTGTTAGAACATAATTTAGTTCTACAGCCCAGCAAGAGTTTTGATGATAACAAACACATGATATAAAGAACAAATATGCTTGCTAATAATAAGTATCTTTACATGCAGAAGTTCTGATGTGAAAAAGATGTTCTAATGCAACTAGAAGATCTGCCAGAACATCATCAGAAGTTCTGATTATGCAAGCACAGAAGTTAAGTGGACCATGAAAGATTCAGCAGCATCAAATGTGCATAACGTTTATATGAAGAAGTTCTGTTTGAACTTCTAAATGCACCAGTGCAGCAAAACAGAATATCTGATACTGTCTCTCAAGCGTTACAACTCCATCAATGTAAGATCATATGCAACAGCTACAAACAATAATCTCTTGTTTTGGAAAGCTCATTAAACGCGTGTTATGGTCATACCAAAAGTACCTTCTTATGTCTCTATTGCAAAGCCTATATAAAGAAGACTAGAAGAAGATTTCAAGTGAGAAAAACAACGACACAAAACGTGAAAAATCAGTAAAGCTACAAACAGTCTTCATCTTCATCAATTCATTATTAAGTTGTGTAATACATCACAAGTTTGTGATACTGTTTATTTAGAAACACCTCTGTACACTTTTATATACAATTATCTGTTTAGTGAATTTCCTTGAGGAAACCGGGTTGTGGTTTCGGACTCAAGAAGGCTTTAGCAGTTGTTAAAGCAGTTGTAATATTCAGTTGAATATAGTGAATTAAGTCCTCGTTGGAGAGAGGCGAAATCACCTTGGCGGGTGGACTGGAGTAGTTTGAGGTCAAACGAACCAGGATAAAAATACAGTGTTGTCAGCATTTGATTTCCAGTTTTACAATTCAACCCCCCTTCTTGTGTTTTTCACTTCTTCAATTGGCATCAGAGCGCCTGGTTCTGAGCTTTTAACACTTAACAGTGTCAGTACAAGATCCAGCGTAAGAAAAACACTATGGTGGGAACGAGTCAGAACATCAGCATTAGTCCTCCAATATTTGACGGTGAAAATTTTGACTACTGGAAGGATATGATCAGAAGTTTCTTCCTAGCCTATGATGCTGACCTCTGGGATGTGGTAACTGATGGATACATACATCCTGTTGCTGAAAGTGGTCAGAAGATTGACAGGAAAGCAATGTCTGATCAGCAAAAGCGTGATTTCAGAAATCATCACAAGGCCAGTGTGATCGGTGGATCTGGAACTGACTGTTTAACGCTGGTTCGCGAAATGTCGCGGAAGCAAGAGTCGCCACCGTCTTTTATTTTCTCCCAATGGAAAGGACAAAAGCACAGAAAAATTCCTTAAAGAGATTGCTCTCGGTTCGGGAGGTAGGTTATAGAAAGGGAAGGTGTTAGCACCCTTTCTATCCATGGTTATCCATGGGCTCTTAGATACTTGCTCAATGTGTTTTCAAAATTGTTTTGTTTGCTTTTCAATGTGGGTTTAAAAAAGTTCCTTTGAAAAATTTCAGATCGACTCGTACGTCAGAGTGTTTGAAAAAAGTATGCTTTGAAAGCTTTTGAAAATGTGTCAGTGTGAAAAGTCTTTTGAATTTGTTTTGAGATTAGAGCAAGTATCCTTGAGAACCTACCTACCCTAAGGAATTCGTCTGTGTAAATGTCCTTTAAAGTAGTGCCATCCCACCATTGAGAGGTAGGTAGCACCACCGTTGGAGGTGTTCGGGTCAATTCGATGTTCGGGACGTGGTGATCACCAGAGCAATGGGAAGACACCTTAGAAGCTACCCTCATGCCAGGTTCCCGGATCATGAGGACTTACTAAGACGTCCTCTACTCGACGACCACCTTTCGAAAGGCAACAGTGAGGCGTACCCTAGGGGTGGTGTGTGCGAATTGTGTGTCATGTTTCAGTTATTTGTCTTGTCATGTTTGTCGTGTTCTACGCTTTGTTTTAATTTGTCCATTCATTCTTGCATGCATATTAACAGTTATAAAATTTGCGAAAAAATAAATCTACGACTATTACAAACGGCGCGGGTCCACATCGCCAAAATTAAACCGGACCCGATTTAGCGGAAAAATAAATAATGCGAAGTAAATAAAAGTGCGAAAAGTAAATTACAATGCTTTGGGAGATTTACATAATTATCATTAAACGACATAAGATAAATGCGCGAAAGAAAATAATTAAAACAAAACTAGGGCGTTGGACCCTTTTGCAAACAATTAAAAGTTAATGAGAATTAAAAAATTAAATGATTAAATGCTTTTTTTTTGGTATTTTGTGTTTTTTAGATTTAAAAGAAAAAAAGGAAAAATTTAATTGAAATTAAAATGCTAAACCCTAGTTCTAATATTTTTTAAGTTTATTATGAAAAATTTAAATTAAAACCTAAATTAAACTCTAAATTAATTTATGTACAATTTTTAATTTATGAAAATAAAATAATAAATAAATAATATTGTTATTCTGAAAAAAGGAAAATTAAAAAAAGAAAATAAAAATTTACTTAAACCTAAATTCTATTTTTTTGGATTTTTATTATGAAAAATATTTGATAAACCTAAATTAAAGCTAAATAATTACAAGCTTTTACTTAGAAAAATAGTTAAAATTAAAAAATTATATTTTTGATGTTTTTTCTGATTTTTAATGAAATTAAATAAACAATAATTATAATAACATAATAATTAAAATAATGATTAAAAGATATAAGAAAAAATAAATGAATAAAGTGGGCAAACCAGGGTGGGGTGTAGCCCCAGATCAGGAGGTATAGGCCTGGGAATTCTGGCCCAATAAGCCTTGATTTCGCTGACTTTCCTTGATTTTGTATGGCATGTTGACCAGCCTCCATGGTATGCCTTCAATCTGACCCTTGATTAGATCTCCTGGGACGCGTGGGCGATGGATATTGAGTGTGTATGGTGAACTTTCATGTTAGGCCTGCATGGGATCAATTATAGAAAAATAATATGGGATTTTACCAGACCTGGGACTTGAACCCAGGTCTTGAGGATCATTCATGTCACGTGCTACCAACTGAACCAAACGCTTTTAGTTAACATATAATATCAAATAAATATAATAAATAAAGCATGGTGTTAATGGACAATCTGGCGCGAATTTTCAAACTAGCCAATCATGTAGTGACAACGAGGTTGTCTTCTTCGTTCTTTCTGAAACACAAACGTATGGCCACGGTTTTTATAGCGTTGTTTTAAAGGGTCTATGAAAAAATAGCGATTAGCATCCTATGGACCATAAATTCATCGCGAGGGTTCAGACATCATCGTCTTGATGTGCTGAATCCAGTCATGGCCATCTTGAGCCCTAATTTCACTTGGTTGTGAAAGCCCCAATCTGGGAAACCTGTAACCCTAAAAATCGCATATGGTGGAATCGTGTATGATCAATGAAAACACAATTAAACACCACAGTTAGCTTTAGAACATTAATATGAACATGAATCAACAAAGAAAAATGCATAAAGATGATGGAATCATGCTGTGCGATTTCAAAAACTCCAAGGTACAGTTGGACTTAGGGGTACCAATTCAGGGTCTTTTGATTGATGTTAATGATTGAGAGATGTTCAATGAGGTCTCAGGATGCTAATAGGACAAGAATTGGGGTTTGAATCGAGCTTGAAACTGATTTTCAGTGTTTGAGTTTTTGTGAAAAATTTCAATATGCCAATGCTTGTTTGGGCGCAGCTTGCAGTCTCTTTGCATTAGGTTTGTGATCTCATACTTGTATGGAAGCAATTAGGTTAAAAAGATTGAATAAAATCCATTGCTTTGATGATTTTTGGATATTTGATTTCATGGATCTTTTCCAATCTTTTTCTCATAGTTTTTGTATCAAATCTGATCAATTGGCACCAAAACTTGCCTATTTGAGATGTGCACGAATTATAGACCTTGGAATGTGCATAAAAAGATTTTTTTAGGTTAGGTTTATATTTTTCATGTATTAAAATGATTTAAATGAATATAAATTAATATAAATTCAAATAAATAATTAAAAAATATGAAAATACTTCCCTTTGGGCCTAGTGGTCGTGCATAGGCTTGGCATGAAGAAACTTGGAAGAAAAATGGGCCCATTTGCATTTTTAGGCCTTTTGCATCAATGTTGACTTTTCAAAATTCCTAAACATTTCCCAACTTCCACAAGGCATAACTTGGTCAATTTTTAAGCTTTTCACATGTTCTTGGACATTTTGGAAAGGTCTTTGAGTCCTTTAGTCAATGCCTTTGGTCCCATGTCATTTTGATTTACCAATCTCAAGTTATGGCCTTTGACTTAAAGTCACTTTTTGTTGACTTTTGAAAATGACCTATAATGTTGAAATTGATAACTTTTTGTGAGAGCATTTCTTGGACTTGGAACATGAAGATGAATTGTAGGAGATGTCTTTCTATTCAAAATGAGCTTTGGATGGAATTTTTCTGATAATCCATGTGAAAGTTATGCCCTGGTCAATTTCAGTTGACTTTTTCAGCTGTCCAAATATAGCAACTTTTGCATCTTTGATGATTTCTGAGCCAAATTTTGAGAATCATGATCAAGCTTTGATCAAATGATGTTTGTGGCTTCAAAATGATATATTTACCAAAAATTTGAACTTTTGACTGCCAAATGACCATTTTGCCCCTACAGTTGACTGTAGTGCAATCTAGGGTTTTGACTGTGCAATTTTGAGCTGAATGCTTTGAAACTTGACATGAGGATACTTGACCATCTTTGTAAGCATATGAGACTTGATTGGGCCTTTGAAAACTTCCTTTCCTTGATCAGAACCCAAACCCTAGTTTTGACTGTATAGGAGACAGTTGAGCTGCACAACCCTGGGGGAATTTTGTGACCTTGACTTGGTAATTTCTTGATGAATATGGGAGGGCAAATTTTGGGGTACAACAGCCAGAACGATTCTCCTGAGTGCCATCTCATATTCAGAGTATGAGAAGATCACAAACAGAGAAACAACTAAGAATATGTTTGACTCTCTGAGAATGACGCATGAAGTCAACATTCAAGTTAAAGAAACCAAAGCCCTTGCGCTCATTCAGAAGTACGAAGCCTTCAGAATGGAAGAAGACGAAAACATTGAAACAATGTTCTCTAGATTCCAAACTCTGGTGGCAGGGCTAGAGGTGCTGGACAAAGGGTACTCAACTGCTGATCATGTAAAGAAGATCATCAGAAGTTTACCAAAACAGTGGAGGCCAATGGTCACAGCGCTGAAGCTAGCTAAGGATCTCAACAAAATCTCTCTGGAGGAACTTGTTAGCTCCCTCAGAAGTCACGAGATAGAGCTCGAAGATGATGAGCCTCAGAAGCAATGTAAGTCTCTCGCTCTAAAATCTAACAAATATAAAACCAAAATTTTGCAGACAGAAGCAGAAGTAGAAAACTTAAGAGAATCCTCATTAGAAGAAGAAGAACTGTTTTCTCTATCTAGAAGAGTCAATCATCTATGGAAGCACAGGAAAAAGAAGAAAAGCCTCATGGCAACATGGGACGATTCGGACGCCTCTGAAGCTGACTCAAAGTCAGATAATGAAAGAGAAAACATAGCTCTCATGGAAAACATATCAGAAGACAGTGAAGCCTCTGGTTCAGACTCAGAATCACACACTGAAGAGGTATTCCCTAACTTTGCAATTAATTTGTCTAAAACTGATCTTGCAGAAAGTCTGAGCGAGATTCTGGAATGATATCAGCAGCTCAGAGTCAAATGCAAGAACCTGAAAAAGGATATTGCCTCTGACTCTGAAGAAACTGAGAGTCTGAGATTAGAAAACTCTGAGTTAAAAGAAAAAATTTCAAAACTAGAAAGTAATTTACAAAACTCTCAGAAGGAAATAATCTCAGAGGTTCCCATTAATGCTGATAAGATCATAAAGGAATATGATCAAAGCTTTCAGAAGTTTATGACTAACAACATAGATAGAAGCAAAATGGCTTCAATGATCTATGGAGTCAGCAAGAATTGCATAATAGGTATAGGATACAAAGGAAAAGAATCCCAACCTAAGAAAGTTAAGGATTTGGTTATCAAACGCACTTTTCTCTATTCTCACTTCACCACTGAACAAACACACGATATAAAACATGTTGGTAAGGCGTTTTATACTAAACCAAAATTCAAACAGAATTTTGGAAACTCTAACAGTCATGGACCCAGAAAGATATGGGTACCAAAAGACAAAATCAACTATGTTGCAGGTATCTTTAACAGCAAGGTTGAAACTCCAGTATTAACACCTGGACTCTGGATGCTCTCTACACATAGAGGAAAGAAAGCATATGTTCCAAGACCTGGAATTTAAATTTTTTTACAGGTTTAAGAGGCAATCAGAAACAGAAGATTACTGGCCCTGAAACTATTTGAAACAGGAATGGAAATACAGCATCAGAAACTCCCTAAAGAACTCAGAAGTATCCAGAAGAGGATGTCACACTGTTTAAAGCACTTCTGTCAGAGCAAGCAAATAAGAGTCTTTACCACTTTTTGATTCCTGACAAAAAGGGGGAGAATGGAGAATATTTTGTGTTGACTCATTATCAGAAGATCGTCAGGGAAGTATTTTATTTTATTTTTCTTCATAGCTGAGTACTCTACTCAGGGGGAGCCTTCCTTTTAATCCTTTGAATTCTTGTTCTTTATTTTCTATCAAAATATACTAGTTTTTGTCATCATCAAAAAGGGGGAGATTGTTAGAACATAATTTAGTTCTACAGCCCAGCAAGAGTTTTGATGATAACAAACACATGATATAAAGAACAAATATGCTTGCTAATAATAAGTATCTTTACATGCAGAAGTTCTGATGTGAAAAAGATGTTCTAATGCAACTAGAAGATCTGCCAGAACATCATCAGAAGTTCTGATTATGCAAGCACAGAAGTTAAGTGGACCATGAAAGATTCAGCAACATTAAATGTGCATAACGTTTATATGAAGAAGTTCTGTTTGAACTTCTGAATGCACCAGCGCAGCAAAACAGAATATCTGATACTGTCTCTCAAGCGTTACAACTCCATCAATGCAAGATCATATGCAACGGCTACAAACAGACAAGAATCTCCTGTTTTGGAAAGCTCATTAAACGCGTGTTATGGTCATACCAAAAGTATCTTCTTATGTCTCTATTGCAAAGCCTATATAAAGAAGACTAGAAGAAGATTTCAAGTGAGAAAAACAACGACACAAAACGTGAAAAATCAGTAAAGCTACAAACAGTCTTCATCTTCATCAATTCATTATTAAGTTGTGTAATACATCACAAGTTTGTGATACTGTTTATTTAGAAACACCTCTGTACACTTTTATATACAATTATCTGTTTAGTGAATTTCCTTGAGGAAACCGGGTTGTGGTTTCGGACTCAAGAAGGCTTTAGCAGTTGTTAAAGCAGTTGTAATATTCAGTTGAATATAGTGAATTAAGTCCTCGTTGGAGAGAGGCGAAATCACCTTGGCGGGTGGACTGGAGTAGTTTGAGGTCAAACGAACCAGGATAAAAATACAGTGTTGTCAGCATTTGATTTCCAGTTTTACAATTCAACCCCCCTTCTTGTGTTTTTCACTTCTTCATGTTGATGATATGATTTCCAAATCCCAAACTGAAGAAGGGCATATAGAAGATTTGTTGAAGTTGTTTCAGCGTTTGAGGAAGTATCGTCTCTGCTTGAACCAAATAAATGCACATTCGGAGTTAGATCGGGGAAGTTGTTGGGTTTTATTGTTATCCAGAAAGGAATTGAAGTTGACCCTGACAAAGTCAAAGCAATTCAAGAAATGCCAGCACCAAGAACTAAAAAGCAAGTCAGGGGTTTCCTCGGGCGTTTGAATTATATCTCCAGATTTATTTCCCACATGACTGCAATGTGTGAACCGATCTTTAAGTTGTTAAAGAAAGATCAAGGTTGTGTGTGGACGGATGACTGCCAAAGGGCATTTCAAAGTATTAAAGAGTATCTGATTGAACCTTATATTTTGCTCCCTCCCGTAGAAGGAAGACCGTTGATTATGTATCTAACAGTGTTAGATAAATCCATGGGTTGTATTCTGGGACAACAGAATGAAACAGGAAAGAAAGAGTTCGCCATTTATTATCTTAGCAAGAAGTTCACTGATTGTGAGTCGCGGTATTCCACGCTAGAAAAAACATGTTGTGCTTTGGCCTTGGCGGCAAAGCGTTTGCGGCAGTATATGTTAAATCATACCACTTGGTTGATCTCCAAAATGGATCCAATCAAGTATATTTTTGAAAAGCCTGCTCTTACTGGGAGAATTGCCCGCTAGCAGATGTTGTTATCTGAATATGATATCGAGTACCGCGTAGTGTGTTGGCAGATTACCTTGCTCACCAGCCGGTGGAGGATCATTGGTCTGCAGAATATGAATTCCCCGATGAGGACGTGATGTTCCTAAAAGTGAAAGATTATGATGAACCATTGCCTGAGGAGGGCCCCGGCCCTGAATCTCGTTGGAGTATGATATTTGATGGAGCTGTGAATGCTTATGGTAAAGGAATTGGTGTTGTGATTGTCACTCCTCATGGATCGCACATTCCTTTTACTGCAAGGTTAACATTTGATTGAACTAATAATATGGCGGAATATGAGGCTTGCATCATGGGTCTTGAAGAAGCTATTGATCTCATAATCAAAATTCTAGATGTGTATAGCGATTCAGCTTTGGTAATAAATCAGATTAAAGGGGAATGGGACACTCGTCACCCTGGCTTGATCCCTTACAAAGATTATGCTAGAAGATTACTACCCTTCTTCAATAAAGTTGAATTCCATCACATTCCTAGGGATGAAAATCAAATGGCGGATGATATGGCAACTCTGGCTTCCATGTACCAAGTGAATACCTGGAATGATATACCCCGAATTACAGTTCGACGGCTGGATAGGCCCGCCCATGTGTTTGCGACAGAGGAGGTAGAAGATGAAAAACCTTGGTATTATGATATCAAGCATTTTCTTCAGACTCGGGAATACCCATTTGGTGCGTCGAAGAAAGATAGAAAAACACTGAGAAGATTAGCAGGCAGTTTCTTCCTCAGTGAAAATGTGTTATACAAGAGAAATTATGACATGGTCTTGCTCATATGCGTGGATAGACACGAAGCAGACATGTTGATGCATGAGATTCATGAAGGTTCATTCGGCACTCATGCTAATGGATATTTGATGGCTAAAAAGATGCTAAGGGCAGGTTATTATTGGTTGACAATGGAATCTGATTGTTACAAATTTGCAAAGAAGTGCCATAAATGCCAGATTTTTGCAGATAAGATCCATGTGCCTCCAACAATTCTCAACGTGATTTCCCCCCCATGGCCTTTCTCTATGTGGGGTATTAACATGATCGAGATGATAGAACCCAAAGCTTCAAATGGACACCGTTTCATCTTGGTAGCAATTGACTACTGTGATCGGTGGAAATAGAACTGACTGTTTTAAAGCTGGTTTCGCGAAATGTCGCGGTAAGCAAGAGTCGCCATCGTCTTTTATGTTCTCCAACATGGAAAGGACAAAAGCACAGCAAAATTCCTTTTCGAGAATGTTTCTCGGTTCGGGAGGTAGATTTATAGAAAGGGAAGGTGTTAGCACCCTTTCTATCTGTGGTTATCCACGGGCTCTTAGGTACTTGCTCTATGTTTTCAAAAATTGTTTGCTTTTCAAGTGTATGTGGGTTTTGAAAAAGTTCATTTGTAAAACTTCTAGGTAACTCTTGTATCAGTCCTCAAGAGTGTATGAAGTATTTGTTTGAAAACTTTTTGAAAGTGTAGGTGCGAAAAATATTTTGTTTGTTTTTTTGAAAGAGCAAGTACCCAGGAGAAATCTACCTACTCTAAGGAATTAGGCTGTGTAAGAGTCCTTTAGACAGTGCTATCCCACTATTGAGAAGTAGGTAGCACCGTCGTTGGAGGTGTTCGGGTCAATTCGATTATAGGGACAATGTGGTCACCAAAGCAATAGTAGGACGCCTTAGCGGTAACCCTAATGTCCTAGATCCTTTTTATCCGAGGCAACCGTTTCGAGGCAACTGGATCTTTAGACAAGAGGGCGACCTCTAAAACACCCTATACTCAATGACCACCTCGAGGCAACCAAGTGAGGCGTACCCTAGGGGTGGCATGTGCATGTGTGTTAAGTTCAGTTCATATTATCTTTGCACGTGTATTTGTGAGCTACGGATTCATTTTATTTTCAGACAAGTCTTGCATGCATAATTAACAGCTAATAGTTTGCGGGAAATAAAGTGCGGAAAATGAATCTACGATATTACAAGGCGCGGGTATATACATCGCCAAAAACAAAACCCGTTTGGAAAATAAATGCGAGAAAAGTAAAGAAAGCGGTAAAAGACCTAATTAACTATTACATCCTCGGAGACAGTTACATCAATATAATCAAAAGGAATTAAAATAAATATGCGGCGAAAGAATTGAATCGGGACGTCCTTAGGGTTTTGACCCTTTTTGAGAAAAGAAAGTAATTTGGTCCTTTTTTTGCAATTTAATTAAATATTAAACCTAAACCTAATTAATTAAATAATTAAAAGAAAAAAGTATTTTTTTGTGTTTTTATATTTTAATGAAATAAAAATAAACGAAATTAAAAGTCAAATGAAAAACCCTAATTCTAAGTTTGTTTTATTTATTGTAAAAAGGAGATTAAAGTTAACCTAATTTAACTAAATTAATTTATTAGAATTTATTTACAAAAATAATTATTAATAGTGAAAATAATAAATAATGAAAATAAACAATATTTTAAGTTTCTGATTTTATTATGAAAAATGATTTATGAATTAATTAAATAATAGTAATAATAATTATTAAAAGAAAATAAAAAGAAAGAAAAAAGAAATAAATATTTAACCAGGGGGGTGTTGGACCCATAGGAGGTGAAAGTTGCAAGTCTGGCCCATTAAGCACAAAGCCACGTTTGACTTCTAGAATCAGCTATGCATATGGTTGACTGAGGATCATGATGTTCCTTCCCTTGTAGCCCTTAGATCTGTGCATAAGGCCACATGGCGTGCTGAGAGCTGGAAGCATATGGTGTTTGCTGTTTGGAAGACTGCATAGGAACACATTAGAAAAAATATTATTGAGTTTTGAGGGGACCTGGGAATCAAACCCAGGTCCCAATGGTTGCATGCCAACTCACTAACCACCAAGCCAACTGGACGCCTTTGATATTATAATACAAACTAATCATTATATTAGAAAGTCAAGCAATATGCTTCATCAAAAGAAAAGGCGCGTTTATTTCAAATGCTCCAATCACGTACTAACAGCTCATCATCTTCCTCGTTTACCTGTGAAAACAACAAACAGATAGCGGGGGTTTTTAACCCCCACAAAATAGCATGACCAAAAATAGCGATTAGGCGTAGAAGCTATATAAATAGGGCGTGATGGTCATGTTCAATTCGTCTTGATCTCCTGAGTTCAACCATGGGCATCATGAGGCTTAATTTTTCTTGTATGGGAAGCCCCAATCTGAGAACTCAAAAACCCTAAAAATTGTTAATGGCAATTCATAATTCCGTGCATCATAATCCAATTAATTAATACTAATAGCTTCATATGGATGCAAACAATACAAAACAAACCATAAATCACATCAAATGTTCATGAATTATGAGTTTCGATTATGGCAAAAGTGTGCAAACCGTATGATTGTTCTGAACAGTTTATGTAGCCTTAAGACTTGGTTTTGATTGTAAATCGTTTCTCACACCTCCAGCAATGTATTGGAATCAAGAAAAGGCTTTGAATTGGCGTGGAAAGTAGAATTCAGTTTTCAAGTTTCTTTTGAATTTTTTCAATATGGTAATGGCTCTTTGCATCAGTTTTGCACGTGAATGCATTAGGGTTAGGTTGTGTGCATATAATGGAATAGAATTAGGTCAAAGTTTGGGCCTTAATCCATGTGTATGGGAGAATTAGGTTTACACTTTCCACCATTGACAAACTTTCCATATTTGAAGCAAATCTAAGATTTCATGCACAAAATAGCCCTAGCACGAATTTGTTAGCTGGCACATGATGTATGAAAGTTGTTTCAAATCATAAGATACTATTCCATTGATTTTTAGATTTTATTTGAATTATTATAGATTTAAAATGAATTAAATCAATAAAAATTAAATAAAATAGAAAAATAAATGTTTGATCTTGAAATTAATCATGGGACACGTGTGTGGAATGACAAGGCTGAATCAAATGGAAGAAAGTGGGCCCTTTTGTCAAAAATTGAAGTTTTAAGGATAGTTGACTTTTGCAAATTTGTGAAAATTTCCCAACTTGTCTAATGCATATCTTGCTCAATTTTGATCATATGAACATGTTCTTGGACATTTTGGAAAGTTCTTGAAGTCCTCTAACCAATGCCTTTGGTCCCATGTCATTTGCATTTACCAATCTCAAGTTATGGTCTTTGACTTAAAATTCCTTTTTGTTGACTTTTGAAATTGACCTATAATGTAGAAATTGATAACTTTTTGTGAGAGCATTTCTTGGACTTGGAATATGAAGATGAGTTGTAGGAAATGCCATACCCTTCAAAATGAGAATTGGGTGGGATTTTTCTGATGAACCATGAAAAAGTTACGCCTTGGTCAAGTTACAGTTGACTTTTCAGCTGTCCAAAAATAGCAACTTTTGCATCTTGATGATTTTTGAGCCATGCTTGTGGAATCATGATCAAGACTTGATCAAATGATGATTGTGGCTTCAAAATATGATGTTGACCAAATTTTTTGACTTTTGACTGTAAAATGACCATTTTGCCCCTGCAGTTGATTGTGAACCAAATAGGGCTTTTGACTGTGCAATTTGCCTTTGTGAGTCTTGAGACTTGGCACGTAGATGCTTGACAATGTATATAGGCACATGAGACTTGATTGGACCACTGAAAACCTCAAATTCACTGAAGGAACCAAAACCCTAATTTTGACTGGCTTAGGAGGATGTTTGAATGTGCAACCCCTTGAGAAATCTTGAGCCATTTGAGGATGATTCTTGACAAACTTTGAAGAATATGGGAGGGCAAATTTTGGGGTACAACAATTTCCCCTGTTCAATCTTCTTAAACCTGAGGATGTAGATTGGCTTGCGTGCCTTTCGTGATCCGAAGGTGGAAGATGATTGAACACTAAAGTGCCCAGAAATTTGCACTCGCATAGTAGGGTATCAGCAATGTGATGGAGGGAATGGGCTTATAGATGCCATTTGGAGATATGATGGATGGGAGGATGGGCTTATATACGCCATCTGAAGATGTGACAGAACCTTGTCGGGAATGGGCTTATAGATGCCATTTGGAGAGATGGCGGATAAGAGGATGGGCTTATAGATGCCATCTGGAGGTATGACAGAACCTTGTCGGGAATGGGCTTATAGATGCCATTTGGAAGTGTAATGGATAGTTGTGGAGATGGGCTTAAAGGTGCCATCCGGAGGCGTCGATCGCGTAAGAGATTCCTTAGCGAGAACTTGCGTACCTGAGAAAAAAAAGATATTTTCCTGGCCTGTTGCAGGTGTTTGATCTTCAAAACTCCTCATGCAAATATGCCCTGGCTAGATACAAGTATCGAATCTGGAATTAGTCGCTCACAGATATGCCCTGGCTAGATACAGGAATCGAATCTAGAATTGGTCGTCTACAGATGTGCCCTGGCTGGATACAGGTATCGAATCTCTAAACTCTTCATGCAGACATACCCTGGCTGGATACAGGTATCGAATCTACAATCAATCGCTCACAGATATGCCCTGGCTAGATATAGGTATCGAATCTGGAACTAGGTCGTCTACAGATATGCCCTGGCTGGATACATGTGTCGAATCTCTAAACTCTTCATGCAGATATGCCCTGGCCGGATACAAGTATCGAATCTACAATCAATTACTCACAGATATGCCCTGGCTGGATGCAGGTATCGAATCTGGAATTGGTCGTCTACAGATATGCCCTGGCTGGATGCAGGTATCGAATCTCTAAACTCTTCATGCAGATATGCCCTGGCTGGATACATGTATCGAATATACAATCAATCGCTCACAGATATGCCCTGGCTAGATACAGGTATCGAGTCTGGAATTGGTCGTCTACAGATATGCCCTGGCTAGATACAGGTATCGAATCTGGAATTGGTCGTCTACAGATATGCCCTGGCTGGATACAAGTATCAAATCTCTAAACTCTTCATGCAGATATGCCCTGGCTAGATACAGGTATCGAATCTACAATCAATCACTCACAAATATGCCCTGGCTAGATATAGGTATCGAATCTGGAACTTGGTTGTCTACAGATATGCCCTGGCTGGATACAGGTATCGAATCTCTAAACTCTTCATGCAGATATGCCCTGGCTAGATACAAGTATTGAATCTACAATCAATCACTTACAGATATGCCCTGGCTAGATACAGGAATCGAATCTGGAATTAGTCGTCTACAGATATGCCCTGGCTGGATACAGGTATCGAATCTCTAAACTCTTCAAGCAGACATGCCCTGGCTAGATACAGGTATCGAATCTACAATCAATCACTCACAGATATGCCCTGGCTAGATATAGGTATCGAATCTGGAACTTGGTCGTCTACAGATATGCCCTGGCTGGATACAGGTAACGAATATCTAAACTCTTCATGCAGATATGCCCTGGCTAGATACAGGTATCGAATCTACAATCAATCACTCACAGATATGCCCTGGCTAGATATAGGAATCGAATATGGAATTAGTCGTCTACAGATATGCCCTGGCTGGATGCAGGTATCGAATCTCTAAACTCTTCATGCAGATATGCCCTGGCTGGATACAGGTATCGAATCTACAATCAATCGCTCACAGATATGCCCTGGCTAGATACAGGTATCGAATCTGGAACTGTGAAAGTTGATGGTAATCATCTTTGGGTTGACCTTTTTCCTGAAAAGGAAAAATATTAGTTATATGCAGTGTCATGATGTATGAAATGCATGATGTCATGATGTTCTCAAGAATAAATGAGATCGTGTCATATGCACTTTATCATGTATGTAAGCAGGATGCATGAAATGTGAAATGTCTATGAATGTATTTTCGTCTAGGAAAATAAATCCTTGACGAATGCCGGGAAATTGTTGAATCCTGGGCCTGATGTTGAAGAGTAGAGTTCTTCGTTTCCGCTGGGGATGCTGATTGCAAGAATAAACCGGTAGGAGAAGATGACTCCATTGGGGAATAAACTTGGTGAAGAGATTACTCTGCGGGGAACTAGTCTGTGGGAAGAGATACTTCGCTGAGGTTTCGATGAGAACTCCGCTAAGGATTCCATTGATAAGTTTTGTTGGAAGATTTGATGAGCTCTGATGGGGGATAAGAAGAACTTCGCCGAGGATGATCTTTCCATGGTATTTAGCTGAGGATAACCCATTTATAAGTTTTGGTGGGGAATAACCTTTGAATATGGTTGGGGAGAGACGTATGTACTCTGCAGGTGATAAGCTTCCAGAATCTACTGGGGATAAGCTTCCAGAATCTACTGGGGATAAGCTTCCAGAATCTACTAGGGATATGGATTCAACTCTCCTGGGGAATCTTTTGGACTGTACTGGGGAAGTGGTTCCACTGGGGTGTCTGTATTCCGCCGGGGAACAATCTTATACTAAGACTGCCGGGGATGCTCGCTTAGGAACGTCTGTATACTCCGATGGGGAATATTGAGATATCCTTGGGATACCCGACTTCCTTAAGGCTGACAGTAGACTAACTCTGCTTGGGGAGAGTGTTGCTGACTTGTTGGAGGTACAATGCCTTTTTAGGGTTGATGGGAGACCAACTCTGCTTGGGGAGAGTATTGCTGAATCTTGTCTTACTCTTGGGGAGTGAAGGTATCCTGGTTACATTCTTCATCCAAACTTACCCTGGTACCTTGTGGACAGAGCGATTATACAGTTCGAGCAATTCTTATTGCCCCAGCTTCTGCGGGAGAAGAAGGCCTATGAGGTGTTTGATAACTGCCGATTGACAAATCTTCTTCTGGTAGGCAAGTGACGAGATGACAGGACATAGTCGTATGCTTTGATCCCTGATTTTTGCCTGGACTGCCCTTTCGGATTTTCAGTCCACCGGGATACCCTTTTTTGCCCAAGCCACCTTTTCAGGTTTTCGACTTGCCGTGTGTACAGATTTTTTTCATTTCATCCCTTATTTTGCCCGAACCCTTTTGGTTCGCCGGGAAGCCCTTATTTTTTCCTAGGCCAGTCGACCTAGCGGGTCTTTGATCATGCGTAGTATTTTTCGACTATATCCATGCTCTCAGAATGCAGGGAGTTGTCACTGTCAGTAGCATTGTGTTGCCATACTACCAGAAGATGTTTGATCGTACCAGATTCATCGCTGGAATTCATGTCCAATGCCCCAAGTGATTCAGATGGAGATTTGCCCCTGGCTATTTGGCATTTTGAGATATTCTCCAAATCTTGACTTAACTGCCCCAGATGATAGGCCATGATCATGAGTCGTGCCCCTTGATTGGAAGTGTTTCTTCCATTTGAGGTGATCCTTTTTATTGAGAAAGTTTTTGTTCACTAGATATTCGTCGTGCGAATTTCTCTGTTGTTGAATAAATAGTCATATGCAAACAATGTTATTTTAAGAATGCAAAGCTTATGTCTGTCTTGAAGTTTTTGAAAATGCATTTTTCAATAAAAACAGGCAAATTTTGTAAAATGTGATGTCAACTCAAGATGTACAGCAAGCCCTACAGGAGTCAGGATACCTTTTGTAACAATATGCTTTCGAACTAACCCATGCTTCATCTAGGACTTTTAAGGGTTATAACGTGGCCTGGTTCACGGTTTAAGAAACAAAGGATAAAGGCTCAAAGTATATTTGTACCCACCCGCTCTTCGTGATGTTCTTCGATCCTAAACTCAGCTGATCGTGCATTAGATCTTGTTTGAGTCTTTGCTCTGATATTCCGGTAATGGTTCGGATGTTGACAATTTATTTTGAATAGGCAGTCATTTCTTTTTGTTGAGGGTTTGTATGACCTCTTTCTTTTCGATTTTGTTATCCCTGTTTTTTGCCTGAACTGTTTCTTTTGTGATTACAGTCAGCGGGATGCCCCAGTTTTTGTAAGTCTCCTTCATAGGTTTTGACTTATTGGGCTTTTATTTCTGCGAAATGATGACTGCTTGTCTTTATGATTATTCGGAACCATCACTGTATTTTGATTTGGAAGGACTCCTTTGATGTCATCCATTGTGCACTTGGATCAACTGAGAAAACTACCCTGCCCTAGGTTATGATTAAGGGTTTTAATTTTTGAAAAGAAAAACTCCAACTTCTTTGGCTCAAAGGGGTTGACGAGGGATTATCTTCCTTATAACTCCAGTGTTTAGGATTTGAAACAATGCCTGTACCTCATCAGCGGGGTTTGTCCAAAAGCATACTGTAAAGATCGTGGTATCGTTTTCGTCATCCTCCCTCAAGAGGCCTAGAATTTTCAATCGAGAGTTTGGACATCACAAGAAAAAATGAAAGCAGTTTGAATATAGCGAATGCGAATATATTGATTCAAAACAGACATATGCGATGCATTAATGAAATAACAATGTTTGACATGAATAAATGTTTGAACAATCAAAGAAAAATATAACTTGAACATTCGAATGAACAAAAGTTTCTTAGTTTGAACTAGTCATCTCAGATGGAAGATTCTCAGCAGAAGATTTTCATTTTGCCACCCGGCATGAACTCCAGCACCCTTCCGTCGATCAAGTCCTGGATCTTGTTCTTCAAGCTCCAACAGTCGTCGGTGTCATGTCCAGGGCTGTCAGAATGGTAGGCACACCTTTCATCAGGATTGTACTTTAGGGAGGTTATGTTGAGATTCTTAGGAGGATTCTTTAAAGCAATCAGCTTGACCTCCAACAAGCGTCTCAGTATTAGTGATGATGGTATACCAGTCTCTGAGAAATGTCTTCCAGTTGTATTTCTCTTACGCCGATTACCCTGTTGCTGCTGGCGAGGTTGATGCTGGACTAGTGACCCTGAAGCAAACTGAGGAGCTTTTCCCTTGTCTTTTTGCCCCAAAGGTGGTTGGACGATGATTTGATCTTCAACTCTAGTTGCTAGCCCCACTTGGTTATTTTGAAGCAGCTTGTTGAAGAGGACCCTGAGCTCTTCTTGTCTTTGAGCTAAGTCTTGAATGAGAGTCATCTGCCCCAGCATCTGGGTTCTCATTGTATCTACCTCAGCTTGCAGACGTTTCAGCCGTTCGTCCTTATCGTCCTCAGAACTGTTCCTGACCAAAGTCCCCATGAGGAGTGTCCTCAACTCTTCCTGCCCCTTGGATAGGTTCAGGAGGATTTCCCTGAACCGAGTCTCTTGAGTATGGAGATCCTGGTTGTCTTGTTGGGAAGCCATTGCTGAGATAAACAGAGAAGAAGGTAAGTGACCTGTAAAAAGGGGTACCTGTAAGGCGATGATATGTATGTATGCATGCAATGTTTTCAAGGATCTCGCGGGGTAAACAAGAAAATTGTTAGAATCTGGTAGCTTGATTGAAGGAACTTCATGTTGTTGAGAGTCCTTCTTCAAGAGTCAAGGCTCACCATATCGAGTGGGTCATCGCCCCTGACTTAAGTCATCAACCTTGGCTAGGGGAAAATAAATCCCCTTTGTCCTTTGCTAGACATGTTGGTTCATCATGACCTGCATCACAAACCCTTGAGATCCTTGAAATGGATTAGTCTTTATGTAGGATGCATGCAATGGTATGATGGCATGATGTTATGCTATGCGTGGAGTGATGTAAGTAAACCCTGTTATAAGTCCAGATTAAGGACTGTAAACAAAACCTGCAAGAAATTCATGTGCCAGATAACAAGAATATGCAAGTAGTCAAGTTTGAAGGCACACAAGTCACACAAGACAACCCTTAGAGTTTAGGCCAATATGAAGTTTAGGTACTACCCTCTTTCAGTTTCGTTGGTTAAGACCTGTCCTAGAAAATAGTAACCGGGTTCTAAGGAGCTCAATATCATTGGGTTGTTTTCTATGTTCATTGTTTTGATTTAGCCACTGAACTGGCGATCAAAATATTCCAAGAAAACAACCCTCAATGAGTGTAGTATCGAGTATCTACCAACTTCGGACTGCACCAAAGTCGGTCATCTCACTACCCTAAAGAGGCCAGGATGGTCAAGTAAGGTTCCTAAGGTCAGTTGATGCTTCACGACACCACACAGCGGCCCCGTACTCTCCTTGACTTGACTCAAGGGTTACTGGTACTCACCAAAGTGCCACATCAACGTAGCAACTGCTTCAACCGTGTCAGTATACCCCGCACAGTTCCCTTACAGTTTGTTGCTACTTCTAAAAGGTATCCCCCAGATCCGGGTTAGGATCTATGAAACTCCAAGACAAACCCACAATATTAAAGCAATCAAAGCAAGCAATTGAAAACATAAGAGTGGTCTAATCCTAAGGTACACCTCACTTATTAAGTAATCCCCAGCAGAGTCGCCAGTTATGTGATCAGTGGAAATAGAACTGACTGTTTTAAAGCTGGTTTCGCGAAATGTCGCGGTAAGCAAGAGTCGCCACCGTCTTTTATGTTCTCCAACATGGAAAGGACAAAAGCACAGCAAAATTCCTTTTCGAGAATGTTTCTCGGTTCGGGAGGTAGATTTATAGAAAGGGAAGGTGTTAGCACCCTTTCTATCCGTGGTTATCCACGGGCTCTTAGGTACTTGCTCTATGTTTTCAAAAATTGTTTGCTTTTCAACTGTATGTGGGTTTTGAAAAAGTTCGTTTGAAAAACTTCTAGGTAACTCTTGTATCAGTCCTCAAGAGTGTATGAAGTATTTGTTTGAAAACTTTTTGAAAGTGTAGGTGCGAAAAGTATTTTGTTTGTTTTTTTGAAAGAGCAAGTACCCAGGAGAAATCTACCTACTCTAAGGAATTAGGCTGTGTAAGAGTCCTTTAGACAATGCTATCCCACTATTGAGAAGTAGATAGCACCGTCGTTGGAGGTGTTCGGGTCAATTCGATTATAGGGACAATGTGGTCACCAAAGCAATAGTAGGACGCCTTAGCGGTAACCATAATGTCCTAGATCCTTTTTATCCGAGGCAACCGTTTCGAGGCAACTGGATCTTTAGATAAGAGGGAGACCTCTAAAACACCCTATACTCAATGACCACCTCGAGGCAACCAAGTGAGGCGTACCCTAGGGGTGGCATGTGCATGTGTGTTAAGTTCAGTTCATATTATCTTTGCACATGTATTTGTGAGCTACGGATTGATTTTATTTTCAGACAAGTCTTGCATGCATAATTAACAGCTAATAGTTTGCGGGAAATAAAGTGCAGAAAATGAATCTACGCTATTATAAGGCGCGGGTATATACATCGCCAAAAACAAAACCCGTTTGGAAAATAAATGCGAGAAAAGTAAAGAAAGCGGTAAAAGACCTAATTAACTATTACATCCTCGGAGACAGTTACATCAATATAATCAAAAGGAATTAAAATAAATATGCGCGCGAAAGAATTGAATCGGGACGTCCTTAGGGTTTTGACCCTTTTTGAGAAAAGAAAGTAATTTGGTCCTTTTTTTGCAATTTAATTAAATATTAAACCTAAACCTAATTAATTAAATAATTAAAAGAAAAAAGTATTTTTTGTGTTTTTATATTTTAATGAAATAAAAATAAAAGAAATTAAAAGTCAAATGAAAACCCTAATTCTAAGTTTGTTTTATTTATTGTAAAAAAGAGATTAAAGTTAACCTAATTTAACTAAATTAATTTATTAGAATTTATTTACAAAAATAATTATTAATAGTGAAAATAATAAATAATGAAAATAAACAATATTTTAAGTTTCTGATTTTATTATGAAAAATAATTTATGAATTAATTAAATAATAGTAATAATAATTATTAAAAGAAAATAAAAAGAAAGAAAAAAGAAATAAATATTTAACCAGGGGGTGTTGGACCCATAGGAGGTGAAAGTTGCAAGTCTGGCCCATTAAGCACAAAGCCACGTTTGACTTCTGGAATCAGCTATGCGTATGGTTGACTGAGGATCATGATGTTCCTTCCCTTGTAGCCCTTAGATCTGTGCATAAGGCCACATGGCGTGCTGAGAGCTGGAAGCATATGGTGTTTGCTGTTTGGAAGACTGCATAGGAACACATTAGAAAAAATATTATTGAGTTTTGAGTGGACCTGGGAATCGAACCCAGGTCCCAATGGTTGCATGCCAACTCACTAACCACCAAGCCAACTGAACACCTTTGATATTATAATACAAACTAATCATTATATTAGAAAGTCAAGCAATATGCTTCATCAAAAGAAAACGCGCGTTTATTTCAAATGCTCCAATCACGTACTAATAACTCATCATCTTCCTCGTTTACCTGTGAAACCAACAAACAGATAGCGGGGGTTTTTAACCCCCACAAAATAGCATGACCAAAAATAGTGATTAGGTTTAGAAGCTATATAAATAGGGCACGATGGTCCTGTTTAATTCGTCTTGATCTCCTGAGTTCAACCATGGGCATCATGAGGCTTAATTTTTCTTGTATGGGAAAGCCCCAATCTGAGAACTCAAAAACCCTAAAAATCGTTAATGGCAATTCATAATTTCGTGCATCATAATCCAATTAATTAATACTAATAGCTTCATATGGATGCAAACAATACAAAACAAACCATAAATCACATCAAATGTTCATGAATTGTGAGTTTCGATTATGGAAAAAGTGTGCAAACCGTATGACTGTTCTGAATAGTTTCTGTAGCCTTAAGACTTGGTTTTGATTGTAAATCGTTTCTCACACCTCCAGCAATATATTGGAATCAAGAAAAGGCTTTGAATTGGCGTGGAAAGTAGAATTCAGTTTTCAAGTTTCTTTTGAATTTTTTCAATATGGTAATGGCTCTTTGCAGCAGTTTTGCACGTGAATGCATTAGGGGTAGGTTGTGTGCATATAATGGAATAGAATTAGGTCAAAGTTTGGGCCTTAATCCATGTGTATGGGAGAATTAGGTTTACACTTTCCACCATTGACAAACTTTCCATATTTGAAGCAAATCTAAGATTTCATGCACAAAATAGCCCTAGCATGAATTTGTTAGCTGGCACATGATGTATGAAAGCTGTTTCAAATCATAAGATACTATTCCATTGATTTTTAGATTTTATTTGAATTATTATAGATTTAAAATGAATTAAATCAATAAAAATTAAATAAAATAGAAAAATAAATGTTTGATCTTGAAATTAATCACGGGACACGTGTGTGGCATGACAAGGCTGAATCAAATGGAAGAAAGTGGGCCCTTTTGTCAAAAATTGAAGTTTTAAGGATAGTTGACTTTTGCAAATTCGTGAAAATTTCCCAACTTCTCCAATGCATATCTTGCTCAATTTTGATCATATGAACATGTTCTTGGACATTTTGGAAAAGTCTTGAAGTCCTCTAACCAATGCCTTTGGTCCCATGTCATTTGGATTTACCAATCTCAAGTTATGGTCTTTGACTTAAAATGCCTTTTTGTTGACTTTTGAAATTGACCTATAATGTAGAAATTGATAACTTTTTGTGAGAGCATTTCTTGGACTTGGAATATGAATATGAGTTGTAGGAAATGTCATCCCCTTCAAAATGAGAATTGGATTGGATTTTTCTGATGAACCATGAAAAAGTTATGCCTTGGTCAAGTTACAGTTGACTTTTCAACTGTCCAAAAATAACAACTTTTGCATCTTGATGATTTTTGAGCCATGCTTGTGGAATCATGATCAAGACTTGATCAAATGATGATTGTGGCTTCAAAATAAGATGTTGACCAATTTTTTTGACTTTTGACTGTAAAATGACCATTTTGCCCCTGCAGTTGATTGTGAACCAAATAGGGCTTTTGACTGTGCAATTTGCCTCTGTGAGTCTTGAGACTTGGCATGTAGATGCTTGACAATGTATATAGGCACATGAGACTTGATTGGACCACTGAAAACCTCAAATTCACTGAAGGAACCAAAACCCTAATTTTGACTGGCTTAGGAGGATGTTTGACTGTGCAACCCCTTGAGAAATCTTGAGCCATTTAAGGATGATTCTTGACAAACTTTGAAGAATATGGGAGGGAAATTTTTGGGGTACAACAAATACTTTACCAAATGGGTAGAAGCTTCTTCATATGCCAATGTTACCAAACAGGTGGTTGTGTGTTTCATTAAAAACAATCTTATATGTCGGTATGGTGTGCCGAGCAGAATCTTCACTAATAATGGCTCGAATTTGAACAACAAGATGATGACAGAACTGTCCGAAGAATTCAAGATTGTTTATCACAATTAATCTCCATATAGGCCAAAGATGAATGGGGCTGTTGAAGCAGCTAATAAGAATATCAAGAGAATTATCAAGAAAATGGTTGTCACTTATAAGGATTGGCATGGAATACTCCCTTTTGCTCTACATGGATATCGAACATCTGTTTGCACTTCAACAAGAGCAACCTTGTTCTCCCTAGTGTGTGGAATGGAAGTTGTACTCCCCGTCGAGGTAGAGATTCCCTCGTTGCGTGTGATTATGGAAGCCAAGTTGACGGAGGCTGAATGGGTCCAGAACAGGTTTGACCAATTGAATTTGATTGAAGAGAAAAGGATGACAGCTTTATGTCATGGGCAGTTATATCAGAAAAGAATGAAGAAAGCATTTGACAAAAGGGTCAAACCTCGTGAATTCAGAGAAGGCGACCTCGTGCTCGGGAAGATCATGTCTTTCAACACTGATTTTAGGGGCAAGTGGACTACAAATTTTGAAGGCCCGTATGTTGTCAAGAAAGCCTTCTCTGGTGGTGTATTAATTCTTGAAACTATGGATGGCGAGGAGTTCCCACATCCCATGAATATTGACGCAGTCAAGAAATACTTTGCCTAAAGAAATAAAAGAACAGCTCGCTAAGTTGAAAACCCGAAAGGGCGGCTTAGGCAAAAAGGAGCGTCTTGGTAGGCCGAAAACCCAAAAGGGTGGTCTAGGCAAAAATTAGAGACATAAACAGAATAAATTTCCTGCTAAGTTGAAAACCCTCAAGGGCGGCTTAGGCAAAAGTTAGGGATTTTTCTTGGCAAGTAACTACGTCAGACAAGACTTGATCGTTGAAGCAACAATCTTCTCGGATCCTCACCATACTTCAACAAAAGCTGCTGCTCAGGATTTCAAAAGTTGTTAGGGGGGATAGTGGTCATTGTATCTCAATGCATCTTTTCCATTATGTATTACCATTTCCCAAACTTTGTAATCATCCATGGAGTCTCGCCATTCGTAGACTACCATTCTATTAATAAAATTCGAGCTTTTACCCAATTCTTTGTGTTCTTATTTTTTTTATTTAGCTTGCAAATACATCATTTATTACTGATAATAACTGTTAAAGCAAAAAGATCAAAAAAGCAAAATTAACTTTTCAAAAAAAAGAGAAGAGATCTCTACAATTTAATTTACTTTTGGATTTGTGATGAAACAATGACAACAAGAATGGTGATCCCAAGAATGAACAAACTCCGGCTGTTTTAAGAGGATTTACTTTCTTTATGAAGGTTTTCTCAGGTCATTTTGCTGGTGTGCGCAATCTTTGTGTGTTTCTCAGATAGTTAAAGACGATATCAGTGGGTGCAAGGTACAGTGTTGGGTTTGTGATCCCATTATCCCCAGTCAAGTCTTGATTCGCTTTTTGGGTTTACTTGATCAGAAGCCTCCGTCCCAGATTCCCCAGCGAAGTCTTCCCTCATATAATGAAAGGTTTTATTCCCTCGGTGTGCTGAGATGTCGCTCTTTTTTCAGTATTGGCATTAGTGTTAACTTCTTGATTTCCCGGGAAGATTATCCCAGGGCATCTCTTGTTGGAATGAGTATTCGTGATGAAAGTTTCAATCCGCAGTTTTTTCTCCAGGGAGGTAGGCTTGAATCCCCCAGTGAGGTTTGGTTGTTTCGGCGTCAGTCTTCTTTATTTGAGGCTGGTCTTGCAATCTCTAGTAGGCATGTTGCTTTTGGAAAACTTTTGTTTTCTCTGATGAAACCGGAAGAAGGATGTTATATCCCGGTATATGTTTGATTTGGCTACATCCGGATTATGTTTCTCCTCAGTGAAGTTAGGACAGGCAATAGGTTTGGTTTCCTCATTTGCTTTTAATTTTCTTGGATTGATCTTTCTGGTTGAAGCTTAGCCCAATGTTGTTAGTACCTGAGGCGGTTTTGTTTGTCTGCACTGATCATGTATCCTTTTACCAGCATATGCACGATATCACTCATACATTCATACATATATCATGCGTTGCTAAAAATCATCGTTCATTGACTTTGTGTTCTGATCTTCCTATAACCCTCTTTGCTTAGTTGAATTTGGGTTTCCCTCTTGAGTTTATTTCTCAAAGGATGTATCTTCATTGGCTGTCTTGCTCCAGTGTATTTCTGAATTGGATTTATGGTTGCATAACAATATTATTTACCTTGGATTTCTGAAAACTTTTAGTTTTGGTTTGTGCATTTATTTTGCACGAGAAGACTTTATCTCCTCAGCAGGAATATTGTGGCATTTCCCCGGGAAGTCGTGTTTCTATCCCTAGAAAGTCATTTCTATTTGCAATTCTCCATGACAACAAGTAACAAGTCTCTTTATTTGAGACAGATTATGTTTGATCTTTCCAGACAGATTTCCTTGGTTAAAGAAGAAGTTGAGACCCGTTCTAGGTGAAACACCATAATTTTAGGGAAAAACATGATATATTTTCTCTATGTCTACCTTCAGTGAACGTTGGTAGTACATTGGCAGTGAACGTCGGTGTTTCTTATCTTTTTGCTATCTTCAGTGAATGTTGACAGTTCATCATCAGTAAACGGCGGTGATATGATATATTTTCTCTTTCTACCTTCAGTGAACGTTGGTAGTACATCGGTAATAAACGTCGGTGTTTCTTATCTTTTTGCTATCTTCAGTGAACGTTGAGAGTTCATCGTCAGTGAACGGTGGTGATATGATATATTTTCTCTTTATACCTTCAGTGAACGTTGGTAGTACATCGGCAGTGAACGTGGGTGTTGTACCCCAAAATTTGCCCTCCCATATTCTTCAAAGTTTTGACAAGCATCATCTCAATTTGCTCAAGTCTACTTAAGGAGTTGCACAGTCAAGCCATCTCCTAACCCAGTCAAAATTAGGGTTTTGGTTCTTGCAAGGAAATTGAGGTTTTCAAGGGCTCAATCAAGTCACATATGCCTATACACATTGCCAAGCATCTCCATGTCAAGTTTCAAGGCTCACAAGGTCAAGTTGCATAGTCAAAAGCCCTAATTGCCTCACAATCAACTGTAGGGGTAAAATGGTCATTTGGCAGTCAAAAGTCAAAATTTTTGGTCAACATCTTATTTTGAATCCACAATCATCATTTGATCAAGTCTTGATCATGATTCCTCAAGAATGGCTCAAAAATCATCAAGATGCAAAAGTTTCCATTTTTGGACAGTTGAAAAGTCAACTGTAACTTGACCAAGGCATAACTTTTTCATGGTTCATCATAAAAATCCCATCCAATGCTCATTTTGAAGAGGATGGCATTTCCTACAACTCATCTTCACATTCCAAGTCCAAGAAATTCTCTCACAAAAAGTTATCAATTTCAACATTATAGGTCATTTTCAAAAGTCAACAAAAAGGCATTTTAAGTCAAAGAACATAATTTGAGATTGGTAAATCAAAATGACATGGGACCAAAGGCATTGGTTAGAAGACTTCAATACCTTTCCAAAATGTCCAAGAACATGTTCATATGATCAAAATTGAGCAAGATATGCATTGGAGAAGTTGGGAAATTTTTGTGAAATGGCCAAAGTCAACTATCCTTGAAACTTCAATTTTTGACAAAAGGGCCCACTTTTTTCCACTTGATTCATCCTTGTCATGCCACCCACGTGTCCCATGATTAAATTCAAGATTAAACATTTATTTTTTCTATTCTTGTTTAATTTTATTGATTTAATTCATTTTAAATCCATAAAATTCAAATAAAAATCAAAAAAATTAATTAAGTGATATCTTGTGGTTTGAATGACCTTGATGCATCATAATACACATGCAAAATTCGTGTAAAGTCCATTTCAAGCATGAAATTCAAATTTTGAACAAAAATGGCAAGTTTCTTTAATGGTGGTTATGAGAAAATCCAAAGCTTAATGGCAATGGTTAAAAGCTCCTAAATGTGACTTATTCTCACTCATTACTATATATACAAGCCTTGCAAGCCTCATTCACAACCTATAACATTACACAAACGGCCAGAGCAAAATCCAAAAAGTTCAAAATTTGTCAAAAAAAGTGTGAGATCAAAAGGAGTTTTTGCAAGCATTTTCAGGCCAAGAGGAGAACGTGACTCTCTTCTTTGCCATACCCTGAAGCTAAAGCAACCCTTACCACGTCCTAAGGTCCATTATCAAGCACTGTAAGTATTCCCAAGTCCCCTCAAAATCCCATATTATTTTTTCTTACATACTTGTGTGCAGGCTTCAAAGAAGGCTTATCATGCGCCTCACAAATCCAAAGCGCCAAGTGTCTCCAAGTGCAAATCCAATGGCCACAAGGGAAGGAGCATCATGTTCTCAGGTCAACACAGGCGCAGGCAATCTCCAAAGTCAAACAAAGCTGGCTTCTTGATGGGCTTCAGATTCCAATCAAAATACCCCAATCTGGCCCAAAACCCCCCTTGGGTTTGCAATTTTTATTTTGTCATTTTTATATTTTGTTTGTCTTATTTTATTTTTTCCCTTTTATTAACTATTAACATAACTAACTTTTTTTCATAAAAAAAAAAAAAAGAACTAATATTATTATTATCATTAATTTCATTTTATTTTTGTAAATAAATACTAATAAATTGAATTAATTTTAATTAGGCAACTTTAACCTTTTTTCTTAATAATTAAAATAAATTTAGAATTAGGTTTTTATTAACTTTTAATTTTAATTCCTTTATTTTATTTTCATTAAAAACATAAAAACACAAAAAAATATTTTTTTCCTTTTAATTAAATTAATTAGTTAATAATTAGTTTTAATTCCATTTAATCACAAAAAAAGGACAAAAAATTCAATTCCTTCTTAAAAAAGGGTCAAAACCCTTAGGACGTTCCCGATTGATTTTTACTCGCGCGCATTTATTTATTTTGATTATTTATGTAACTGTCTCTAGATATGTAATAGTTAAATAGGAATTTTACCGCTTTACTTAATTTCTCGTACTTATTTACCAAAACGGGTCTTTGTTTTTTGGCGATGTATAGACCCGCGCCTTGTAATAGTTAGAATTTACATTTCTGCAATTTACTTTCCGCACCCCTAACTGTTAAATGCATGAAATAATGTATGTAAATAAAATTAATCTGTAGCTCACAAATAACATGTACAAAGACAATTAACTGAAAAACAACACACAAAGCACATGCCACTCCTTAGGGTACGCCTCACTGGTTGCCTCGAGGTGGTCATCAAGTATAGGACGTCTTAGAGGTCGCCCTTTGTCTAAAGATCCAGTTGCCTCGAAACGGTTGCCTCAGATAAAAGGATCTAGGACATTAGGGTTACTTCTAAGGTATCCTACCATTGCTTCGGTGACCACACTGTCCCTTAATCGAATTGACCCGAACACCTCCAACGATGGTGCGACCTACCTCTCAATGGTGGGATAGCACTATCTAAAGGACTCTTACACAGCCTAATTCCTTAGAGTAGGTAGATTCTCCTGGGTACTTGCTCTTTTCAAAAACAAACAAAAACAACTTTTCGCACCTACACTTTCAAAAGTTTTCAAACAAAACACTTCATACACTCTTGAGGACTGATACAAGAGTTACTTAAAAGTTTTCCAAACGAATTCTTTTCCAAAACCCACACACACTTGAAAAGCAAACAACTTTTTGAAAACATAAGAGCAAGTACCTAAGAGCCCGTGGATAACCACGGATAGAAAGGGTGCTAACACCTTCCCTTTCTATAATCTACCTCCCGAACCGAGAAACATTATCAAAGAAGGAATTTTGCTGTGCTTTTGTCCTTTCCATGTTGGAGAACATAAAAGATGGTGGCGACTCTTGCTTACCGCGACATTTCGCGAAACCAGCTAAAAAACAGTCAGTTCTATTTCCACCGATCACAGTGGGTGTTTCTTATCTTTTTGCTATCTTCAGTGAACGTTGATAGTTCATCGTCAGTGAATGGCGGTGATATGATATATTTTCTCTTTCTACCTTCAGTGAATGTTGGTAGTACATCGGCATTGAACGTCGATGTTTCTTATCTTTTTGCTATCTTCAGTGAACGTTGATAGTTCATCATCAGTGAATGGTGGTGGTATGATATATTTTCTCTTTCTACCTTCAGTGAATGTTGGTAGTACATCGACAGTGAACGTCGGTGTTTCTTATCTTTTTTCTATCTTCAATGAACGTTGATAGTTCATCGTCAGTGAACGACAGTGGTATGATATATTTCTCTATTTCTACCTTCAGTGAACGTTGGTAGTACATCGGCAGTGAACATCGGTGTTTCTTATCTTTTTTCTATCTTTAGTGAACGTTGATAGTTCATTGTCAGTGAATGGCGGTGGTATGATATATTCTCTCTTTCTACCTTCAGTGAACGTTGGTAGACATCGGCAGTGAACGTCGATGCTTGTTATCCTCCTCTCTGATTCTGTTCTTGTGGTTCACCAGTGATTTATTTTCCTGGTGGGGTTGCTCCTTTGTTTCTTCATTTTTTTGCATCCCCAATGTTACTTTGCGTCTCTTTTGTTTTGTTCATATGCATTCATATGCATAAGCATTTGCATGGCATCTTAGGGCCAAAAATAGGGTTTGTTTTGTATTTAAGTATCTTCGATCACGTCGACACGAAGATTTTTAACCTTCGTATCTCCGGATAGAAGAAACTTAAATAAGGGCAGTTATTGTACCCTAATTTTTACCCCTAAGATCCCTTCATCATACCATATTATTTCAATCACAACAAGATCACATTAGGGCTTTTGGTTCTTCTACCTATCTTTAGCTTTGCTCTTTGAGGAGTTACCAAGCAACTTAACTTGTTTTCTTTTGTGATGATGGATATTTTTCTTTGATTTTCTCTCTAATTAACAAAATGCAATATTGGTTTGTCTTACTTGTTAATAATGTAGGTAAAGGCAATGAGGTCTAGCAAGTTGCATCATGGGTTCATGAGTTTATTTCCATGCCCTAGTCAATAGCTTGAGAAATTCAAACCTCACCATTGAAGTTGTTTTGGAAGAATTGGTATGAAAGTGGTTTTGGTGGAAATGTTTCCTCATCATCATCCTCAACAATTTCTATTCATAAAGGAAGAATATTGGCACAAAAAGTTTGTTCAAACTTGGCAAAGTTCCACAAAGCATTCTCTTGATCTAGAGGTTAGGGTTTTGGAGTTCAAAGAAGCATATCTTGCTCATCTTTTGGTATTTTTGAGTGATTCCAAAAACATCCTTCTATTCAAAGAGTTACCAATAAATCACTTCAAAAGTTCCAAGGAGTTTTCATTTGGAAGGAACTTGGTGAAGAAGAAAGATTACAAGTCATCCAGATGAATCCCCTATTTCCATATGTGACTTCAAATGGTCATAACTTGGTCAATTTTTATCACCTTGAGCCCATTATTTTTCATGATGACCCTAAGGATGTATACTTCATGCCTTTTTTTATGTGAAAAGTGAGAAAATGGATGGAAGTTGCCTTAAGAATGCAAAAGATTATAGGTCATTTCATGATTTTTGGCCAACTTCAACAAATCATAACTTGCTCACTTTTTGGATATTTTGAGTGGTTCAAATTGCAAAATGTCATTCAAGAGATCTACTTCATTCCATCTTTTTTGGTCAAGAGAAATTCTAAGTGGAAGGCCATGTTTGGATGCAAAAGATTATAGGTCTTTTTAAAGAAGAATTTGAAATATTTCTAAGTATGGAAAGTCAACTATTTTTCTTCAACTTTGACTCCATGTAACTTTCAGCTCAAGCATCCATTTGATTCCATCCTTTTTCCATTGTAAAGCTTGTAACCTCATCTTTCCAAAGCATCAAGAATTATGCCCTAAGACCCCTTGAGGTGGAAATGCCATGGATTTGAATTTGGTTGTTTGAAACTGAATTTTGCACAAAGTCGGAATTTTGAAATCTTTGTTTTGGGTTCTAATCACAAGATTTCCACGCATTTTTGTTTCTAATCATGTTTAGCAAATTTCCAGAAGTGATTAGCATCATGAAACACACGATTTGGCTGAGTTTTGATCAAGTTTGAGTCACACTTTCTTCATGATGCAAACCCACAGGAATTCCCTCCAAACGCATCATTTTCTATTCCTTTTGATCCCATTTGCTTCCCTATAAATAGAGGGTCATCCCCCATTCAATTTCACAAGCTTAGATAGCCAGAATCACCCTGCCAAACTTGCTTCACAACCCAGAATTCAGCTACTTCGAATCCTATTCTCAAGCCTTTTTCAATCTATTTTTTTTATCAATTCACCTTCCTTGATCAATAGAAGTCCAATTTCAGAGCTCTGCAACTCAACTTCAATAGGTAGATTCCTTCATCAATTCTTCAAAACTCTGATATCATTGTGTTGCTCTCATTGCCCTGGTTCTAGTCGCAACACTTACTTTCATCTGGAAGCACGTTTTGACCATGAACTTTCAAATCCCTTTTCAAAACTTTCTTTCCAAATTGCTTGAGCTACAACTTATATAAATTTGGCGCAAGGGTGTGGTTGTCTTCGTATTGAAGAGACGAAGCGAATGGCATAGGTCTGAGCTTCTGATTTTATAGTTTGAGAGACCTGCAATTCGTGATGGCTGGAGATTGAAGATGACCAACGTGTCATCTTCTAACCAATGAAGGCGTGCCATTTGTTATTTTCAAATTCTGATTTTATTGTTGATTGTGTACATTATTCATTAAAAACCATGATATGCACAGCGCGCCATATCCCTTGGATTTGATTACTAACGCGTTTAGACTTTCATCCAATGGTCCACATCTTTTACTTTTATTTTCTTTTTCTGATTTTTATATTTTAAATGTTTTAAACTTCAAAAAATCATAGAAAATTCATTTTTAGTCCAAAAAATCTGAAATAATTATGAAAAATATTTTTGATTATTCTCTTTCTGATTTTTATTTTTTCACAATTTAATTTTGTGTTTTGGTATTTTTTATGAATTTTTCACTTATTTGATTTGTTTAAAATGTTTAAAAATACTTTTACACATTTTTAAATTCTGAAAATATTATGGAATGATTCAATGATACTGTGACAAATATTGGTGACCTCATTTTATTTTTGTTTCTGACTTTACTATTTTTTACAATTTTTGTTTATTTTACCCATTTATTTTAATTTTTAAAAATAGTTTCTGACTTTTAAAAATTCCCAAAATTTTTATAAAATCACTTGACCTCTTTTCTAATTTTTCTATGGTCTTATTTTTCATTTCTTGATTAATTTGAATATAATTTACATTTTCCTCATTATTTTCCATTTTTTAAACATTTTTAAAACCCTTTAATGTATATATTAATTATATTATTATTTTGTGATTATTTTCTGGCTGTCTTGGGTTGATTTTTTTATTATGACTTTATTAACACCATTGGATCCATGGTGTTGAGTTTAACTCCACAAAAAATGGATGAATGATTTCAATAATAGTTTGATTAAATATTAATTCAAATGTGGTTTCTCTTTTTTACCCTAATTCCTCTTCATCTCATCCCCTTCTCATTGCACTAAGTATTGTTGGAGCATAATCTCTATATCATGTCTCAAAACAAATGGTGCATAAATTGCTATTGACTGGGCTCAAAATATGTGTGACTTCTATATAAGTCCACTTACAATTGCTTAACATAGCGCTAAATTTTGTCCCGATTCGAATAAATGATCATTCATGGCCCAAACTTATGATTGCAAGCCCAAGTATGTTAATTTGATCTCTTTGATCCAATAACCTTGAGATTCATTGTGTGGAGGCTTTGGTTCTACCAATCCTCTAATGGATCTACAACACTTTTGGTCAATGCAGATCACTTAAACATTGTTGATCATTAAATGGTACTTATGAGAATTCCAAATGGATGATATACTTGACAAAAAGAAAATGCAACTTGTTGTGTAGAGGCTTTGGTTCTACCAATCCTCTAATGAGTTCCAAATGCAAGTTTCAAGATGGTCATCCAACTAACCACTAATTATTGACTTGTTTTATCTTATGCTTTTATTCTTTTTTATGCTTTATGTACTATTTACTTTTAGCATTTATATTTCATGCCATTTTCATCTTTGCTCATTTGAGCATTTATTTTCTTGCAATTTTTACTTTGCTCACTTGAGCTTTTCTCTTCCTTTCTTAAGATACTTAAAAATAAACATAAACCCTAAAAAAACTCTTAATGGTACTTGGACTATTTGGTTACTATCCTTGGCATTATGGAGCAGTGGACTTTTTCTTAGACTTAGGATTAGAGACCTTGGTCTATCTTGGAGACTTTGTGATCTTATCTGATTATTTTGTCTGGAGATCTTGAGGTTTACCTCAAGACATTGGGTTGCTTGTTTGTTTTTGTGTGCATGTTTTAGTTATTAAATCCTTTGTTTGTAATCTGTAATTCACCCGTATACAGCCGTTACTCTGCCCAATTTTTGTGAAGACTTAATACATTTGAAGAGGTCTAGTATCTTTGCTTGCTTGGTTTCAATCCAAAGAATAGGAATTCTATATTGGATCATAATGTCAAGTATTGGCTTCTTGTTAGTTAGATGGTTCTTATCCTTAGCTTTTAGATTATGCTTTAGGATAGACTCTTCTTCTCCTCTCATTTTCTTTAATTTCAAAAATCTTCTCCCTCCTTTTGAAAACTCTTCTTGTTTTGAAACTTAAACCACTTACATAATAAACTTGGACTTAGGTCCATGCATTTTCAAAATATTTTCATAAATAAACTTCAATCTATTTAATAATACCTTGACATTTTTATGAGAAGACTAAAAGTCAACCAATCTCATTTCAAACCATTTTGCCACTTTGGCTTTTACCTTTAAACTTTTCTTAAAAGATTAGACTCTTGTCAATCCTTGTAGTGATGCAAACAATTATACTTATACAATATGTAGTAAAGAGAGATATTTTCCACTTGGGTGTTGAGTGAGGCATTGTTGATTTTAAAATCCAAGTCATATCCTCCACTTTGAGATGATGCAAATTCTCCTTTCTCATGATTGTGGGTCGTAAGTATGTTTTCCACACGGACAATGACGATGATGTCTTATCTCTTAAAATTAACCAACACACTTTGTGTTTCAAACTTTTAAAAGAGGAACTACGTGTACCCTGATCCCCTATTGCATGAAAGGCGGTACGTAGGCACTAAAGTTTCGCAACCGCGGCGGGTGCAAAAATCATAAAATATATTTCTTTTCTCACCTCCAACATCCATTTTATATATAACACATTTTTATAGCCAAAATATACAGATTTTTCAAAGAGGTTTCCGCGGAGTACCGTAGATGTTTAGGGTTCTAATACCTTCCCTTTTCATAACCAACCCCCTACCTTGAATCTTTCCCCCTTTTTTTTTGGTTATTCGCTCTTTTCCCATTCCTTTGGAAACAATAAAGCGCGGTGGCGATTTTTATCTTTGATTTGTATAAAGTCTAGTCAATCCAATGGCTTAGTCTTGAACATTTCTACCGCTACACTCTCCAAATGACATCTTTAAGCCCATTCTTTCTATCATCGCATCATCGAGTGCAAATTTATGGGCACTCTAGTGTCCAATCATCTTCCACCTTCAAGTCACGAATGGCAAAACTCGCCAATCTAAATCTTCAGATTTAAGAAGATTGAACAGGGGCAGCTGTTGTACCCCAAAATTTTCCCTCTCATTTATCAAGATTTTTCTCACAAGATCTTTTTGACTCAAGACTGGATTAGGGCTTGACCAGCTCAAGACATCTCATCATGCACTGATGACCCAAAATTAGGGTTTGAGATTGCACAAATATTTTTGGACTATCAATGCTTCATATGAATTTCAAGGACAATTATGGACCCCCAAGATTACTCATGACAAGTTTCAAGTCTTGAATCACATTTTTGATCAGTCAATTGGACAGTTGACCTAAAAAGCAACTGTATTGGGAAAAAAGTCAACCATGGTCAATTCACAGTCAAACTTCATAATCTTTTATCCACGTCAACATTTTAGACTCATGTGTACCATTTGATCAATTTTGGACCATAATTCCTCAAGAAATTTGATCAAATCATCAAAAGGGCAAAATGGTCAAAATTAGGGTTTTTACTGAGGAAGGGCAATTTCTGATTTTTGACCTAGAAAATGATCAATTGGTTTGAAGCATGATTTCAAGAGTTCAATTGCATCATCTTTACCTAAATACATGGTTCAAAACATTTCAAATCCATTGGATTGACAGGTGAATTTTTCAGTCAACTGATCAAAAGTCAACTGTACACTAAAAAGTCAAACTTTGACTTTTTGGTCAAAATCAAGTGCCAAAGACCATAATTCATCAAAAAATGTCAAAATGTGAAACTTTTTCATCAATAAATCAAAGATTGAAGATTTTGTTTTGAAATTTGAAATTTCTTAACTTAGAAATTTTTCTAAGTATAGAAAATTTCTTATTTTTTTCCTCAACTTTAAGCCAAATTCTCACCATGATACAAGATGATTCAAAGAAAGTTCCCAATATGAAAGTTGTATATCTCCATGAAATATACAACTTTGCTTCACACAATTTCTCCTAAAGATGCTTGGATCTCAAGATATAATTTTGTGAGTACATGCTAATGAACTAAAATAACTTAGTGAAATTTTGCCCTATTTTAGGTAGGTTTTTAACCTAACTTTAGGGCAACTTTTCACCTAGTTCTAAGAGGAATCTTGGAAAGAAATTCAAATATGAGTTATATATAACATTTCAAGCTTTCCAAAATGTCCAAGAACTCCTTGAGATCATTCTTGAGTAGGGAGAATCGAAGAGATGAAGTTGGCAATTTCTCACTTTGATTTCAAGCCATTTCATGAAGAACAAAATTCAAATCCTCAAGCATGTTGTACAATCTTCACTTTTCAGGCCTCAAACTTGTTTGTCACTCCACCATTAATGAATTGCACAAGGTTTCATGCCCTAAATCCAAGCATTCAATTCTTTGTACATGAACAATTCCATTTTTGGCACAAAGGTGCCATTTCCATTTTGATAAAGCATAACTTTTGCAACTTTTCACTCCTTGAGCCCTGCACTTGTTTTCTCTGCACATAAGCAAAGGCACAACAAAGAGAAACTTTCCTGAAGCCTCTACCAAACCAGACCATGTTTGTGTAGTACTTAGGGACGTGTCTCCTCACCTTGCTTCAAAAACAAGAAATCTATCAAGACATGTGATCTTGTACTTCTGAGCAAGCACAAGTCCTCCAACCTTTTGCTCTATATAAAGCCATCACTTTGCAACTAAAACCAAAAATGCCAAAGCCTTGAAATACCCTAGAATCAGAAATTGCATATCAAGCCTCCAAACTTGCCATTTCTGACTTGTGAACTGAATCTTCCATTCCACTCGTGCGTTTTCAGGCCTTTTGCTTTCCTAAGCTTCCTTACCTTACAAGCAAACCATCCCACACCCTGAAACATCACTATAACTTCATCTTCCCCATTGTTGAAGTTCAAAAACAGAGTAACACGGGTGGACTTCTCCAGATCATTCCAGCCACCCTCAAGACAAGCTAAGTATTCCATTAACTTCCTAGAGGTTCAAGGAAGCTAACCTGGTCATCACAGCATCCTAAAGCAAGCTCATTTCCAAAACACGATTTCCATTTTCAAGGTGAGTTTTCTGTCTTTCTAACTCTTAATACAGGCATAGTTAGCTTTCCATTTGTGAATAAAAGATGTAGACATTATTGCTACGAAGTTGTACATATCCATAGCTTGCATTTATTTGGCACGAGTTTAGAGAATTTTGAGTTTGAAGTTTCTGGAAAAATTAGGTTAAGAATTATAGCCAACAAAATTCTCTCTGATCTTGGACTTTTAGTTTTAGTTATGCACATGGTTAGAATCGTGAAGTAAAATGCTATAATGTTCATGTTATCACTTTCCATTTTTGTTGAGAGATGAAAGAGTTACAGGGGGTCCAACTGGCTAGAGGTTGAAGATGAAGTACATGGCAAGGAAGCGTTTTATGTTATGTATTTTCATTTTCATTTGAACTAACGGATGTACACCCACCCCAGTGGTAAGGCAGCGCGCAGAAATGCCCTAGGTCACGGGTTCGAGCCTTGGCGCTGCCTTTTACAAATTTTCCACATTTTCTCATCTTTTTTTATTGTTTGCAGCGTGGGCTCAGGGGCATTAGGCCCTATGTTTTTGCTAACCTCTCACCTTCTATTTACTTGCAGCACCCCTGGCCCAAATGTTTTATTTAATATTTTATTTTCATTATTTTATCAAATATTATTTTTCTTAATAATAAAAAAATCATAAAAAATATAAAAATGATAAATATTATATTTTGTTTATTTTATTTTATTTTCTCATAAAAAATATTTTTATTTAGTTACATATATTAATTATTTTTCTTAATAAACTTGTAAATTAAAATAGAATTAGGTTAAATATTTATTCTTTTTTTTCTCACACTTATTAATATTTTATTTTAATATATAAAAAGACTAAAATACTTCATAAATACCATTTATTATTTTCAAGACAAAAATACAAAAAAATACTTAAAGAAATTTATTTTCTTTTAATAAATTAGAATTAGGGTTAATCAAAATCTTTTCTAAAAAATAATTTCCTTTCTTAATTAATTTAAGTTTAATCTTGATTTATTTATTAGGTTTAGTTTAAAACTTTTTCACATAAAAAAAACAAACAAAAATCTTTTTCTTGGATTTATATATCCTTGCATATTTAAATTGTCTTGTATATTAATTATTCCAATACTTGTATAAATTCAATTTGGTTTTAATAGATTAATTAGGTTTATATTATTGCAATCCCCATTCATAATTTGTATACCCCCTCCCACAAAATGTTGTAATAGCGTAGTAATTTTTAAATTACGCAATTTGTCGCTTTAACATAACATACTAGTAATTAGGGCTTGTATGGCAAGATAAAATCAATCAAATAGAAAACCCTAATCCAAGAAAAAATCAAGCATGAAAATAACACACTTGCACACAAGCACCCCCTAGGGTTACTCCACTTGGTTGCCTTACACAAAAATGGCCATATTACGCATGTGAAGTATCTTAGCAAAACAAACAAATATAAGATCATAGTCCCTCGATGACGCTATTCAAAGTTGCCTTACAAAATGATCTTAGTCCCTCAAAAAATGCTAAGATACTTTACAACATTGCTAATCATGGTTATACGATGACCCGCGCCCATCCCGCTTACATCCAAAGATAGGGTTGCTTACCAAATCAATGGTAAGACAACAATGTCAAAGGAAAAGAAAATGAACAAAAAAGACATTTGAGTAGGTAAATTGCTTCTAGTTACTTGCTTCATTTAAAAACAAATATCCTTGCTATTTTCAAAACAAACACACACATTTCCAAACATCTTACAAACATTGAAAACATTTTCAAAAAAGATCAACATCTTTGTTTACATTCTTACGAACGAGAATCATTACAAAGATTGCCTAAACAATGGACTCTTTTACAAAATACTTTCAAAATCACATAAAGCACAATTTCAAACAAAAGTAAGTGATCTAGCAAGTAACTAAGAGCCCATGGAAAACCATGGATGAAAAGGGTGCTAATACCTTCCCTTTTCATAATCTACCCCCCGAACTCAAGAAACAATCTCAAAGGTCTTTCCTGTGCTTTTTCACCTTTCCTTTTGGATAAAAGAAAAGTCTGTGGCGACTCTTGCTAACCGCAATATTTGTGATAAAACGCAAAACCTTCAAGTAAGTTCTCCCACCGTATCACAATCAAGATTCAAATTTCAAACCTATGTTGCATAATCTCTACTTTACAGGCCTTAAACTTGTTAAGCACTCCATAATTAATTGCTTGCACAGCTGTTAGAGGTCTTAATTCAAGCATTCAATGCAAATCCATGCTTTATATCCATTTTAGGAAGAAAGTGCACAATACCATTTTGATAAAGTATCTTTTTGCACAAAACTTGTTCTTGAGCCTTGCAATTGTTTTCTTCTGATCATACATGTCCTATAACTCAAGAGAAGTTTGTCTAAACACTTACAATCACTCAGCCCATGCTTGTACTTCCTCTTGGAACCATACTTCCCACTTTTGTTCAAAATCAAGTAACATAGCAATCAGTCTAGAACTGGTACTTATGACCCTCTCAAGCACTCAAGCCTTTTGCTTATACATACACAAGTAATTTGTCACAAAACACATGCATGCTTGAGCCCTGAAAACACCAAGAACTCAGATTTGCATCTCATACCTCCATTTTCACATACTTGACCAAAAGTTTGAAACTCATAACTCCCTCGTGCGTTTTCAAGCCTCTTTGTTCCCAAAGCTTCTAAACATCATTTAGAAGTCATCCCTCATCCTGTTACAGTTCTATAACACCTCCATCACCATCCTCCATTTCCAAAAACAGAGGTCTGCATCTTGACTTCTCCAGGCCAGTTCAAGCACTTACAACTCAAAGTAACCAGTGCATTAGCTTCCTGGGACCTCAGTGGAACTATTCTGATCATCACAACACCTTGAGGAGTGCTCATTTACAGAACACGACTTCCAGTTTTGAGGTAAGTTATCTCAACTTTGAACTATTCATACAAGCATCATTAATGTTTAATTTGTGAATGAAAAATGTAGACATCATTGTTCTGAAGCTAACCATGTCTTTAGATTTCATTTATATTGCTTGAGTAGTCAGAATTTTGAATCTGAACATCCTGAAAAAATTAGGTTAGAATTTGGTACCATTCAAAATTCATGTTCATTCTTGAGAAATAGTTTAAGTTGTTTACATTTCTGGAATCGTGGTAAAATTTTACACAAATTTCATGTTTACTTTGTTGCAAATGGTTAAGAAATGAACAAGTTACAGGTGGTCTGGCTGGAGGTTGAAGATGAAGTGTAATCAGGGCGTGTTTTGTGTTATATATTTATGGTTTTGCATAAGTTAACGGATGTATCACCATCCCAGTGGTTAAAGCGTGCACTTGTCACTATGAGGTCCTGGGTTCAAGCCCCAACGTGACCTTTTGTGATTTTTTTCACTTTTTTCACACTTTTTTTTGACTTTTTTGCAGCGTTGGGCTTCACTCCTTTGGGCCTATTCTTTTTTGCTTATTATGACTCCCCTGGACTATTCACACCCCTGGCCATTTTATTTTATTTTTCTCATTTTTCATTTATTTATTTTCTTTAATATTTTATCTAATATTAAAAAAACAGAAAAAATATAAAAACATTAGATTTATATTTTGATATAGTTTATTTATTTTTTACAATAAAAATTATTTTTATTTAATCATACTTTATTTATTTTACTAATTGGTTTGTAAATTTAATTAAAAACTAGGGTTTTAGTTATTTTCTTTTACACAATTAAAATATATTATTTTAAAACCAAAAAAGACCAAAAATATTTTATAATACTATAAATTATTTTCAAGACAAAAATACCAAAAATATTCTTCTTACAAACTTAATTTCTTTTTTAATTAATTAATATTTAGATTAGGGTTTTATTTAAATTCTTTTCCTAGTAAATTTAGGTTTACTTTTTTACTAATTTAATTAATTGTTTTCTTTTAGTTAATTAGGTTAAAACAAAACCCTTTTTCCTAAAAAAATCCAAACAAAAATCTATTTTCTTTCCATTTTACATTCTTGTGTATTTATTCATTTTTGTACATTATTTATCCAAATTCAATATGGTTGTAATAGATTGTTTAGATTTAAATTCTTGCAATCCCCATTTGTAATTTGTACACCCCCTCCCACGAGTATTGTAATAGCGTAGTAATTTTAAATTCCACAATTTAAATGCTTTATATACAAATGCTAGTAATTGGGGTTTGTATGGAAAGATTAAAATCAAGGCTTAGCAAACCCAAATCAAGACAAAAACAAGCATGAACATTAATACATTTACACACAAGTACCCCTAGGGTAAAATCCAGTTGGTTGCCTTACAAAACGGCCATATTACGTATGTGAGGTATCCTAGCAAAAACAAGCAAAATACAAGATCATAGTCTCTCGATGACGCTATCTAAGTTTCCTTTCAAAATGATCTTAGTCCCTAAAGAAAAAATGCTAAGATACCTTGCAACATTGTTAATCATGGTTATACGATGACCCACGCCCGTCCTGTTTACATCCAAAGATAGGGTTACTTACCAAATCAATGATAAGATAACAATGTCAAAGGAAAAAGGAAATGAACATGAAAGACTTTTGAGTAGGTAGAATGTTCTTAGTTACTTGCTCAATTTCAAAACAAAACATCATTGTTATTTTCAAAACAAACACCAACACTTTCAAAACATCTTACGAACTTGAAAACATTTTCAAAAGATCAACACTTTATATACATTCTTACGAACGAGAATCATTACAAAGTTTGCCCAAACGATGGCACCCTTTTTAAAATACTTTCAAAAACTATACAAAACACATTTTCAAACAAAAGCAAGTGATCTAGCAAGTAACTAAGAGCCCATGGAAAACCATGGATGAAAAGGGTTCTAATACCTTCCCTTTTCATAATCTACCCCCCGAACTCAAGAAAAAATATCAAAGGTCTTTCCTGTGCTTTTTCACCTTTCCTTTTGGATAAAAGAAAAGTCGGTGGCGACTCTTGCTAACCGCAACATTTGTGATCAAACGCAAAGCCTTCAAGTCAGTTCTCTCACTGCATCACAACAGTGAAAGTAACGTATGGCGGAATTATGGATTAGGTAAGCATTAAATCCTTCCCAGGTGAGATTCGTTTCACCTACTAACTTTTCCCAAAGACCAAACGCAATGGTCTGCCATTTAGCTTCCAAAGGAACTCTAAAGGCGACATCTTCTCCATGCAAAAAATGTAACATATCATCTAAGGTATCTTAGCTTAACGAATATTATTTGTTGAATATCCTAAACATGGCGGTTCCGGTGAGATACAATTCTGCCATAGGGGTGTCATAAATAAACAAACTCAAGAACTCCAGAGTTAAAGGTTCGCATGTTGGATGGTTCAATGAGCAGATGTGAGTTAGACTTGAATTATTCAGAATCCATTGAACACTATCTAAGAGCCCTAATTCATGCAAACATGACCCATCCATGTACCTTGTGGGGATGATAGAATGTTGGTAGAACTTAAGGTACTTCTCCCTTTGTAATCCATAATCCTCAGTGCAGAAAATGATTGTTGATAAATCTGGTGATGGTCTTGCCCTTATGTTTGGTTGATGAGTGCGATGAGACATGATGAATACAGTATGTTGAGAAGGAAAAAGGTTTAGTTCTCTTAAGTCACTATGAGTGGAGAGGTATGATATTCAGAGCAATTCACGAAATTTAAAGGGTGAAAGGAAATTGGAATGTGAGTAGTGAGTGGGTGTTAATGGGTGTAATGGGAAGTTAAAAAGGGTCAAAAAAGGAATAGAGTGGGCGTCTGGAAGAAGAAAATGAAAAAGAGGGGTGTCTCATAAAAACTCTCATGTTTCTGTTAGTAGGAAACGTGGCGAGGGCCACACAAATTATGGCGAGGGTCACAGAGTTTGGATATCATGGTGAGAGCCGCGGACCTGTGGCGAGCGCCACAGGTTTAAAACCTGAATAGTATGGAATGTTTAAACATGTTTATATTGTAAAACATTCCTCAAGCACGCAATAGCAGATAAATCATAGAAACTGGAAAAAAATAATAAAATACCATAAGTAAAATTAAATACTCAAAATCGAAAATTTCTAGTGTAACATAAGAATGCAGGAAAAATTACAAAATAGCCAAAAAAAAAAACATCAAATCTAATCTAGAAAATATATAAATCCTAATTTAAGAAAGAAATGTTATCAAGAAGAATTAGCCACTACGTCCAAGATGAGGAGCAACAGAATAAATATGTTGATAGATATTATAAAATTGCTTTGTCACTACATCCATAAACCTGTAAAAATCGACGCGCAAAGAAGTGCGGTCGTCTCTAATGTTAGAAATGTCAGTCCGGAAGGCGTTGATGGCAGCAGAGTGATCAGGAGGTGGAGCAAAACGAGCATCATAGGTACAGGAGGTTGTATCAATAAGATGGTCCTGGGATTTGGCAAGGTGAAAAGGTGCATAAATTGATTATTGATAAGAAGTTCAAACTCATTTGGGCCTAGGTTTCTAATGAAGCTGGTATTGAAACAGAACTAGATGTTCATGGGATGTGTTCCTCCAAGAGGGCCAGGGATGACAAGTGGTTGTCTCAACCCAATATCATTTACAATCATGGTCACTAATCCTCCTATTAAGATTGGTTCATGGTCAGCTTGTGCAAGACAAGTAAAATTGGCTAACATAAAAGTAGCAGCATTAATGGGGCGGTTTTGGGAAGCACAGTACATGATAAAGAGTTCATCTTTGGACACAGAGGTTATGTTTTGTTCTTTTCCGAATAGGGTGTGAGCAAGGATCTTATGGAAATAATGGATATCAGGGTTGTGGATATTCTCAGAAAACATGTCATTAGGCTCGAGGTTATTATCTCCAGTTATGTTATCCCAAAAATATCCAAGTTCAAGGTCCAAAAGACGGTCTTCTTGGGTACTAGCAAAGACATGTGGGCCACCAGAAACTCCTAAAAGGCTAGAAAACTCTCTGTTATTATATCAGAAATCAATACTAAACATTCTAAAAATAAGCAAGCCTCGATTAAATCCTAATCCATGGTCAGGCATAAAAGTAAGCGAACTTCGGAATTCAAGGGTAATCCTACGGTAAGAACTAAATCTTCTCCCTACCATGAAATTTCTCCACCCTATTTGGTCAAGAAAAAACATGACACTATCTCTAATTCCTAGTGAGGTTATGGTGAGACTATCGGGGTAGATGGTTAGTGTCATCTCTCTTTCAGCTAAAAATTCAAAGTGTTGCCTCTGAGCTCTGCCTCTGAAAATGATATCCATATGGTCTACATGTTGCATCATGAGAGTTAGTAGTTAGCTAAAGTTAAGTTAGCTTGAAAGTAAGTAGACGATGATACTAAGTCAGTTGGGACAAATTCTAAAGAATAATATTGTAGATAAAAGAAAAATAAAAAGGAAAACAGTAATAAATGACAAAATAAAATTAAAATTAAAGTTAAAAAGTGGGTTGTCTCCCACCAAGCACTTTGTTTTATGTCGTAAGCTCGATTTGTAAGTCTCAGAGTGCCTAAGAGGGGGGGTGAATTAGGTCTTATAAACATTTATTCGGTTTTATGAGAATGCTTGGTAGTAATTTTTGGTTAAGTGTTTGAAGGTTTTGATTATATCTTTATCTTTTCCTGATTATGGTGATGAAAGCGATAAATGCGGAAAAGTAAAGAACACGGTGATATATCCTGGTTCCCCTCACAATCCGAGAGTACTCCAGTCCCCTTTCCAATACGAAAGAGATTTCACTATAGTTAGAATGATTGTACAACCTATGCTTACTATCTAACCTATAGGGTGATCAAAGGTTCTTAACACCTTTAAGACCAAACAAACACTAATGTGAATGAAGAACAATCCTCTTCAAATCACAACACTTACTTCCAACAATCCTGGATAGTAAGGGAATAATTTCTTTAAGTAATACAATGATTTATTTGAAGTATATGGAGAGCTTTATCAATCTTCAATTGATCTTCTTCTTCAAGATATAAACAATTTTCAAACAATGTATATAAATGTTCACAATGTATGTATGAAACTTATAATGATAATGAAAGTGTATATGACAAGTTTCACAAAATTATGAACACATGAAAGTATGAATTCAAATGTGAATGATAAAAAGTTGTTTATTGAAGAAGTATATTTGTTAATTTGAAAATTGAAGCATTTTTTTTTGAAATAAGAAAATCTGCAGCATTTTATAAAGTCATAAGAACCTCTTCATTCATGCCAATTCATATGAAAAGTAGCAATGAATTCATGAAAAGATACCACTTGAAAAGTGTTTAAAAACCAAAAGAAAAGCTGCACTGGTTCGCTAGGAACCGGTTCCGACACTGACAGAACCCGGTTCTTAGTGAACGTTATAAGTCAGATTTCAAAAATATCATGCAGGAACCGGTTCCCCTATTGGTACAACCCGGTTCCTGGTACAAATTCCAGGGACATGTTTTTGAACAAGGTTTGGAACCCGGTTCCCTGTTAGGGAGGAATCGGTTCCTGAAAGTTAATTTTCAAAAATTCTTTTTGAAAAAGATTTTAAACAAAGTTTTTCTTAAGTGAAAACATGTTGGATATGTATATGATTATGAATGCATATTGTTTGTGAACATCTATATTCAATATTAAGAATTATTTATACCATTTGACATTTGATGATTCTTCAATAATTCTTCAATAATCTTCAAGACTTTTATATGATGTTGATAAGCTTTTTGCACATCCTTTGAATGTTGATGTCCATGTTGTCTTCATCAAAACACATGCTTTAAATATGACTTGAGAAGCTTGCAATTACACGATTAAATTAAGAGATTAATTCTGGGAGTTATCGGCCAACTCCGTAAGCTTTAGATTATAGTTGTAGTCTCTATTGTTGACGCAATGATAATGTTTCAAGCGTTGTACATTTATGATAAATATTTCTCTAGATTTCCCCTTTATTTCTATTGCGCCGTTTGGAAAAACATTGGTAATTTCAAAGGGACTAGACCACCTAGAACAAAGTTTACCAGAGAAAAGTTTAAGTCGGGAATTAAAAAGAAGTATTATGTTACCATCATTAAACTCTTTCCTCGATATACGTTTGTCGTGCCATTTTTTAGTTCTTTCTTTATAGATACAGGCATTCTCGTATGCGTCTAATCTAAGTTCTTATAGTTCATGAATGTCTAAAATTCTCTTCTCTCCTACGACACTATAATTTGAATTAAGGGTCTTAATAGCCCAATAAACTTTATGCTCTAATTCTACCAGTAGATGACATGATTTACCATAAACTAGCTTAAATGGTGTGGTTTCTATTGGGGTCTTATAGGCTGTCCTATATGCCCACATAGCTACGTGTAACTTTGAAGACCAATCTTTCCTAGAGATGACAATAGTTTTTTTTAGATTTTTCTTAATTTCTCTATTTGTGACCTCTACTTGCCCACTTGTTTATGGGTGATAGGGTGTTGCTACATGGTGTCGGACTTCATATTTCCGTAATATTTTTTCAAGGATCTTTGAAATGAAATGGCATCCACCATCACTTATGACAAGTCTTGGCACACCGAATCTAGTAAAAATTATATTCTTGAAGAGCTTGATTACTACTTGTGTGTCATTTGTTAGAGAAGAAATAGCTTCAGTCCATTTCGATACATAATCAACAACAACGAGTATGTACTGGTTACCAAAAGAAGATGGGAATGGTCCTATGAAATCTATTCCCCACATGTCAAAGACTTCTACTTCTAAAATACCTTTTTGTGGCATCTCGTCGCGTCTAAAGATGTTGCCAGTGTGTTGGCATCGGTCATAATTTGTGACCGCGACATGGGTATCTGTGATACGGTGGGAGAACTGACTGTGGTTTTGTGTTTGTATTCGCAAATGTTTCGGTTGAGCAAGAGTCGCCACCGACTTTTTATTTTATCCTAAGGAAAGGTTTAAAAAGCACAGCAAAAACCTTTGAGATTTTTCTTGGGTTCGGGGAGTAGATTATAGAAATGGAAGGTATTAGCACCCTTTCTATCCATGGTTATCCATGGGCTCTTAGGTACTTGCTTAGATCAACTTGCCTTGGTTTTCAATTGTTTGAAATGGTGCTTGGTGTGTGTGGCTTTGAAAAAGGTTTTGAAAAAGATGCCTTGTATAGGCTACCCTTGTAACAATTCTTTACTCGAATGTTTTACAAAAGTGTTGGAAATCCACCAATTCTTTATGATGAATTTCGACCACCACTGATGATTAGTTATGAAACAAACTAAGAAAAGACAATAGAATTATTTCTGCAGAGTTTCTCTCTGCCCACAAACTGTGGAAACTTTTATTAATTCACTTTGCAACTGCAAAATACTGTGAATGAGTTGATTGACTTGAATACAAAATAGGGGTTACTCCCTCTATTTATAGATTTAGGTTAGCTCGCTCTCTAAGCTAAACCCAAGCCCAAAATATCTCTTTACTAAATCAAATCTAATCTAGATTTAAATTCAAATCTATTTAAATCTAAACAAATCAAATCTTATTTTGACACATATGAATTACAATTTAACACACCACCTAATTCATTGTGTCTAAACTGTCTATGTTCATCATGGCCCTTAGCTTTCTGAGTACTTCGACCTGCACTCCCTTCGTCATGATGTCTGCAATCTGATTCTCAGTTCTGCAGTGTTCCAAATTCATCTTCCCATCTGCTACCTGCTCTCGAAGATAATGGAACCTCATTTCGATGTGCTTACTTCGACCATGTGCTATTGGGTTCTTCGCCAGATTGATAGCTGACATGCTGTCTATCTTCATGGTAATTTCTCCATGATTTTTCCCTGTTATCTCTTCGACCAAGTTCACCATCCAGGTTGCTTGACATGCACAAAGAGAAGCAGCTATGTATTCTGCTTCACATGATGATAATGCTACTACTGGTTCTTTTCTCGAACTCCAAGCAATTGTTGCACCACCTAGCATAAACACATATCCTGCTGTTGACTTTCGATCTTCAGCATCACTACACCAGCTCGAATCAGTGTATCCCACTAACTTGCATTCTTTTCCTTTATCAACTGCAGGAAACAGAATTCCATAATCGAAAGTTCCTTTAAGATACCTTAATATCCTCTTCACAACTGCTAGATGTGATACCTTTGGCTTCTGCATGAATCTACTTACCATACCTACGCTGTATGCTAAGTCAGGCCTTGTATGACAAAGGTATCTCAATGATCCAATAAGTCTTCTGTATTGGGTTGGATCAACATCATCTTCATCAGCATCTTTCGACAATTGCAGTCTTGGTTCTGCAGGTGTCGAAGTTGAGTTGCATTCTTCCATCTCAAACCTCTTGAGAATTTCTCCTGCATATCTTCTTTGATGCATCATCAAACCTCTACTGCTCTTGTAGAATTCGATACCAAGGAAATATGAAATCTCACCCAAATCAGACATTTCGAATTCCTTGCTGAGGTCAACTTTGAAGTCTTCGATCTCACTCTTGCAGCTACCTGTTATCAACAAATCATCTACATAGAGACATAGTATAAGCAATTTACTCTTGCTTCTTCTTACATATACTCCATGTTCAGTTATGCACTTCACAAATTCCTTCTCCCTTAGAAAACTATCAATTTTCTTATTCCAAGCCCTTGGAGCTTGTTTCAAACCATACAGGGCTTTATGTAGCCTATACACCTTTCTTTCTTCGTCATGTTTCACAAACCCAACTGGTTGTTTAACATAGACTTCTTCATCTAAGGGTCCATTTAAGAATGCACACTTCACGTCCATCTGACATATGTGCCAACTGTTGATTTCTGCTAGACCGACAACCAACCTGATTGTTTCGATCCTAGCAACAGGTGCAAAAACTTCGTCGAAGTCTATTCCTTCTTTCTGTAAAAATCCTTCCGCCACAAGTATTGCTTTGTGTCGAGTTACTTCACCTTTCGAATTCTTCTTCACTTTGTATACCCACTTGACATCAATTGCTTTCTTGCCTTGGGGCAATTCGACAAGTGACCAAGTGTTGTTATCTTCGATAGACTTTACTTCTTCGTTCATTGCTTTCACCCACTTCGAATCCTTTAATGCTTCAGCTGCATTAACAGGTTCGACATCTGCATAGAAAGCATAATGTACCAGCTCACCTTCATCATCTATTACATCATCTGATGTAATCACACAATCTTGCAATCTTGCAGGCATGCGTCTTGTTCTTTGAGGTCTGCTTGTACTGGGTGTATTTGCTGGCTCCTCTTGTTGAACTTCTCTTTCGACTTGAGTTTCTGGCTCTTCGAATAAGATTCCCACTGAATCTTTCTTGACATTTGTAGTCCAATCCCATTCTTTGAACTCATCTATGATCACGTCCCTGCTGATCACAATCTTCTTGTTCTCTGGATCGAACAATTTGTAGCCTCCTGTCGAATGATATCCAACTAAGATCATTTGACTTGACTTGTCATCAAGTTTCTTTCTCAACTGATCTGGCACATGTCTATGTGCAATAGATCCAAATACTTTCAGATGACTTAAGCTAGGCTTCACACCAGACCAACATTCTTCTGGAGTAATTCCTTCTAGCTTCTTTGTAGGACTTCTGTTCAAAATGTATGTTGCAGTCGAAACAGCTTCTCCCCAGAATTCTTTGGGTAAATTCTTGCCTTTCAACATACTTCTCACCATGTTCATTATGGTTCGATTTTTCCTTTCTGCAATTCCATTTTGCTATGGAGTATAGGGTGGCACCACCTCATGCACAATCCCTTCTTTTTCACATAATTTGTCGAAGTCTTTCGACACATATTCTCCTCCACCATCAGTTCTCAAAACTTTGAGTTTTCGACCACTTTGTCTTTCGACCATAGACTTAAACCTGGTGAATACTTCGAACACTTCACTTTTCTGCTTGATTAGGTAAGTCCATAGCTTTCGACTGAAATCATCTATGAATGTAACAAAGTATTTGTTACTTCCCATCAAATCCACCTGAATTGGTCCACATACATCAGAGTATATGACTTCGAGATTAGCCTTCGATCTGCTTCCTGCATCCTTGCTGAAGTTGTTCTTGTGTTGCTTCGCCTGCACACATTCTTCACATACTTCGTTTGGAATGTCAATTTCAGGCAATCCTGAAACCATATTTCTTCTCTTCAAATTTCTAATGTCTCTGAAGTTGAGATGACCTAGTCTATAGTGCCATATCCATTCATCTCTGCTAGCTGCAGTCGAAAGGCACTTGTGTTCCATCACGTTTAGTTCAATCTTGAAGGTTCGATTCTGAGACATAGGAGCCTTCAAGATTAATCTCCCATTTGCATCAACGACTCTCATCAACTTATCTTCGATTGACACTTTATAATTCTTTTCGACCAACTGCCCTATACTGAGCAAATTGCTCTTCATGCCTGGTATGTACAATACATTCGAAATTACTGACTTCTTGCCATCTTTCCTCATGATCATAACATCACCAATACCTTCAGCTGCTAGTGTGTTGTCATTTGCAAATTTTACCATATTCTTCGTTGAGGGTTTTATATTGACGAACCAGTCTTTCCTTCCAGACATATGTGATGAACATCCTGAATCCAAGTACCATTGGTCCTTGAATCTGTCTTCATCTCTTGTTGTGACCATTAGCATCATCTCTTCTTCTTCTTCATGTTTTGCAAGCTTTGCATCACTTTCTTGATTCTTTCGTTTTTCTGGACAATCACTTGAATAGTGACCATACTTCTGACAATTGTAACATTGAATGTGACTCTTATCAGGTTTTCGACCACCACCTCTTCCTCTGTTTGCAGCACCACCTCTTTGGTTGCCGTGGTGTGGTCTTCTTTGATTCGACACGTCTCCTTAGATTTGGTTTCCTCTACCATTCGATTTGTTGTAGCCACCTCTACTTCTGTCGAGATACTTTCCTTTGCCTTTGGTTTCTTTTGTTGAATGTGCCTGCAAGGCTACATCACTCTTCGATTTTCCTGCAGCTCTTTCGTTCATTCTTTGTTCATGAGATTCAAGCGTCCCTTGAAGCTCTTCCTTTGTCAATTTCGACAAGTTTTTCCCTTCTTCGATCGCCACCACTATGTGGTCGAACTTAGGAGCTAAGGATCTCAAGATCTTCGAAACAACAGCTCTTGTTGTTAATGCTTCTCCACATGTCTTGATTTGATTCACTAGTTTTGTAACTCTAGTGAAGAAATCAGATATGTTTTCACTGTCTTCCATCTGAAGCAGTTCATAGGTCCTTTTGTGAGTTTGTAACCTCACTTCTTTCACCTTCTCAGCGCCTCCAAAAGATTTCTCCAGGATCTCCCAAGCTTCTTTTGCAGATTCTGAATCACCAATCTTCTCGAAATTGTCTGGACTGACACATTGATGAATTATAAACAATGCTTTATAACTCTGTTTCTCAGATTCTGTGTATTTCTTCTTTTCTTCTTCTGAAGTGTTTTCGCCAAGCGCTTCGACTCCATCTTTTACAAGGTCCCAAAGGCCTTGACACCTTAATAGGACTTTCATCTGCTTGCACCAATTCTCATAGTTGTCAACTTTCAGAATTGGCAGCGTTGCTGGATAGTTTGCATTCCCATAACTTGTCATCGTGAATTCTTCAATCGTTCTTGATTGATACTTCCCTTGAATCGTAACACAAGCTCTTGATACCAGATGTTGGAAATCCACCAATTCTTTATGATGAATTTCGACCACCACTGATGATTAGTTATGAAACAAACTAAGAAAAGACAATAGAATTATTTCTGCAGAGTTTCTCTCTGCCCACAAACTGTGGAAACTTTTATTAATTCACTTTGCAACTGCAAAATACTGTGAATGAGTTGATTGACTTGAATACAAAATAGGGGTTACTCCCTCTATTTATAGATTTAGGTTAGCTTGCTCTCTAAGCTAAACCCAAGCCCAAAATATCTCTTTACTAAATCAAATTTAATCTAGATTTAAATTCAAATCTATTTAAATCTAAACAAATCAAATCTTATTTTGACACATATGAATTACAATTTAACAAAAAGGTGTTTGTCTTTTTGAAAAGATGTTTCAAGGTTTTTTTTGAAAGTTTGTTTTGAAAGTGTTTGTGAAGTGTGGTTTGAAAAATAGGCAAGTGTTTTTGTTTTGCAAGTTGACAAGTATTTAAGAGCGATCTACCCTAAAGTTCTCAAAGATTTTTGTTATGTTTTAACCTTTTTAACAATTTTGTTCCACCATTGAATTTGGTGGACAATCTTGTGTTAGGATGTGAAAGGGACGGGCGCGGGTCATTGTTTAGACCATAATTGCAATAGTGTTAAATGTCTTTGGGCAATTTTCTTTGAAAGGGACTTGATCATTTTAAGCAACTTTTCGAAAGCGTCATCGAGGGACTATGATCATTTGATTATTTGCTTTGCCCAAAGAAACCTAACATGCAATATGGCCCAATTTTGAAAGGCAACAAGTGGATGTAACCCTAGGGGTGTTAGTGTGCGAGTGTGTTTTATTGCATACAAGAGTTTTTTCTTTGAATTAGGTTTTTCTATTTCATTGATTTTATCTTGCCATACACGTCCTAATTACTAGCAATAAGAAGCGGAAATATAAAATCCTACGCTATTACAACAATTAGGGGAGGGGGATACACATTTGTACATGGGGGGTTCAACGAGAAAAATAGACAAAAAAGAAAATAGCAAAAAACAAGATATATATAGAGAGAGAGAGAGAGGGAGCCCGCGCGCTGCTGGGAGGTCATCAGAAGTTCTAACTCAGATCCGCTGCCAGATGATCAACCTGTTAGTGAAACTGGATGAGTCAGAACTTCTGACTCTGGCACCTGCAAAACAGAACCTTGTTAGTGGAGAAATCAGAAGTTCTGATTTCCCTGCGCTTCAAGACAGAAGTTTGTTAGTGGAGAAACCAGAAGTTCTGATTCTGCTGAAAAGGTAATAACTCTCAGAGGTTCTGATATCATTAACAGCAAAACAGGCTTCAGATGTGCTAACGTCAAAGTCAGCACTTGGCTTTTCCCTGTGCTAACCAGAACATCTGCAATTCTGTTGTTACTCCATAAAACAGGAAACATATTTGGAACAGATCCAGTAAATAAAAATGTTTCAGAGGTCAGAACCACCAGGGTCACAGGCAAGTCCTATACTGGCTCAGAACGTTCTGAGGTATGAAAATCCTCAGAATATGAACAGCAACAACATGATATTTACATTATGTTATTTGAATATGCACAACTGATGATGCTTAACAGTGTGATGAGGGTCAGCAGGTGCTTACCTGACTGTTGGGAAAGTTGTGGATGAAAGTTTAGCTTTTGGTTCTGGTGGTGTTCTGGACAGATTTGAAAAGGGGAAGCAAAGGTGTATACGTATGTAGGGTCAGAAGTTTGGAGAGGGTGTGTTTGGTTTACAGAAAAGAACTGGATATTTGATGAAGTTTAAAGGTTAAGAAACTGAAAGTTATGAAACAAAGCTGGAGATTTTGGCAGAGTTTCAGAACGCTGTGTTGCTAAGAGTTATGTTTCTCACTTAGCAATTTCTGTTTCTTTTCTTGAACATCTTTTGCAGTGGTGAAGACTCTCTATTTATAGGCAAAGTTCTTGTGGATGCCTTGAACATTTAAGGCGCCAACAGAGTTTGAATTTGTTCTTTGACAGAAATTCCTGGGAAGTTGTGATACAGATAGCTTTCAGCCTAGGTTGCAGCAGCAGGCGTAGATTGGGGAGAAGTGACCTCTGAAGTGGGCGGTGGCATGAAGACCCATGCCAGAATCTGTGCAAAAGCATTTTCCAAGCCACACGTGAATGCTCAGGAGTGGTTGGAAGCTGTTGTACCCCAAAATTTGCCCTCCCATATTCTTCAAAAAACTGCCAAGTCAAGCTGCAAAATTCCCCAAGGGTTGCACAGTGCAAAGGTCTCCCATACAGTCAAAACTAGGGTTTGTGTTCTGATCAAGAGAAGGAAGTTTTCAAAGGCCCAATCAAGTCTCACATGCCTACAAATATGGTCAAGCATCCTCATATCAAGTTTCAAGGCATTCAGTACAAAATTGCACAGTCAAAACCCTAAATTGCACTACAGTCAACTGTAGGGGCAAAATGGTCATTTGACAGTCAAAAGTTCAAATTTGTGGTCAACATATCATTTTGAAGCCACAAACATCATTTGATCAATGCTTGATCATGATTCTCAAAATTTGGCTCAGAAATCATCAAGATGCAAAAAGTTTCCTTATTTGGACAGCTGAAAAAGTCAACTGAAATTGACTAGGGCATAACTTTCACATGGATTATCAGAAAAATTCCATCCAAAGCTCATTTTGAAGAGAAAGACATTTCCTACAACTCATCTTCATACTTCAAGTCCAAGAAATGCTCTCACAAAAATTTATCAATTTCAACATTATAGGTCATTTTCAAAAGTCAACAAAAAGGGACTTTAAGTCAAAGGCCATAACTTGAGATTGGTAAATCAAAATGACATGGGACCAAAGGCATTGGTTAGAGGACTCAAAGACCTTTCCAAAATGTCCAAGAACATGAGAAAAGCTTAAGAATTGAGCAAGTTATGCCTTGTGGAAGTTGGGAAAGTTTTGGATATTTTGAAAAGTCAACATTACTTCAAATGACCTAAAAATGCTAATGGGCCCATTTTTCTTCCACAAATCATCATCCATAGCATATGCACGACTACTTGGCCCAAAGGGAAGTCTTTATTCATTTTTTATTTATTTATTTGAATTTTTATTTATAATAATTCATTTAAATCAAATTAAATATATGAAAAATGTCTAACCTAATTTTTTCAATCTTTTTGTGCACATTATATCATCAATAATTCGTGCACATCCCAACATGGAAAGATTTGGATTGATTGGCATGATTGAGAGCAAGAGAACACATGGAAAAGATTGAAAAAGATCTTAAGAAATCAAATTTCCAAGATCATGAATGCAAGAGATTTGGAGTGGTTTCTTTGACCTAATCTGTTCAATACATAAGCATAAGCACAACCCTAATGCACAGGACACGCACAGCTGCTCAGAATACTCCATTGATAACCTAAAATTTTCTCAAAAAAGTCAATACTGAAAACCACTTTTGAGGGCGATTCAAAGGATAATTCTTGTTCCATTAGTTTCCTCAAGGTCCCCTGAACGATTCTCAATCAAAAATACTCATCAAAGCCCAAGGAATTGGTATACAGAACCTGAGATATCTCATGAAAATTGCATAATCGTATTCTCCAATCTAAGCATTTTTACAGCATTTTATTCATGGATTCATGTTCATTATGAAGTTCTGAAGCTAACCAATATATTTGATTGTGTTTTTATGCGTTGTATACAAATATGCCATGTTTGATTTTTAGGGTTTACAGAGTTCTAAATTGGGGGTTTCTTGTTAAAGAAAAATTGGTCCTCCAGACCAAGACCATTCAATTCAGCGCATGGAGACGAAGAAGAAACACCCATCGCGCCCAATTTATGAATGCCTGAGCTCTAGTCGCTATTTTCTTGAAAAGGGCCTAAGGAAACATATGGAAACCGTTGCCTATGTTATTAGTATTTCAGAAAAATAAAAATAGAACGAAGAAGATGATGTGGTGGCGAGGCTTGATTGGTCTGTTTGAAAAATTCGCGCGCTACCCACTAACTCCTTTGTTTTCTCTTATAATATTTGTTGTTTATTTATATATCAAACGCGTTGAATTGGTCTAGTGGCAGGCGATGGTGCTGGTAATACACATGACCTGGGTTCGAACCCCAGGTCTTCAATATTGTCCATATTATTTTTCCAATTATCTTCCCATGCAGTACTAACGTTCAAGGCGCATCATACACCTTCTTAATCAACCGTCCACGTCCATCTTGAGATCAATCTAAAGGCTGAGAGTTGGAGAACACGCTAAGTCCTAGTCAACCATCCCACACGCTTGCACCAAAGTCAACCAGGCCTTGCAAAGTTGGGCTCAAATTGCTGATTAAAACCTCCCATCTGGGGACTGATACCCCCAAGGTTTGCAAAATTTTGTTATTTTTTTATCTTTTCATTATTTTTATCCTTTTTTACTTATTATTCTTTTAGTTAAATTAATTATTTTTATAAACATAAAAAAAATACAATAAAAGTCAGAAAAGAGCAAAATACCATAAATAATTTTTATTTCTAATATTTTCATAAATAAATTGGCACGTAAATAAAATTAGTTTTAAACTAGGTTTGCAATTTTAATTCTTTTAACAAAAATTTAAAGAATGTAAAAATAGGTTTAATTAATGTTTTATTCCTTTTTAATTTTCTTGTTCACCATAATATTATTTATTTTATTTATTTTTATAATTAATTTGCATATAAATAAAATTAGGTTTCATTTAGGTTAAAAACTTCAATATTTTTCTTAATAACTTAAAATAATTAGAATTAGGTTTAGCATTTTATTTTAACTCTAATTAATTCCCTTTTTTCACTAAACCCTAAAATACATAAAAATACCAAAAAACAAAAACAATTTCTTTCCCTAATTAATTAATTCATGTAATTTAATTTTTGCAAAAAAGGGGTCCAACGCCCTCGTTTCGTTCTTAATCTCTTATTTATTCGCATATTTATTTTATGTCATTTAAATAATTATGTACCTCTCCCAAAGCCTTGTAACATTTACTCCTCGCATTTTTAATTCTTTTAACTTCTTTACTTTTCTGTCAAATCGGGTCCTGGTTAATTTTGGAGATGTGGACCCGCGCCATTTGTAATAGCTTTAGATTTTATTTTCCTCGCAACTTTTAACTGTTAATTAAAACGCATGCAAGAATGAATGTCTAAAATAAAAACAAACGCGTAGATCACCCATAACATGACATGACAAGATAAATGCAAATGAACATGACACACAAATCACACACCACCCCTAGGGTACGCCTCACTGTTGCCTTGCCTCGAAAGGTGATCGTCGAGTAGAGGATGTCTTAGTAAGTCCTCATGATCCGGGAACCTGGCATGAGGGTAGCTTCTAACGTGTCTTCCCATTGCTCTGGTGATCACCATGTCCCGAACCTCGAATTGACCCGAACACCTCCAACGGTGGTGCTACCTACCTCTCAATGGTGGGATGGCACTACTTTGAAGGACATCTACACAGACGAATTCCTTAGGGTAGGTAGACGACTCTAGATACTTGCTCTAAATTTCAAAACAAAACAAAATACTTTTCACACCAACACATTTTCAAAAAGCTTTCGAAAGCAATTTTTCAAACACTCTTGAGGACCGATACAAGAGTCGAACTGGAATTTTCAAAGAAACTTTTTTAAACCCACAGTTGAAAAGCAAACAAACCATTTTTGAAAACACAGATGAGCAAGTATCTAAGAGCCCATGGATAACCATGGATAGAAAGGGTGCTAACACCTTCCCTTTCTATAACCTACCTCCCGAACCGAGAGCAATCTCTTTAAGGAATTTTTCTGTGCTTTTGTCCTTTCCATTTGGAGAAAATAAAAGACGGTGGCGACTCTTGCTTCCGCGACATTTCGCGAACCAGCGTTAAACAGTCAGTTCCAGATCCACCGATCACAGAACTGGCGACTCTGCTGGGGACTTAACTTAAAGTGAGGTGTACCTTAGGGTTAGTTCATAACTGTGTTTTCAATTGCTTTTCTTGTTTGCTTTAAATTGTGGGACTGTCTTGGGAGTTCTATAGATCCTAACCCGGATCTGGGGATACCTTCTTAGAAAGTAGCAACAAGGCTGTGAGGGAACTGTGCGGGGTATACCGACATGGTTGAAACAGTCTGCTATGTTGATGTGGCACTTTGGTGTGTACCGGTAACCCTTGAGTTCAGTCAAGGAGAGTACGGGGCCTCCGCATGGTGTCTTGAAGCATCAACAGACCTTAGGAACCTTAATTGAAATATCTTGGCCTCTTTAGGGTAGTGAGATAACTGACTTTGGTGCAGTCCGAGGTTGGTTGATACTCGATACTACACTCAATTGAGGGTTGCTTTCCTGGAATATTTCGGTCGCCAGTTCAGTGGCTAAATCGAAACGATGAACAATGAAAGCAATCCAGTGATATTGGGACCCTTAGAACCCGGTTACTTCTAATAGGACAGGTTGAGCCCACCAACTTCAAGAGGGTAATACCCAAACCCCATGCTGACCTAAACTCTAAGGGCTTCTCTTGTGTGACTTGTGTGCCTTCGTACTTGACTATTTGCATGCTTGTTATCTAACACAAGTTTCTTGCAGGTTTTTGTTTCAGTCCTTAACCAGGACTCATAACAAGGCTTACTAAGTTTCTTGCAGGTTTTTGTTTTTAGTCCTTAACTAGGACTCATAACAAGGTTTACCGAGTTTCTTGCAGGTTTTGTTTTTTAGCCCTTAACTGGGACTCATGACAGGTTTTACTTGAGTTTCTTGCAGGTTTTGGTTTGCAGTCCTTAATTGGGACTCATAACAGGGTTATCTACATTACCCCATGCATACCATAACATCATACCATTGCATACATCCTAACCCATTTCAAGGATTTCAAGGGCTTGTGATGCAGGTCATGATGAATCAAACAAGGGGAAAAGAGGATTTATTTTCCTCTAGCCAAGGTTGTCAGGGGCTATGACCCACTTGATATGGTGAGCTTTGACACTTGAAGAAAATTCCTCTAGCCAAGGTTGTCAGGGGCTATGACCCACTGGATATGGTGAGCCTTTGACCCTGGAGAAAGGATTCTCCACAACAGGAAGTGCCTTCAATCAAACTACCGGATTCCAATTCTAACAATTTTCTTGTCTACCCCGCGAGATCCTTGAAAACATTGCATGCATATCATACATATCATCACATAACAGGTACCCTTGTTGCAGGTTACTTACCTTTCCCGCTGTTTATTTCAGCAATGGCTTCCCAACCAGACAACCAGGGCCTTCTTGCTCAAGAGACTCGGTTCGGGGAAATCCTCCTGAATCTATCCAAGGGGCAGGAGGAGCTAAGGACACTTCTCATGGAGACTCTAGTCAGGAACAGTGCTGAGGATGAAGGGCTGAAACACCTACAAGCGGAGATGGATGCAATGAAAGCCCAGATGCTGGGGCAGAGGAATGCCATTCAAGGTTTAGCTCAAAGACAAGATGAGCTCCGGTTTCTCATCAACCAACTGCTTCAGGGTAACCAACTGGGGCAAACATCTAAGGGTAAAAAGCCAATCATCGTTCAACCATCTTTGAGACAAAGAGGCGAGGAGAAAGCTCCTCATATGGCTCCAATATCACCAATTCAGTATCAACCTCACCAGCTTCAGCCAGACAAGCCCAAAAGGCAATTCACCAAGCTCAGCGTGTCGCTGCCTCAAGCCTTACAACAACTGCTGAGGTTGAACTTGGTAACTCTAAAGGATCCTCCTAAGAATCCCAACAGGACACTCTCAAGATATGACCCCAACGCTCACTGCGCTTATCATTCTGACAGTCCGGGGCATGCCACAGAGGACTGTTGGACTCTGAAAAATAAAATCCAGGACCTGATTGAGGAAGGAGCTGTGGAATTCACCCAAGATGGCCAGGCTGAGTTCTTCTACTACCCCTGCAAGACTCACCATTTGAAGTGACAAATCCTGAGACTGGAAAACCTTTATTCATTCGAATGTTCAAGTTGCAATTTCCTTTTGTTCAAACATTTATTCATGTTAAACATTGTTATCACATTAATGCATCGCTTATGTCTATTTTGAAACAATATATTCGTATTCACTATATGCAAATTATTTTCATATTTTTTCTGATGTTAACTCTCGATTAATAATTCTAAGCCTCTTGAGGGAGGATGACGAAAACGATACCGCGATCATTACAGTATGCTTTTGAACAGACCTGGCTGATGAGGTACAAGCATTGTTTCAAATCATAAACACTGGAGTTATAAGGAAGATAATCCCTCGTCAACCCCTCTGAGCCAAAGAAGTAGGAGTTTTTCTTTTCGAAATTTAAAACCCTTAATCATAACCTGGGGCAGGGTAGTCTCTCAGTTGATCCAAGTGCATAACGAATGGCATCGAAGAGGTCCTTACAAAACGAAGAAAGACAATGATGGTTCCGAATGATCAATAAAGAAAGGCAGTCATTATCTCAAAAAATAAAAAACCCATTAAGTCAAAACCCATGAAGGAGACTTACAAAACTGGGGCATCCCGCTGACTGTAATTCCAAAAAAGGAAACAGTTCAGGCAAAAAAAGAAAGGGTTAACAAAAATCAGACAAGAAAGAGGTCTTACACACCCTCAACAAAAAAGGAATGACTTCCTATTCAAAATAAGTTATCAATATCTGAATCATCACCGGAAAATCAGAGCAAAGACTCAAACAAGGTCTAACGTATGATCAACTGAGTTTAGGTTTGGAGAACATCACGAAGAGCGGGTGGGTACAAATAATTTGAGCCTTTATCCTTTGTTTCTTAAACCATGATCCAAGCCACGTTATAACCCTTAAAAGTCCTAGCTGAAGCATGGGTTAGTTCGAAAGCATACTGTACGAAAGGTATCCTGACTCCTTAAGGCTTACGGTAAAATACGGAGTTGACATCACGTTTTACAAACATTCACTTGTTTTATGAAAAATAATGCATTTTTAAAATCTTCAAGACAGACATGAGCTTTGCATTTTTAACATAACTTTGTTTGCATATGACTTTTTGTTTGAACAGCATAGAAATTCGCACGACGAATGTCTAATGAACAGAAGTATTTCCAATCAAGGGGCATGACATGACCATGGTCCATCATCTGGGGCAGTCCAATCAAGATTCGGAGAATCTCTCAAGAGGCCAAATAACCTGGGGCAAATCTCCGCCTGAGTCATTTGGGGCACTCCAACAACGAATCTTGCTTGATCAAGCACCTTCTGGTGGCACGACAAAAACACTTCTAAACAGGGGCAACTCCCTACATTCTGAGGGCGTGGATATAGTCGAAAAAATACTACGCATAATCAAAGACCCGCTAGGTTGACATACCTAGGCAAAAATAAGGGCTTCCCAGCGAACCAAAAGGGTTCGGGCAAAAATAAGGGATGAAATGAAAAATTTGTATACCCGGCAAGTCGAAAACCTGAAAAGGCGGCTTGGGCAAAAATGGGTATCCCGATGGGCTGAAAACCCGAAAGGGCGGTCCAGGCAAAAGTTAGGGATCAAAGCGTACGACTATGTCCCGGCATCTTGTCACTTGCCTACCAGAAGAAGGTTGGTCCATCAACAACTATTAACACCTCACAGGGCTTCTTCTCCTACCTCAGAAACAGGGGCAATAAAGAGTTGTCCAAGCAATCTAATTGTTCCATCCTCCAAGGTACCAAGATAGGTTCGGCTAAAGAACATAACCAGATCTCTTAACTCCCCAGAGAGTAAGTCAGCAGTCAGTGCATTCTTCTCCAAGCAGAGTTACCAAACCTTAAGGAAGCTGAGTATCCCCCAGCAGATCTCAACATTCCCCGGCAGCATACACATTCTTAACAAGCATCCCTGGCAGTCTTGGTTTAAAGATTGTTCCTCGGCGGCACGTCAACCTTCAAAGGAGTCATCTCCCCCAGCATATCACAACCTCCCCAAAAGAGTCCAGTCCAATCCAGTTCCCCAGGAAAGATGGAATTCATATCCCCAAGCAATAAGCTTATCCCCAGTAGATTCTGGAAGCTTATCCCCTCGCAGAGCACGAACGCGTCGCCCGACTTTATTTAAAGAGTTATTTCCTCAACAGGATATAACTGGGTTATCCTCAGCCAAAAGCCACGGAAAGAGCGTCGTCGACAAAGTCTTCCTATCCCCAGCAAACTATTATCAACACTCAGCAAGGCACCCCTCTTCCCACAGAGTATTGCTTCCCAGCATGGTCGCTAGAGTATCTTTTCTCCCCGCAGAATCTTCCATTTGCCAAGTTTATTCCGCAACGGAGTCATCTTCTCCTACTGGTATTCTTGCAGTTATCATCCCCAGCGGAAGCAAAATCTATTCTTCAACATCAGCCCAGGAGTGACTTCCCGGCATCCGTCAAGGATTTACTTTCCTAGACGAAAACACACGTTCATAAAACATCACATACATCATTATAGCATGCATAGACGCATTATGTCATACAAATCTTATTTATGTTGAGAACATCATTGCTTGATCCATATCATGCATTGCATATGACTGACCTTTACCTTTCAGGAAAGATGCAGTTGAAATTCTCAATCAAGTTTCAAGACCTAGACCGGTTCAGTTAATCAACTCAAAAGATTTCTTATCCAGTCCAAGGCCTTCTCTAGTCCAGCCAAATCGACTCTCAACAGATTTTTCTGATAAAGACTCAGTAGAAGTTATTTTAGATGTTTCCCTCTCCGACGGTGAGTGTGAGGTGATAGTCTCCTATGGTTCCCTCTCCGACGGCGAGTGAGGTGGTAAGTCCTTTTCAGATGTTTCCCTCTCCGACGGTGAGTGTGAGGTGATAGTCTCCTATGGTTCCCTCTCCGACGGCGAGTGAGGTGGTAAGTCCTTTTCAGATGTTTCCCTCTCCGACGGTGAGTGTGAGGTGATAGTCTCCTATGGTTCCCTCTCCGACGGCGAGTGAGGTGGTAAGTCCTTTTCAGATGTTTCCCTCTCCGACGGTGAGTGTGAGGTGATAGTCTCCTATGGTTCCCTCTCCGACGGCGAGTGAGGTGGTAAGTCCTTTTCAGATGTTTCCCTCTCCGACGGCGAGTGAGGTGGTAAGTCCTTTTCAGATGTTTCCCTCTCCGACGGTGAGTGTGAGGTGATAGTCTCCTATGGTTCCCTCTCCGACGGCGAGTGAGGTGGTAAGTCCTTTTCAGATGTTTACCTCTCCGACGGTGAGTGTGAGGTGATAGTCTCCTATGGTTCCCTCTGCGACGGCGGGTGAGGTGGTAAGTCCTTTTCAGATGTTTCCCTCTCTGACGGTGAGTGTGAGGTGATAGTCTCCTATGGTTCCCCCTCCGACGGCGAGTGAGGTGGTAAGTCCTTTTCAGATGTTTCCCTCTCCGACGGTGAGTGTGAGGTGATAGTCTCCTATGGTTCCCTCTCCGACGGCGAGTGAGGTGGTAAGTCCTTTTCAGATGTTTCCCTCTCCGGCGGAGAGTGATGGGATAATTCCTTTTCTTATGGTTCCCTCTCCGACGGTGAGTGAGGTGACATTTCCCTTTCAGATTATAATTACCTATGGTTTTCTTCCCAACACTGCGAAGATGGTAGGTCCCACCAAGATTTTTCTCAACGAGCGTTGTTGAAATTAAAGTCACCCAAGGTTCCCGTACCATGCATGCTAAGGCAGTAACCATCCCTGGTTCATTCATCATCTTTTGAAGCTCCAGATTCAGCTCCTGTAACCAGTCAGGACACATCTATACCAAGCATCTGAAAACCAACTCATGCAACATGTCAGGTACTCATTTTTCTCTTGCAGGTATGCAGGTTTTCGCTAAGGAATCTCCTATGCGATCAGCATCCAGATGGCATCTATAAGCCCATCATCCTATTCATCAACCTCTAAATGGCATCTATAAGCCCATTCCACCATCACTGCTACTATGTGAGCGCAAATTTCTGGGCACTCTAGTGTTCAATCATCTTACACCCTCGGATTACGAAAGGCACATCAGCCAATCTGCATCCTCAGGTCTAAGAAGATTGAACAGGGGCAACTGTTGTACCCCAAAATTTGCCCTCCCATATTCTTCAAAAAACTGCCAAGTCAAGCTGCAAAATTCCCCAAGGGTTGCACAGTGCAAAGGTCTCCCATACAGTCAAAACTAGGGTTTGTGTTCTGATCAAGAGAAGGAAGTTTTCAAAGTCCCAATCAAGTCTCACATGCCTACAAATATGGTCAAGCATCCTCATATCAAGTTTCAAGGCATTCAGTACAAAATTGCACAGTCAAAACCCTAAATTGCACTACAGTCAACTGTAGGGGCAAAATGGTCATTTGACAGTCAAAAGTTCAAATTTTTGGTCAACATATCATTTTGAAGCCACAAACATCATTTGATCAATTCTTGATCATGATTCTCAAAATTTGGCTCAGAAATCATCAAGATGCAAAAAGTTTCCTTATTTGGACAGCTGAAAAAGTCAACTGAAATTGACTAGGGCATAACTTTCACATGGATTATCAGAAAAATTCCATCCAAAGCTCATTTTGAAGAGAAAGACATTTCCTACAACTCATCTTCATACTTCAAGTCCAAGAAATGCTCTCACAAAAATTTATCAATTTCAACATTATAGGTCATTTTCAAAAGTCAACAAAAAGGGACTTTAAGTCAAAGGCCATAACTTGAGATTGGTAAATCAAAATGACATGGGACCAAAGGCATTGGTTAGAGGACTCAAAGACCTTTCCAAAATGTCCAAGAACATGAGAAAAGCTTAAGAATTGAGCAAGTTATGCCTTGTGGAAGTTGGGAAAGTTTTGGATATTTTGAAAAGTCAACATTACTTCAAATGACCTAAAAATGCTAATGGGCCCATTTTTCTTCCACAAATCATCATCCATAGCATATGCACGACTACTTGGCCCAAAGGGAAGTCTTTATTCATTTTTTATTTATTTATTTGAATTTTTATTTATAATAATTCATTTAAATCAAATTAAATATATGAAAAATGTCTAACCTAATTTTTTCAATCTTTTTGTGCACATTATATCATCAATAATTCGTGCACATCCCAACATGGAAAGATTTGGATTGATTGGCATGATTGAGAGCAAGAGAACACATGGAAAAGATTGAAAAAGATCTTAAGAAATCAAATTTCCAAGATCATGAATGCAAGAGATTTGGAGTGGTTTCTTTGACCTAATCTGTTCAATACATAAGCATAAGCACAACCCTAATGCACAGGACACGCACAGCTGCTCAGAATACTCCATTGATAACCTAAAATTTTCTCAAAAAAGTCAATACTGAAAACCACTTTTGAGGGCGATTCAAAGGATAATTCTTGTTCCATTAGTTTCCTCAAGGTCCCCTGAACGATTCTCAATCAAAAATACTCATCAAAGCCCAAGGAATTGGTATACAGAACCTGAGATATCTCATGAAAATTGCATAATCGTATTCTCCAATCGAAGCATTTTTACAGCATTTTATTCATGGATTCATGTTCATTATGAAGTTCTGAAGCTAACCAATATATTTGATTGTGTTTTTATGCGTTGTATACAAATATGCCATGTTTGATTTTTAGGGTTTACAGAGTTCTAAATTGGGGGTTTCTTGTTAAAGAAAAATTGGTCCTCCAGACCAAGACCATTCAATTCAGCGCATGGAGACGAAGAAGAAACACCCATCGCGCCCAATTTATGAATGCCTGAGCTCTAGTCGCTATTTTCTTGAAAAGGGCCTAAGGAAACATATGGAAACCGTTGCCTATGTTATTAGTATTTCAGAAAAATAAAAATAGAACGAAGAAGATGATGTGGTGGCGAGGCTTGATTGGTCTGTTTGAAAAATTCGCGCGCTACCCACTAACTCCTTTGTTTTCTCTTATAATATTTGTTGTTTATTTATATATCAAACGCGTTGAATTGGTCTAGTGGCAGGCGATGGTGCTGGTAATACACATGACCTGGGTTCGAACCCCAGGTCTTCAATATTGTCCATATTATTTTTCCAATTATCTTCCCATGCAGTACTAACGTTCAAGGCGCATCATACACCTTCTTAATCAACCGTCCACGTCCATCTTGAGATCAATCTAAAGGCTGAGAGTTGGAGAACACGCTAAGTCCTAGTCAACCATCCCACACGCTTGCACCAAAGTCAACCAGGCCTTGCAAAGTTGGGCTCAAATTGCTGATTAAAACCTCCCATCTGGGGACTGATACCCCCAAGGTTTGCAAAATTTTGTTATTTTTTTATCTTTTCATTATTTTTATCCTTTTTTACTTATTATTCTTTTAGTTAAATTAATTATTTTTATAAACATAAAAAAAATACAATAAAAGTCAGAAAAGAGCAAAATACCATAAATAATTTTTATTTCTAATATTTTCATAAATAAATTGGCACGTAAATAAAATTAGTTTTAAACTAGGTTTGCAATTTTAATTCTTTTAACAAAAATTTAAAGAATGTAAAAATAGGTTTAATTAATGTTTTATTCCTTTTTAATTTTCTTGTTCACCATAATATTATTTATTTTATTTATTTTTATAATTAATTTGCATATAAATAAAATTAGGTTTCATTTAGGTTAAAAACTTCAATATTTTTCTTAATAACTTAAAATAATTAGAATTAGGTTTAGCATTTTATTTTAACTCTAATTAATTCCCTTTTTTCACTAAACCCTAAAATACATAAAAATACCAAAAAACAAAAACAATTTCTTTCCCTAATTAATTAATTCATGTAATTTAATTTTTGCAAAAAAGGGGTCCAACGCCCTCGTTTCGTTCTTAATCTCTTATTTATTCGCATATTTATTTTATGTCATTTAAATAATTATGTACCTCTCCCAAAGCCTTGTAACATTTACTCCTCGCATTTTTAATTCTTTTAACTTCTTTACTTTTCTGTCAAATCGGGTCCTGGTTAATTTTGGCGATGTGGACCCGCGCCATTTGTAATAGCTTTAGATTTTATTTTCCTCGCAACTTTTAACTGTTAATTAAAACGCATGCAAGAATGAATGTCTAAAATAAAAACAAACGCGTAGATCACCCATAACATGACATGACAAGATAAATGCAAATGAACATGACACACAAATCACACACCACCCCTAGGGTACGCCTCACTGTTGCCTTGCCTCGAAAGGTGATCGTCGAGTAGAGGATGTCTTAGTAAGTCCTCATGATCCGGGAACCTGGCATGAGGGTAGCTTCTAAGGTGTCTTCCCATTGCTCTGGTGATCACCATGTCCCGAACCTCGAATTGACCCGAACACCTCCAACGGTGGTGCTACCTACCTCTCAATGGTGGGATGGCACTACTTTGAAGGACATCTACACAGACGAATTCCTTAGGGTAGGTAGACGACTCTAGATACTTACTCTAAATTTCAAAACAAAACAAAATACTTTTCACACCAACACATTTTCAAAAAGCTTTCGAAAGCAATTTTTCAAACACTCTTGAGGACCGATACAAGAGTCGAACTGGAATTTTCAAAGAAACTTTTTTAAACCCACAGTTGAAAAGCAAACAAAACATTTTTGAAAACACAGATGAGCAAGTATCTAAGAGCCCATGGATAACCATGGATAGAAAGGGTGCTAACACCTTCCCTTTCTATAACCTACCTCCCGAACCGAGAGCAATCTCTTTAAGGAATTTTTCTATGCTTTTGTCCTTTCCATTTGGAGAAAATAAAAGACGGTGGCGACTCTTGCTTCCGCGACATTTCGCGAACCAGCGTTAAACAGTCAGTTCCAGATCCACCGATCACAGAAGCATTAATGGGCATTAAATGGTGACAAGACCTATCAATATCAATATTCTGGTAATGGAAACCAACGTTGAATCAGCAGTTCTGTTTTTAAAAGGAACAGCGTAAACCATGCTCTGGCCTTGGCTTCCTGTTGTCTTAGTAAGCTCTGGAGATTCTTTATCAGTGTAACACCCACTCTTCTGATCTTTTATCTTCTGATTTCAACTTGTTCTGAAGGAGCCTTCAGACTTTCCTGCTTCTCTTGCATTCCTTTAGCAAATTCTGACTGAGCTTGTGTAACTGCTGAAGGGGCATGTTCTGTTTGAGTCTTACATACTGAACCACGTTTACAACTTCTGATTGAACTGATGTAGCTGCTGAAGAGCCAACTTCTGACCATGCTGAGCCAAGCTTGCAACTTCTGACCGTTTTCATCTGGAATGGGTCCAGAAGTTCTGAAGCGCTGATTTTTCTAAAAACACTTATTTTAGAGAAGCATTCTAAGTACTTAGAATTTGATTTTTTTTCTCAAGATAAAAGCGTTGTTTTTGGAGTTCGTGAGATCATCTAGCTCTTGCAAATGGCTTGCTTGGGCAAAGGGATAACTCAGGACTTGGATTTGTTTCAGAGGGACCTTGAAAATCCAAGGTGGTTTTCCTGAAGAAAGGGAGGGAAAATTTTGGGGTACAACAGTTGCCCCTGTTCAATCTTCTTGAACCTGAAGAGTTAGATTAGCAATCTTGCCTTTCGTGACTCGAAGGTAAAAGGAGATTGGACACTAGAGTGCCCTTAAATTTGCACTTGTCAAAGCAATGGATGCGGAAATGGGCTTAAAGATGCCATTTGGAGATGGGCTTAAAAGATGCCATCTGGAAGGGTGACAGAATCTCGTCGGGGATGGGCTTAAAGATGCCATCTGGAATGAAGATCAGAAAGGTGTCCATGTTTTGAACCACCTCTGGACTGAGGCTTGAATAAGCAATAGATTGACATCCGTTGTTGGGAAGAATCCGTAAACTGTTTTCAAAGGTTGCATCTGAATAAGTTGGTAGATTAGCATCCGTTGTTGGGAAGAATCCATAAACTGTTTTCAGACGTCTTGAGAAGAAACTGAATAAGCGATAGGTTAACATCCGTTACTTGGAGAACCCGTGAACTGTTTTCAGTAATCTTGAAGTTGAATAAGCAATAGAGCAGCATCCGTTGTTGGGAAGCGTCCGTAAACTGTTTTCAAAAGTTGCATCTGAACAAGTTGGTAGATTAGCATCCGTTATTGGGAAGAATCCATAAACTGTTTTCAGACGTCTTGAGACGAAACTGAATAAGCGATAGGTTAACATCCGTTACTTGGAGAACCCATAAACTGTTTTCAGTAATCTTGAAGAGGAATAAGCAATAGAGCAGCATCCGTTGTTGGGAAGCGTCCGTAAACTGTTTTCAAAAGTTGCATCTGAACAAGTTGGTAGATTAGCATCCGTTGTTGGGAAGAATCCATAAACTGTTTTCAGAAGTCTTGAGACGAAACTGAATAAGCGATAGGTTAACATCCGTTACTTGGAGAACCCGTAAACTGTTTTCAATAATCTTGAAGAGGAACCGGTGTAGGGTTCCCTGGTGATGAGCTCGTGTGATACTGCATCTGAATGAATCTGGAATAAGTATCAGAATGTCGCCGAGTCCGGGTTATATCTGAACTATTTCTGGATGAATCTCAGAAGATGATCTGTGTTTGTCGACTGATCTCTCCTGAAAAGGCAAATAGTTAGTTGTATGCAATGTTATGATGCATGACGCAATGTATGTGACATTAATGTTTATGATATGAATGTAAATGGATGCGCATGTAAGCTGGAGCTATCTTGCTGAGGATAAATGAATCTGAGATGGCCGAAGATAAGAGCATATCGACTGCTGCCGGGAAAATAATTCCTTAGCTGTTGCTGAGGAAGAGAATTCCTGATGACCTCTACTGGGGAATTCCAAACTAGTAGACTCATGCTGGGGAGGTAAGACTAAGAATCTTCAGCTTGGAGGGAAGTATCTCTGGCGACTTCACTGGGGAACTCAAGATTTTCCTAAAACTCTGTGGGGGAAAAGGTTCATTAGTCTGGCTTCGCTGGGGATTGATAATTTTGAAGCCTTAGCTCAGCTGGGGATACTGAAACTTAACTCTGAGGGGAAATGAGTTCTGGAGGATCCCCTGGCCGGGGATGTACAAAGACAACCTCCTCTGGGGATTGTATTGATAAGTTACTGCTGGGGAATTTTGATGAACTCCGCTGGGGATAGGAAGAATTTTGGCGAGTGCGATCTTCCGTGGTTGTTAGCTGAGGATAACCCAGTTATAAGGCCTTGTGAGGAATAACTTTGAATAAAACTCGGGAGAGACGTCTGTTCTCTGCGGGGGATAAGCCTCAAGAATCTACTGGGGATAAGCTTCAAGCCTTGCTGGGGATATGGATTCCAAGTCTCCTGGGGGCTTCCTTTGAAAGGGTATCAGGATATCCAATTGTACCTTCAACCTATCAGTAATCCTCTTTCTTGATTCATAAGGAAATGATCATGTTCAAATGCATATGCCTATTTAACAAAACATTGGACGTTTCTCAGAACAAAACAGATAGTGCAAGAGAAAAAGTGAAAGACACAAATTTCTGGGAAAAGTATTTGTATTGACTTTCTATGAGTATATTTGTACAAAGGAGACAATCATCCTAGGACTTTGTCGTAAATATTGAAAGATTTTATACAAAATAAAGGATGGCTATGTGAAATAATTCCATGGGGTTCCATTCCGCTATAGCTTTCACAACTCTGAATATCTGTCTATTCAATGCTTCGCTTGCCGATGACTGGATTGATCAGAAGCCTGGAACTGGTTGATGAAGAAATTGTCTTTGAAGTGATCCGATGAGACATAGTCATACGCTTTAATTCCCTAACTTTTGCCTGAATCGCCCTTTCGGGTTTTCGATCCACCGGGAAACCCCTTTTTGCCCAAGCCGCCCTTTCGGGTTTTCGACTTGCCGGGTGTACAGATTTTTTCGTTTTTATCCCTAATTTTTGCCTGAATCGCCCTTTCGGGTTTTCGGTTCACCGGGATGCCCATTTTTTCCCAAGCCGCCCTTTCGGGTTTTCGACTTGTCGGGTTATTTTATGCGTAGTATCTTTTGACTATGTCTGCGTTCGCAGGGTGCGGCAAATCGTCGCCTTCCATGGTGGTCAGAATCATTGCACCACCGGAAAATATGCTCTTGATCACAAATGGTCCTTCGTATGTAGGAGTCCATTTGCCCCTGGGATCGCTTTGCGGCAGGATGATCCGCTTGATTACGAGATCCCCGACTTGATATACTTGACGTCTGACTTTCTTGTTGAAAGCCTTGATCATCCGCTTTTGATACGTCTGACCATGGCATATAGCAGCGAGTCGCTTTTCGTCGATCAGATTGAGTTGATCAAGTCGGGTCTGCATCCAATCATCTTCATTCAAACCTGCATCCTTCATAATCCTTAGAGAAGGGATCTGGACTTCCATAGGCAAAACAACTTCCATGCTATAAACCAAAGAAAATGGGGTTGCCCCAGTTGAAGTACGTGTCGTCGTACGGTATCCATGTAGAGCAAACGGTAACATCTCATGCCAGTCTTTGTAAGTGACTGTCATTTTCTGAATGATCTTCTTAATGTTTTTGTTCGCAGCTTCAACAGCACCGTTCATCTTCGGCCGATAGGGAGATGAATTGTGATGATAAATCTTGAACTGTTCGCACAATGCGGTGATCATTGTGTTATTCAGATTTGTACCGTTGTCTGTGATGATCCTGTCTGGAACACCATACCGACATATGAGATTTTGCTTGATGAAGCGGGCAACCACATTTTTAGTAACAGAGGCGAAGGAAGCTGCTTCGACCCATTTGGTGAAATAGTCAATGGCAACCAGGATAAAGCGATGTCTGTTGGAAGCCGTGGGCTTGATCTCTCCAATCATATCAATTCCCCACATTGCAAAGGGCCAAGGAGCAGTCAGGACGTTGAGAGGAATCGGAGGGATATGAACTTTGTCAGTATAGACTTGACACTTGTGGCAAGTACGGGAATGTTGATGGCAGTCAGCTTCCATGGTAGACCAGTAATAGCCTGCCCTTAGGATCTTCTTAGCCATTGTATGTCCGTTCAAGTGAGTGCCAAATGTGCTGCTGTGTATGTCAGTCATGATCAACTCTGCTTCGGGTTGGTCTACGCATCAGAGTAATACGCAATCATGGCTTCGTTTGTAAAGGATCCCGTTGCTCAGGAAGAATTTAGCAGCGAATTTCCTTAAGAACTTCTTGTCGTTGACGGAAGCTCCTTCGGGATAATCTCTAGTCTCGAGATACCTTTTGATTTCATGGAACCAGGGTTGTTCCACTATTTCCTCGGTATTAATCTCATGACAATACGCAGGTTCATCCATTCGCTCGATGGTGATTTGGGGAGCCTCGTTATCCCAGTTGAGTTTAAACATGGAGGACATTGTGGCTAGAGCATCTGCCAGCTGATTCTCTTCTCGCGGGAAATGCTCGAAGGTGATTTGCTCGAAATGAGGCAACAATGTCAGGACATGTTCTTTGTATGGGATAAAATTAGGATGCTTGGTATCCCACTCTCCTTTGATTTGACTGATAACCAAAGCTGAGTCCCCAAATACGGTTAAAGATTTGATCCCTAGGTCAATAGCAGCCTTGAGACCAAAGATGCAAGCTTCGTACTCAGCCATGTTGTTCGTGCAGCTAAAGCAAAGTCGGGCCGTAAAAGGAGTGTGACAACCTTCCGGAGAAATGAGTACCGCGCCGATACCGTTTCCAAGTGTATTTGAAGCACCATCAAAGTACAGGGTCCATCGGGATCCCTTTTCGGGTCCGTCATACGGTCCGTCACCTTCAATGTTGTCCAAATTCATGATGTCCTCGTCTGGGAAGTCAAATCTCATGGGTTGATAGTCTTCGATAACTTGATGAGCCAGATGGTCAGCTAGTACACTCCCTTTTATAGCTTTTTGGGTGGTGTACTGAATGTCATACTCAGTTAGGATCATTTTCCATCTGGCTATCCTTCCAGATAAAGCGGGCTTTTCGAAGATATACTTGATAGGATCTGTTGTACCCCAAAATTTGCCCTCCCATATTCTTCAAGAATTATCAAGTCAAGCTTCAAAATTCCCCAAGGGTTGCACAGTGTAAGGGCCTCCTAAGCAGGCAAAATTAGGGCTTTGGTTCTGATCAAGAAAATGAAGTTTCCAAAGGTCCAATCAAGTCTCACATGACTACAAATATGGTCAAGCATCCTCATATCAAGTTTCAAGACTTTCAGCACAAAATTGCACAGTCAAAAAAACCTAATTGCACTACAGTCAACTGTAGGGGCAAAATGGTCATTTGGCAGTCAAAAGTTCAAATTTTTGATCAACATATCATTTTGAAGCCACAAACATCATTTGATCAATGCTTGATCATGATTCTCAAAGCTTGGCTCAAAAATCATCAAGATGCAAAAGTTTCCTTATTTGGACAGCCGAAAAAGTCAACTGTAAATTGACCAGGGCATAACTTTCACATGGATTATCAGAAAAATTCCATCCAAAGCTCATTTTGAAGAGAAGGACATTTCCTACAACTCATCTTCACATTTCAAGTCCAAGAAATGCTCTCACAAAAAGTTATCAGTTTCAACATTATAGGTCATTTTCAAAAGTCAACAAAAAGGGACTTTAAGTAAAAGGCCATAACTTGATATTGGTAAATCAAAATGACATGGGACCAAAGGCATTGGTTAGAGGACTCAAAGACCTTTCCAAAATGTCCAAGAACATGAGCAAAGCTTAAAAATTGAGCAAGTTATGCCTTGTGGAAGTTGGGAAATTTTTGGATATTTTGAAAAGTCAACATTGATTCAAATGACCTAAAATTGCTAATGGGCCCATTTTTCTTCCACAATTCATCATCCATGGCATGTGCACGACCACTTGGCCCAAAGGGAAGTATTTCTTCATTTTTTATTTATTTATTTGAATTTTTATTTATAATAATTCATTTAAATCAAATTAAATACATGGAAAATATTTAACCTAAGTATTCCAATCTTTTTTTGCATGAAATCTACTCAATAATTCGTGCATATTCAAATATGGAAAGATTTGGATTGATTGGATATGATTGAGAGCAAAAACACATGGAAAAAGATTGAAAAATAATGCTTGAAAATCAAATCTCAAAAACCATCATTGCAAGAGATTTTGATCAGAATTGTTGACCTAATTGATTCATACATAAGCATAGAACACAACCCTAATGCTTTGGACCATTAAAACTTCGCAAAACCCCATTATCAAACTTGAATTTTTTTTGCAAGAAACTCAATTCTGAAAACCACATTCTAGGGCGATTCAAGGCACAATTTTTGTTTCATTAGCTTGCTGAAGCTTCACTGAACGATTCCCAATCAAAAACATTCATCAAAACCTCAAGAATCGGTATACAGAACTTAAAATATTTCATGAAAAATGCATATTCGTGTTTTGATTTACAGGCATCCTCATGACATTTTGTTCATTGATTCATACTCCTTATGCAATTCTGAAGCTAACCCATGTGTTTGATTGAATTTTTGCAAGCTATATACGATTTCACCATTGTCAGTTTTTAGGGTTTACAGGATTCCAAATTAGGGATTTTAAAACAAGGAAAAATTGGAGCATGAGAATTAGACCATTCAATCCAGCATGCTCAGACGGTCACAAGGCTACCCTCGCGCCTAATTTATAGAGCCCCTGGGGCTAGTCGCTATTTTCTGATATGCTGCCAAAGGGAACAGTGTAAAAACCGTTGCCTATGTTTCTTTTGTTTCAGGAAAATAAAACTATGCGAAGAAGATGATGACGTGTGGAGCGGTGATAGGAAGGTTCAAATCTTCGCGCGCGTTTGTGGCCCCTGACTTTCTTTTCTTTTATAATGTTTATTAATTATTATATATCAAACGCGTTTGAAGTGGCTCAGTGGCAAGCGTAGTTGTTGGTAAGGTACGTGACCTGGGTTCGAGCCCCAAGTCTTCACCCTTTCAATATTATTTTCCAACTCATATTCACATGCAGTTCAAGCCTTGAGGATTACAATGCACCTTCTTCATCAAGCCATCCACGCGTCCAAGAGCATCAAATCAAAGGCTCAGATCTAAGGAATATGATAAGACCCAGTCAACGCGCCAGCATGCTCCCTGGAGAAAGTCAAACAGGCCAAGATTAATGGGCCAGATTACTAAACTTTAACCTCTATGTTGGGGACTGACACCCCCCTAGGTTTGCCTTTTTTTAAATATTTTCTTTTGCATTGTTTCTACTTTTATTTTAATTATTATTTGTTTAATTAATTAACTATTTTCATAAATATAAAAAACACACAAAAAAATCAGAAAAAAGATAATAATAATAATAAATTTTTTTTTTATTTTTTCTTGTAAATAAATTGCATGTAAATTAATTAGTTTTAAATTAGGGTTTAATTTAATATTTTAATAAAAAATCTAAAAAATGTAGAAATAGGGTTTAATTAATAATTTTTCATCCTTTTTATTTTTCTTTCATAAATAATTAAACAATTAAATATTTATTTTTATGATTAAAATTGTATATAAAAATTAGGGTTAATTTAGGTTAAAATTCAATGTTTTCTTAATAAATTAAAAGCCACTAGAATTAGGGTTAGTATTTATTTTAATTAATTCGTTTTTCATATTAAATCATAAAATACTAAAAAATACCAAAAAACAAGTTCTTTCTTTCTTTTAATTTTAATTAATTCCTCATTATTTTAATTTTGCAAAAAGGGTCCAACGCCCTCGTTTCGATTTAATTCTTATTCGCATATTTATTTTATTTCTTTATAATATTTATGTATCTCTCCCAAGGCCATGTAACATTTTAATTGCTCGCACTTTTAATTCTTTATTTTCTTTATTTATTTTCTGTCAAATCGGGTTCGAGAAATTTTGGCGATGTGGACCCGCGCCATTTGTAATAGCTTAGAATTTACTTTTCTCGCAATTTTTAACTGTAAGTAATGGCATGAAAGAATGTATGGACAAGATAAAAACAAGCGTAGAACACCAATAACATGACAAGATAAATGCAAATGAAAACGACACACAAATCGCACACACCACCCCTAGGGTACGCCTCACTGTTGCCTTGCCTCGAAAGGTGATCGTCGAGTAGAGGATGTCTTAGTAAGTCCTCATGATCCGGGAACCTGGCATGAGGGTAGCTTCTAAGGTGTCTTCCCATTGCTCTGGTGATCGCCATGTCCCTAAAACTCGAATTGACCCGAACACCTCCAACGGTGGTGCTACCTACCTCTCAATGGTGGGATGACACTACTTTAAAGGACACTTACACAGACGAATTCCTTAGGGTAGGTAGACAACTCTAAGATACTTGCTCTAATTTCAAAAACAAATCAAAAATACTTTTCACACCGACACCTTTTCAAAAAGCTTTCGAAAGCAACTTTTCAAACACTCTTGAGGACCGATACAAGAGTCGAACTGGAATTTTCAAAGAAACTTTTTAAAACCCACAGTTGAAAAGCAAACAAACCATTTTTGAAAACACAATGAGCAAGTATCTAAGATCCCATGGATAACCATGGATAGAAAGGGTGCTAGTACCTTCCCTTTCTATAATCTACCTCCCGAACCGAGAGCAATCTCTTTAAGGAATTTTTCTGTGCTTTTGTCCTTTCCATGTTGGAGAACATAAAAGACGGTGGCGACTCTTGCTTACCGCGACATTTCGCGAACCAAACAGTCAGTTCCAGATCCACCGATCACAGAACTGGCGACTCTGCTGGGGATAATCTTAAAGTGAGGTGTACCTTAGGACTAAGATCACTGTGTTTTCAATTGTTTTCCTTGTGTGCTTTAAATTGTGGGTTGCTTGGGAGTTCTATAGATCCTAACCCGGATCTGGGGAATACCTTCTTAGAAAGTAGCAACAAGACTGTGAGGGAACTGTGCGGGGTATACCGACATGGTTGAAACAGTCTGCTACGTTGATGTGGCACTTTGGTGTGTACCGGTAACCCTTGAGTTCAGTCAAGGAGAGTACGGGGCCTCCGCGTGGTGTCGTGAAGCATCAACAGACCTTAGGAACCTTAATTGAACTATCTTGGCCTCTTTAGGGTAGTGAGATAACTGACTTTGGTGCAGTCCGAGGTTGGTTGATACTCGATACTACACCCAATTGAGGGTTGCTTTCCTGGAATATTTCGGTCGCCAGTTCAGTGGCTAAATCGAAACGATGAACAATGAAAGCAATCCCGTGATATTGGGACCCTTAGAACCCGGTTACTTTGATAGGACAGGTTGAGCCCACCAACTTCAAGAGGGTACTACCCAGACCCCATGCTGGCCCTAAAACCTTAAGGGCTTATCTTGTGTGCCTTGTGTGCCTTACATGTTTGTCTTTGTACATATCTGTGGTGTGTTTAATCATAGCATCATGACATCATCCAGCATCATATGCATTGACTAACCATTTCAGGGGTTCGAATTTTCATCTTTGTTCTTGTTTTGTAGGACATGGAAACTGTTCGTAGAAAGACAATTCAAGTCAGTCTTGTAAGGATCCCTCCTCAGCTTAAGGAACTTATATCCAGGATTCCCGAGAACTCTTCATTCAGTGAAAGACATGGAAGCCTTATCAGCTTGGTCAACACCAACATTGAGGAAGATATGATAAAGGTCCTGTTCCAATTCTTTGACCCTCTGCATCACTGTTTCACCTTTTTGGACTATCAGCTGGTACCCACATTGGAGGAGTTCTCCCGGCTCCTGAAGATCCCTATCCTTGATCAGCTACCATTCAACGGTACAGAAAAGGAACCTAAGCTTGAAGAGATTGCTAAAGCCTTGCACCTACAGTCATCTGACCTCAAGGGACATTGGGAAGTTAGAAGTGGTATCAAAGGGTTCTTAGCCAGGTTCCTGTTTGAAAAAGCCCATGAATGTTGGAACTCCCTTGACTTGCAAGCTTTTGAAGAGGTTGTGGCCCTCCTTGTCTATGGTTTGGTGTTGTTCCCTAACCCAGATCAGCTTATTGATATCAGTGCTGTCCAGATCTTTATGTCCAGGAATCCTATACCTACGTTGTTGGGGGACATCCTTCACTCATGTTACACTCGAACCATGAGAAAAAGAGGTGTCCTAATGTGTTGCACTCCTCTCCTGGGAAGGTGGTTTATTTCGCACCTTCCACAATCAGTCTTGAAGAATGAGCGGGGTTTGAGATGGTCACAACGGTTGATGACTCTTACACATGCAGATATACATTGGTGCCCTAGGTCCAGAGAAGATGTCACTATCATTGATCGTTGCGGGGAGTACCCTAATGTTCCTTTACTTGGAATCAGAGGAGGTATTACTTACAGTCCATGCCTGGCTTGGAGACAGTTTGGTTATGCTCTGAGAGATGGTCCTCATGACATGCTAATTCTTGACATAATTTTTGACTTCGACAACGATACTCAAGGACTTCGCCAGAGATTTATCAGAGCTTGGAGGATGCCCAGTAGGATAGACAGCAAGACACTAGGGCACAGGAACTCCATCCCATTGGAACCTTATCTCAAGTGGGTACGCGCCCGCTCCCAGAAGTTAGTGATGCCTTATCCTCATATGCTCCCAGTAATCAAAGAACCGGTCTTGGAAGGAGAAGTGTCCTACATTATTCAGCACCCTGATATGCCCACATCCTGGGAAGAGATGCAGAAGAGCTGGATCCAGCTTAAGGAGGAAAGGAATTCTCTTGAGACCAGTCTACATGCCAGTGAGAAGAAGGTCTTGGAACTCACCCGCCTGTTGCATGAGGAGAGGTATCTCAATACTTACATAGCTCCAAAGAGGATGCGCAGTATATTCTGGGATTGATTTGTTTTTTGTATTTGCCCATGAGGCTTTTATGTACTAAACAATTATTTCCTTAATGATAATGTGTGTTCCTTTTTGTCTACAACAAAGTTGAACTTTCGAACCCTTGAATGCATTGCATAAACACATCTCATTCATCATGTGCATAGCAGGTTTTCCCCTTTTTTCAGGTTGCTTACAGTGCTTTGCTGTTTATTTCAGCATCATGAATCCGGACTCTTCATCAACTGAGACCTCCATCAAGGCTCTTCAGGCGCAGAATGCACAGTTTCAGGAATTAATCAAGGGTTTGGCTCAAGGCCAAGAAGAGCTGAAGGCTATGCTCCTGAAGAAGGAGAAGAAGAAGAAGAGAAGAACTGTTTTGTTCAACTAGGGCCGAAGGTTTGGCAATGCTCTGCAGCAGGAAGAGGCTGGTTCTTCTGTTGGCAAGAGTACTCCTCAAGCAGAAGCAAGGGTTCCTAGTCCGGTAGTCTCCGACAACGAGACGGATTTTGATGAAGAGCAGTACCCTCCGGCAGAAGACCGTTACAAACAGCTGGAGGACAGGCTGAATGCTATGGAGATACAGCAGGTACCTGGGCTGGATTTCTGAGGTCTGGGTTTGTCTACTGGTGTGATCATCCCTCGGAAGTTCAAAGCACCATCCTTCTCTAAGTATGACGGGGCGTCTTGTCCCAAGCTACATCTCAGGTCCTATGTTCGAAAAATTCAACCGTACTCTGCGGATAAGAATTTATGGATCCACTTCTTCCAGGAGAGTCTTTCAGGGACTCATCTCGAATGGTTCTATCAGCTGGATGGGACCAAAGTTCGTAACTGGGAGGAGTTGGCTACTGCTTTCTACAAGCAGTATCAATATAATGCCGACCTTGCCCCTACACGTACCCAACTCCAGGGTATGTCGTTAGGTTCAAGTGAAGGTTTTAAAGAGTACGCTCAGAAGTGGAGAGACCTGGCTGGCAGGGTGCAGCCTCCGTTGACTGATTGAGAGTTGGTAGACATGTTCTTGGGGACCCTATCTGGGCCATTTTTCAACCATCTCATCGGGAATTCGTCTGCAGGGTTCACTGATCTGATTCTGACTGGAGAGAGAATTGAGGCTGGGTTAAAGTCTGGTAAGATTCCGAAGGGTACATCGTCTAGTTCTGAGAAGAAACCCTTCAAGAAGGAGGCTAGTGCCGTATATGGTCCCAGGAAATCAGAGAGACCTGAGCGCCGCCAATCTGTCAGTGCGGTAATGATTGCTAAGCCTGCTGCCGCCCCCCGGCCAAACAATCCTCAAAGGGCTGAAAGACCCCGGAGAGAGTTCACCCGCTTGAGTATGACCTTGTCGCAGATCTTGCCACAGTTGCTCTCAACCAACTTAGTGACTATCAGAGAGGCGCCGAAGTTCCCAAATACTGCATCTCCTAAGTACAACCCGAATGCTCGTTGTGCTTACCATTCAGACAGCCCGGGGCATTCCACTGACGACTGTTGGGCCTTAAGGAGCAAGCTGCAGGACCTTATTGACGCCAAGGAAGTACAGTTTGAGGCATCTGAGAAGCCTAATGTAGTGACAGCTCCCCTGCCTGCTCATGGAGTGAATGCTATTGGGGACGAGGATGAAGTGGATGATGTTGAGTTTGATAGCTGGATCTACCCGGCAACCAACAGTGGACCTAATAATTGGAGTGCAAAGGACAACCTATCTGTTTCTCTTGTTACTAAGTAATGAATTCCCATGTTTTTGGTATCTGTAATAAACAATAAATAAACTCTTTGGCCCGGTGTCTTACCCGAGGCACCGTGGTTTCATTTGTGAGGGCATATAAATTGTCATTTCATATATCATGAATGAAAATCTTGGACGTTTTCTCGCATTGCAAATTTTATGCTCCTTTTCTGTCTTTCTTTCCTTTACATATATTTCAAAAACAGCTGTATTTACACACACACTCACTCATACAGGTTTCAATCCACTCTGGATCTCACTGGTAACGACTCTGCTACTGCCAGTTATGACTTCAAAAATCCGATCAACTTAGCCGAAGACGAAGGTGAAGATGATTGCGAAGTGCCTGGCGAGCTTGCAAGACTGTTGCTTCAGGAAGAGAGGGCAATTCAACCCCACGAAGAGCCAGTGGAAACCATAAACCTGGGTACAGAGACAGACAGGAAAGAGGTAAAGATTGGTGCCAACCTAGAGCTCAGCGTGAAGCAACGGTTGACTCAGATGCTACATGATTATATGGAGATCTTCGCCTGGTCCTACGAAGACATGCCCGGGTTGGATACCAATATTGTGGTCCATCACTTGCCAACTAAGGAAGACTGCCCTCCAGTTAAGCAAAAGGTCTGTCGGATGCGTCCAGAGATGTCTGAGAAGATTAAGGCCGAGGTTATGAAACAGTTTGACGTTGGGTTTCTTGCAGTGACTTCTTACCCTCAGTGGGTTGCTAATGTGGTGCCGGTACCTAAGAAGGACGGTAAGGTCAGAATGTGTGTTGATTACAGGGATCTGAACAGGGCCAGCCCCAAGGACGACTTCCCCTTACCTCACATTGATGTCCTTGTGGATAATACAGCTCAACATAAGGTGTTCTCTTTCATGGATGGCTTTTCAGGTTACAATCAGATTAAGATGGCACCTGAAGACATGGAAAATACTACCTTTGTTACTCAGTGGGGCACCTTCTGTTACAAGGTCATGTCATTCGGGTTGAAGAACGCTGGGGCAACCTACCAACGTGCCATGGTTGCTTTATTTCATGACATGATCCATCATGAGATAGAAGTGTATGTGAACGACATGATCGCAAGGTCCCAGACTGAGGAAGAACACCTTGATCATCTGCAGAAACTGTTTGACCGTCTGAAAATGTACAAGCTGAGGTTGAACCCGAACAAGTGCACCTTCGGGGTAAGATCTGGGAAGTTGCTAGGCTTCGTGGTCAGTGATAAAGGAATTCAAGTGGACCCTGCTAAGGTCAAAGCTATTCAAGAGATGCCAGTTCCTAGGACAGAGAAAGAGGTCAGAGGCTTTTTAGGACGCCTGAATTACATTGCTCGATTCATCTCACACCTGACTGCTACCTGTGAGCCAATCTTCAAGTTGCTGAAGAAAGATCAGGTAGTACGTTGGAATGATGAATGCCAGGCTGCTTTTGACAGAATCAAAGAGTATCTCCAAGAACCGCCTATCCTTATGCCACCGGTTGAAGGGAGACCTCTGATACTATATCTGACAGTACTTGACAATTCAATGGGGTGTGTGCTGGGGCAGCATGACGAGTCTGGCCGAAAAGAGCACGCCATTTATTACCTTAGCAAAAAGTTTACCGACGACTGTGAGACCCGATACTCACTGCTTGAGAAAACTTGCTGCGCTTTGGTATGGGCTGCTCGCCGGCTGAGACAGTATATGCTGACTCACACTACCTTGTTGATCTCAAAGATGGATCCTATAAAGTACATATTCGAAAAGCCTGCTCTGTCTGGGAGAATTGCAAGATGGCAGATGATCTTGACGGAATACGACATTCAGTACACAACCCAGAAAGCCATCAAGGGAAGTGTATTGGCAGACCACTTAGCACATCAGGCCGTAGATGACTACCAATCAATGAACTTCGAGTTTCCAGATGAAAGCATCATGATAGTGACAGATTGTGAAGTACCTGGACCGGATGAAGGACCTGAACCAGGATCCCGATGGTCTATGCACTTTGACGGAGCCTCCAATGCTTTGGGTAACAGTGTCGGCGCCATAATCATATCACCTCAAGGTACTCATACTCCACTCACTGCCCGGCTGTGTTTCAATTGTACCAACAACATGGCGGAGTATGAGGCGTGCATCATGGGTCTTCAAGCTGCGATCGACTTAAGGATTAAGTTTCTGAGTGTCTTCGGAGATTCCGCTCTTGTGATCAATCAGATCAAAGGAGAGTGGGATACGAAACATCCGAACCTTATTCCTTACAGAGAATGTGTGTTGACCCTGATCCCCCACTTCACAGAGATAACCTTTGAGCACTTTCTGAGAGAAGAGAATCAGCTGGCGGACGCGTTAGCTACAATGGCTTCTATGTTCAAGGTTAAATGGGATAATGAGGCTCCCCGGATCATCATCTGGAAACTGGACGAACAGGCATACTGTTGTGATCTCGAGACTGAATTGGTGACTGAGAAGCCTTGGTACCATGAGGTGAAGAGATATCTGGAAAGTCAGGAATACCCTGAAGGTGCCTCTATCAATGATAAGAAGTTCCTGAGAAGGTTCGCAGCCAAGTTCTTCCTTAGCAACGGTATCTTGTACAAGCGAAACCATGATTCAACCTTACTGCGTTGCATGGATAAGACTGAAGCAGAAAGGATCATGGAAGAGCTACATGAAGGGACCTTTGGTACACATTCCAGTGGGCATACAATGGCTAAGAAGATCCTTCGGGCAGGATATTACTGGTCCACAATGGAAGCTGACTGCTACCAACATTCCAGAACATGCCATAAATGCCAGATTTATGCAGATAAGGTGCATGTTCCTCCAGTTCCGCTGAATGTTCTGACTGCGCCTTGGCCGTTTGCAATGTGGGGCATAGACATGATCGGTGAGATTAAACCTACGGCATCTAATGGGCATCGCTTCATCCTAGTGGCGATTGATTATTTTACAAAGTGGGTCGAGGCCGCATCCTATGCTACGGTCACCAAGACTGTTGTGGCACGGTTCATTCGGCATAACCTGATCTGTCGATACGGCGTCCCTGAGAGAATCATTACAGACAACGGTACCAATCTGAATAACAAGATGATCGCTGAGCTCTGCGAACAGTTCAAGATACAGCACCACAATTCTTCTCCTTACAGACCGAAGATGAATGGGGCTGTAGAAGCAGCAAATAAGAACATCAAGAAAATCGTGCAGAAGATGACAGTGACTTATAAGGATTGGCACGAGATGTTACCGTTCTCTTTACATGGGTACCGTACCTCAGCCAGGACGTCAACCGGGGCAACTCCCTTCTCTTTGGTTTATGGTATGGAGGCAGTCTTACCGATCGAAGTGCAAATACCCTCTCTCCGGATAATGAAGGATGCAAATCTGAATGAGGGTGATTGGATCCAGACACGACTTGATCAGCTCAACCTCATTAATGAAAAGAGACTTGCTGCTATCTGCCACGGTCAGACGTATCAGAAACGGATGATCAGGGTATTTAACAAAAAGGTCAGACCACAGGAATATCGAGTTAGGGATCTGGTAATCAAGAGAATCATCCTTCCTCAGAGTGATCCAAGGGGCAAATGGACCCCTACGTACGAAGGGCCATTTGTGGTTAAGCATGTGTTCTCAGGAGGAGCAATGATATTGACCAACATGGATGGTGACGACCTTCCTCACCCCGCTAATGCAGACATAGTTAAAAGATACTACGCATGAAAAAAGACCCGCTAGGCTGACATGCCTAGGCAAAAATTAGGGCTTCCCGTCGAACCAAAAGGGTTCGGGCAAAATGAAGGGATGAAACGAAAAAATCTGTACACCCGGCAAGTCGAAAACCTGAAAAGGCGGCTTGGGCAAAAATGGGTATCCCGGTGGATCGAAAACCCGAAAGGGCGGTCCAGGCAAAAATTAGGGATAAAAGCGTAATACTATGTCTCATTGGATCACTTTGCATCCAGAATCCGGTATCTACATCAAGTTCAGACGGCATCTATCAGTCAGCTTCACCTTCAACCAAGGTCATCAAGTGATGAGACGCTCGGAGTTATAAAGGCAATAGCAGAATTGAAACCCAGTGGGATCATTCATTTCACACAGCTGTTTTATTTCTTTTGTACAAAATTTGTATAAACTCTTTTGTTCGGCGGCGTTCTCTTACTAGGACGTCAGCCTCTTGTACACAAAACGCCTATTTTCAGGCCATTCAAAATCAATACAAATATATTTTCAGTTAAAAGTGCCAATTGTTTTTCTTTTTCCGTTTTGTTTTGCGAAGAACGTCCAAGGTTCAATTTGTGATATATGCATTGACAATAATTTGCTAACTCATAAATATTTGCATACGAAACAAAGGACTAATTACAGGTGACACTAGAAACAGGGGCAATAAAGAGTTGTCTAAGCAATCTAATTGTTCTGTCCTCCAAGGTACCAAAGTAGGTTCAGCTAAAGAACATGACCAGTACATCTTAATTCCCCAGAGAGTAAGTCAGCAGCCAGTGCATTCCTCTCCAAGCAGAGTTATCAAATCTCAAGTTGAGTATCCTCCAGTAGATCTCAATACTTCCCCAGCAGCAACATACAAGCATCCCCGGCAGTCTTGGCCTAAAGATTGGTCCCCGGTGGCATATCAACATTCAAGGAATTACTTCCCCAGCATAGCAAAACTTCCCCAGGAGAGTCCAATCTATTCCCCCAGGAAAGTTGGAATTCATCTCCCCAAGCAGTAAGCTTATCCCCAGTAGATTCTGGAAGCTTATCCTCGCAGAGAACGAACGCGTCGTCCGGCTTTATTTAAAGAGTTGTTTCCTTAACAGGATATAACTGGGTTATCCTCAGCCAAAAGCCACGGAAAGAGCGTCCTCGACGGAGTCTTCTTACCCCAGCGAAGTCTATCAACACTTCCAACACAACAAGGGTATCCCCAGCAAGTAGTTTTCAACAATTCAGCAAAAGTATCTCTCTCCCCATAGAGTATCACTCCCCAGCATGGTCACTAGAGTATTGTTCTCCCTGCAGAATCTTCCATTCGCCAAGTTTATTCCTCAACGGAGTTATCTTCTCCTACCGGTATTCTTGCAATTATCATCCCCAGCGGAAGTAAAAGCTTATTCTTCAACATCAGCCCAGAATATGACTTCCCGGCACCCGTCAAGGATTTACTTTCCTAGACGAAAACATACATAAACATCACATACATCATTATAGCATGCATAGACGCATCATATCTTACAAATCTCATTTATGTTGAGAACATCATTGCTTGATCCATATCATGCATTGCATATGACTAACCTTTACCTTTTAGGAAAGATGCAGTTAAATTCTCAATCATATTTCAAGACCTAGACCGGCTCAGTTAATCGACTCCAAAGATTTCTTATCCAGTCCAAGGCCTTCTCTAGTCCAGCTAAATCGACTCCCAACAGATTTTTCTGATGAAGACTCAGTAGAAGTTATTAAAGGTTTTTCTCAGACGTTCGCTTTTGAGATTATAATTTCCTATGGTTCCCTCCCCGACGGTGCGTGAGGTTATAATTTCCTATGGTTCTCTCCCCGACGGTGCATGAGATGTAATTCCCTTTCAGGTTATAATTTCCTATGGTTCTCTCCCCGACGGTGCGTGAGATGTAATTCCCTTTCAGGTTATAATTTCCTATGGTTCCCTCCCCGACGGTGCGTGAGGTGATAATTCCCTTTTAGGTTATAATTTCCTGTGGTTCTCTCCCCGACGGTGTGTGAGATGTAATTCCCTTTCAGGTTATAATTTCCTATGGTTCTCTCCCCGACGGTGCGTGAGATGTAATTCCCTTTCAGGTTATAATTTCCTATGGTTCTCTCCCCGACGGTGCGTGAGATGTAATTCCCTTTCAGGTTATAATTTCCTATGGTCCTCTCCCCGACGGTGCGTGAGATGTAATTCCCTTTCAGGTTATAATTTCCTATGGTCCTCTCCCCGACGGTGCGTGAGATGTAATTCCCTTTTGAGATTATAATTTCCTATGGTTCTCTCCCCGACGGTGCGTGAGATGATAATTCCATCCCAGGTTTTTCTCAGACATCCGCTTTTGAGATTATAATTGCCTATTGGTTCTCTTCCCGATACTGCGAAGATGGTAATTCCCACCAAGATTTTCTCAACGAGCGTTGTTGAAGTTAAAGTCACCCAAGGTTCTCTCACCGTTCATGCTGAGATAGTAACCATCCCTGGTTCATTCATCATCTTGTGAAGCTCCAGATCCAACTCCTGTAACCAGTCAGGACACATTTATACAAAGCATCTGAAAACCAGCTCCTGCAACATGTCAGGTACTCATTTTTCTTTTGCAGGTATGCAGGTTCTCGCTAAGGAATCTCTTACGCGATCAACATCCAGATGGCATATATAAGCCCATCACCCTATTCATCAATCTCCAAATGGCATCTATAAGCCCATTCCATCATCACACTGCTACTATGTGAGCGCAAATTTCTGGGCACTTTAGTGTTCAATCATCTTCCACCCTCGGATTACGAAAGGCATGTCAGCCAATCTGCATCCTCAGGTCTAAGAAGATTGAACAGGGGCAACTGTTGTACCCCAAAATTTGCCCTCCCATATTCTTCAAGAATTATCAAGTCAAGCTTCAAAATTCCCCAAGGGTTGCACAGTGTAAGGGCCTCCTAAGCAGGCAAAATTAGGGTTTTGGTTCTGATCAAGAAAATGAAGTTTCCAAAGGTCCAATCAAGTCTCACATGCCTACAAATATGGTCAAGCATCCTCATATCAAGTTTCAAGACTTTCAGCACAAAATTGCACAGTCAAAAAAACCTAATTGCACTACAGTCAACTGTAGGGGCAAAATGGTCATTTGGCAGTCAAAAGTTCAAATTTTTGATCAACATATCATTTTGAAGCCACAAACATCATTTGATCAATGCTTGATCATGATTCTCAAAGCTTGGCTCAAAAATCATCAAGATGCAAAAGTTTCCTTATTTGGACAGCCGAAAAAGTCAACTGTAAATTGACCAGGGCATAACTTTCACATGGATTATCAGAAAAATTCCATCCAAAGCTCATTTTGAAGAGAAGGACATTTCCTACAACTCATCTTCACATTTCAAGTCCAAGAAATTCTCTCACAAAAAGTTATCAATTTCAACATTATAGGTCATTTTCAAAAGTCAACAAAAAGGGACTTTAAGTCAAAGGCCATAACTTGAGATTGGTAAATCAAAATGACATGGGACCAAAGGCATTGGTTAGAGGACTCAAAGACCTTTCCAAAATGTCCAAGAACATGAGCAAAGCTTAAAAATTGAGCAAGTTATGCCTTGTGGAAGTTGGGAAATTTTTGGATATTTTGAAAAGTCAACATTGATTCAAATGACCTAAAATTGCTAATGGGCCCATTTTTCTTCCACAATTCATCATCCATGGCATGTGCACGACCACTTGGCCCAAAGGGAAGTATTTCTTCATTTTTTATTTATTTATTTGAATTTTTATTTATAATAATTCATTTAAATCAAATTAAATACATGGAAAATATTTAACCTAAGTATTCCAATCTTTTTTTGCATGAAATCTACTCAATAATTCGTGCATATTCAAATATGGAAAGATTTGGATTGATTGGATATGATTGAGAGCAAAAACACATGGAAAAAGATTGAAAAATAATGCTTGAAAATCAAATCTCAAAAACCATCATTGCAAGAGATTTTGATCAGAATTGTTGACCTAATTGATTCATACATAAGCATAGAACACAACCCTAATGCTTTGGACCATTAAAACTGCGCAAAACCCCATTATCAAACTTGAATTTTTTTTGCAAGAAACTCAATTCTGAAAACCACATTCTAGGGCGATTCAAGGCACGATTTTTGTTTCATTAGCTTGCTGAAGCTTCACTGAACGATTCCCAATCAAAAACATTCATCAAAACCTCAAGAATCGGTATACATAACTTAAAATATTTCATGAAAAATGCATATTCGTGTTTTGATTTACAGGCATCCTCATGACATTTTTTTCATTGATTCATACTCCTTATGCAATTCTGAAGCTAACCCATGTGTTTGATTGAATTTTTGCAAGCTATATACGATTTCACCATTGTCAGTTTTTAGGGTTTACAGGATTCCAAATTAGGGATTTTAAAACAAGGAAAAATTGGAGCATGAGAATTAGACCATTCAATCCAGCATGCTCAGACGGTCACAAGGCTACCCTCGCGCCTAATTTATAGAGCCCCTGGGGCTAGTCGCTATTTTATGATATGCTGCCAAAGGGAACGGTGTAAAAATCGTTGCCTATGTTTCTTTTGTTTCAGGAAAATAAAACTATGCGAAGAAGATGATGACGTGTGGAGCGGTGATAGGAAGGTTCAAATCTTCGCACGCGTTTGTGGCCCCTGACTTTCTTTTCTTTTATAATGTTTATTAATTATTATATATCAAACGCGTTTGAAGTGGCTCAGTGGCAAGCGTAGTTGTTGGTAAGGTACGTGACCTGGGTTCGAGCCCCAGGTCTTCACCCTTTCAATATTATTTTCCAACTCATATTCACATGCAGTTCAAGCCTTGAGGATTACAATGCACCTTCTTCATCAAGCCATCCACGCGTCCAAGAGCATCAAATCAAAGGCTCAGATCTAAGGAATATGATAAGACCCAGTCAACGCGCCAGCATGCTCCCTGGAGAAAGTCAAACAGGCCAAGATTAATGGGCCAGATTACTAAAATTTAACCTCCATGTTGGGGACTGACACCCCCCTAGGTTTGCCTTTTTTTAAATATTTTCTTTTGCATTGTTTCTACTTTTATTTTAATTATTATTTGTTTAATTAATTAACTATTTTCATAAATATAAAAAACACACAAAAAATCAGAAAAAAGATAATAATAATAATAATAATAAATATTTTTTTTATTTTTTCTTGTAAATAAATTGCATGTAAATTAATTAGTTTTAAATTAGGGTTTAATTTAATATTTTAATAAAAAATCTAAAAAATGTAGAAATAGGGTTTAATTAATAATTTTTCATCCTTTTTATTTTTCTTTCATAAATAATTAAACAATTAAATATTTATTTTTATGATTAAAATTGTATATAAAAATTAGGGTTAATTTAGGTTAAAATTCAATGTTTTCTTAATAAATTAAAAGCCACTAGAATTAGGGTTAGTATTTATTTTAATTAATTCTTTTTTCATATTAAATCATAAAATACTAAAAAATACCAAAAAACAAGTTCTTTCTTTCTTTTAATTTTAATTAATTCCTCATTATTTTAATTTTGCAAAAAGGGTCCAACGCCCTCGTTTCGATTTAATTCTTATTCGCATATTTATTTTATTTCTTTATAATATTTATGTATCTCTCCCAAGGCCATGTAACATTTTAATTGCTCGCACTTTTAATTCTTTATTTTCTTTATTTATTTTCTGTCAAATCGGGTTCGAGAAATTTTGGCGATGTGGACCCGCGCCATTTGTAATAGCTTAGAATTTACTTTTCTCGCAATTTTTAACTGTAAGTAATGGCATGAAAGAATGTATGGACAAGATAAAAACAAGCGTAGAACACCAATAACATGACAAGATAAATTCAAATGAAAACGACACACAAATCGCACACACCACCCCTAGGGTACGCCTCACTGTTGCCTTGCCTCGAAAGGTGATCGTCGAGTAGAGGATGTCTTAGTAAGTCCTCATGATTCGGGAACCTGGCATGAGGGTAGCTTCTAAGGTGTCTTCCCATTGCTCTGGTGATCGCCATGTCCCTAAAACTCGAATTGACCCGAACACCTCCAACGGTGGTGCTACCTACCTCTCAATGGTGGGATGGCACTACTTTAAAGGACACTTACACAGACGAATTCCTTAGGGTAGGTAGACAACTCTAAGATACTTGCTCTAATTTCAAAAACAAATCAAAAATACTTTTCACACCGACACCTTTTCAAAAAGCTTTCGAAAGCAACTTTTCAAACACTCTTGAGGACCGATACAAGAGTCGAACTGGAATTTTCAAAGAAACTTTTTAAAACCCACAGTTGAAAAGCAAACAAACCATTTTTGAAAACACAATGAGCAAGTATCTAAGAGCCCATGGATAACCATGGATAGAAAGGGTGCTAGTACCTTCCCTTTCTATAATCTACCTCCCGAACCGAGAGCAATCTCTTTAAGGAATTTTTCTGTGCTTTTGTCCTTTCCATGTTGGAGAACATAAAAGACGGTGGCGACTCTTGCTTACCGCGACATTTCGCGAACCAAACAGTCAGTTCCAGATCCACCGATCACAGGATCCATTTTGGAAATCAATAAGGTAGTATGAGTCAACATATACTGTCTTAGTCGGCGAGTAGCCCATACCAAAGCGCAACAAGTTCTCTCGAGCAGTGAGTAGCGAGTTTCACAGTCGGTAAACTTTTTTCTAAGGTAATAAATGGCATGCTCTTTTCGACCAGACTCGTCATGCTGGCCCAAAACACACCCCATTGAGTTATCCAAAACGGTCAAATACATGATTAGTGGTCTTCCTTCGACGGGTGGCATCAGAATGGGAGGTTCTAGCAAATACTTCTTGATTCTATCAAAAGCAGCTTGACAATTGTCGTTCCATTCAACTACCTGATCTTTCTTCAAGAGTTTGAAAATGGGCTCGCAGGTAGAAGTCAGATGAGAGATGAATCTGGCAATATAATTCAAACGCCCCAAGAATCCTCTAACCTCTTTTTCAGTACGGGGAGCAGGCATCTCTTGTATTGCTTTTACTTTTGCGGGATCGACTTCAATGCCTTTGTTGCTTACAATGAATCCCAGAAGTTTACCAGACCTAATTCCAAAAGTGCACTTGCTTGGATTCAATCTGAGTTTGTATTCTTTCAACCTGGAAAACAGCTTTTCTAGATGTTCAAGGTGCTCTTCCTCCGTTTGGGACCGAGCTATCATATCGTCTACGTAAACTTAAATCTCATGATGTATCATATCATGAAACAAAGCTACCATGGCGCGTTGATAAGTTGCCCCTGCGTTCTTCAGCCCGAACGGCATCACCTTGTAACAGAAAGTGCCCCATTGTGTGACAAAAGTTGTTTTCTCCATATCCTCGGGGGCCATTTTGATTTGATTGTAGCCCGAGAATCCATCCATGAAGGAAAACACTTTATGCTGAGTTGTATTGTCGATCAAGATGTCAATATGAGGTAGCGGGAAATCATCTTTAGGGCTGGCCCTATTAAAATCCTGGTAGTCCACACACATCCTGACTTTGCCATCTTTCTTAGGTACTGGCACAATGTTGGTGACCCATTGGGGATAGGATGTAACAGCCAGAAAGCCAGCATCGAATTGCTTCATTACCTCTGCTTTGATCTTTTCCGACATGTCAGGCCTTATTCGGCGAACTTTTTGCTTGATCGGTGGACAATCCTCTCTTATGGGGAGATGGTGAACCACGATGTCTGTGTCTAAACCCGACATGTCTTCATAAGACCAAGCAAAGATTTCAACATACTCATTCAACAATCGTATCAAGCGTTCCTTGACACTCGGTTCCAGATTGGCACCCACTTGCACCTCCTTCCGGTCTTCCTCGGTTCCCAAATTGATAGTTTCTAATGACTCTTCGTGCGGTAAGATGGCTCTTTCCTCTTGTTGTAGAAGTCTGGCTAGTTCCCCTGGTACTTCACAACCTTCGTCATCTTCATACTCGGCTTGATTGACCAGATCTTCAGAGTTATTGAAAGATATAGCAGAATAGTCACCCATGGAATCCGGAGTGGATGGGTACCTGCATTGGTGAGTGTGGGTGTGTGTAAGGGATAGCCATCCTTAAACAAAAATGCAAAAGGAAAGAAAATGAACACAAGCAGTTTATCAAATGAAAAACGTCCAATGAATCATTAAACATGGCATATGGATATGAAAAATAATCAAAACCCTTACAAGTGGACCTACATGCCCCGGGCAAGGCAGGAGGTGAAAAGATAGTATATGGATTGTTTGAAAGTAAATATTACAGACCAAATAAGAAATGTTTAACAGATAAATTACTGATGAATAAAAGTGATGGGGACAAAGTCTTTTGCCTCCCAGTTGCTCAATCCTCCTTTGACAGTTGGGTAAATCCACTCTTCAATGTTGCTTTCTTTGTCTTCATCCTCCAAGGCGTTGATTCCGTAGGGAGAAATTTTGACTGGAGCCCTTTCAATCTTCGAACGGTGCATAACTTTCTGGCCAGCGGCTGTGAACCCTAATCCAAATTTGTCTGTCTTATGTGGAATATCAGGCAACTGCCCCCATGCTGAATTCTTCCCTTCCTTTATTGCGGCCCTTGCGTCTTCCAGAGATGCCATCCTGGCCATCTGCCTCGGTGTCTTAGCTGCCAACTTTGCTACTGCTATTTCAGGAAGAGCTTCTTCGAAATGTTGAAACGGCGTCTCAATGAATTCCCCTTCAACCTCCACATACCGGAAGGAATTTAAGTGGCTAATCATGTACTCTTCTTCGCCATGGACAGTAATGATCTTTCCCTTGACAGGATACTTCAACATCTGATGTAAGGAGGAAGTGACTGCCCCAGCATGGTGTACCCAAGGCCTACCCAACAAGCAAGAGTATGACGGACGGATGTCCATCACATAGAAAGTAGACTTAAACACCTCAGTGTCTATTTTGATGGGAATTTCAACCTCTCCATGGACCATTCTCTTTGAACCATCGAAAGCTCTGACAACAATATCACTTGGCTTCAATTCCAACCCTTCACCATCTAGTCGGTCCAAGGCCTTCTTAGGTAGAACATTCAGCGACGAACCAGTGTCGACCAAGACATGTGCGAGAGTAGTTCCTCGGCACTCGACTGAAATGTGCAAAGCATCATTGTGGTTTCTACCTTTAGGAGTTAGGTCGGCATCAGAGAACCCTAATCCATTGTCCGCAGTAAGGCTAGCCACGCAATTCTAGAACTGATCTGCAGAGGTTTCCCGGGGCACATGGGCTGCCTTCAGAAACTTTATCAGAGCTTTAGCGTGCGCTTCTGAGCAAAGTAGCAGTGCCAGCATGGAGATCTTTGAGGGGGTTTGCCCCAACTGTTCTACCACATCGTAATCGCTTCTCTTGATTATCCTCAAAATCTCATCCATTTCCCTCTTGGAGGTTTCCGGGATGACCAAGGGTTGAGCCCTCATCCTGACGAGCTCATCTTGGATTCCCTTACCTTTATCAGCAGCGGTAGGAGGGACAGTACTAGGAGCAACAACATCTTCAACCAAAGGAGTTCTAGCAGAAAGTTTTATTGGTGCAGGAATGACTTGGTCAGCTGATGAGGGTCCAAAGATTGCTTTTGGAGGGGCAATCTCTGGAGAAAATATTCTCCCGCTCCGGGTGATTTTGCTCGTGCCCACAATGTTACTAATGCTGGCTTTTCCATCATCCGAACCCTCTTCACTTACTTCGATTTGCTTGATACCATGGTAGTAGACGTCACCGCCATAGTTCCATGGTATCGACTTCTCAGAGACATAGGGGACAGGTCCCGGCATTGTTATCTTCAAAGGAACAGATTTCGTAGCTGGTGTAATCTTAACAGGCTTTTTGACGACCTTGGAAAGATTGGCGTGAATGGTTATGATTGAGATATCTTCAGTATGAACCGGAACAGCAAAAACTTTTTCAAATAAAATTTGTCGACTATCCACAAGGCCTTGGATGCCTTTTTTCAGTAACGGACAATCAAACGGCAGAGAGTAACAACAATAGCAGTCTTCTTTACATCCCGGGAAGATCCCGGCCCTTAACAAATTCAACTTGATGGTTAGCAGAGGAGTTATCAGATCGTTAACATCAGCAACATACAAATCTTCTTCAATGGCGTTGACATTTCGGCCGTGCTTTGGCATGGGTGCAGACATCATATTAGGCTTCTCCGGAGCGTCAAACTCCACCTCCTTTGCCTCTATCAGGTCTTCGATCTTATGCTTGAGTGCCCAACAATCATTGGTGTCGTGTCCAACACTGTCAGAGTGGTAGGCGCATTTAGCATTAGGATGATAATGCGGAGAGGAAGTATTCACATTCTTTGGTGCCTCCTTGATGGTGGCAAGATTCAACTTTAACAGATGGGGAAGTACTTGCGCTGGAGTCATATTAATGCGGGTGAACTGCCGTTGTGGCCGTTCCACTCGTTGTTGATTTGGTCTGGACTGGTTATATCGAGGCTGCTCACTTGGAGTGTTTTGAATCATCACGGCCCCCACAGTTGGCTGACGCTCCGTCTTCCCTGCTCTTCTCTGAGAATATACCATAGTTGTTTCCTTCTTAAAAGGCTTCTTCTCAACACTTGCAGCAACACCCTTCTGAATCTTTCCTGACTTGATGCCAGCTTTTATTCTTTCGCCTGTTAAGATCAAATCGGTAAACCCCGCGGAAGAGTTACCAATCAGATGATTAAAAAATGGCCCAGATAGAGTCCCTAGAAACATATCAACAAGCTCACGATCGGTTAAAGGGGGCTGCACCCTGCCAGCCAAATCCCTCCATTTTTGTGCGTATTCTTTGAATCCCTCGCCTGTTCCTAGCGACATACCCTGAAGTTGGGTACGAGTAGGAGCAAGGTCAGAATTATACTGGTATTGTTTGTAGAAAGCGGTGGCCAAATCTTCCCAATTTCTGACACTGGTTCCTTCTAGCTGATAAAACCACTCCAACTGAGCTCCCGAAAGGCTGTCTTGAAAGAAATGAATCCAAAGATTTTTATCTGCCGTATAGGGTTGAATCTTTCTCACGTAGGACCTGAGATGTATTTTGGGACAGGACAAACCATCATACCTTACAAACACTGGCACTTTGAATTTTGGGGGAATCACAATCCCGGCAACCAAACCCAAGTCTTCAAAATCCAAACCCGGTACCCTTTGTAATTCCATGGCGGCCAATCTGTCTTCTAACCCTTTGTATTTATCATCAGCTGGAGGGTATTGCTGATCAGAATAATCTTCATCCTCCTCGTCTTCCTCTTCTCCTACATCGGACTCGGAAGGTACAACAACTCCATCTCTTTTACTGGTCCCTTCATCAGAAGTAGGAGGAAATTCAAGCACTCTCCGGGCTTCTCCGTCAAATCTTCTCCCCAAAGTAGCCACCCCGAGTCTCTTCTTCTTCTTTTTCACTGGGTCTTTGTTCCCCAATTGAGTCTTGATATCTTCCTGACCTTTAGCCAAGGTCATCAGGAGTTGCTGAAACTGTGCATTTTGAGCTTGTAGGTCTTTGACTGTTTGCTCGAGATCCATCCTGCTGAAATAAACAGCAGACAGATAAGGAAACCTGGAGTGAGACCTGCTTATGCACATGATGAATGGTATGCTTATGTATGCAATGCATTCAAGGATTTAGAACATTCAAAATTGTTTTAGACAAAGAAGAACGCACGTCATATTAATAAGAAGAAATCTTGTTAGTACATAAATGCCCCATGGGCCAAATATTACAAAATAACTTCTTAAGGCAAAAAGACATTGCGCATCCTCTTTGGTGTGATGTAGGTGTTGAGGGCCTCTTGCTCATGGAGTCGGCGGGTAAGCTCTAGAACCTTCTTCTCACTGGCGTAGAAGCTAGCTTCAAAAGTATTCTGTTCCTCCTTGAGCTGAATCCAACTTTTCTGCATTTCCTCCCACGATATAGGCATGTCTGGATGTAGGATGGTGTAGGGAACCTCTCCTTCTTTGACAGGCTCTTTAATCACTGGGAGTATATGAGGATAAGGCATCATTAGACTTTGGGCTCGGGCTCGTACCCACTTGAGATAGGGCTCAAGAGGGATGGAGTTCTTGTGTCCCAGAGTCTTGCTATCAACCTTGTTGGGCCTCCCCCAAGCTCTGATGAATTTTTGGCGAAGTCCTTGCGCATCGTTGTCGAAGTCAAAAACTAGGTCAGGAATCAACATGTCATGAGGGCCATCCCTCCGCGCATATCCAAATTGCCTCAAAGCTAGGCAAGGGTTGTAGGTGATACCTCCCCTAATTCCAAGTAAAGGAACATTAGGAAATTCCCCGCAACGATCGACAATGATGACATTTTCTCTAGACCGAGAACACCAATGCACATCAGAATGAGTAAGAGTCATCAACCGTTGGGACCACCTTGAACCTTGGTCATTCTTCAAGACAGATTGTGGAAGGTGCGAAATAAACCACCTTGCGAGGAGAGGAGTACAGCACATGAGAACACCCCTTTTTCTCATTGTTCGTGTGTAAAATGAGTGAAGGATGTCCCCAAGCAATGTTGGTATTGGATTTCTGGACAAGAAGATTTTGACGGCGTTGACATCTATCAATTGGTCAGGATTTGGGAACAAGACCAACCCATAGATAAGGAGTGCCACAATTTCTTCAAAGGCTTGTAGGTCCAATGAATTCCAACATTCTTGTGCTTTCTCAAACAAGAATTTTGCTAAGAATCCTTTGACGCCGCTTCTGGTTTCCCAATGCCCCTTGATGTCGGATGGTTGTAGATGTAATGCTCGAGCAACATCTTCCGGCTTTGGTTCCTTTTCCGTACCGTTGAAGGGTAGTTGATTAAGGATAGGGATTCTTAGGAGTTGAGAAAACTCCTCCAAAGTGGGCACCAACTGGTAATCAGGGAAAGTAAAACAGTGGTGAAGGGGGTCAAAGAACTGGAATAGCACTTTCATCATGTCTTCTTCAATGTTGGTGTTGACTAAGTTGAGCAGTCTACCATGTCTTTCACTGAAGGATGAATTTTCCGGAATTCTTGAGGTGAGCTCCTTGAGTTGAGGAGAGATTCTCACAAGGTTGACTTGAATGGTGTTTCTGCGAGGAATTTCCATGACCTGCAAAACAAGAACAAAGATGAAGATCCAAACCCTTGAAATGGTTAGTGAGTGCATATGATGCTTTATGATGTTTATGATGTATGCACAAAACATATGTACAAGCAATTCACACCAAACCCTAGTTTCAGGCTTGCATGGGGTTTCATAGGTAAGTACCCTCTTGAGTGTAGTTGGCTTAAAAACCTGTCCTATAAATAGTAACCGGGTTCTAAGGAGCTCAATATCATTGGGTTGTTTCCATTGTTCATTGTTTTGGTTTAGCCACTTAACTAGCAACCAAAATATTCCAAGAAAACAACCCTCAATGAGTGTAGTATCGAGTATCTACCAACTTCGGACTGCACCAAAGCCGGTCATCTCACTACCCTTAATAAAAGGCCAAGATGGTCAAGTAAGGTTCTAGGTCATTAGTGCTTAGTGACATCACTCAGCGGCCCCATACTCTCCTTGATTGAGCTCAAGGGTTACCGGTACTCGCAAATATGTCACACTAATATAGCTATTGCTTCGACCGTGTCGGTATACCCTGCACAGTTTCCACAACGTATTGCTATCTATGAAATGTTTCCCAAAATCCGGGTGTAGGATTGCCAACCCAAACGAGAGAGCCAAAAATATAAAGCAAACAATTCAAGCAATTAGTCATGCAAGAGGGTGATCTAAGCTCTAAGGTTACTCCACTTTTAAAATTTTCCCCAGCAGAGTCGCCAGTTCTGTGATACGGTGGGAGAACTGACTGTGGTTTTGCGTTTGTATTCGCAAATGTTTCGGTTGAGCAAGAGTCGCCACCGACTTTTTATTTTATCCTAAGGAAAGGTTTAAAAAGCACAGCAAAAACCTTTGAGATTTTTCTTGGGTTCGGGGAGTAGATTATAGAAAGGGAAGGTATTAGCACCCTTTCTATCCATGGTTATCCATGGGCTCTTAGGTACTTGCTTAGATCAACTTGCCTTGGTTTTCAATTGTTTGAAATGGTGCTTGGTGTGTGTGGCTTTGAAAAAGGTTTGGAAAAGATGCCTTGTATAGGCTACCCTTGTAACAATTCTTTACTCGAATGTTTTACAAAAGGTGTTTGTCTTTTTGAAAAGATGTTTCAAGGTTTTTTTTGAAAGTTTGTTTTGAAAGTGTTTGTGAAGTGTGGTTTGAAAAATAGGCAAGTGTTTTTGTTTTGCAAGTTGACAAGTATTTAAGAGCGATCTACCCTAAAGTTCTCAAAGATTTTTGTTATGTTTTAACCTTTTTAACAATTTTGTTCCACCATTGAATTTGGTGGACAATCTTGTGTTAGGATGTGAAAGGGACGGGCACGGGTCATTGTTTAGACCATAATTGCAATAGTGTTAAATGTCTTTGGGCAATTTTCTTTGAAAGGGACTTGATCATTTTAAGCAACTTTTCGAAAGCGTCATCGAGGGACTATGATCATTTGATTATTTGCTTTGCCCAAAGAAACCTAACATGCAATATGGCCCAATTTTGAAAGGCAACAAGTGGATGTAACCCTAGGGGTGTTAGTGTGCGAGTGTGTTTTATTGCATACAAGAGTTTTTTCTTTGAATTAGGTTTTTCTATTTCATTGATTTTATCTTGCCATACACGTCCTAATTACTAGCAATAAGAAGCGGAAATATAAAATCCTACGCTATTACAACAATTAGGGGAGGGGGATACACATTTGTACATGGGGGGTTCAACGAGAAAAATAGACAAAAAAGAAAATAGCAAAAAACAAGATATATATATATAGAGAGAGAGAGAGGGGGAGCCCGCGCGCTGCTGGGAGGTCATCAGAAGTTCTGACTCAGATCCGCTGCCAGATGATCAACCTGTTAGTGAAACTGGATGAGTCAGAACTTCTGACTCTGGCACCTGCAAAACAGAACCTTGTTAGTGGAGAAATCAGAAGTTCTGATTTCCCTGCGCTGCAAGACAGAAGTTTGTTAGTGGAGAAACCAGAAGTTCTGATTCTGCTGAAAAGGCAATAACTCTCAGAGGTTCTGATATCATTGACAGCAAAACAGGCTTCAGATGCGCTAACGTCAAAGTCAGCACTTGGCTTTTCCCTGTGCTAACCAGAACATCTGCAATTCTGTTGTTACTCCACAAAACAGGAAACATATTTGGAACAGATCCAGCAAATAAAAATGTTTCAGAGGTCAGAACCACCAGGGTCACAGGCAAGTCCTATACTGGCTCAGAACGTTCTGAGGTATGAAAATCCTCAGAATATGAACAGCAACAACATGATATTTACATTATGTTATTTGAATATGCACAGCTGATGATGCTTAACAGCGTGATGAGGGTCAGCAGGTGCTTACCTGACTGTTGAGAAAGTTGTGGATGAAAGTTTAGCTTTTGGTTCTGGTGGTGTTCTGGACAGATTTGAAAAGGGGAAGCAAAGGTGTATACGTATATAGGGTCAGAAGTTTGGAGAGGGTGTGTTTGGTTTACAGAAAAGAACTGGATATTTGATGAAGTTTGAAGGTTAAGAAACTCAAAGTTATGAAACAAAGCTGGAGATTTTGGCAGAGTTTCAGAATGCTGTGTTGCTAAGAGTTTTGTTTCTCACTTGCAATTTCTGTTTCTTTTCTTGAACATCTTTTGCAGTGGTGAAGACTCTCTATTTATAGGCAAAGTTCTTGTGGATGCCTTGAACATTTAAGGCGCCAACAGAGTTTGAATTTGTTCTTTGACAGAAATTCCTGGGAAGTTGTGATACAGATAGCTTTCAGCCTAGGTTGCAGCAGCAGGCGTAGATTGGGGAGAAGTGACCTCTGAAGTGGGCGGTGGCGTGAAGACCCATGCCAGAATCTGTGCAAAAGAGTTTTCCAAGCCACACGTGAATGCTCAGGAGTGGTTGGAAGCATTAATGGGCATTAAATGGTGACAAGACCTATCAATATCAATATTCTGGTAATGGAAACCAACGTTGAATCAACAGTTCTGTTTTTAAAAGGAACAGCGTAAACCATGCTCTGGCCTTGGCTTCCTGTTGTCTTAGTAAGCTCTAGAGATTCTTTATCAGTGTAACACCCACTCTTCTGATCTTTCATCTTCTGATTTCAACTTGTTCTGAAGGAGCCTTCAGACTTTCCTGCTTCTCTTGCATTCCTTTAGCAAATTCTGACTGAGCTTGTGTAACTGCTGAAGGGGCATGTTCTGTTTGAGTCTTACATACTGAACCACGTTTACAACTTCTGATTGAACTGATGTAGCTGCTGAAGAGCCAGCTTCTGACCACGCTGAGCCAAGCTTGCAACTTCTGACCGTTTTCATCTGGAATGGGTCCAGAAGTTCTGAAGCGCTGATTTTTCTAAAAACACTTATTTTAGAGAAGCATTCTAAGTACTTAGAATTTGATTTTTTTCTCAAGATAAAAGCGTTGTTTTTGGAGTTCGTGAGATCATCTTGCTCTTGCAAATGGCTTGCTTGGGCAAAGGGATAACTCAGGACTTGGATTTGTTTCAGAGGGACCTTGAAAATCCAAGGTGGTTTTCCTGAAGAAAGGGAGGGCAAATTTTGGGGTACAACAGTATCCTTCCATAATTTAGGAGAAAATAGACCCGCTTGTAAGATCTTAGTTTAGGTCTTTGAGGTGCTCGTGTGTCCGCCATATGGGGAAAAATGACAATGGGAAATGATACTTCCTACTTCATCTTCGGGGACACACCAACAGAAAATACCATTGACGCCTCTTTTGAAAAGCAGAGGTTCATCCCAATAATAATGTTTAAGACCATGGAAGAATTTCTTATTTTATTGGTAAGTTAGATCTGGTGGAAGCATTCCAGCTGCTAAGTAGTTGACCAAGTCAGCATACCATGGCAGTGTGGTTTTAGTGTAGATTACCTCCAAAACTTCATTTGTTTCTATATCGTTATAAGTTACAGATCATTCAATGGTATTATTTTCCAACTGGGCTATGAGTTGTCCGTAAGGGAAATCATCATTGGTAGGCACTTGTTCAAGCTTAATGCCTTCCATTCTAGATAAGTGATCAACTACTACATTTTTAGTGCCTTTTTTGTCTTTGATTTCTAAATCAAACTCTTGTAGGAGTAGGATCCACCCGAGTAATATTGGTTTTGCATCCTTTTTTCTTAATAGGTACCTAATTGCAGCATGATTAGTATATATGATTATCTTTGCTCCTACTAAGTAAGAACGAAATTTATCTAGAGCGAACATGACACCTAAAAGTTCCTTTTCTATGGTGGTGTAGTTCATTTGTGCATAATCTAGGGTTCGAATAGCGTAATAAATTGTAAGAAGCTTCTTATCCTTTCTTTGTCCTAAAATTTCACCTATGGCATATTCACTAGCGTCACACATGATTTCAAACGGTAATCTTCAATCAGTTGGTTGCATAATAGATGCGGTAATAAGAGTTGTAATTAATTGTTAGAATGCTTTTAAGCATTTGTCATCAAAATCAAATTTAATGTCTTTCATTAACAGGCCAGTTAGCAATTTAGTGATTTTAGAGAAATCTTTAATAAATCGTCAGTAGAAACCGGCGTGTCCTAAGAAACTTCGTATTTTTATTACAGTTTTCGGAGGTTGAAGGTTTTTCATAACTTCTATTTTAGCTTTGTCAACTTCAATCCCCTTATCGGACACTATGTGACCAAGCATGATTCATTGTCGGACCATGAAATGACATTTTTCCCAATTTAATATGAGGTTAACTTTTATGCATCATTCAAGTACCATTTATAAGTTCGATAGGCATCCTTCAAAACTTTTCCCACAAACAGAGAAATCGACCATAAATACTTCCATGATGTCGTCTATAAAATCAGCGAAAATTGACATCATGCATCTTTGGAATGTTGCAGGAGCGTTACATAGTCCAAACGACATTTATCGATAGGAAAATTTACCATAAGTACAAGTGAAAGTAGTCTTTTCTTGGTCTTCGAGATGTATAGGAATTTCGAAAAATCCTGAATAACCATCTAAATAGCAGAAGCGAGAGTGCTTATCCAATCGTTCGAGCATTTGATTAATGAAAGGTAAAGGAAAATGATCTTTTCGAGTGGCTTTGTTTAATTTCCTATAGTAAATGCACATTCTTCATCCGGATTGAGTATGTTGTGCCACAGATTTGCCTTTTTCATTCCTGACGATTGTAACACCTCCCTTTTTTTGGTACAACACGTACTGGGCTAACCCACTTACTATCGGGTATCGGGTATATGATTTCTGCTTCTAATAACGTTTGTACTTCTTTCTTGACTACATCACTCAGAACGGGATTTATTCTTCTCTGATGTTCTCTAGAGGTCTTGCAGTCTTCCTCAAGCATAATGTGATGCATGCAAATTGAGGGACTTATTCATTTTAGATCAAAGATGTTATAGCCTAAAGCAGTTGGGTATTTCCTTAGGACATGTAATAATTTTTCTATTTCTATCAGTCTTAAATATACGTTTACTATAATGAGTTGTTCGAGTTTTGTATCTAGGAATTCATACCTTAGATCTTTTGGTAGTGTTTTAAGTTTGACAGTTGGTTTCTTTAGGAAAGGCATAGGGTCAGGAGTTAGCGCAAGACGTTCACTTAGATTGTCATCTTTGTATTCATCACACCAATTGTCGTCTTCAAGGATATGAGGTATTTGAATTTTTAAAGCTTTTGAATATGTAATCAGTTATTTCTCTATTTCTTTAACGCATTCATCAATGGCATCTAAGAAACAACATCAATCATCTATAGTTGGTGCCTTGAAGAATTGTGAGAGAATAAATTCAACCTTTTCTTCGCCAGCCTCAAGTGTCAGTTTACCCCTTTTTACATCAATGATGGCTCCGGTGGTGGCATGGAATTGTCTTCCTAATATAATAGGGATGTTGGAGTCCTCCTTGATGTCCATAATAATGAAATCAGTGGGAATATAGAATTGTTTGATACGTACTAGAACATTTTCTAGCATTCCTAAAGGAAATTTCACTGAACGATCAGCTAGTTGCACGGACATTCTTGTTGGTCGCAATTCTCCCATGTTTATCCTTTTGCAAATTGATAATGGCATTAAGCTAATAGTGGCTCGCAAGTCACATAGATCTTTGTCTATGACAAATTTTTTGATTACACATGGTATAGAAAAACTACCAGGGTCTTTTAGCTTAGAGGGCATGTTATTTTGGATTATAGTGCTACACTCTGCAGTAAGCATAACAGTTTCATTGTCCTCGAGATTTTTCTTATTGGATAATATTTCTTTAAGGAACTTAGCATGGGAGGGAATTTGCATGATGGCTTCTGTAAAAGGTATAGTGAAATTCAATTATTTCAGAAGTTCAACGAATTTCTTACACTGCCCTATATTTTTAGATTTAGCTAACCGCTGAGGGTACGGTATTGGTGGTTTGTATGGCGGAGGAGGAACATAGGGTTTTTCTTTCTATTTTACCTCTGCACTTTCATTTTCCTTCTCATCTTCTTTTGGTTCGTCTTCCTTCTTAGTTGGTTTACCAGTACTCTAGTACATGGCTGGATTTTTTGTTCTTGGATTAGTTGGTCCATCTACTTTCGTTTTGCTCCAAAGTATTATAGAATTAGCATGACCTTTCGAATTTGGTTGTGGTTGTCTAGGAAAAGTGCCAGATAGAGCAGCTGTAGCTGCTTGCTGTCTAGCCGCTTGAGAGATTTTCGTTTCAAGCATTTTGTTATGAGTGGCTAGAGAATCAACCTTGTTTGATAGTTACTTTAGTTGTTCACTAGTGTGTATGTTTTGATTTAGAAAATCTTTGTTTTGTTGAGCTTGAGTGGATATGAAATTTTCTATCATGATTTCTATATTGGATTTCCTATGAACATTTGGAGCAATTGAGGTGGCTTTCTGGTATCCTGGTGGTATAGTTGTAGCCTTTCATGGTGCATATAATGCATCGTTGTTCTTATGCAAAACACTTGGATGGTTCTTCCAGGAAGGGTTATAGGTATTACCGTATGGGTTCCCTTGATCATAATTCACTTAATCGACGGGCACTCCTGTTAGAAGTGGACATTCGAGCACAGCATGTGCATGAAGTCTGCATAAATCACAGGTTGGAGCTGCTGCTGCCACGGTGGCTGTGGGAGTTGTGGTCAAGTTTTCTATCTTTTGGGTAAGGGATTCTACCTTAGCGTTAACTTGGTCTAAACTACTAACTTCATGCATACCACCTTTCATTTGAGGTTTCTCCATAATGGTTTTATCGCTTCCCCACTGGTAATGATTTTGAGCCATACTTTCGATAAGTTGATAAGCGTCATGATAAGGTTTATCCATCAGTGTGCCGCCAGCTGCAACATCCATCGTTAGTCTTGTGTTATACAAGAGACCATTGTAAAATGTGTGAATGATCAGTCATTCTTCTAGACCGTGATATGGACAATGTCACAACATGTCTTTGTATCTTTCCCATGCTTCGAAAATAGATTTGCTTTCCTTTTGTTTAAAACCATTGATATTTGCTCTTAGCATAGTTGTCTTACTCGACGGAAAATATCGTGCCAGGAAAACTTTCTTTAACTTGTTCCAGGTGGTAACAGAGTTGGATGGTAGAGACTGGAGCCAAGCTCTAGCTCTATCTCATAACAAGAAAGGGAAAACACATAGTCTTATTGCTTCAAAGCTGACACCATTTGCTTTTACCGTGTCTGTGTACTACACAAACACGGACAAATGTAAGTTCGGACCAAACATAGGACATCCCAAAAACTGATTTTGTTGGACAACTTGTAGCAACAAAGGTTTCAACTCGAAATTGTTTCGAGCGATAGCGGGGGAAGAAATGTTGTTGTGAGGTTCCTCCTGTGATGGGGCAGTATAATCCTTCAAAGGACGATTTTAGGGTCCTTGAGCCATTCTTGGTTCAAGTTCATGAAGGGTTTGGTTGGGAAGATTTACTTCGGGGAGATTGTACTTAATTTGGTATTCTCTAATTCGGTGTCTTATACTAATAAAATGCTCGACCTCGTTGATTGGTTGCTCTAACTCTTTACCTTGAGAGTGAGTGTTTGGCACACAATCAGTGTAACAGAGGAATCACAATATTGACTAAATCAGTCCCCAACAACAATGCCAAAAACTTGGTCGCGACTTTAAGAGTCTGTCGAAATTACTGACTGTAAGTGCACAGTCTAATCGCATAGTTTTAAAAGATATTGAACCCACATGGACTGACAATCAAACTAATTATATCTAATCTTACTATGTAATCTAAGGCTGAAGATTAATCTTAGGTTTTTGAGAGAAATGGAGAGTAAATTCAAGTTTAATAAAATATTCGAAATAAAGGATACCAGTATGTAATTCGTTAGACTTCAGGGACTCGACTAACCGTTGGCTTTGTTTTAAAAACACTTTTCAGTAAAAAATATTAATTTAAAAATCCTTATCTCACACTCTCGTGTTTATTGACTTAGACTATATTCTTAAATCTAAATGCTTGTTCTCGTTGTCTCATTCGAATTTAAAATCACTTTTTGGAAACCAATAAAATCTAATTAATCCTAAAGAACTCTCGTTGTATTTAAAATCAATGTTCAGTTACTACTATCTGATTAAAAATTTCAAACTTCCATTGTATTGATTTTAACCTTTGTTCGTCTTTTACTCTCGTAATAAAATTGTCTTAGTATTTAATTAGAAACTAACACCAGCAAAGTAGTTTGAAATTATTTAAGCCAATTGTGACCGGTGGATCTGGAACTGACTGTTTAACGCTGGTTCGCGAAATGTCGCGGTAAGCAAGAGTCGCCATCGTCTTTTATTTTCTCCAAATGGAAAGGACAAAAGCACAGAAAAATTCCTTATAGAGATTGCTCTCGGTTCGGGAGGTAGATTATAGAAAGGGAAGGTATTAGCACCCTTTCTATCCATGGTTATCCATGGGCTCTTAGATACTTGCTCATTTGTGTTTTCAAAAATGGTTTGTTTGCTTTTCAATTGTGGGTTTTAAAAAGTTTCTTTGAAAATTTCAGTTCGACTCTTGTATCAGTCCTCAAGAGTGTTTGAAAATTTGCTTTCGAAAGCTTTTGAAAATGTGTTGGTGTGAAAAGTATTTTTGAATTTGTTTTGAAATTAGAGCAAGTATCTAGAGTCGTCTACCTACCCTAAGGAATTCGTCTGTGTAAATGTCCTTTAAAGTAGTGTCATCCCACCATTGAGAGATAGGTAGCACCACCGTTGGAGGTATTCGGGTCAATTCGAAGGTTCGGGACATGGTGATCACCAGAGCAATGGGAAGACACCTTAGAAGCTACCCTCATGCCAGGTTCCCGGATCATGAGGACTTACTAAGACATCCTCTACTCGACGATCACCTTTCGAGGCAGGGCAACAGTGAGGCGTACCCTAGGGGTGGTGTGTGATTTGTGTGTCAGATTCGTTTATTTTTGTCTTGTCATGGTATAGGTGATCTATGCGTTTGTTTTTATTTATTGTCATTCATTCTTGCATGCATTTATTAACAATTAAAAATTGCGAAAAATAAAAGTTCTAAACTATTACAAAGGCGCGGGTCCACATCGCCAAAATTTCCAGGACCCGATTTGACAGAAAGTAAATAATTAAAATAAAGTGCGAAAGATTAAAATGTCCGAGTTTACAAGGCTTTGGGCGAATTACATAAATATTTACAGGAAATAAATAAAGTGCGCAAAGAGGATTAAAATTGCAAGCGAGGGCGTTGGACCCTTTTTAATGAAATTATATTAAATTATTAAATTGATTAAATAAAGATGACAAAAGAAATTGTTTTTGGTATTTTTTTGATTTTTTGGATTTATGGTTTTAATGAAAATAATTAAATGAAATTGAGAATTTAACCCTAATTCTAATCTTTATTTATGAAGAAAAACATATTAACATTTAAACCTAAAATTAAATTAATTATTTACATGCGATTTGGTTTATAAAAAATGAATAATATTTAGTTATTAATAATGGTGAAGAAAAAAAAAAGAATGAAAAAGATTTGAAACCCTAATTCTATCAATTTTTAAGTTTTATTGAAAAAATATTAAGATTAACCCTAGATTAAAACTAATTAATTAATAAAGGTTTTATTTACAAAAAAATAACATTAAATAAAAATATTTATTTTTGTCCCTTTTCTGATTTTTTATATTGTCTTTATGTTTTTTTTAAAGAAAATATTGAATTAAAGAAATTAATTAAAAAACAATAATTGAAATAAACAAAATAAAGAAAAGGATGAAAAGTCAAACCATGGGGGTATGTCCCCAATTGGAGGTTTTGCTTAGCATTTTTGGCCCAAGAAGCTTGGCTTGGTTTGACCTTTCTGGGCGTGTGAGGCATATTTGACCAGGGTATATGGAGCTCCTCAGATCTGGGCCCTTGGATGGTCTTCAGTGGCCACGTGGTGCGTTGAGATTATGAGTGCATGGTAGGCTTTGAAGCTTGAACTGCATAGGAATATATATTGAAAAATATTATGGAATAGAAAGGGGGACCTGGGATCGAACCCAGGTCCTGGAAGTCACCAAGATGCTTGCTTACCACTGAGTCACCTAGCGCGTTTTGATTATATAGTAATAAACAAATAATATAAAATAGAACAAGATTTAATGGACAAATTAGCGCGAAATTTCAAATAAGCCAACCACATCTTTACACCTAGTCTTCGTCTTCCTCGCTTTTGTTTTTTCCTGAAACACAAAAGAATCAGCAACGGTTTTTGAACCGTTCCAAAATATGCCATTCCAGAAAATAGCGATTAGCTTGTGGTAGCTCATAAATTGAGCGCGAGGGTGGATTTAGTATCGTCCAAGCATGCTGAGTTGAATGGCCTAGGTTTCATGTTCCAATTTTTCCTTAACTGGGAAACCCCAATTCAAGGTTCTGAAAAACCTAGATGTCGTCCATGGTAGTTTCTTCAATGATGAGTAAAAATTCAATTCAGCTACATGGTTAGCTTCAGGAAGGTCCCATTAGTATAAATCAATCATAAAAATGCAATGATATGGTCTAAATAACAAAGCACGATTATGCAAAAAGAATGATACAATTTGCCTTTGAATTACCAATTCTTGATGTCAGGGATATGGAAAACTATTCAGTTAGCTTCAGTAAGACACGAGGAAGCTTTTGCAATTAGTCTCTTGCTCTGAATCGTGCTAGAACCTTGTTTTCAGTTTTCACTTTTTTGGCAAAAAATTCAAGTTTGGTTATTGGTCTATGGCGCAGCTGGGAGCTTCTTGGCATTAGGGTTGCACTATATATGCATGTGTGAAGGTTTTAGGGTTGAGAAATTGATCAAAAATCCATGAATTGAAGGAATCAATATTTGATTTTTATGCCATAATTTTCCAAATCTTTTTCATGCTATTTTGGCTTCAATCATATCCAATCACCTTTGATTCTTTCCTAACCTGATTTGCACGAAATCTTGGAGATATTTTATGCACAAAAAGATTTAAAACATTAGGTTTAGTATTTTTTACCTATTTATTTTAATTAAATGAATTATTAATAATTAAAAATCCAAATAAATAAATAAAAATGATAAAAAACTTCCCTTTGGGCCAAATGGTCGTGCACATGCCTTGGATGATGAATTGTGGAAGAAAAAGAGGCCCATTAGCATTTTTAGGTCATTTGAAGCAATGTTGACTTTTCAACATATCCAAAAATTTCCCAACTTCCACAAGGCATAACTTGCTCAATTTTTAAGATTTGCTCATGTTCTTGGACATTTTGGAAAGGTATTTGAGTCCTCTAACCAATGCCTTTGGTCCCATGTCATTTTTATTTACCAATATCAAGTTATGGCCTTTGACTTAAAGTCCCTTTTTGTTGACTTTTGAAAATGACCTATAATGTTTAAATTGATAACTTTTTGTGAGAGCATTTCTTGGACTTGAAGTGTGAAGAGGAGTTGTAGGAAATGTCTTTCTCTTCAACATGAGCTTTGGATGGAATTTTTCTGATAATCCATGTGGAAGTTATGCCCTGGTCAAGTTACAGTTGACTTTTTCAACTGTCCAAATATGGAAACTCTTGCATCTTGATGATTTTTGAGCCAAGCTTTGAGAATCATGATCAAGCATTGATCAAATGATGTTTGTGGCTTCAAAATGATATGTTGACCAAAAATTTGAACTTTTGACTGTCAAATGACCATTTTGCCCCTACAGTTAAGTGTAGTGCAATTAGGGTTTTTGACTGTGCAATTTTGAGCTGTAAGTCTTGAAACTTGGTATGAGGATGCTTGACCATATTTGTAGGCATGTGGGACTTGATTGGACCCTTGGAAACTTCATTTTCTTTGTCAGAACCAAAACCCTAATTTTTGACTGTTAGGAGGCCCTTGAACTATGCAACCCTTGGGGAGATTTTGAGGCTTTGACTTTGCAATTCTTGAAGAATATGGGAGGGCAAATTTTGGGGTACAACAGTTGCCCCTGTTCAATCTTCTTAGACCTGAGGATGCAGATTGGTTGACGTGCCTTTCGTAATCCAAAGGTAAAAGATGATTGAACACTAGAGTGCCCAGAAATTTGCGCTCACATAGTCGTGTGATGGGGGAATGGGATTATAGATGCCACGCTAAGAGTTGATGTAAGGTGGATGGGCTTATAGATGCCATCTGGATGTTGATCGCGTAAGAGTTTCCTTAGCGAGAACTTGCGTACCTGCAAAAGAACAATGAGTACCTGACCTGTTACAGGAGTTGGTCTTCAGATTCTTTGTATAGATGTGTCCTGACTGGTTACAGGAGCTGAATCTGGAGCTTCAAAAGGTGATGAATGAACCAGGGATGGTTACTACCTCAACAGGAACGGTGAGAGAACCTTGGGCGACTTCAACCTCAACAGCAATCGTTGAGAAAATCTTGGGATGATTACTACCTCCGCAGTATCGGGGAGAGAACCAAAGGCGACTACAACCTCAACAACACTCATTGAGAGAATCTTGGATAACTTCGACTTCAACAGTATCATTGAGCGAATCTGGGGACGATTACTACCTCCGCAGTATCGGGGAGAGAACCACAGGCGACTACAACCTCAACAGCAATCATTGAGAGAATCTGGGATAACTTCGACTTCAACAGCAATCGTTGAGCGAATCTTGGGATGATTACTACCTCCGCAGTATCGGGGAGAGAACCATAGGCGACTACAACCTCAATAGCAATCATTGAGAGAATCTTGGGCGACTACAACCTCAATAGCAATCATTGAGAGAATCTTGGACGACTTCAACTTCAACAGCAATCGTTGAGCGAATCTTGGGATGATTACTACCTCCGCAGTATCGGGGAGAGAACCACAGGCGACTACAACCTCAACAGCAATCATTGAGAGAATCTTGGATATCTTCTACTGAGTCTTTATCAGGAAAATCTGTTTGGGGTCGATTTAACTGGACTAGAGAAGGCCTTGGACTGGATAAGAAATAGAAAATCTTAGGGTCGATTAACTGAACCGGTCTAGGTCTTGAAATGTCTTCAACTGGATAAGAAACAGGGAGATCTTAGGGTCGATCTGACTGAACCAGAGAAGGCCTTTGACTGGATAAGAAACAGAAAATCTTAAGGTCGATTAACTGAACCAGTCTAGGTCTTGAAATATGATTGAGAACTTAACTGAATATTACCTGAAAGGTAAAGGTCAGTCATATGCCATGCGTGATATGGATCAAGCAATGATGTTCTCAACATAAATGAGATTTGTAAGGTATGATGCGTATATGCATGCTATGATGTATGAAAGTGTGATGTTTATGTATGTATTTTTTCCGTCTGGGAAAATAAATCCTTGACGGGTGCCGGGAAGTCACTCCTGGGCTAATGTTGAAGAATAGATCTTTGCTTCCGCTGGGGATGATGGTTGCAAGAATACCGGTAGGAGAAGATAACTCCGTTGGGGAATAAACTTGGCGAATGGATTACTCTGCGGGAAAAAAGTACTCTAACGATCTTGCTGGGGAACAATACTTTGTGGGGAGAGAGGTACTTCGCTGAAATGTTGATGGTAACTTCGCTGGGGATACCATTGTTGTGTTGGAAGTGTTAATAGACTTCGCTGGGGATAAGAAAGAACTGTGTTGACGACGACCTTTCCGTGGCTTTTGGCTGAGGATAACCCAGTTATATCCTAGTAAGGAAATAACTCTTGAATAAAGCCGAGCGACGCCTTCGTGCTCCGCGAGGATAAGCTTCCAGAATCTACTGGGGATAAGCTTATTGCTTGGGGAGATGGATTCCAACTTTCCTGGGGAACTCTTGATTGGACTCTCCTGGGGAAGTTTTGAACTGTATTGGGGGAAGTGACTCCACTGAATGTTTGATATACCGCCGGGGAACAATCTTTAGGTCAAGACTGCCGGGGATGCTTGTTAAGAATATATATGCTGCTGGGGAATGTTGAGATCTGCTGGAGGATACTCGACTTCCTTAAGGCTGATAGCTTTGCTCGGGGAGAGTGCACTGACTTGTTGGCTTACTCTCTGGGGAATTAAGATGTACTGGTTATGTTCTTCAGCTGAACCTACCTTGGTACCTTGGAGGACAGAACAATTAGATTGCTCAGACAACTCTTTATTGCCCCTGTTTCTAGTGTTACCTGCAATTAATCCTTTGTTTCGTATGCAAATATTCATGAGTTAGCAAATTATTATCAATGCATATATCACAAATTGAACCTTGGACGTTCTTCGCAAAACAAAACAGAAAAGGAAAAACAATTGGCAATTTTAACTGAAAAGCATATTTTTATTGATTTTTGAATGGCCTGTAAATAGGCGTTTTATGTACAAGAGGCTGACGTCCTAGTAAGAGAACGCCTCCGGACAAAAGAGTTTATACAAATTTTGTACAATAGAAAATAAAACAGCTGTGTGAAAATGAATGATCCCACTGGGTTTCGACTCTGCTATTGCCTTTATATCTTCGAGCGTCTCATCACTTGATGACCTTGGTTGAAGATGAAGCTGACTGATCGATGCCGTCTGAACTTGATGTAGATACCAGATTCTGGATGCAAAGTGATCCAATGAGACATAGTATTACGCTTTATCCCTAACTTTTGCCTGGACCGCCCTTTCGGGTTTTCAGTCCACCGGGATACCCATTTTTGCCCAAGCCGCCTTTTCAGGTTTTCGACTTGCCAGATGTACAGTTTTTTTTCATTTCATCCCTTCATTTTGCCCGAACCCTTTTGGTTCGCCGGGAAGCCCTAATTTTTGCCTAGGCATGTCAGCCTAGCGGGTCTTTTTCATGCGTAGTATCTTTTTACTATGTCTGCATTGGCGGGGTGAGGAAGGTCGTCACCATCCATGTTGGTTAGAATCATGGCTCCTCCTGAGAACACATGCTTAACCATAAATGGACCTTCGTACGTAGGGGTCCATTTGCCCCTTGGATCACTCTGAGGAAGGATGATTCGTTTGATTACCAGATCCCCAACTTGATATTCTTGTGGTCTGACCTTTTTTTTAAATGCCCTGATCATCCGTTTTTGACACGTTTGACCATGACAGATAGCAGCAAGTCTCTTTTCATCAATGAGGTTTAATTGATCAAGTCGTGTCTGGATCCAATCATCTTCATTCAGATTTGCATCCTTCATTATCCGGAGAGAGGGTATTTGCACTTCGATCGGTAAGACTGCCTCCATACCGTAGACCAAGGAGAAAGGAGTTGCCCCGGTTGACGTCCTGGCTGAGGTACGGTACCCATGTAGAGCGAACGGTAACATCTCGTGCCAATCCTTATAAGTCACTGTCATCTTCTGCACAATTTTCTTGATATTTTTATTTGCTGCTTCTACAGCCCCATTCATCTTCGGTCTGTAAGGAGAAGAATTGTGGTGCTGTATCTTGAACTGCTCGCAGAGCTCAGTGATCATCTTGTTATTGAGATTGGTACCGTTGTCTGTAATAATTCTTTCTGGGACGCCGTATCGACAGATCAGATTATGCCGAATGAACCGTGCCACAACAGTCTTGGTTACCATTGCGTAGGAAGCTGCTTCAACCCACTTCGTAAAGTAATCAATCGCTAACAGGATGAAGCGATGCCCATTAGATGCCGTAGGTTTAATCTCACCGATCATGTCTATGCCCCACATTGCAAACGGCCATGGCGCAGTCAGAACATTCAAAGGAACTGGAGGAACATGCACTTTGTCTGCATAAATCTGGAACTTATGGCATGTCCGAGAATGTTGGTAGCAGTCAGCTTCCATTGTGGACCAATAATACCCTGCCCGAAGGATTTTCTTCGCCATAGTGTGTCCCCTGGAATGTGTACCAAAGGTCCCTTCATGTAGCTCTTCCATGATCTTTTCTGCTTCAGCTTTGTCCACACAACGCAGTAAGGTCGAATCATGGTTTCGCTTATACAGGATGCCATTGCTAAGGAAGAACTTCGCTGCGAACCTTCTCAGAAACTTCTTATCATTGACAGATGCACCTTCAGGGTATTCCTGAGCTTCCAGATATCTCTTCACCTCATGGTACCAAGGCTTCTCAGTCACCAATTCAGTCTCGAGATCACAACAGTATGCCGGTTCGTCCAGTTTCCAGATGATGATCCGGGGAGCCTCATTGTCCCATTTGACCTTTAACATAGAAGACATTGTAGCTAACGCGTCCGCCAACTGATTCTCTTCTCTTGGAAAATGTTCAAAGGTTATCTTCATGAAGTGGGGGATCAACGTCAACACACATTCTCTGTAAGGAATAAGATTCGGATGTTTCGTATCCCACTCTCCTTTGATCTGATTGATCACGAGAGCGGAATCTCCGAAGACACTCAGAAACTTGATCCTTAGGTCGATCGCAACTTGAAGACCCATGATGCACGCCTCATACTCCGCCATATTGTTGGTACAGTTGAAACATAGCCGGGCAGTGAGTGGAGTATGAGTGCCTTGAGGTGATATGATTACAGCGCCGATAGCGTTACCCAAAGCATTGGAGGCTCCGTCAAAATGCATAGACCATCGGGATCCTTCCTCAGGTCCTTCATCCGGTCCAGGTACTTCACAATCAGTCACAATCATGATGCTCTCATCTGGAAACTCGAAGTTCATGGACTGATAGTCGTCTACTGCCTGATGTGCCAAGTGGTCCGCCAATACACTTCCTTTGATGGCTTTCTGGGTCGTGTATTGAATGTCATATTCCGTCAAGATCATTTGCCATCTTGCTATTCTCCCAGACAGAGCAGGCTTTTCGAATATGTACTTTATAGGATCCATCTTTGAGATCAACAAGGTAGTGTGAGTCAGCATATACTGTCTCAGCCGGCGAGCATCCCATACCAAAGCGCAGCAAGTTTTCTCAAGCAGTGAGTATCGGGTCTCACAGTCGGTAAACTTTTTGCTAAGGTAATAAATGGCATGCTCTTTTCGGCCAGACTCATCATGCTGCTCCAACACACACCCCATTGAATTATCAAGTACTGTCAGGTATAGTATCAGAGGTCTCCCTTCAACCGGTGGCATAAGGATGGGTGGTTCTTGGAGATACTCTTTGATTCTGTCAAAAGCAGCCTGGCATTCATCATTCCAGCGTACTACCTGATCTTTCTTCAGCAGCTTGAAGATTGGTTCACAAGTAGCAGTTAGGTGTGAGATGCACCGAGCAATGTAATTCAGGCGTCCTAAAAAGCCTCTGACCTCTTTCTCTGTCTTAGGAACTGGAATCTCTTGAATAGCTTTGACCTTGACAGGATCCACTTGAATACCCTTGTCACTTACCACGAAGCCTAGCAACTTTCCAGATCTTACCCCGAAGGTGCACTTGTTTGGGTTCAACCTCAGCTTGTACAGTTTCAGACGGTCAAACAACTTCTGCAGATGATCAAGATGCTCTTCCTCAGTCTGGGACCTTGCGATCATGTCGTCAACATACACTTCTATCTCATGATGGATCATGTCATGAAATAAAGCAACCATGGCACGTTGGTAGGTTGCCCCAGCGTTCTTTAGTCCAAAAGGCATGACCTTGTAGCAGAAGGTGCCCCACTGAGTAACAAAGGTAGTCTTTTCCATGTCTTCAGGTGCCATCTTGATCTGATTATAACCTGAAAAACCATCCATGAAAGAGAACACCTTATGCTGAGCTGTATTATCAACAAGGACATCAATGTGAGGTAGAGGGAAGTCATCCTTGGGGCTGGCCCTGTTCAGATCCCTGTAGTCGACACACATTCTGACTTTACCGTCCTTCTTTGGTACCGGCACCAAATTAGCAACCCACTGAGGATAAGAAGTCACTGCGAGAAACCCGGCATCAAACTGTTTCATAACCTCGGCTTTGATCTTCTCAGACATCTCTGGACGCATCCGGCGGACCTTTTGCTTGACCGGAGGGCAGTCTTCCTTAGTAGGCAAGTGATGGACCACAATGTCGGTATCCAATCCGGGCATGTCTTCGTAGGACCATGCAAAGATCTCCATATAATCATGTAGCATCTTAGTCAACCGTTGCTTCACGCTGAGCTCTAGGTTGGCACCAATCTTTACCTCTTTCCTGTCTGCCTCAGTACCCAAGTTTATTGTCTCCACTGGCTCTTCGTGTGGTTGAATTGCCCTTTCTTCCTGGAGTAACAGTCTTGCAAGCTCGCCAGGCACTTCGCAATCATCTTCACCTTCGTCTTCGGCTAAGTTGATCGGATTTTCGAAGTCATAACTGGCAGTAGCAGAGTCGTTACCAGTGAGATCCAGAGTGGATTGAAACCTGTATGAGTGAGTGTGTGTAAATACAGTTGTTTTGAAATATGTATAAAGGAAGAAAAGACAGAAAAGGAGCACAAGATTTGAAATGCGAGAAAACGTCCAAGATTTTCATTTATGATATATGAAATGACAATTTATATGCCCTCACAAATAAAACCACGGTGCCTCGGGTAAGACACCGGGCCATAGAGTTCAATTAATTGTTTATTACAAATAACAAAACAAAGAAGTTTATTACTGCGTAACAAAAGTAACAGGAGTATGGTCTTTGGCAATCCAATTGGTCAATCCACCGTCCGTTGTCGGGTAGATCCAGCTATTGAACTCAGCTTCATCCACTTCAATATCCTCCCCAACAGCATTCACTCCTGGATTTGTAATGAGCACAGGAGGTCTTCTGGTCTTCGCCTTCCGCATAGCTTTCTGACCCTTTGCAGTAAAACCCAGTCCAAATTTGTCAGTTTTCTGTGTAAAGTCGGGAAGCCTGCCCCAGTTAGTACATTCACCTTTCTGAACCACATCCCGGGCATCCTTTAGGGAAGCCATCCTCAAAGGAACATCCTCTTCGACCGCTGTTTCTACTGCTGCTGAAATTGGAAGTACCTCTTCGAAATGCTGAAAGGGGGTCTCAATAAACTCCCCGTCCATCTCAATGTACCTGAAGGAATTCAAATGGCTCACCATATACTCCTCCTCTCCTTGCACAGTGACGATCTTCCCTCTGACAGGGTATTTCAGCTTCTGGTGCAAGGTAGAGGTCACTGCCCCAGCTTTGTGGATCCAAGGTCGACCCAGCAGACAAGAATACGACGGACGGATATCCATCACATAAAAGGTAGAGTCAAACACCTGAGAGCCCACACGAATAGGAATGTCAACCTCTCCACGGACCATCCTCTTGGAACCGTCAAAGGCTCTGACGATAATATTGCTGGGTTTCAGTTTCAGGCCTTCACAATCCAGACGGTCTAAAGCCTTCTTTGGTAGTACATTCAAGGAAGAACCAATATCCACCAATACATGTGCCAGAGTAGTGCCCCTGCAGTCGATAGAGACATGCAGGGCATCATTGTGGTCCCTTCCCTTGGCAGTCAGGTCAGCATCTGAAAAACCCAAGCCATTGTCCGCTGTCAGATTTGCTACGCAATCAGTGAACTAGACTGCAGATGTCTCCTGTGGCACATGGGCCGTCTTGAGAAATGAGATCAAGGCCTTAGCATGGGCCTCGGAGCATAGCAATAAGGAGAGCATGGAGATCTTGGAGGGCGTATGCCCCAGTTGTTCCACAACATTGAAGTCACTCTTCTTTATTATTTTCAGGATTTCCTCCATCTCTTGTTGGGAGGCCTCAGTATTTACAGGTATCGGTGCCTCCATCCGGGCAGGCTCATCTTCAATTCCTTTGCCCCGAGCATTGGATGACTCGGCAGCAGGGGAAACAACTTGATCAGCAACAGGAACAGGTACGCTTGTAGGTGTTATAAGGAGGGGTCTTCGAGCAGCGGGCGGTGCAATGTCAGACGAGAAGAGCCTGCCACTGCGGGTAACCTTGGCTGGACCAGTGATATCGCAGATACTGGCGCCCGTGTTGTACTCTTGTTTGATTCCATTCACATACACATCTGCCCCATAGTGCCAGGGGACAGCTTTATCAGATACGTAGGGGAGAGGCCCCGGAACAGTAATAACCACAGGTGCGACAGTCATGATTTGAACAGGCTTCCTGGGGAGAGCCTTGATTGGATTATTGAAGATGGTAACCACAGAAACTTCTTCTACCGGAACCAACTGAACAACAGACTTCTTGAACAGAATCTCTTTGCTATCCATTAGGCTTTGGATGCCTAATTTCAGCAAAGGACAACCAGATAGGGAAACAGCACAGAACAGGCAACCTTCACTACAACCCGGAAATAAACCGGCCAGCAGTAGGTTCCTCTTGACAGTCTTTAAAGGAGTAGCCACATCATTCACAGAAACAGCGTAAACATCTTCATCAACAGCATTTACTCCGTGCTGAGGCATAGGAGCAGTAACCACATTCAGCCTCTCAGGCGCTTCAAACTGTATCTCCTTTGCGTCAATAAGGTCTTGCACCTTATTCCTTAGTGCCCAACAGTCATCAGTGGAATGCCCCGAGCTATCGGAATGGTAAGCACAACGAGCATTTGGGTTGTATTTAGGGGAAGCAGTGTTTACAACCTTTGGCGCCTCTCTGACAGTCACTAGATTGGTAGATAGTAACTGCGGCAAGATTTGGGATAGGGTCATGCTCAAACGGGTGAACTCTCTTCTCGGTCTTTCAGCCCTTTGAGGATTGGTTTGCCGAGGAGCGGCAGCAGGCTTGGCAATCATTACTGCACTGACAGATTGGCGGTGCTCAGATTTCTCTTGTCTCCGGGAGCCATATACAGCACTAGCCTCCTTCTTGAAGGGTTTCTTCTCTGAACTTGTAGATGCATCCTTCGGAATCTTACCAGACTTCAACCCAGCCTCAATTCTCTCTCCAGTCAGAATAAGATCGGTAAACCCTGCAGACGAGTTACCGATAAGATGGTTGAAAAATGGCCCAGATAAGGTCCCCAAGAACATGTCTACCAACTCCCGATCAGTCAACGGAGGCTGCACCCTGCCAGCCAGATCCCTCCACTTCTGAGCGTACTCTTTAAAACCTTCACTTGAACCTAACGACATACCCTGGAGTTGGGTACGCGTAGGGGCAAGGTCGGCATTATATTGATACTGCTTATAGAAAGCAGTAGCCAACTCCTCCCAGTTACGAACCTTGGTCCCATCCAGCTGATAGAACCATTTGAGATGAGTCCCTGAAAGACTCTCCTGGAAGAAGTGGATCCACAAATTCTTATCCACTGAGTACGGTTGAATCTTCCGCACGTAGGATCTGAGATGTAGCTTGGGACAAGACGCCCCGTCGTACTTAGTGAAAGATGGTGCTTTAAACTTACGAGGAATAATCACACCGGTAGACAAACCCAAATCTCCGAAATCCAGCCCAGGCACTTGTTGTATCTCCATAGCATTCAGCCTGTCCTCCAACTGTTTGTATCTGTCTTCTGCCGGAGGATATTGCTCTTCATCAAAATCAGTCTCGTTGTCGGAGACTACCGGACTAGGACCTTTTTCCGCTTGAGGAGTACCCTTGCCAATAGAAGAACCAGCCTCTTCATTCTGCAGAGTGTTGCCAAACCTTCGGCCCGAGTTGAACATAACAATTCTTCTCTTCTTCTTCTTCTCCTTCTTCAGGAGCAGAGCCTTCAGCTCTTCTTGGCCCTGAGCCAAACCCATGATTAATTCCTGAAATTGCGCATTCTGCGCCTGAAGAGCCTTGATGGACATCTCAGTTGATGATGAGTCAGGATTCATGATGCTGAAATAAACAGCGAAGAACGGTAAGCAACCTGAAAAGAGGAAAACCTGATATGCACATGATGAATGGAATGCGTATGATTTATGTTTTCAAAGACAATCGGGAATCAACTTTGTAAACAAAAGGGAACACACTTCATTAGATTCAACTTTGAAACTGGAATTATTCAACAGGTTGCCCTTAGGCGTTACATGAAAGGAAATACTGAAAAGGGAAGTAAAACTGTAAAAGAACACCCAAAGCTCCTTATTGATCCCATGGTCTCCTCTTCTCAGTACGGATGTAGTCATTCAGAGCTCGCTCATTCTCCAACTGCTTTGTCAGCTTCTGGATCTTCGATTCCTGCTCGTTGAACTTTTCCCGGTAAGAATCCCGTTCTTCTCGCAGTTGCGACCAAGACCTCTTTAATGTCTCATAATCAGTAGGTATCTGAGGAGGAAGGACAGTTGGAGGAACACCATCTTTGTCAGGACACTCAAGAATGACGGGTCTGACAGCTTCATACGGCATACCTAACTTCTGAGCACGGATGCGAACCCATTTGTAGTAGGCTTCCATAGGTAAAGAAGTCTTTCGCCCCAACTCTTGTGGGTCAGCTTTATGAACTTTGTCCCAAGCCTTGATGAACCTACGACGCAGCTCGTCACTATCCACCTGAAACTCAAAACTGATGTGAGGCACCAACATTTCATGAGGCCCTGCTCTTCTTGCTCTTCCAAACTGACGGAGTGCTAGACATGGATTGTAAGAGATTCCTCCTTGGGTACCAATCAGAGGAACATTAGGGTATTCCCCGCATCGATCAATAACAGCTATCTCATCCAAACCCCTGTAAGTCCAAATGATGTCTTTATCGGTGAGAGACATTAACCTATGTGCCCAACCTCTTCCTTCTTGGTTCTTCAATACGAACTTAGGGAGGTGCGAAATAAACCACCTCACCAACAAAGGGATACAACACCATAGGGTTCCTCGTCTTCGGGTAGTACGAGCATGAAGTTGTTGCAAGATGTCACCCAAGAGAGTGGGCACGGGATTTTGAGACATAAAGATCCTTATGGCAGTGACATTGATGAAGTTGTCAGGATTAGGAAACAAGACTAGCCCATAGATTAAGAGAGCCAAGATGTCTTCATATGCCCTAAAGTCCAGGTCGTTCCAGAAACTGTTAGCTTTACCAATCAGAAACTTGGCCAAGAAACCCTTAACTCCGCTTCTAGTTACCCAGTTGTCCATTACCTCTTGATGTGTCAAGGGAAGAGCTGCAGCAACATCCTCAAGCCTGAGGGTTTTTTCCCAACCAGTGAAGGGAGTCTGATCCAAGATAGGGATACCAAGCAAATCAGAGAACTCTTCCAGGGTAGGGACCAGCTGGAAGTCTTGAAAGGTGAAGCACTGGTACAGAGGGTCATAGAACTGGGTCAGAACACTCATCGACTGTTGATCCTGCTTTACAGTGACTAAACTGAGAAGAGAACCATGCCTCTGAATGAAGGAAGTGGTATTTGGAATTCTGCTAACCAACTCTTCAAGCAACTCAGGTGAATGAACAAAGTTGAACCGGATAGTATTCCTTCGCACAGGCATCATGATGTCCTACAAAATAGAGCAAAGATGAAACCCTCTTGTCTTTGAAATGGTCAGTCCTTATGCAGGATGCATGCAATGCTCATGATGTTATGATGTTATGATAAAGCACACCACAAATAGATACAAAGGCAAACATGGTAAGGCACACAAGTCACACAAGGCAAGCCCCTAAAGTTTAGGCCAGCATGAGGTCTAGGTACTACCCTCCTTCACTTTGTTGGTTCATACCTGTCCTATCAAAGTAACCGGGTTCTTAGAGGATCCCAATATCATTGACTACCCTCAATCGGTCATAACTCCAGCATCGCAATCTTTTCTTGCGGCCAGAACCATCACGAGAGTTTAGCCTCAATGGGCGTAGCATACTGCTACTGTTCTAATGGCCAAGTTGTGTCATTTAAGGTTCTAAGGTGGTTGGTGCTTAATGACTCCTCAGAAGACCCATATTCTCCTCGTTGCAACACAAGGGATATCGGTACAGACCAAGGTGCCACACCAATGTAGCCACTGTTTCACCCGTGTCGGTCTACGCCGGACATGTCCCTCACAGCTTATGCTACCTAAACAGGGTATCCCCAGATCCGGGTTAGGATCTATGTAACTCCCATGCAACCCACAAATTTAAAGCAGACAAGTCAATACAATTGAAAACATAGTTATGAACTAACCCTAAGGTACACCTCACTTTAAGTTTATGTCCCCAGCAGAGTCTCCAGTTCTGTGATCGGTGGATCTGGAACTGACTGTTTAACGCTGGTTCGCGAAATGTCGCGGTAAGCAAGAGTCGCCACCGTCTTTTATTTTCTCCAAATGGAAAGGACAAAAGCACAGAAAAATTCCTTATAGAGATTGCTCTCGGTTCGGGAGGTAGATTATAGAAAGGGAAGGTATTAGCACCCTTTCTATCCATGGTTATCCATGGGCTCTTAGATACTTGCTCATTTGTGTTTTCAAAAATGGTTTGTTTGCTTTTCAATTGTGGGTTTTAAAAAGTTTCTTTGAAAATTTCAGTTCGACTCTTGTATCAGTCCTCAAGAGTGTTTGAAAATTTGCTTTCGAAAGCTTTTGAAAATGTGTTGGTGTGAAAAGTATTTTTGAATTTGTTTTGAAATTAGAGCAAGTATCTAGAGTCATCTACCTACCATAAGGAATTCGTCTGTGTAAATGTCCTTTAAAGTAGTGCCATCCCACCATTGAGAGATAGGTAGCACCACCGTTGGAGGTATTCGGGTCAATTCGAAGGTTCGGGACATGGTGATCACCAGAGCAATGGGAAGACACCTTAGAAGCTACCCTCATGCCAGGTTCCCGGATCATGAGGACTTACTAAGACATCCTCTACTCGACGATCACCTTTCGAGGCAGGGCAACAGTGAGGCGTACCCTAGGGGTGGTGTGTGATTTGTGTGTCAGATTCGTTTATTTTTGTCTTGTCATGGTATAGGTGATCTATGCGTTTGTTTTTATTTATTGTCATTCATTCTTGCATGCATTTATTAACAGTTAAAAATTGCGAAAAATAAAAGTTCTAAACTATTACAAAGGCGCGGGTCCACATCGCCAAAATTTCCAGGACCCGATTTGACAGAAAGTAAATAATTAAAATAAAGTGCGAAAGATTAAAATGTCCGAGTTTACAAGGCTTTGGGAGAATTACATAAATATTTACAGGAAATAAATAAAGTGCGCAAAGAGGATTAAAATTGCAAGCGAGGGCGTTGGACCCTTTTTAATGAAATTATATTAAATTATTAAATTGATTAAATAAAGATGACAAAAGAAATTGTTTTTGGTATTTTTTTGATTTTTTGGATTTATGGTTTTAATGAAAATAATTAAATGAAATTGAGAATTTAACCCTAATTCTAATCTTTATTTATGAAGAAAAACATAGGCAAAATACCCTTTTTAGTCCTTTAAGTTTACCCCAAGGTCCATTTTGGTCCTTTATCTAAAAAAAGTGTCAAACTGGTCCTATAATTCTTTCAAAAGGACCATAGGAGTCCTTTCCGTCCATTTTGGTCCTTTTTGGTTCATTGGAGAAGCTGCAAAATGAGCTTGATGGAGCAAATATGGAGATACATCATCTAAAGGAAAGAGAGGATGGGCTGAAACATAAGATAATGGAGTTACAAATTGAAATAAAGAAGGATGGGCTGAACCAAAAAGGACCAAAATGGACGGAAAGGACTCCTATGGTCCTTTTGAAAGAATTATAGGACCAGTTTGACACTTTTTTTAGATAAAGGACCAAAATGGACCTTAGGGTAAACTTAAAGGACTAAAAAGGGTATTTTGCCAAAAACATATTAACATTTAAACCTAAAATTAAATTAATTATTTACATGCGATTTGGTTTATAAAAAATGAATAATATTTAGTTATTAATAATGGTGAAGAAAAAAAAAAGAATGAAAAAGATTTGAAACCCTAATTCTATCAATTTTTAAGTTTTATTGCAAAAATATTAAGATTAACCCTAGATTAAAACTAATTAATTAATAAAGGTTTTATTTACAAAAAAATAACATTAAATAAAAATATTTATTTTTGTCCCTTTTCTGATTTTTTATATTGTCTTTATGTTTTTTTTAAAGAAAATATTGAATTAAAGAAATTAATTAAAAAACAATAATTGAAACAAACAAAATAAAGAAAAGGATGAAAAGTCAAACCATGGGGGGTCTGTCCCCAATTGGAGGTTTTGCTTAGAATTTTTGGCCCAAGAAGCTTGGCTTGGTTTGACCTTTCTGGGCGTGTGAGGCATATTTGACCAGGGTATATGGAGCTCCTCAGATCTGGGCCCTTGGATGGTCTTCAGTGGCCACGTGGTGCGTTGAGATTATGAGTGCATGGTAGGATTTGAAGCTTGAACTGCATAGGAATATATATTGAAAAATATTATGGAATAGAAAGGGGGACCTGGGATCGAACCCAGGTCCTGGAAGTCACCAAGATGCTTGCTTGCCACTGAGTCACCTAGCGCGTTTTGATTATATAGTAATAAACAAATAATATAAAATAGAACAAGATTTAATGGACAAATTAGCGCGAAATTTCAAATAAGCCAACCACAGCTTTACACCTAGTCTTCGTCTTCCTCGCTTTTGTTTTTTCCTGAAACACAAAAGAATCAGCAACGGTTTTTGAACCGTTCCAAAATATGCCATTCCAGAAAATAGCGATTAGCTTGTGGTAGCTCATAAATTGAGCGCGAGGGTGGATTTAGTATCGTCCAAGCATGCTGAGTTGAATGGCCTAGGTTTCATGTTCCAATTTTTCCTTAACTGGGAAACCCCAATTCAAGGTTCTGAAAAACCTAGATGTCGTCCATGGTAGTTTCTTCAATGATGAGTAAAAATTCAATTCAGCTACATGGTTAGCTTCAGGAAGGTCCCATTAGTATAAATCAATCATAAAAATGCAATGATATGGTCTAAATAACAAAGCACGATTATGCAAAAAGAATGATACAATTTGCCTTTGAATTACCAATTCTTGATGTCAGGGATATGGAAAACTATTCAGTTAGCTTCAGTAAGACACGAGGAAGCTTTTTCAATTAGTTTCTTGCTCTGAATCGTGCTAGAACCTAGTTTTCAGTTTTCACTTTTTTGGCAAAAAATTCAAGTTTGGTTATTGGTCTATGGCGCAGCTGGGAGCTTCTTGGCATTAGGGTTGCACTATATATGCATGTGTGAAGGTTTTAGGGTTGAGAAATTGATCAAAAATCCATGAATTGAAGGAATCAATATTTGATTTTTATGCCATAATTTTCCAAATCTTTTTCATGCTATTTTGGCTTCAATCATATCCAATCACCTTTGATTCTTTCCTAACCTGATTTGCACGAAATCTTGGAGATATTTTATGCACAAAAAGATTTAAAACATTAGGTTTAGTATTTTTTACCTATTTATTTTAATTAAATGAATTATTAATAATTAAAAATCCAAATAAATAAATAAAAAAGATAAAAAACTTCCCTTTGGGCCAAATGGTCGTGCACATGCCTTGGATGATGAATTGTGGAAGAAAAAGAGGCCCATTAGCATTTTTTAGGTCATTTGAAGCAATGTTGACTTTTCAACATATCCAAAAATTTCCCAACTTCCACAAGGCATAACTTGCTCAATTTTTAAGCTTTGCTCATGTTCTTGGACATTTTGGAAAGGTCTTTGAGTCCTCTAATCAATGCCTTTGGTCCCATGTCATTTGGATTTACCAATATCAAGTTATGGCCTTTGACTTAAAGTCCCTTTTTGTTGACTTTTGAAAATGACCTATAATGTTGAAATTGATAATTTTTTGTGAGAGCATTTCTTGGACTTGAAGTGTGAAGAGGAGTTGTAGGAAATGTCTTTCTCTTCAACATGAGCTTTGGATGGAATTTTTCTGATAATCCATGTGGAAGTTATGCCCTGGTCAAGTTACAGTTGACTTTTTCAACTGTCCAAATATGGAAACTCTTGCATCTTGATGATTTTTGAGCCAAGCTTTGAGAATCATGATCAAGCATTGATCAAATGATGTTTGTGGCTTCAAAATGAGATGTTGACAAAAAATTTGAACTTTTGACTGTCAAATGACCATTTTGCCCCTACAGTTGACTGTAGTGCAATTAGGGTTTTTGACTGTGCAATTTTGAGCTGTAAGTCTTGAAACTTGGTATGAGGATGCTTGACCATATTTGTAGGCATGTGGGACTTGATTGGACCCTTGGAAACTTCATTTTCTTTGTCAGAACCAAAACCCTAATTTTTGACTGTTAGGAGGCCCTTGAACTATGCAACCCTTGGGGAGATTTTGAGGCTTTGACTTTGCAATTCTTGAAGCATATGGGAGGGATTGATTTTAACCTTTGTTCGTCTTTTACTCTCGTAATAAAATTGTCTTAGTATTTAATTAGAAACTAACACCAGCAAAGTAGTTTGAAATTATTTAAGCCAATAGATTTTTGAACCCCTTCTGTTCGACTACTTTTACATACCGGTATCAAAGGATTTAGCTGAACATAGTTTTGAATAGAAACATGTTATAACAGTAGTTAATCATAAAACAAAACATGATTTCTATAAGGTAAATATAATAAAAGCTTGAATTAAAAACTTGGAAATAATCTCGAGTACAAATAGAACTTGACTGCAACTTGAATGAAATTAACTTCACGGTCCTCCACAAATGTCGACAGGATTCACTTGACCAAAAGTACTGAATGAAAAATAAAATATGCCTAAAACTAATATTGTGATAGTCCCCGATGTGGAAGACTATCACTTTTTATGGTGATTTTTCTGCTTAAACTCTAGAAGAAAAAGTGCTCTGAATAATGGAAAAATTGGACCGCCCTCGATAACTGTCAATCCTCTCCCTTTTTATAGATCCCTTGCTTGGTTCACGTAATTCTCTCGAGAAGAATCCATAATAGTTCATTCGTGGAGAGCTTTTCTCCAGGTCTGATCTTGTAGAGAGAAAACATGATAAGTGACGGTCTCGTGTCTCTGACATGGGAATGGAACACGAGTCTGTTATAAGAAGCCTGTGGCAGTGGCCACAGGAAGCGTGGCGAGGGCCACAACTTTGAGGTGTGTGGCGAGGGTCACAACCTTCTGTGTGCAGATTTTCTTTATCTCTTCTGTTACTTCATGTTTCCTTGCGTTTTCTTTGTCAATTCCTCTTCTTTTCTCATGCAAGCTTGGAGGAAAAACATCTGAAATACAGTAACACTACCAGCATAAAATGACATAAATAACTAAAAATGATAAAATAATTCATGCGAGTCGAGTCGAAAATACAATAAAATTTTACATTATCATAAAATGCGTACCAGAAATAAATTTATGATTTTAAGAGACATATTTATAATTTCACATATTACACTAGAAAACTATAGGATGAAAAAAGAAATTCTCTAAAAAATTAAAGAAAAAAATTTAAGTCTCTTAACATACCAAAGTCGGCCCAAAGGCTTGCAAACAAAAAATGGAAGTTGTCTTACACAAAAATTTCCAAGTTCCAATTTTAATTTTTAATTTAGTTAATAATACTATTAATTTTATGTATTAATAGTTATTATCCTAGACTTTTTAATATAAGGAAGTTGTCTTACACTAAAAAATTTCCAAGTTCCAATTTTAATTTTTAATTTAGTTAATAATACTATTAATTTTATTAATAGTTATTATTCTAGACTTTTTAATATAAGAAAGTTGTCTTACACTCAAAATTTTCCAAGTTTCAATAATAATTTTTAATTTACTCCATATTAGTATTAATTATATTAATAGTAATTATTCTAGACTTTTAAATATAAGGAAGTTGTCTTACACTCAAATTTTTCCAAGTTCCAATATTAATTTTTAATTTAGTTAATAATAGTATTAATTTTATTAATAGTAATTATTCTAAACTTTTTAATATAATGAAGTTGTCTTACACTCAATGACATTCAAGTTAAAAGTTTGTTAGCTTCTTGAAATTAATGTGATTTGAGTGTTAGTACTAGTAGAAACGTATCAAACACTTTGTCTTTCCTACTTTTTTTTTTCCTTTCTTGCTAAGAAAGGTTATTTTTGGTTTAAAGTTTATCAAGGTTATTAAATTGTACTACTACAATACAACTATAACTAATTTTTACTTGAGTAAGAAAATGAAATTGAAATAATTTACTTTAACTAAAATGTATTGTCACTATGAAAAAAGAAAAAGGCAATTACAAAGTAACTTATTCTTCACTTATTTTGAAGCAATTCCATGTCATAAAGTAAGAGTATTCCAAATTCACAAGATTTTGAAGTTGAAAAGTGTGACTTAGAAAAGAGAAACGAATATACAAAGCTATAAGATGTGATTGAATGTCAACAAATGAGTGGAACCCATGACGCAACATGTATATACACAATAAGTCTTAAGCCTTAAGCCTTGAGAAGCACGTTATGGAAGTTAGGTATGCTAACTATATTTTTATTGGAAAATCAATGCACCAAAAGACAACTTCACCTTTATTTCTTAATCAACTATACTAAGAGAACTGGTGTATCAATAATTTTAAAAAAATTCATACTTTTCTTTTAATTAAAAAAGTTAATGAATTCATTTCTTAATCAACTATACTAAAAGAATTGATGTATCAATAATTCAAAATATATATTTTTTTTAATTAAAAAATTTATGAATTGTGTTTCGGACAATTTGCAAGACCTATATATAAAGGTTCAATCACGAATTTTAATATAAAAGTCGGAGTTAACCAACAAAGAATATATGAGGGCTCATCCAAAAACGAATCATAAATCATAGTCTCCAATTTATCTCTAACTGTTAGATTTAATTGAATAATGATGTGCACTATATGTCAAGTTAAGCGGGAATGGTTTTAACCGTTCACCCAATATAAGTTTCACATATGTTAATTTTATGTATATTGTTTTTCACTCTCACTCTAAATAACTTTTGGATGTTTGACTAACTCGAGCATTAGAGTGTTAACGTTGCAGGTCCATTGTACTCTGTCGTACCAAAAACATTCACCACAGCCATTACGTCAGAAGATTTTATTCCTATTTATGGTTCCATCACAGAACATTAACGTCATATGTGAGAATCAACTTCGGATTCCCTTGAATCACCATGAAACCACCATCACTTTCATGAAATTGTGATTCCTCTAATTATCGAGGACGATTCGGTCTTGGTCGTTTCTCCTTTTGCTCCCACTCCTCTGAATCCAGTCCTCCGACGACCGACGATAAAGTGTTTCAAGTTTTCCTCCTCTTTCAGTCTTCTCTGCTTCAAGGACAAACCTCTAAGCAACCTCCAACGCAAGTGAAGATCCCCAGACAAGAGATGTTTCAAAACCTCCAACAACTGCAAGCCATCTTAGGCATGCAAAGGAAAAACAATCTGCTCAACAATGTTTACAACCTGATATGACAACAAAATTCTCACTTCTTGGCCAAAATACTACTTGGATCTAATAGAATATGCAATACACTCCTTTGAGGGCCACTCCATACGCGAAGAAACTTCACATGGCTACTAGAGATTCGTGTCAGAGTCGATCATTGTTGATGTTGTTTCTCCATGTAGAGACCCCTAGTTACCTAAACTGCATATGACATTAGGAACATCAAACCCATCCACATGATTTTGAAGAGAGAAGTGAAATTCACACTCCACCGAGGAGTCGTTATCTAAGTCATTTTGCATCACACCACTTCCGAATAGGAGACATGCGTAACAAAAAATTACATGTTCTTGACCGAAGAAAAAACATGTTATCTATGCACATCCTTGAAAGTAAGATTCCAAAGTATCTTGAGAAACCCACAAAGTTTGATAGCTATAATAGAACGTGAGATCCAAACAAGCTCATTGAGCGCATAGACGTCATGCTTGACCATTACCACACTCGTGGAGCTGTGAAACACAATTTATTTATGTTGACTCTCAAAGGAACCATGATGATTTTAGGTTGCATAAATTTCTAGAAAGAACTTTGTAACTCCTTTATCGTCCAATTCACTACTTGAATGAGGCAACCCACAATAATAGTCGGGCTCAATGATATTCAATAGAAGAAGAAAGAAACTCTACGAGAACATATAGACAAGTTCACCAAGGTGGCAGTAGAAATCAGAGTGACGAATGATGAGTTGAAATGTTAGATATTCAAGAAGGGGATGAGACTGGATTAAATGTTGCATGAAGCTAGGGCTTAAAGGAGTTGGAAGCCTAAATGATGTCTTAACTATGGTCCAACCCTATATTAACTATGAATAAGAACTTGTAGCTAAAGAGGTGGAGAAAAGATGAGGGTTTGGGAACCTAGGAAATGGTATGGAAGTAAAGATAGACCACAACCGACGGTAGGATGACAGAGATTAGAATCCCAAGCCAGATTTTTGTCTTATAGTCTTCTAAATGTGTCAAGAGAATATCCTACAAGAATATGCAAACACCGACTTCTAGGAAGTTGGGATTAGAAACCATTAACTGATGAAAGAATCATTTAGGACCGACAAAACAAAGTTCATATGTTTCCACAGGGGTCATGGTCACAACAATGCCAGATGCGTACACTTAAAAAACACAATTGAATAATTGATCAAGAAATAGAGGCTTATCATATACACTATAGAGGGTGATCGTAGACATAACCGCAGAAATGAGAAATAATACAATAAGTGAGACGAATCACCATGGAAAAAATAATATCTTTGCATAGAAAAATCAAAAACAAGTGGATGAAAGATAACAACGAGAGGGGGACCAGAGGAGAAAATAAAAATACATTGCATCCATCACAAGAGTTCATCCCAAATCAAAGAACCCGTCTAAGTGAACATTTAAGAGAAACATTGCCTAACTAATGGCGGTTAGCAAAGGAGATGAGTACGATCTCTAATAGAAAACCCAAAAGGCCAATTCTTGGGTTCTGCGATAGTGAAAAGGTGGGCGGTATTCCAAAAGAAATACTCCATGTGGAGATATTGGAAAATATGGACAAATTTGATATGTTGAGAATCCCTATCGATGAGGGAAGCTCATGCGACATTATGTATGCATAACATTTCAAGAAACTTGGGTTAAAGAGAGATAAGTTGTCATTGTATGAGGAATCTGGCCTGCAAGCCTTCAGTGGTACAATTACTCGTCCATGGGGTTATATCGAGTTTATGGTCACATAGGAAGAAGGGAGAGATACCAAGACGGTAGACATGCAATTCTGGGTAGTTTCATTTAAAAGCGTCTACATCTATATCTTGAACACATTCTTTGAAGCGATATTATACATTGTGACTTCTTCAGTCCACCTAAAGATGAAATACCGCAACTTTCATGATGAATCAATGACAATTTATGGTGACCTATTTGGAGCTAGAAGGATGCACAAAACACTACAATACGACTAAGATGAAAAGAATTAAAAGAGTGTTATGAAGGTTAATATGGTCAGCCTCAATAAACACATATAACAACTTAGTTTAATATATTTATTTTAATTATTTTATTTGTTTTAACCATACTCAATTATTCTTATTTTATGATATTATTTTTTAATATATTATATATTACATTAAAGATATTATTATATAGTATTTTATAATATTAATAAAAAATATATTTAACTTAAATATAAAAATTAATCTAAATTAAATCATATAAAATAAAATATAACTTTTTAAACCAATCATTCAAAACCAAACCAATACATTAATAATTTTATCTTGAATAGTTAGTTGGCACATGGAACATACCTTTAGTTGCTCTCTTATTTTTTAAATCTAATTTTTTTTATTTCTTCATCAATTAAAAAAGGGGTGATTTTAAGGTCAATTTTGATCTAAAATCACCCTTCTGAATTCTTTTTATTTTCCTTTTTATTCAAATAAGTGATTTCACATATATTTTTAGTTTTTTTTTGTGATTTCGTGGTCTTAGTGCGGTGTTGTGTTGGTGGTCGTCTTATTGCGACGTTATTTTGTTTTCTATCTTGATGCGGTGTTTGTTTGATTCAGATTGACAAATTAGTTTCGACTCGGTGCATATTCAATCAATGATTTTGACGTCGTCAACGCTGCAGACTCAGAGACATAGGTATTCCGAACATTTCAATTTCGTCATATTTATAAGTTTTGTCACATTTATAAATATTTTACTGTTATATGCTATTAACATGGATGATGTGAATTTGTTCGCAAATTTATCTTGTTTAATTTATAACGAGTTTGAATTTATATTATTTAATATATTCTATTAATTTGAATGAATGAATATTATTTTTAATCTAAAAATAAATAAATAAATTTATCATTGTATCTCATGAGTTTCTATTCCACTTACTAACCCATCGTTTTAAAAACTTTAAAGTACCAAAACCCATGTGTGATTTGATGAACATTGTAAATGTGGTCCTTCTAATTAGGTGAGTATTATAAATGCAAGATAAAATGATTATTTAAACTGAAGCATGTTTTAATTTGTTATAGCCACGTCTTTACTAAAGAAGATTAAGCAGATATGCTTGCCCATATTTTGTCTCATTCCAACATTTTGTCAATACAATTGCCTATTAAAACATGAGGGGTAAAAATATACACAATATACCATCAATCAATCAATCAATTTATTAAATCAAGTTTATATTTTAAAACTACATTAATGATATAATACATTAATGAATTCTTATTGAATAAGACATTAAAATTATTTTATATTATCAATACAATTAAATCAAATCAATATTACATTAAAGAATATTACATCATATGACTTTATCAATTATGAATTTTATATTAACATTATAAATTTCAAAATATCATATCAAAAAGTTATTTGTAATTAAAAATATAAAATGAAAGAAAAAAAATTAAAGTGTACAAAATAAAATTCGTCACAATCACACTAATAACTTTGTCAATTAAATCTCTATTTTAATTTTATGTGTGTAAAATTTCTCTAATCTTTATCTCTATATTAAAATACAAAACTTTCAAAACTCTAAGACATAACACTAAGAGCTTCAAGATTTTATTAGAACATATAAAAAACTAAATTAATTAAAAAATTATAAAAACTTATAAATGCTACATCAAATTAAATTACCTCTAATCAAGTTGTTCAAAATAATTTAAATTTTAATAATTTAATTTATCATCTATTTAGTTATGTGGATTTAGTTAAAAATAATAGTAAGTTTTTAAAATTTTAATTTGTTATTATAAAACAAAATAATATATATTTTTTATAAAATAATAAATAATAAAATTAAACACAAATAATAATATATTATATTTTATCATATAAATGTAATAATAAATAAATTTGTTATATGGTACATATATGAATTTTTTTTCTTATATTAACACAAGTTGCCTTTTAGTAAAATAAAATTTGTAAAACTAACTTATACTAGAATCAAACCCGCTGCCATCATGTTGCTGATTAAACCTATGTTCGTTAGGCCAATGTTGCATAGTGCTCAACATTTGCAAACAATTTATATATTATTGAATATTTATTATAATTTTGAATTCTTTTTATATTTTTGACACGTGATTTAGTGAAAATCATGGTTTAATCTCAATATTTTATTTTAAATCAAATAGTTCTTATTCATTCTCGCGTTCTTATATAACTTACTCATTCTCACTAGATACTGCTAAGAGACCCGTGTGATTACACTGGTCACGCAAACTCGATATAAATATTAAATAAATATTATATAATTATGATTAAGAGTAAAATTGTTTTAAATGATGATGATCATATAAATATTAATTTAATGTATGAGGTTGTAGTAGTTGTCAGAATATATATAGAAATTATGTTGAAAAATATATGACTATATGGTATAGTACACTTCACACACACACACATATATATATATATATATATATATATATATATATATATATATATATATATATATATATATATATATATATATATATATATATATATATATATATATATATATATATATATATATATATATATATATATATATATATATATATATATATATATATATATATATATATATATATATATATATATATATATATATATATATATATATATATATATATATATAATCGATTAAATTAGTAGTAATGATGTTGTAACATGCTTGTACTAAAGTATAATTCAATTTACGGAATCAAGTGAATAGTTGGTAATATTTGATATAATTTTGTAATTGGTATTAAACCAAAAATTGGGGTGGAAAAACAGGCATGATTCGTCGAGCATGCCCGTTTTGCACTCACTTATTCTGCAGACGACTCAAGATTTTAGACTCACACACTTTAATATGCACGCACATCCCGACCGTGTTTTTTGCGGGCGCAGATATTTATATGAAAATTTGCAATTTTTAGGCATAAAAAGTGCAATGTCCGCGAGTTTTCCCTGCACTCATGGTTTTGCAGAACAGGGCAAAGTGTTAGAACCCGTGTTTTCATTTATAAATATTTGTAACTTATTACCGTTTATAAAAATAATTGTATCAACAGCTGACTTTTTTTTCTTAATAAAAATATTTGTAACTTATTGTCCTTTATAAAAATAATTGTATCAACAATAGATTTTTTTTCTGTATATAAAAATATTTGTAATTTATTACTGTTTATAAAAATAATTTTATCAACAGTTATAGTGATGGTTAAAAAATACATATAAATGATATATAAATTAAGTAGTCCCGTCTCGTCGAAAATGATATATAAGTTAAGTAAAATACATATAAAAATAAGTAAATAGTCATCTACATGTGTGTTCGCACAGGTCACACAATGTTGTTATAAATAGTAAATAAATATAGTATAGTGATGATTAAAAAAATGTATAAAACATATACAAATTAAGTAGTCTCGACCTGTCGAAAATGTATATTTTAGTATAAAATATAAAAGAAATAATTAAGTAGTCTTCTATCCGTGCATTGACACGGGTCATTGTTAGCTCCTAAATTCGACACCCACAACATATTGGTCTTATTGGCCAAAATATAGATTGAAAAAATCTAAGTTGGAGACATTTCGACAGAAGAGCCTAATGAAGTTAGTCATGTCGAAACCTTGCTAAGAGGAGAAGGAACACTTAGATAATTTTCTAAGTTGGAAATAGTCTTTGACCGAAAATCCTTTGTACTTCGACCGAAAAGATTTGTATCAACACCAAGTAATTTTGAATCTGAAGAAAGGAGGGAAAGGCAGTTCACTTGGCAGTTGAGGAAAGCGACGTGGCATGAAGATAGAAGTCGAAGCACATGCAGAGGACGCTTGTCCTCATCCTGAAACGAGGCAATTGTTCGGCAATTACTTAGTTTTAGTATAAATATAGGGATTTTATGTAAATTCCCGGGTGTTCAACATATGGTACAAGTCACTCAATCTTATCCAAGTACCCGCTCTGAGAGAAAAGATATTGAGAATGTACGTTTGAAACACCATTTTTTATTTCAATCAAAGTCTTTACAATTCCTTTACATTCCTTTCCATTTACATTCCTTCGTAAACTTTATCATTACTGCAAATTTACTTTATTCTTCCCTTCACTTGCACTTCTTATCATTTTTTAACCTTTATCCTTAAACTCTTTTCAACCCTTTCTACTTACCTTTTACTTGCACTTTTATCAAGTTTTCGTCTGCATCTTATCTTTACTCTTAATTTCACTTTCAACTCTTTTCACTTAAACTTACTTACTTATAAATAACTTAACATATGTCCTAGGATCAATCTGATCGATCATGCAAGTCACCAAAATAATCCTTTTTGAAAGATCAGCGGTTGCTTACTAATTTTCACGGTAAACAGTCACATAATATCATTATAAATAAATAATATATATATATATATATATATATATATATATATATATATATATATATATATATATATATATATATATATATATATATATATATATATATATATATATATATATATATATATATATATATATATATATATATATATATATAAAGAATAACAAACTTTTGTTTTCATAAGAAATTATTGTCTCGTGTTTTTTTATAAAAATAAATATTTGTATCATTTTTTAGTATAAATGTTAACATTTTATCATTAAAAAAACTAATATTTTTTCAAGTCAATTTTATATTTTCTTATAGGATTAATAGTCATTTCGCCCCCTGTCATTTTGGCGAGTTTTCAAAAAAAAAAACTATAAAAAAATAATTTAGATTCCCACCCTGTCATTTATAGATTCCACTATTTTCATGATTCATTAAATCAAGTCACTCAAATGGCTTACGTGGCTTTGCTGAGATGTTTTTTTTAAAATTAAATCCTTACATCAATTCCACATGTCATTTATTTATCTTTATTATAACATTTTTTTCATTTAAAATTAGTAACCCTTTAAGACAAGGGTTAAAGTACATGAACTATAATTCCCAATTAGAACGTCGTCTTTCTCGCAATGGTTTTCATCTAAATCCTTGGATAGTGTGGAAACTGGAAAGGGTGGCATTCTAACAAAGTTATTGTCTTGACAACAGTGTATAATTGCAAAAAGGTAAGCATTATTTAACATTATAACTTCTTTACTGTACTTTCGTTGTGGTCCCAATAGTTTAATCGTTGGGTATTTTCGTCATTATAGAAATCGACATGTTCAGCACCATCTTCCACCATGGTAGAAATTTCGTGCATGATAAGTTCACATTTTATAGGGGGGGGGGGGGGGGGGGGGGGAATGACACAACAGTGAAAAGTCAAGAAACATATACTTGAAGTTTTTTTTAGGATGTGAGCTTAGTTAAGGATTGGGGGTATGATGGGTTTAGTGTGTGGAAAAAATCTCAGGGATTGGCAAAGGGTTTCTTCAAGTAGTTGATGATGTTACAATTGGAGAAATTTCCAAACACATCATTAATAATAAAGTTGATGGTCATATATGGGTTAAGTACGATGTAGCAGATATGATGCGCAAGGTTGCACGTCCTAATGTTCTTCAAGTCAATGAAGATAGCCTTTATGGTAATACTAATGATGATGGAAGTTGTGATGATGATGTTAGAGCCATTAGGTTTGATGATAATGAAAAAGAAAGAATGTGTGAAAATAATGAATGGCTTGTGAGATTTGAGGTGGAAAGACCAAACAGTGGTACCAGGGTTGAGATCAATGGAAAAGTTGTTAGGTATAAGTTAAGGGCTAACAAGAAGCAAAAGGTGTTGAAGAGCCCATCCAAGCTAAGTTTATTGGCTCCTACAAAAGTAATGGGCTCTATTTCTAGAAGAAACCCATCAACATAGCAAGAGAAATTGAGGATGATGGTAGTGAAGAATTAGATAGCTCAGATCCTAATGATAGTGGTAATGAAAAGATGCCTAAGTATGAGAAGTTCAAAGATGAATTGATGAACAAATATTTTTATATCAAACTTGGCATGGAATTTAATTCACTTAGTTATTTCAAAGATGCTATAAGGGAGTGATTTGTTTTGAATGGGAGGGAAATTAAGTTTGTAAAGAATGAAAGTTATAGGGTTAGGGTAGAGTGTATGGGAAAATGTGGTTTTTTATAATTGTATAGTAAAGTGAGTGACAGGCATACATATCAATTAAAAATATGGGTAGGGACACACACTTGTGCTAGGGTTTTAAATAATAAGTATGCCAACTCCAAGTGGGTATCCAAGTTAGTGGTTGAAAAAAGAAAGTCACAGGATAAGGTCAAGGTATATGAGATTATGTCTGAGTTAAGAGTAAATTATTTTTGTGGGTATCACTAAAGGAAAGGCATTGAGGGCTAAAAACAAGGATGATAAAGTGGTTGAAGGGGATGCATTGAAGCAATACTCCATGTTATGGAGCTATGCTGTAGAGTTGAAAAAGCAATACGCTGAGAATATAGTGAAGATAAATGTTGAGAGGCCACTTCCAAGTTTGGAACTTGTGTGCGTATGATGAAATCATGGGAAGAAATTTCTAAAAATCTGTCTCAATAATGTCACATGTTTCAAGTAAATGCGATAGTTTTATGTCATTTTGGAAGACACTTATATGTAATGTCAATTGTTATCTTATGATGTTATTTTGGACAAATGTACTATGCTACTTGTAATGTCATTATGCTAGTTGTAATGTCATTTTGGCAAAACATATTTATTGTAACAACTACTATGGCATTATGCCTTTATTTATCAATGAGACCTAATGTATTTTGTAACAACTACTGTCATCTATGTTGTTGTAAATCTATGGCATTATGCCTTTATTTGGACCAAGTTCGATCATGTTATGTTGTTATGGTATGCCTTTATTTGATATAAAATAAACCCAGGCCATTCAAATTGTTAACAAAACTACTGCATAAGAAACATTCATAACTCAGATTTTGGATCAATCACTAATTCATTTTAAATCAAACTTTTTGTTCACAAATGGCTGTTACAATTCAACAAGAACATATAAGATTACACTAACATAATGCCAAAGTAAACTCAAGAACATATAAGTACAACAACTACAAAAACTAATTTCTTCCTTGTGCTCCCCAGCTGGTTCTTCAAATCTTACATCTCCTTCGAACTAATTTTGGACCCAAACTCTCTTCCAAATACCTTCCTGAAATCTCTCCCAAATTTTCTGAAATGCTCAATCATTACATCACAATAATTGCATCCATCATCAGCTTCTACAATTCATTCCCTATCAATTGATCCAAAGTATTCATCATTCCAATAAAATTTCTGGCAGTCTTATTTTTTCCCCCAATATTTTCACTTCCAGTATTTTCTCCCTGAATTTGCAGTAACTTTGGAAACGAAAACCTTCATTGACATTTTGTGTCCACATTTAGGAGATATCCTGGAATTAGATGAGATGTTGTTCTTCGAACTCCTAGCCATTGCTCAGAGAAACGTGATGGAAGTGAAAGCGAAATTGCAGAAAGAAAATAGTGGACGAATGTAGTATGAAGAAGGAAGAAGAAGAACACGATGAGAAAAAGTCAAATTAGGGTTCATGTTAATTTAAATGAAAAAAAATTTATAATAAATATAAACAAATGACATGTGGAAATGATGTAAGGATTTAATTTTTTTTATTTAAAAAATCATCTCAGCAAAGTCACGTAAGCCATTTCAATGACCCGGTTTAATGAAGGATGAAAATAGTTGAATCTCTAAATGATAGGGTGGGAATCTAATTTTTTTTTACAGGAAATTTTTTCAAAACTCATCTAAATAGCAGGAGGCGAAATGGCTATTAATAATTTCTCATATCATATCATGATATCATATATCATTTTTCATTAAGTATATGATATTTGTTTATCTAAAAAAATATAATAGAAATCATACTAAATAAGGAGAAGTTGAATATTTTGTAGTAAATTTTAAAACACAATTTTTTTTCTAGTTTTGATTACAATAATTATGATTTGAAATTATTTGAATTTACTACCATTGTTTTAGAAAAAGTTAATAATTAGTATTGAAATTATATAAAAGTAATAAAATAAAATCAAGAATTAAATATAATATACTATAATTATTTTACCCTGCATTAAGAATTAATTTGTATAATATAAATCCATTTGCTTATTGGATAATGAATTACTAGTTTATTAATCATATAAATATTTTTTATTATTTATTAAGAGAAAGAATAAAACCTTTTGAATTTCTAACTTGTGTCTAAACTAGTTTCATTTTCATCTCTACCTCTCTCTTATTATAAACATTCCCTTAATCTTTTTTATATATTTTAAATAAAAAAGATCAAGAAATTTGATAAATTTATTTTTTAAAAATATCATTTATATATTAATATGTGCAATATTCCTAAGATCAAATTAAAATATAACATGAAGTATTAGATTGTCTTGATAGATTTATTTTTCAAAAATATCATTTATATATTGATATGTGTAACTTTTAATTTGAATATTCCTGAGATCAAATTAAAATATAACATGAAATATTAGATTGTCTTGATCCGTCAGATATGTCTGTTTTACTTGCATATTTCGTAGGACGAATCTATGGTTGATGGTCAAGAAATTTAATAGAATTATTTTATTAAAAAATATATAGATTGTCTTGCCAACATAACTTAAATTCCATTTGCATTTTTATTTGAGTGGGTTGATAAATTTATTAATCTTTCTCATAAATATTTAATTTATAATAAAATATATTAAATAAAATTTATGCAACGCAAATGAATAGTATAAATTAAAAATAAAAACTATTTAATATTATATTAAATAAATTATTCAAGCAATACAAATGAATGGTATAAATTTAAATAATTTTTTATTTGATTTTACACTTTGTCGGCTTAAATTTCTATGTTACGAAATTGAAATAATAAATAAATAAATTAAATAATAAAAAAAATCAAGTAATTAACCTATGTTTTGATCATATTAAATTTAGATAGGCCAATCAATTAAAATAATATTGGAGGTAATTAATTTTTTTGGAGAAAGAAAAATATATTAATAAAAAAAATAGTGAGGTACAAAGTCGATCCAAAGATTCAGACACCCTACAGACAAAGCTTACAAACTATTTCTATCTAATTTCATTCACACAGTGACCATTTCAATGATTCATTTGCTGCATAACTTCTCTTTGTTACCCCCTTAAAAAATAATTTGGTTTCTGACAAACCATATGTTATATATAGTTTCTGCCACCAGCAACTTCATCAACTTTTGGTTACATCTCTTTCATTTGGCCATCCTACTCACCCAGACAAGCTCTATATTCCATTCCCTGGGTATGTGATTCATGCCCATCCACGCATGATTCTGGCTCCAGATAACTTTTGTAATCATGCAGTCAAAAAATAAGTGATTGTAATTCTCTTGCATGCCACAGTACACACACCATCAGTATTGATATCAAACTTTACTAATCTATCCTTTGTGCCTTTCTTGGCAAGCCATCCACAAAGTGAAGATGGCTCTAGGTCTTGCTAGACCCCCCCCCCCCCCCCCCCCCCCCCCCCCGCCCCCCTTATCAGATATCTCCAACTAACCTTCTGCTTTTCAACTCTCAACATCTGATACACCAACCTAGTAACATACTTCACAGAGACCTGGAATGAATTCCAAACAGAAGAATTTATAAGTACATCTATGTGCTTGAACAATGCCTTTAAAATCCAAGAGCAATGAGCAGCAGGTTGATACACTTGACACCATTTAAACTCTAACAAAATATAATTTTAATTAAAACTAAAATACCAATAAAAATCGAAGTAATATAGTTATTATGTATTATTATCCACAATTGTTTTGGGCTCACACACCATATTATGTCTGCCCGCCCTTTTTTTTTGGGGGGGCAGACGTTAACTGGTTGAGAATATATAAATGTTGATCATATATAATATGTTATACTTTGTTCAAAACTAAGACAAAATATTAATGAGTAACAAATACATATTTTTTAAAAAGAACATCGCAAATAAATAAAATTTGATAAATATATAACTATTATATAATATTTTTTATATTTTTATTTAATGTGACTAAAATTTTTTCATGCGCTATTAGAATTTTGTGTGTACTAGTTATAATGAAGAATAATAATTATTTTTTTGGTGTTTCTTATGTTATGATAAAATGCTTCTTATAAAAATTTGGTCATATATTTTCAACCAAATTTCCCGAACTTGAAGCGCTCATATTTTCAACCAAATTTTTATAAGAAACATTTTATCATATAAGTACAACAACTACAAAAACTAATTTCTTCCTTGTGCTCCTCAGCTAGTTCTTCAAATCTTCCATCTCCTTCGAACTAATTTTGGACCCAAACTCTCTTCCAAATCTCTTTCTGAAATCTCGCCCAAATTGTCTGAAATGCTCAATCATTACATTACAACAATTGCATCCATCATCAGCTTTTACAATTCATTTCCTATCAATTGAGCCAAAGTATTCATCATTCTAATAAAAATTTTGTCAGTCTTCTTCTTTCCCCCAATATTTGCACTTCCAGTATTTTCTTCCTGAATTTGCAGCAGCTTTGGAAACGAAAACCTTCATTGACATTTTGTGTCCACATTTAGAAGATATCCTGACATTAGATGAGATGTTGTTCTTCAAACTCCCAGCCATTACTCAGAGAAACGTGATAGAAGTGAAAGCGAAATTGCAGAAGGAAAGTAGTGGACGAATGTAGTATGAAGAAGGAAGAAGAAGAATACGATGAGAAAAAGTCAAATTAGGGTTCATGTTAATTTAAATGAAAAAAATGTTATAATAAATATAAATGAATGACATGTGGAAATGATGTAAGGATTTAATTTTTTATATTTAAAAAGCCATCTCAACAAAGTCATTTCAATGACCTGATTTAATGAAGGATAAAAATAATTGAATCTCTAAATGATAGGGTGGGAATCTAATTTTTTTTACAGAAGAATTTTTCAAAACCCGCCCAAATAGCAATGAACGAAATGACTATTAACCATTTTTTATATCATATCATGATATCATATATCATTTTTCATTAAGTATATGATATTTGTTTATCTAAAAAAAATATAAGAGAAATCATACTAAATAAGGAGAAGTTGAATATTTTGTAGTAAATTTTAAAACACAGTTTTTTTCTAATTTTGATTACAATAATTATAATTTGAAATTACTTGAATTTACTACCATTGTTTTAGAAAAAGTTAATAATTAGTATTGAAATTATATAAAATTAATAAAATAAAATCAATAATTAAATATAATCTACTATAATTATTTTACTTTGTATTAAGAATTACTAAATTTGTATAATATAAAATCCATTTGCTTATCAGATAATGAATTACTAGTTTATTAATCATATAAATATTTTTTTATTATTTATTAAGAGAAAGAATAAAATCTTTTGAATTTCTAACTTGTGGATAAACTAGTCTTATTGTCATCTCTACCTCTATCTTATTATAAGCATTCCCTTAATCTTTTTTTATATATTTTAAATAAAAAAATCAAGAAATTTGATAAATTTATTTTTCAAAATTATATTTATATATTAATATGTACAACTTTTAATTTGAATATTTCTAAGATCAAATTAAAATATAATATGAAGTATTAGATTGTCTTGATAGATTTATTTTTCAAAAATATCATTTATATATTAATATGTGTAACTTTTAATTTGAATATTTCTGAGATCAAATTAAAATATAACATAAAATATTAGATTGTCTTGATCCGTCGGACATGTCTGTTTTGCTTGCATATTTCGTAGGACGAATCTATGGTTGATGGTCAAGAAATTTAATTAAATTATTTTATTAAAAAATATATAGATTGTCTTCCCAACAGAACTTAAATCCCGCTTGCTTTTTTATTCGAGTGGATTGATTAATTTATCAATCTTTCTCATAAATATTTAATTTATAATAAAATATATTAAATAAAATTTATGCAATGCAAATGAATAGTATAAATTAAAAATAAAAACTATTTAATGTTATATTAAATAAATTATTCATGCAATGCAAATGAATGGTATAAATTAAAATGATTTTTTATTTGATTTTACACTTTGTCGGCTTAAATTTCTATGTTACGAAATTGAAATAAAAAAAATATTAAATAATAAAAAAAATTAAGTAATTAACCTATGTTTTGATAATATTAAATTTGGATAGGCCAATCAATTGAAATAATATTAGAGGTAATTAATTTTTTTTGGAGAAAGAAAAATATATTAATCCAAAAAATAGTTAGTTACAAAGTCGATCCAAAGATCCAGGCACCCTACAGACAAAGCTTACAAACTATCCAAACAGACTAACAAAAAGCACATCACATATCTTTACATAGCTGAGCCAATTTTTTTTAACTAATTTCATTCACACAGTGACCATTTCAATTATTCATTTGCTGCATAACTTCTCTTTGTTGTCCCCCTGAAAAATAATTTGGTTTCTGACAAACTATATGTTATATATAGTTTCTGCCACCAGCAACTTCATCAACTTCTAGTTACATCTCTTTCATTTGGCCATCCTACTCACTCATTCAAGCTCTATATTCCATTCCCTAGGTATGTGATTCATACCCATCCACACAAGATTCTGGCTCCAGATAACTTTTGTAACCATACAGTCAAAAAATAAGTGATTGCAATTCTCTTGCATGCCACAGTACACACACACACCATCAGTATTGATACCGAACTTTACCAATCTATCCTCACTATGCCAAACAAGGGATTAGACAGCGCTTTTTTAGGCCTTTAACAGCGCTTAAAAGTGCTGCTAAAACCTCCGCTGCTAAAGGTATAGACAGCGCTTTTTTTTCAATCACTTTAGACAGCGCTTGGTAAAAGCGTTGTCTATTACCCCCCTTTAGCAACGCTTTCCCTCATTTTTTTTAAAATTTTTTTTCAATCACTTTAGACAGCGCTTTCATGAAAAGCGTTGTCTATTACCCCCCCCCCCCCCCCTTTAGCAGCGCTTTTCCTCTTTTTTTTTTAATTTTTTTTTTCAATCACTTTAGACAGCGCTTTTTTAGCAGCGCTTTTCCTCATTTTTTTAAAATTTTTTTTTTCAATCACTTTAGACAGCGCTTTCATGAAAAGTATTGTCTATTACCCCCCCCCCCTTTAGCAGCGCTTTTCCTTATTTTTTTTTTCAATCACTTTAGACAGCGCTTTCATTTAAAACAAAACGCTGCCTATCAAATTTATTCTCACCGTTTTTGCACCAGAAATTATAGCTTCATTATAACATTTTAAACAAAAACAACATTAATATATACCACAATGAAACAATATTATAACAACATCAATATTCATCTCTTAAATCCTTTTTGCACAATATACATAACAACAAGATTAATATATACCACAATGAAATAATATTATAACAACATCAATATTCATCTCTTCAATCCTTTTTGCACAATATACACAACAACAACATTAGTATATACAACAATGAAACAATATTATAACTACATCAATATTCATCTCTTCACTCCTTTTTGTACAATATACACAACAACAACATTAGTATATACAACAATGAAACAAAATCCACGATGAATATATAACTCTATCTTCTACATCGAGCTGCACCTATATAACCGAAAACAAAATCAAAAAATCAAAATTCATACAAGTTACCAAATAACAACAACAAAAACAATAATATTGTAACACAACTATAACGACATATATTATATTCTCAAAACTCAAAGTTATACCTTATAATAAAACTCTCAACTCCATAACAAATTGGCACCAATCCTCCATAAGTTCATCCAATTGATCTTTTGAGTATGAAGCACACTTGAATTCATCAAAGTACTACATAATAATATAACATAGTATGATTTAATTAAAATACTAAGTCATTTTATGAGAAATATGAAAATAATTCCTAAGTTAGAAATTCATACCGTGGATGGAATCTCTAATCGGTCCAAAAGAATAGTTTCTTTCATAAACCTCAACATAAAATAACCGCAATCTACATCATTGCGTTGACGAGGACACTACACATGGAAAGAAAATACGGATATACATCAAGATATACACCTTAACTTGTTTTATCAAGTATCATCGCTATATAATCAAAACTGTGAAAATCTATACCTCCACTTTGATCCAAGAAATATTGTTGACTCTACTCCTTGGTACTTGAATATCTCTTTGTGCTCGAAAACTTTGTAGAATGCTATAATAAAATAATAACGAATATTTAGAACTATCGCACATAAATAATTAAATATACACAGTAATATTTTGGAACAATGTCACTTACGTGTCAATCGTCTTCTTCATATCTGAGTATGTTGTCCAATCATTGCCCAATGAATCCAGATAATATACAATTTCTCTCACAGGATTAATTGCAACCAATAACCAGTGTCCACTGGAATATTAAACAAAGGTTAGATGGAAATTTTATGCACAACGTTAAAAAATGAAAAATTATAATAGAGGTAATTTAGAATGAAAATCTTACTTGGGGCCAGTATTATATGGTAAAAAGAACAATTTTTCTGTATCTTTGCTAGCCATAAATAAACTGAGCACAAATGCTATTACTTCATCTGGTTTTGCGATTATTGACCCTGCATGGACAATGTTGGGATTTATGAAAGCGAATCTGGACTCCAATCCACGCGGGCGAATCAACTTGTCATACAGAAACCTTAAATAAAAACATCATTAACATTAATTATTCATTGAAATGAGTAAATAAATTTTGCAATTAATTAAACAAAGTTGATTGGAGTATACCTGATGTATGTATTGATAACAACCATGCCTAATGTCAAGTGTCCAAAAACTTGTTCCAAATCCTCCTTACCAATTGCTGTCATGCCTTCAGAACCATAAATCCCTTCATGCAGTGGTATAAGAGAAGTACCACCTTGCGAAATAGTTGTGAAGCTTATAAATGTCTGAAGGCACGACCTATATTGTGAAGTAGTTTTCTTTCTAGCCCCGAACCTCTTAGCAACACTCTTTGTTTCTGTGAGAATGTTGCTAATTACAGGCTCCTTACCCCTACTTACAGCTTCAATCTCTTTAGCAGGAATAATCTAAATATCATAAAATTAGAGTGGTCAAGTATAGGACGACAAATTAACATTATCTAAGCATAAATATCATATAACTTTGTTGTACCTGTTTTTTTGCTGTCACTGACTCCTCTGGCCGCGTAATCCCTTTATCTTTTGGTTTGGGTTTTGTAGGAGTCTAACATTACCATGCAAAAAAAATGTAAGTAAAACGAACGTGAAAAATTTGAGTACTAAAAGGTTCATAAAGGTTTTAATTATACCTCATCATCTATGCGAACAAGCCTTGACGGCCATGCAACAAACGCTCCTATTGCCTCTCCCACCAATGTTGCATCCGAAACTTCATCTGGGATTGGTAATAACGCACCCTCCTCTAAAGCAATATCAATCGACACTTTCAAATATCCAGAAGGGAGCGGTTTATGATGAAGTACTTCTCCCAGAGTGTTATGGACTTTTCCCTTACCAACCATGCGATAAGTTAGTGTCTCTAAAAAGAGTTGACAAGGTGAAATGCCCTAAAATCAATAATAAATATGACATCGTTAATGTGTATATATGTCAGTTAAATAAATTACACTAATTTAATTTCATAATAATATATGTAAGTACCTCGGGAATACTTGGTTGAGTTGCACAATTGACACTAGCTATGTCACTAGCTTCTTTAACACCCGAAGCTTCCCTTTCTGATTGGTATTGTCTTGCTTTTTCCTTCCTCAATTCAAGAACTTCAGTTTCTAATGCATCCAACCTGGCCTGCAGTTCTTTATTGCTAGCAGATTTTATCTTTGGATTGTTCTTTTTCAAGGAGGTTGGAGTAACCCCATGTCCTTTACCCCTCACCCGACCAGAATACTCACGAACATCTAATGCTCGACTAAGTATGCTCCTGCAATCATCTGGTGGAGATGTAGACTGAGACAGACTCTCCTGAAATTCATATGAATATTGGAAAAACATGAATACTATATGTTAATAAAATTTTGATTTAATTAGAATTAATGTTATACTTACGCATTTTTCAAAAATTTGTTGTACATCTTCTTTGAGAACTCCATCCTTACCCACACGGGCAGCCTTCCACAAAACATGCTCCGGAAGAGATGTTTCTGAACTACTCTCCTCTTTTAACTACACATTAACACAAAAAACAAGCTCAGTTATAACTATTGATGAACAAGTATATCATTGCAATTTGTAAATACTTACTATTTTTTGTTCTAATCGTGCATATCCCAAACACCCTTTTTTGTATGGATATGCGGGAGATGATGCTCTTAGACGATTTACTTCACTAACACTCTGAAATTTTGGGGTTTTCTGTTTGGCTTTAAAAACATCTCATTCTTTAACTGAAATCGCATCCGCATATTCTGCTGGACGCTCTGCATCAACAAATTTTTTTCCGGCATCTCTAAGATATTTTCTGTTTAAATATGTTCTAAACCCTCTCAGTATTTTGCCGGCCAATCCAAGACAATAATCTTTTCTTTTGTCATCAATGTTGAAAGACCTCTACAAAAAACATACACAAAGTGCGTTAGTATAAGTAATTTAAAGACATAATTTAAAGTACATAATCGTAATTTAAAGACATAATTTAAAGTACCTGTATCTCACTCCAGATTTTGTTTTTAGCATCATTCAGCTTATCATCTCTCCACTCATCACAAGTTATTGGAATTTCTCTCCTTACAAGTGTGCCAATGTAACTTGTCAATTTAGAACCGTTAGGCTCAATTAATTGGTCATTTGGACTCCAATGCACATCATATTTTATACCCTTATCTCTATCACGAATGATATTCTTCATTATAGTTTTTCCTCTTCTTAAAGTATTTTAACTTTGTCCCTTAAAATTACCAGAGGTCTATAACACTATTGTCTATATAATATAATCAGCTTATTCTTTCTATTTCACAAATAGAGTTCTGGTTTTGTATTTCAAGGGTAGTGGATAATAATCAAGAAAAAATGGCTGAAACAAAGTTGAAGGATAAAAGATGGTCGCTGGAAGGTATGACTGCATTAGTAACTGGAGGAACCAAAGGCATTGGGTAATTTCGATATCTTACTCTTACTTCAAGTATTTATAGAATAATAGTATACATTTATTTATATTTTTCTATTATGATTCTTGAATTAGGTTCGCAATTGTGGAAGAGTTAGCAGAATTTGGAGCAGCGGTGCATATATGTTCACGTAAGGAAGATGATATTAACAAATGTTTGGAAGAGTGGAAAAGAAAAGGGTTTAATGTAACAGGATCAGTATGTGATATACTTAGTCATGAACAACGGAAGAGATTAATGGAAACTGTTTCTTCTATCTTTCACGGAAAGCTCAATATTCTAGTATGATCAGTTTACATATAAAAGATTAGATTAATGCAGACAATGTTTAGGCCCTTGGTTTACCTTACTTTGTTCAACATATGACAGTTATTTGAGATATGAAAAACATATCAACAAGTCAGTAACCATAATATATCCATAAAATGAAGAGTTTTACAAAGCAATTTCAAAAGGACATAAGCGACAGTGGCCGCCGCACTTGCAGCAACATAAGTGGCCACCTCTGCTTTTGTAGGAAACACGTCTTGCTCATCATGCGTAATACAAATTCAACACACAAAGCAACAAATATAAATAAAACTGTGCCACAAACTAAAACTCACCCACATAACTTACCAAGAAGGAGAGCTAACATATGCTATAAGCGCTTATGCTATAAGTGCTTAATTAAACTATTTATCCTAAAAGGGCCATATATATATATGAACCCAATTTCGTAACTTTTCACTAAATTTTACAATCTAACACGAAATCACATCAATAGTGAACAATTATAAATCAATAATCACTTAACTTAATTGATTTTCTTCAACTGCATAAGAATGATTTGGTAACGTGATTAATAAAAAACACACCTTAGGATCATTTTTGGATTGTAAATAAAGTTTTGATGAGAAAGAGATAGAAAGTGTTACCAAACGGGCACTTTGCGTCTGTTGATGCATACTCTTTTTAACGGTCAAACCAACAAGAAGAGGAAGTACATGTGTTCCTAAGACAGTTTACAACTACATAGTACATTCTCTGCCACCGTGGTCAAACTTCTATCTGTTTTCATAGCTTTTATTAAACTATTTGATCTCTACCTAACATAAGAATCAAGGTTTCAGGTCATCACCTCAGGTAAGAACTTTCACTTTATCACAACTTATGAAGTATACATTCCCAATTTGCAAAGACATATAGATAAATGTGATATTAACATGAACACTACAACAGATGGAGTCATTCTACCTGTTTGTGTGCCTAAATTGGAACCAACTGTTGTGCTATCTAATTACACTCATAATGATATCTATGCGAAGTTTCTCAACAATTCAAAGTACACTGGAGTTGGACTTAATTCTGAGGATGATTGGATGGTTCTTGTTCTTACTACTACTACACCTACTGGAACTTTCTCTGCAGCAACTTCTCTTCATGCTAATCTTGTTTTGATGGCTTTCTTGTTTGTGGTGATTCTCATCATCAACTCCAAACCTTGACTGCTTTATTTCTAGCTTTTTAATGCTTCATTATGGATAATGGATAATGTATCAAGTTTAATTACTCTTCTATAATCTCTCACATGGCCATCACATTATTTGCTTGCTTGTTGTATGTTTAGTTCAAAAAACTGAATCATATCGAAAACAATATCAGAAACAAACACTTCATCCTTAGAAAACAACTTTCATCACTAAGCTTATTTTCTTCTGGCCTCTTCAGGAAGGGAAAAAGATATGGCTGGAATCTAGATAGATATGTCTGGAAATTTATAAAGGAGCTAATGTATGGATAATGGATAATGTATCAAGTTTAATTACTCTTCTATAATCTCTCACATGGCCATCACATTATTTGCTTGCTTGTTGTATGTTTAGTTCAAAAAACTGAATCATATCGAAAACAATATCAGAAACAAACACTTCATCCTTAGAAAACAACTTTCATCACTAAGCTTATTTTCTTCTGGCCTCTTCAGGAAGGGAAAAAGATATGTCTGGAATCTAGATAGATATGTCTGGAAATTTATAAAGGACATATACATATACAAAAAGTTGAGAAACTTTAGAACAAGCCCATTTTAAAAAAGTAAACGACTCAGTGATATCTTCCAACCAGTAACAGTCACATGCAACTGATTATTACTATAAGGCCTCGAATTATAAATGAAAATACAGTTCAGATAGTTAAGCCTTTTCCCTCTACATCTTAGTTGGGAACAAGAAAATTCAACTATTTTACCAACTTCAGTTTTCTAGATAATACTACCATGCTTCAAAATAAAAACTTACCATTAACTTATTTTGGTAGACACATTATGAGAGTATGTCTAGATGAAGGGTTTTGTAGGGAAATGAAAGAGAAATAAATGAGTATATCAAGTATAACTTTCAATGAAGGGAATAAAATGATACGTTATCTTCAAAGTTAACATCTAATCACATTCATTTTTTAAAGTAGTATTGAATATAAAACACTAAAATAAAAAAATAAAAAAAGAGGACTGCCCCCTCGTTACATGAAACCTGTTAAACCATCTAACTAAAATTTATTATGTCTAGTAAACATCTATGCATAGTCTTCCTAATCAAATGGCTTTTACTTTAGTTTCTAATTCCATGGTGGCTTACTAATCATGTTACAGATACGTTTGTTTCCTAAAAACTAGTCAAAGACCCAAACATTTGAAATCCATTACTGAATGTCAGAATCTAAATATTTCCCACTATACCACTCTATCAACATTCAAAACCAGATAAATCAGTCAACTTCTAGGTATGCAGATACAATAATTTTATTCCATGAATTTTAGAACTGAAGTACCAAGCAATAAGCAAACAAAAACTGCAGATTTATTTTCATAAACGCAATGAAAGTTGTTCAAACTTAAACGCATATCATAAATCATTACTATAAGTAAGATTTTGAATCGGAACCCTAAACACTTAACCCGTGACAGAGAATCGCATCGGAATTAAAAAATGATGAATAAAAGATGAACAAGAGAATGGGTTAAAAGAAAGAACCTTATTTTGAGTTCCACAGCTTCAACGATTGTAAACGGATTTGAAAGAGATTAAACAAGACAAAAATAACGAAGGAGATGGTGAGGAGGGAGAGTTAGACGAAGATGAACAGTTGCATGTATAAAGTGGGGTTTTGTATAAAGTGGGGTTTTGTATAAATTTGGGGTTTCTGATAACCAATTTAGGGATTAGAAATTTTTTAATTACCTTAGACAGCGCTTTCAAGAAGCGCTGCTAAAGGTATTACCTTTAGCAGCGCTTTAAGGCTTTAGCAGCGCTTTAGTTTAATGCCTTTAGCAGCGCTTCCTGAAAGCGTTGTCTAAGGTATACCTTTTATCACACCTTTAGCAGCGCTTTTGGTAAGCGTTGTCTAAGATATACCCTTTAGCAGCGCTTATTCTTATTTTTTTTTATTGAAAGCCTATAGCAGCGCTTAGGGAAAGGAAGCGCTGGCTATGTTAAATCCTTTAGCAGCGCTTTTAGTAAGCGTTGTCTAAGGTATACCCTTTAGCAGTGCTTATTCTTATATTTTTATTTTTATTTTATTGAAAACCTATAGCAGCGCTTAGGGAAAGGAAGTGTTGTCTATGGAAAGGCCTTTAGCAGCGCTTTTAGTAAGCGCTGTCTAAGGTATACCTTTAGCAGCGCTTACTCTAATTTTTTAATTTTTTTTTAAACCTATAGCAGCGCTTATGGCATAAGCGTTGTCTATGTGGCGCTGTCTAAATTCAATTTTGACATAGTGTTTGTGCCTTTCTTGGCAAGCCATCCACAAAGTGAAGATGGCTCTAGGTCTTGTTAGATTCCCCCTTATCAGATATCTCCAACTAACCTTCTATTTTTCACCTCTCAACATCTGATACACCAATCTAGTAACATACTTCATAGAGGCCTGAAATGAATTTCAAACAGAAGAATTTATAAGTGCATCTTTGTGCTCGAACAATGCCTTTAAAATCTAAGAGCAATGAGCAGTATATTGATACACTTGACACCATTTAAACTCTAACAAGATACCAATAAAAATTGAAGTAATGTAGTTATTACGTATCATTATCCATAATTGTTTTGGACTCACACACCATATTATGTCTGCCCACCCATTTTTTTGGGATGCAGACATTAACGGATTGAGAATACATAAATATTGATCATATATAATATGTTATACTTTGTTCAAAACCAAGACAAAATATTAATGAGTAACAAATACATATTTTTTAAAAGAACATCACAAATAAATAAAATTGATAAATATATAACTATTATATAATATTTTTACATTTTTATTTAATGTGACTAAAAAAATTTTATGCGTTATTAGAATTTTGTGTATACTAATTATAAAGAAAATAGTTTTTTTTTTTTGGTGTTTCTTATGTTATGATAAAATGCTTCTTATAAAAATTTGGTTGAAAATATGGGTGCTTCACATATGATAAGATGCTATTCGTATATTTGTTGGTCACATAAGATAGTTGCAATTTATAAAAAATTGTAAAGCAATATCTACTACAATAAGATGATATTGCATCTGTAAGATGATATTGTTAGTCACATATGAGAGTTGAAATTTCTAATAGTTTGTAAAGCAATCTTTACTATAATAATACAGAGATTAAACTACTACTATATACTATATACTTGCGGTAAAATGCATCAGCAACGGAAGTAAACATCATTTATGCAAATTTCAATCAACCTACTGTCAAAATAAGATATTCTAAAGTGTTTAAGTTTTTTTTGAAACATTCATATAGCACAAATATTATAATATGATCGTATCCGATCAGAAGGGATCGTTAATGGTACACGAGCTTGAACTGAATAATGGTTGAAAGTGAAATAAAGGTACCTGCAAGATGTTTTGATGCTAAAGTAAGTATATGAACAATAATGCAAACAAAGAGTTTAAGTGAGTAGTAATCAATGTACTTGACCCTCTCGTATAAGAGGGTATTTATAGCCCCCAACGATAGGTCAAGATCTACGCATTGGGTCGGATAGTTAGGCCCGATAACGAAGATTGTCAGGGTTACGTGAATAGTGGAAACCAACATGTTGCCTCCTCCCTGGTCAACTACTCTGAGATAGTAAGGAAGTTATGGACCCGTTATTCTCGGTGAGCAGGATGATGGTAACTTTGGATAACCGTTGGTCACATCTCATTGGTGGACACATGGAGAACTCCCCAACAATTACCGACTTGGGTCATACGTTATTGGGCCATAGTAAAGGCGTTGGATTGGGCCTTCTCGACGGTGGGCCAAGCGCAGACCAAGTCCAGAACAGGAGCCCCCGAGTTATTGCTCTTAGGCGAAGAGCGATGAATTAAGACCATCTTAATTGTCGGGGAGAGGTTGCTTAACAAAGGAACTGTTAACTTTCGTCGGGGACGCCACCGACACTCAAGGTCAAAAACCTAATCATAATAATCATCGTTTTTTGGTCGGGGACGATGTGGTCATCCAGATTATCGATTTCATCATTCACTTTTCGTGATCACGTATTCGTGCCCGGCTACGAAGGCATGCGTGTACGGCAGCCAATTTATTCTGAAGGATTCTCCTCGGTCGATTTGTTAGTTGTCCAACTTGATGGGAGGTGTTTGTTTGATATTTGAATTTGCAGGGGAAACCAACACAAAGTTTTCCCCGGGCTTACATTCATGATGTGCCCGTAAAAAAGACGCCATAATGAGGTCGAGCACGTGTTCGTTAACGAAGACTTTAAATGGCGTCAGCGCGTGGTTTCACACATGGGATTTTTGAAGTCAAAACGGAACATTACTTCATGTGTCACACGTGCACGGCTATTTAAAGCTCCATCATTACCTAGGGAAGTCTAGGGGTCTAAGCAATGATGATCCCTCGCCTGCTACCCCATGTAGATGGGAGTAGTTGTAAAAAGGGGTGACGAAATTCACTTAAATACAATTTTCAACTTTGATCTCGGGTCATCTCTTCTCCATTCACTAGTTGCTCCTCCGCTGCCGCCGACACCATAGAATTCTCCATCTTTCATCCCTTTTCAAGTAAGTGATTCTCTTAACATGTTAATTTATCTTAGGATTTTAGGTTGAACGTATGAAATTTCCGGTGGATATGAAGTTTCCGACGAATCTCACGGCGGACGGATGAACTTTCCGATGAAGTTCATGATTTTCATATGAAGATTCATGAATTTCAGATGAAGATCCATGAACTTAATCTGGGTTTATGATTTTCGAATGAAGGTCCATGAACTTCGAGTGAACTTCATTTGGGCTTATGTCAGGGTTATCTTCCCCGTGAACTGGAGAGATTTAAGTAAGTCGCTTCGTCAGGGAAATGTTTGAGTGTGATTCATTCCTATTCGAGGATGTCGCCTCCTTTCGCGTTTTCTGTCAAGGGCTTGAGTCGAGGACCTACCCTCAAGGAGCTCCTTGCCATTTCACTTGACTTGCGGTGGAAGGGTGGATTTAATGATGTCAAGTTCACTATTTTCCCCTGTTTTTTAAGTAAAATGGCTCACCCGATCGAAAAAGTTATTTTGCCCGACTCAAACGGCAAGGAAAATGTAAGCATGGGCGATAACCTAGATCAGGTCACACCCGATCCCAAAAACACAATGTCTCAGTTTTTTCATTATTCCTCTTACGCGTTCAATGTTGTCGAGGACTTGGAAGATGGGGCCTCTTCCTCCTAGTCGGTTCTCAGGCTACACAAGGACAGGAAGATCTGCTCGGCTTTCTCGAGCATGTGCTTCCCAATGTACGAATTTTTCTTTAGGGAGTCGGGGATGCGTTTGCCTTTTACGAATTTCCAGGTGGGGGTTTTCAAGTGGTTAGACCTGGCACCTTCTCAACTCCACCCGAATACGCTCGCATTTGTGCTGACATTTGAGTTCATATGCCAATATCTTAAGATTGGTGCTACCTTGACCATGTTCTTCCGAATATTTCATCTCCAGCGGCAGACTGTTGAAGGCCTTCATACCTGGGTGTCATTCAAACAGTTCAGAAAATTGTTCCGACCATACCTGGAATTTGTTCATCATTTCAAGGACAGATACTTCGTCGTGAAGCCTGTTTCAGAAGCGGCCATGGACTTCTTGTAGCATCGTTTAGTCGAGCTTAAGGATGGTCAAGAAGTGACGAGGCTAGGGGCGAAATTCCCCTTGAGTGGCAGTGGAAACACTTCGAGCAGGGGATAAAGCATTATATAGTAAAGCTCAAGAATCTAGACGCACATGACAGGCTTTCTCATGATAAACTAGTGGCCTATGTCAGGAGTTTCACCCAAGCCAAATGTGTGGATTCGAGCAATAACTTCATCTTTGATGATGATGATGGGGAGCATGTCTATGCTGCCCGACTGATAAATACGAAAGCATTGCTAGAACGTTATTATGACGAAGAATAATTGAGACTCCTAGGTAGGGAGCATGCTCGTAGTTAGTATATGTTTTTAGTTTCGTAGACTAACTGTTTCCCTTTTGGATTGTAGGTCGAATGGCGACTCTCCAGGAACGTGTGGTCAAGCTGAAGGGAAAGGGTGGTAAAAAGTTGCCCAAAGGACGGGCTTCTCAGATCCAGAAATAATCTAAGCTTGATGCACATCTCGACAGTTCGTCTTCCCCCTAAGGTGACCAGCTCTCTCCCCCCAAACAGCCCACAAAAAGGAAGCGTGTGGAAAGTCCCAAGAACATGGTATTTACAGATGAGGGCAAGGATGTTAGGCAGACTGTAACACCCCAATTCTACCCAATAATATATATAAAATTAGAGTTATAAAACTTCTACAACTAAATCAGGATGCTAAAAATTCAACTTAAAACAACGACATTTATCACAGATACATAACACGTTAAACTAGGATGAGCCAACATCAACGTAAATTATTCTTTTAAAACCAACAACTTCACTAACTACACAGTGGAGTCAAATATTCAATTTAAAGGAATATAACATCTTTATCTTTCTAAAAAAAACTTCAGATAACAAGTATTTAACAAACACCAACTTAAAGTTCAATCAATTGAAATAATAACAACAATAAAACAACAAGTTTTCATCCCCCCGGGTGTTACGTATCAGAGCAATGACACCGACTCGAACTACTGAGGGTAAATCGCCTTCACTCTGGATTACCTGCATGTTACCAACGTATGGGTAACATTCAAGGGGTGAGATATCAAACAATATAATCGGATGTATGACAAACATTATATTAGAACCAGTTCATGCAAAAATCACTGCTTCCCAATTAATAACAACATAAGCATAATCAAATCAACCACACAACGACACAGAATGTAACACAGAATGTAACACAGAATGCAACGTGTCTTTATGCAAATGCATGTGGTACTAATGGAGCATAACTCTCAACTTAAAAATCTGCCAATAAATAGAGGCATCAACAAGGCATAAGCATTCAACTTAATATTTTTCCAATCCAGGCCAACTTAATGAGCATCAGCTCCAACTTGATATGTGTTGTACCCCAAAATTTCCCCTCTCCATTCTCAAGGCATTTTCTCACAGGGATTTATTAAAAGTCAAGATTGCACAAGTACAATTGGATTTTTAACGACCCACATAATTTCCATGGATCATATTGGATTTCCAAGCACCAGGTCAAAGAGGAAACTATTCAAATAGGAAAGCAGATAAATTTGATTTTTTGAAAAAATTGAAGAAAAGCAAGTTTTCTTCGATTCATACTTGCTTAGACTGAACATTGCTTCGGTTCATGCTCAGCTTTGACTGAATTCTCCCTTGCAAGCTAGCTTCGATTGGGCATTTGTTTCCCTTGAAACAACTTCCTTTCGATTCAGAGGGAAATGTCCTTCTGAAAGTGTCCTTCAATTCAGAAGGCAATGGCCTCCTGCAGCTTTCCTTTGATTCAGAAGCCATTGGCCCCTTTCATGATTCCTTCGATTCACGAAGCCAAGACTTCCTTCAGGCCAGCAGGCACAAGGCGATGGCCTCCTGTGTAACACCCCTTCTAATAACCCCTAATAAAAAAGTGTAATTATATCAGAGAAATAAAATTGCATGCAAGGAGTGTCACAAGTTACTTTCCATCTTTCATGAAAAGCCAAACGTAACATATTCAACAATACTTTTTATCATGTAAACCATAATATCCATACATGGCATATTCTTTCACTTCATGCAATACGCAACGGAATCATAATAATAACCATCTTCTCCAAAAGGAGGAACCAAAATGTAACATATAAGGCATTTATGCCACATGGTTCATACACAATTCATGTTATCAAGTCTCATATACATACATCAAAATATGATCAAAATAAAGGATTATATACAAGTATAATCCATATATAAAACATGAGTTCGAATGCAAACACTAAACCCCCAAGTGTTACGATCAGAGCATCGACTCAATAACCAAAACATAACGGACTACAAGCCTAAATGCATCTGCTAATCCTTGTGCCTCGCACTACCATCTTCGGTACCTAATCAATGTCGTATCAAGCATCATTCCAACAGAAGGGTGAGAATTCCAATAATCATGAAATATATAACTTAAAGCAATGGAAAGCAATAAATAAAAGGAATTCTTCGTACTTGAATATATGTGTATATCACTAACATAAGCACATTTATATATTTCATATTCCGCTATATTCAAGAATTATCTCTTTAATCATTTATCATCCTAACCATATAATCACACTCATTCACATATCATAACCAATTTCATAAACTCAATCATCTTCACATAAACTCATAATATATATCATTATGCATGTGACTCACAACTCGATGCAACCAATGCAAATGCGGTATCGACTTGTGGACCCAAAGTTCCACCGCTTATTTTTCCACATAGGATCAAAGCCACTACGTCTATTTCCACTCTAGGATCAACGTCTATTTTTGTGAACCCAAGTTTCACCGCCTATGTTCCCTTTCTGGGTCAAAGCCACTACGTCTATTTCCATTCAAGGATCAACGTCTATAAAATGTGAACCCACCGTTTCACCGTCTCTATTTCAAGACCAACCATGCCATGCAATGTACCATCAACAATTCGTATGCAATTAAGATCACTCCCGACCTCAACATACACATACCACATATTTCAACACAATGAAATACCATCAATTGTACATGCATTGCAAATATAATTCACAAATCAAGTAACATAAAAGTTTAAACAATGTTACTTCCATAATTTATTTAAATCAAACACAATTCCGGTTAGTCCTTGAAAACATCGAAATCTCGACAAAATAACACAACCACAATTATCTACTCGTCAAACTTAGTTACCATGTCCATTTTCATTAAATTCCGGATAACTAATTTTTACCACCTATACCGGCAAATTAGACCGAACGTAACCCATTCCACTTATTTCCAACTTAAACAATTCCTCGCCGATTCATAGTTATAGGCTCAATCGTTAATTATTTATTAACCGATTAATACTACTCCGATATTAACCCTTTCCATTTCAGTTTCACAGAACAATCTAAAAGAACACACCATCATCTATCTTAAAACCCCAAAATAATTCATATTCTAAAACTAAAAATCACATACAACAAAATTAGAGGAAGTCAAACCCTTATCTCTTGTAGCTTTTATCTTGCAAGCTGTGAATTTTCTACAACAACTTCTTCTTCTTCTTAACTCTAGCTTTCCTCTTTTTCTCTTCTTCTCCTCTCTATCTCACTTCTCTCTCTTTTTTTTCTCTTTTCTTACTGTCTCTTTCTAACTTAACATAGCATACTATATATATATATATATATATATATATATATATATATATATATATATATATATATATATATATATATATATATATATATATATATATATATATATATATATATATATATATATATATATATATATATATATATATATATATATATATATATATATATATATATATATATATATATATATATATATATATATATATATATATATATATATATATATATATATATATATATACTGTAAACATAACATATATATAATTTATTTTATTTAATAAAACTAATTTATATTATTTAATTAAATTAACTTAATATAATTAAATAAATACTTTAATAATTCAATTATCACTAATTAATCAATTAACACACATATTAATATATACACATCAAAAATACGGTATTACCCTATAGAATTAATTCTTTTCCGATAAACCCGAATAAATCAATTTAATCCACTACCAGACCGAATAACCGACTAAATAATTATTAAATTACCAAAATAAATATCAATCGGTCATTTCTAGAAAATAATAATATAAATACTATTAATTAAATCGGGATGTTACAACTCTCCCCCACTTAAAAGATTTTCGGCCTCGAAAATTACCTCTAAACGAACAACTCGGGATATGATTCTATCATCCGGCTTTCTAGCTCCCAAGTGATGTTTTCGTTAGCCGAACCACCCCACACCACCTTTACCAAAACAATATATTTTCCTCTAAGTTGCTTCACTCTCCGATCTTCGATCCTTGTCGGCGAAGTCTCAATGGTTAAGTCATCTCTAACCTCCACATCGTCCACTTGAACTACATGAGACGGATCTGCAATATACTTTCGCAATTGCGACACATGAAACACATCATGTAAATTTGAAAGTGATGGTGGTAATGAAATCCTATAAGCCATATTACCAACCCTCTCTGAAATTTGATACGAACCAATAAACCGAGGTGTCAACTTCCGCGATTTAAGTGCCCGACCAACACCCGTCATAAGATTCACTCTCAAAAACACACGGTCATCCTTCTTGAAATCAAGAGGCTTCCTCCTCTTATCATGGTAGCTCTTTTGACGACTTTGAGAAATATTCATCTTCTTTCTAATCAACTTAATCTTATCTGTAGTTTGTTGTACAATTTCCGGTCCAACCACCACACTCTCTCCCGACTCGTACCAACATAAAGGTGTTCTACAACGCCTTCCATACAATGCCTCAAAATGAGCCATACCTATACTAGAATGAAAACTATTGTTATAGGTAAACTCAATCAAAGGTAAGTAACTCTCCCATGAACCTCCTTGTTCCAACACACATGCCCGCAAAAGATCTTCGAGTGATTGAATCGTCCTTTCCGTTTGACCATCCGTCTGTGGATGATAAGCGGAACTCAAACGCAATTTAGTACCCAAAGCTCTTTGTAAACCTTCCCAAAATCTAGAAGTAAATCTAGGATCTCTATCTGAAACAATACACGTCAGAATACCATGCAAACACACAATCCTTTCCACATACAACTTCACAAGTCTCTCCATCGAGTAATCCATTCTAATTGGAATAAAATGAGCAGACTTCGTCAATCTATCTACTATAACCCAAATAGCCTCATAGTTACTCGGAGTCCTTGGTAAACCTGAAACAAAATCCATAGAGATATTGTCCCACTTCCATTCCGGAATAAATAAAGGTTGCAACAATCCGGATGGCTTCTGATGCTCTATCTTGGAATTTTGACAAACCAAACATGAATACACAAATTCCGCTATCTCCTTTTTCATACACGGCCACCAAAACAACTTTCTCAGATCTTGATACATCTTTGTGGCACCAGGATGAATGCTCATTCCACTTCGGTGTCCTTCCTCAAGGATCCTCTTTTTCACATCACCAACATTAGGAACACACTCAATCACGACATCTCAGAACGCCGTTATCATCAATTCTAAACTCTCCACCTTGACTTTGGTTAACTAAAGTCAACTTGTCAACCAAAACCAAGTCCGATTTCTGTCCTTCTCTTATCTCATCCAAGATTCCACTTGTCAGCTTCAACATACCAAGCTTCACACCAAAATAAATTTCTTCATAAACCAAACTCAAGTCTCAAAAATGTTCAAGCAATTCCCATTCTCTCACCATTAACATAGACATATGTAATGATTTCCTACTCAACGCATCAGCAACCATGTTCGCCTTTCCAGGATGGTAATTCAAGCTAAAATCATAATCCTTCAAGAACTCCAACCACCTTCTTTGTCTCATATTCAACTCTTTCTGATCAAACAAATATTTCAAGCTTTTATGATCACTAAAAACATCGAATCTCGATCCAAATAAGTAATGTCTCCAAATCTTCAACACAAAAACCACAGCTGCCAACTCCAAGTCATGAGTCGAATAATTCCTCTCATGCACTTTAAGTTTCCTTGAAGCATAAGCCACCACTTGCCCATTTTGCATTAACACACCACCTAACCCCATCAATGAAGCATCATAATACACAATAAACGACTCAGATGGATTAGGTAAAATCAATATAGGAGCAGTAGTCAACCTTCTCTTAAGCTCTTGGAAGCTATCCTCACACTGAGTAGTCCACACGAACGCTTGACCTTTCCTCGTCAATTGCGTCAAAGGTAAAGCTAACTTGGAAAAACCTTCAATAAACTTACAGTAGTAACCGGCTAAGCCAAGAAAACTTCGTATCTCAAAAATAGACTTAGGAGATTCCCACTCTGACACAACTTCAATCTTTGTTGGATCTACGACAATACCTCCACGAGATATCACATGACCAAGAAAGCTCACTTGCTCCAACCAAAATTCACACTTAGAAAGTTTATCAAACAACTGATTCTCTTTCAAAATTGACAACATAATTCCTAAGTGCTTGGCGTGCTCCACTTCACTTTTCGAATAGATAAGAATGTCATCAATAAAGACCACCACAAACTTATCAAGGAACTCATGAAAGATTCTGTTCATATACTCCATAAACACACCAGGTGCATTTGTAACACCGAAAGGCATCACCGAATACTCATAGTGTCCATACCTCGTCCTAAATGTCGTCTTTTGAATATCACTAGCCTTCACACGGATTTGATGATAACCAGATCTCAAGTCTATCTTACTGAATACACAAGCACCGACCAACTGGTCCATCAAGTCATCAATTCTAGGTAACGAATACTTGTTCTTGATAGTAACCTTGTTCAACTGCCTATAGTCCACACACAACCTCATCGTACCTTCTTTCTTCTTTACTAACAACACCGGTGCACCCCAAGGAGATACACTCGGACGAATGAACTTCTTATCAAGTAACTCTTCAAGTTGGCTTTTTAGTTCTCCCAATACCGATGGCGACATATAATACGGAGCCATCAAAACAGGACTAGTACCAGGAACTAGATCAATAGCAAACTCCACTTCACGTTCTGGAGGTAAATCGGTAACTTCTTCCGGAAACACTTCAGGAAAGTCTCGTACAATTGGAAATTCTTTTCCCACTCTACTTTCACTAATATCCATGCTCGCCATCAACACAAACAATTCAGCTCCATCTCTAACACACCTCTTCATCTGTTGCATAGATAAAAATGAACCACCTTCTTTCTCGGACTCGAGAAAAAGAATCGCTTTAGCAAAACAATTAATATAGACATGGTTGGATCTCAACCAGTCCATACCCAGAATGACATCTAGATGACTCAACATAAGACATATACGATCCATCTCAAAATCTCTACCACACATATGCAAAGGACACTTTAAACATATAGCTGAAGTAGAAACTGAACCCATCGCAGGCGTATCTACCACCATACTCTTACTCATATCAGATAACACAAGGCCCAATCTCGTAACACAATCCAATGAAATAAAAGAATGAGTCGCACCCATATCAACAATAGCAATCAAAGGCACGTTATGAATAAAGCACGTACCTCTGATCAATCTCTCATCCGATGAGGTCTCGACACCAGACAATGCGAACACCTTTCCGGTTTCCTTCTTTGGCTTTGTGCATTTGGTACTAATGTGACCTCGCTCACCACAGTTGTAGCAAGTCACAACAGAACCAACCCGACAATCCATAGCTTTGTGACCTACTTTGTCACACTTAAAACACTTCATAATTCCTTGGCGACATTCTAGAACATGATGTCCCTCTTTCCCACACTTGAAACATTTAATCGGAGTAGTCACCCCCCACTCGGATTCTTTCCTCCACCTATTGGTTGTTTTTCCTTTCCCTCATAAGGCTTGGGACGCATCTGCCCCTTACCTTTCCTCTCATGCAAGTTCTTAAAATAAGCACTAATTTCTCGACTATCCTCATCATAGATACGCCTCTTGTTCACCAATTCAGAAAAGCGGGTGATTTGCTTATAAGAAATCGCCTTCTTCACATCCGGCCTTAAGCCATTTACAAACTTAAGACATTTGGATCTTTCGGCATTTGCGGTATTTTAGTGAGGACAATACTTAATCAACTCTTGAAACTTAGTAGCATATTTAGCAACAACACTGCTTCCTTGTTTCAATTCAAGAAACTCTACCTCTTTCTTCCCACGGACATCCTCGGGAAAGTAGTTCTCCAAGAATGCATCTCGGAAAATATCCCAAGTAACCATGGTATTCTCTTCATCATATCTCTGACTCGTGTTAATCCACCAATCTTCAGCTTCTTTCACCAATATGTGAGTTCCGAATTGCACCTTCTGAGAATCGGTACAATTCATCACTCGAAAAATATTTTCTACGGCCTTCAACCACTCTTGAGCTTCTTCGGGTGCATGCTTTCCCTTGTAGGTAGGCAGATTGTTTTTCTGAAACTTTCCGAGAGCACGAAAACCATCATTACCTCCCTCTGGCTGAACAGGATTAGCTTGCAGCCTCTGATTCAAGGATCCCGCGAGCAATCGCAAAGCCTCAGCAAGTGCGTTATCATTCCTTCCAGCAACCATCTTCTTCTGAATAACACAAAAGTATCGATCGCGTCAGACACACAATCAAATACAATGGGATTAGCAAAGTTAAGACTTGACAACTGACCGACCAGGCTCTGATACCACTATTGTAACACCCCTTCTAATAATCCCGAATAAAACGGTGTAATTATATCAGAGAAATAAAATTGCATGCAAGGAGTGTCACAAGTCACTTTCCATCTTTCATGAAAAGCCAAACGTAACATATTCAACAATAATTTTTATCATGTAAACCATAATATCCATACATGGCATATTCTTTCACTTCATGCAATACGCAACAAAATCATAATAATAACCATCTTCTCCAAAAGGAGGAACCAAAATGTAACATATAAGGCATTTATGCCACATGGTTCATACACAATTCATGTTATCAAGTCTCATATACATACATCAGAATATGATCAAAATAAAGGATTATATACAAGTATAATCCATATACAAAACATGAGTTCGAATGCGGACACTAAACCCCCAAGTGTTACAATCAGAGAAATAACCAAAACATAACGGACTACAAGCCTAAATGCATTCGCTAATCCTTGTGCCTTGCACTACCATCTTCGGTTCCTAAGCGATTCTGTATCAAGCATCATTCCAACAGAAGAGTGAGAATTCCAATAATCATGAAATATATAATTTAAAGCAATGGAAAGCAATAAATAAAAGTAATTCTCCATACTTGAATATATGTGTATATCACTAACATAAGCACATTCATATATTCCATATTCCGCTATATTCAAGAATTATCTCTTTAACCATTTATCATCCTAACCATATAATCACACTTATTCACATATCATAACCAATTTCACAAACTCAATCATCTTCACATAAACTTATAATATATATCATTATGCATGTGACTCACAACTCGATGCAACCAATGCAAATGCGGTACCGACTTGTGAACCCAAAGTTCCACCGCTTATTTTTCCATATAGGATCAAAGCCACTACGTCTATTTCCACTCTAGGATCAACGTCTATTTTTGTGAACCCAAGTTTCACCGCCTATGTTCCCTTTCCGGGTCAAAGCCACTACGTCTATTTCCATTCAAGGATCAACGTCTATAAAATATGAACCCACTGTTTCACCGTCTCTATTTCAAGACCAACCATGCCATGCAATGTACCATCAACAACTCATATGTAATTAAGACCACTCCCGACCTCAATATACACATACCACATATTTCTACACAATGAAATACCAATAATTATACATGCATTGCAAATATAATTCACAAATCAAGTAACATACAAGTTTAAACAATGTTACTTCCATAATTTATTTAAATCAAACACAATTCCGGTTAGTCCTTGAAAACATTGAAATCTAAACAAAATAACACAACCACAATTATCTACTCGTCAAACTTAGTTACCATGTCCATTTTCATTAAATTCCGGATAACTAATTTTTACCGCCTATACCGGCAAATTAGACCGAACGGAACCCATTCCACTTATTTCCAACTTAAAAAATTCCTCGCTGATTCATAGTTATAGGCTCAATCGTTAATTATTTATTAACCGATTAATACTACTCCGGTATTAACCCTTTCCATTTCAGTTTCACAAAACAATCTAAAAGAACACACCATCATCTATCCTAAAACCCTAAAATAATTCATATTCCAAAACTAAAAATCACATACAACATAATTAGGGGATGTCAAACCCTTACCTCTTGTAGCTTTTATCTTGTAAGCTGTGGATTTTCTACAGCAACTTCTTCTTCTTCTTAACTCTAGCTTTCCTCTTTTTCTCTTCTTCTCCTCTCTATCTCACTTCTCTCTCCATTTTTTTCTTTTCTTACTGTCTCTTTCTAACTTAACATAACATACTATATATATATATATATATATATATATATTATATACCTACTTATATATATAATATAAAACTAACATATATATAATATATATACTTACTGTAAGTTATAGTTAAGGTACATAACATATATATATATAACATATATACTAATAAACTAAGATATATATATAATATATACTTACAGTAATGTTATAACTTATATATATATATATATATATATATATATATATATATATATATATATATATATATATATATATATATATATATATATATATATATATATATATATATATATATATATATATATATATATATATATATATATATATATATATATATATATATATATATATATATATATATATATATATATATATATATATATATATATATATATATATATATATATATATATATATATATATATATATATATATATATATATATATATATATATATATATATATATATATATATATATATATATATATATATATATATATGATTTATTTTATTTAATAAAACTAATTTATATTATTTAATTAAACTAACTTAATATAATTAAATAAATACTTTAATAATTCAATTATCACTAATTAATCAATTAACACACATATTAATATATACACATCAAAAATACGGTATTACTCTATAGAATTAATCATTTTCTGATAAACTCGAATAAACCAATTTAATCCACTACCGGACCGAATAACCGACTAAATAATTATCAAATTACCAAAATAAATATCAACCGGTCATTTCTAAAAAATAATAATATAAATACTATTAATTAAATCAGGATGTTACATCCTGCAGCTTTCCTTCGACTCAGAAGCCAATGGTCTTGCATGTTTTCCAAATTCACAAGGCATAAATCTCCCTTCATGCTAGCGCCCACAAAGTAAGGGACCTCCTGCATATAAGCTTCGATTCCCTCTTGAAAACCTTCAACATGCATAGTCTCTACACTATGACATTTCTGAGTGTCCCAATCGAGGGTTATACCTTGGTGGCCAATTTGAATAATTGCAAGTGATGCACACAAGTGATGCATGTGGTCCATTCAAAAGAACACATACATGTTTCAAATCGAAGGATACCCATTTGGGCCCCTTCAAAAGATACACATATGATCCATTCGAAGGACACTTTGATTGGAAACAAACGTTGTTGTCTGAAAAGGAGTTTGGTCGAAACATAGGGATAGTTGATCAAGATAAAAGAGAAGTATTCAATATGCTAGTAGTTCCAAGTACAAGCCTGTTGCACTAGTCACAACACTCCAAAACTGCTACAAAGCAGTCCTGCCACGCTGCTCTCATACTTGCACCAAATTGGCATACAAAAACTGCACCTCGAAGACTACAATAACAACATACCCAATGTTGTACCCCAAAATTTGCCCTCTCACTTATCAAATATTTTCTCACAAAGATCTCTCTTGGTTTAAGACTGCACTAGGGTTGATCAACTCAAGACACCTCCTTAAGCACTGATGACCAACATTAGGGTTTGAGATTGCACAAGGATAATTGAACTTTCAATACCTCATGTGAATTTAATGGATCATTTTGGACCCCCAAGATTACTCATGTCAAGTTTCAAGCCTTGGATCACACTTTTGCTCAGTCAATTGAGCAGTTGACCTAAAAATCAGCTGTATTTGGGAAAAAGTCAACTGTGGCCAATTTACAGTCAAACTTCATAATTTTTTATCCACATCAACATTATAAACTCATATGTATCATTTAATTAAGTTTGGACCATAATTCCTCAAGAAATTTGATCAAATCGTCAAAAGGGCAAAATAGTCAAAATTAGGGTTTTGACTGAGGAAAGGCAATTTCTAATTTTTGACCTAGAAAATGATCAATTGGTTTGAAGCATGATCTCAATAGTTCAATTGCATCATTTTTACCTAATGGCATGACCTAAAACATTGCTCAAGATCAATTGGATTGATAGTGAATTTTCAGTCAACTGATAAAAAGTCAACTGTACACTGAAAAGTCAAACTTTGACTTTTTGGTCAAAATCCAATGTCAAAGATCACAATTCATCAAAACATGTCAAAATATGAAACTTATTCATCAAGAAATCAAAAAGTCAAGATTTCATTTTGAAAAGTCAAAGTTTTCTAACTTAGAAATTTTTCTAAGTGTTTAAAACTTCATGTTTTTTCATAACTTTGAGCCAATTTTTCACCATGATGCAAGATGATTCAAAAGAAACTTTCAACATGAAAGTTGTAGATCTCCATGATATATACAACATTGCTTTACACAACTTCTTCTAAAAATTCTTGGATCTCAAGTTATTAATTCATAAAGTCATGGTCATGAAATTGAACACTTAGTGAAATTTTGCCCTGGTTTTGGTCAGGATTTTGACCTAACTTCATGGCACTTTTTCATATAGTTCCAAGGGGAATTTCCAAAAGAGATTCAAAGAGGGGTTGTATAGAACATTGCAAGATTTCCAAAATGTCCAAGAACTCCTTGATATCATTCTTGAGCAAGGAGAATCGAAGAGAGGAAGTTAGGGTTTTCAAACTTGAATTACAAGTCATTTTGTGATGAACAAAATTCAAATTTAAAACCTATGTTGCACAATATTGATTTTCAGACCTCTAAACCTCAAGATCTCTCCATAATCATAATATTACACTTTCTTTTGAGCTATTATCCACCTGATTCAAGCTTTATCCAAGTAAATTTTCCATTAATGGCACAAAGGCACCATTGCCATTTACATAAAGCAAGCTTTATGCAAAGTCAACTTGCATTGAGCTTTGAACTTGTTCCCTTTGCACAAGCTTCCTCTACAAAGTCAGATAAGCTTGTTTAAATTTGGCAACCACTCTACATGCTTGTACTTGCTACCTTGAAACTAGATTTTTCACTTTTCTTCAAAATCAAGCAATTGAGCCATAACCCTAGAACTCAGAAATCTTTTGTGCAATAGCTCTCCAACCTTTTCCATACAAAAACACAAGTATATTGCAACATAACACACGAATACACAAGCTCTAAAAACTTCTAAAACTCAGAATTGCATCACAAACCACCATTGTTGCATATTCTGACCAAGAACTTCAAACTTCCATTTCACTCGTGCATTTATTAGCCTTTTGCTTCTAAAAGTTTCCAAACATCATACATAAGTCATCCATATCCCTGTTACACGACTGTAACACCATCTTCATCCATTTCCAAGTTCAAAAATAGAGCATCACAGTTGGACTTCTCCAGACCATTCCAGCCACCCTCAGCTCAAGCCAGCCATTGCATTAGCTTCCTAGAGGTCCAAGGAAGCTAACCTGATCATCACCACTGCCTGAAACAAGCTCAAAACCATTTCACGATTTCGAGTTTTGAGGGATTTTGTCTTGAACTTCTATCTTCATATTTAAGTATTGTTAGGCTTGCATTTGTGAAGATAAAATATAGACATCATTGCCCTGAAACTATACATGTCCATAGATTTCATTTATTTTGATTGAGCTAGGAGAATTTTGAGTTTGAACTTTCTGAAATATTTAGGTCAGAATTTTGTACTTTTGGAAATTCTCATTCATCTTTGATTTATAGCTTATGATATTTATATGGTTGGATTCGTGTGACAAAATGGAGCAATTTTCATGTTTACATTTTTGCAAATGGTTGAGAAATGAGCAAGTTACAGATCCTTTGGCTGGAGGTTGAAGACGAGGGCGCGTTTTGTGTTATGTATTTATCCTTTCATAGAAATTAACGGATGTATCACCCCCCAGTGGTTAAAGCGCGCGCATGTCACCCTTAGGTCCTGGGTTCAAGCCCCAGCGTGACCTTTTGCATTTTTTTTGACATTTTTGTGCTTTTTTGCAGCGTCTGAGCTTCCATTTGGGCCAAATCTTTTTTTCTCACAACACCCCCTGCATTACTAATCCACCTCCCTGACTTATTTCTATTTCTATTTTATTTTTTATCTTTTATTTATTATTATTATTATTATTATTATTTTCATTAATCATGAAAAATCCAAAAATATTTTATTTATTATTTACAACTATTTATTTTATTTTCTTATAAAACAAAAAAAGACTAAAAAACATTTTCTTAAACAAATTAATTTCTTTTTTCTTAAATAAATAATATTTAGACTTAGGCTTAATTATTATTTTATTCACAATTAATTTAGAACTTAGGTTTATTTTAATTAATTGATTTTCATATTATTTTTATTAAGTTAAAACCTTTTCACAAAAAACCCTAAAACACATTTTTTAACTTAATTTCCTTCTTAATTAATTTAGGTTTAAATTTTGTTTATTTTTCATTAATCATCCCTCTTAATTAGGGTAAACCCCCTTTCATAAAAATCAAATAAAAATCATTTCTTTTTCCGTTTATATTTCTTGCATTTTATTTTCAATTTTGTATAATATTCAATATGGTCGTAATAGATAATTAGGTTTAATTTTCTTGTGATCCTCATTTGTTAATTTGTATACCCCCTCCTCTAATGATGTAATAGCATAGTAATTTTACTTTTCGCAATTTATCGCTTTATATAAATGCAAGTAATTAGGGTTTGAATGAAAAGATAAAATCAACAAGTAGCAAACCCTAATTCAAGACAAATACCAAGCATGAAAATCAATACACTTGCACACAAGCACCCCTAGGGTAAATCCACTTGGTTGCCTTACAAAAATGACCATATTACGCATGTAAGGTATCTTAGCAAAGACAAGCAAAATACAAGATCATAGTCCCTCGATGACGCTATCTATATTGCCTTTCAAAATGATCTTAGTCCCTAAAGAAAAATGCTAAGATACCTACAACATTGCTAATCATGGTTATACGATGACCCACGCCCGTCCCGTTTACATCCAAAGATAGGGTTACTTTCCAAATCAATGGTAAGATAACAATGTCAAAGGAAAAAGGAAATGAACATGAAATACTTTTTGAGTAGGTAGAATGTTTCTAGTTACTTGCTCCATTTTAAAACAAAAACATCCTTGCTATTTTCAAAAAAAAAAACAAACACTAACACTTTCAAAACATCTTCCAAAACTTGAAAACATTTTCAAAAGGTCAAACACTTTGTATACATTATTCAAACGAGAATCATTACAAAGTTTGCCTAAACAATGTCCTCTTCAAAAATACTTTCAAACCACACAAAGCACAATTTCAAACAAAAGCAAGTGATCTAGAAAGTAACTAAGAGCCCATGGAAAACCATGGATGAAAAGGGTGCTAATACCTTCCCTTTTCATAATCTACCCCCCGAACTCAAGAAATAATCTCAAAGTTCTTTCCTGTGCTTTTTCACCTTTCCTTTTGGATAAAAGAAAAGTCGGTGGTGACTCTTGCTAACTGCAACATTTGCGATCAAACACAAAACACCCAAGTCAGTTCTCCCACTGTATCACAGAACTGGCGACTCTGCTGGTGAAAATTATAAAAGTGGGGTTACCTTAGGGTCAGATCACATTTACTTGCTTTCTTTGTTTGACTTATATGCTTTACATTATGGTTCTTTGTTTGGGTTTAAATCCTCTACCCGTATTTGGGATACCTTATAGTTAAGTAGCAATACGTTGTGGAAACTGTACGGGGTATACCGACATGGTCTAAGCAATAGCTACGTTAGTGCGACATATTTGTGGGTACCGGTAGCCCTTGAGTAGTTAAGGAGAATACGGGGCCGCTGAGTGATATCATGAAGCACTAATGAACTTTTAGAACCTTTACTTGACCAACTTGGCCATTAGGACGTAGTGACATGACCAGCTTTGGTACAGTCCGAAGTTGGTAGATACTCGATACTACAATCATTGAGGTTTGGTTTTTTGGGATATTTCGGTCTCCATTAAAGAGGCTTGCACTGAAACAATGACCAAAGAAACAAACCAGTCATATTGAGCTCCTTAGAACCCGGTTACTATTACTAGGACAGGTTTGATCCAACTAAACTTCAAGAGGTTACTTACCTATGAGACTCCATGCAAGCCTAAACCTAAGGATTTGTTTGCTTTGTTTGTGTATATTTACTTGTACATAACATCATAAACATCATAACATCATACTCATTCACTAACCATTTCAAGGATCTTGGGATTTATCTTTGTTCTGTTTTGTAGGACATGGATTCTATTCGCAGGAAAACTATTCAAGTCAATCTTGTAAGGATCCCTCCTCAACTTAAAGATCTAGCATCAAGGATTCCTGAAAATTGTTCATTCACCGAAAGACATAGTCGCCTATTAAACTTGGTCACCTCCAACACTGATGAGGACATGATAAAGGTGCTTTTTCAGTTCTTTGATCCTTTACACTATTACTTCACATTTCCCGATTATCAACTTGTGCCAACTTTGGAAGAATTCTCCCAACTCTTGAGGATTACCATTCTCAATCAACTACCTTTAAACGGTACAGAAAGAGATCCAAAGCCAGAAGAGATTGCTCGAGCTCTACACTTGTAACCATCTGATATCATAACTAATTGGGAAACAAGGAGTGGGGTCAAAGGTTTCCTAGCAAACTTCTTGTTTGAGAAAGCCCGAAAATGTTGGAACTCTTTGGATTTGCAAGCTTTTGAGGAAATTGTGGCTCTCCTCATCTATGGGATGGTTTTGTTTCCAAATCCTGACCAACTCATAGATGTGAACACCGTCAAAATCTTCATGTCTCGTAACCCGATGCCTACTTTGCTAGGGGACATCCTACATTCCTTTCACACTCGCACTATGAGGAAAAGAGGTATCCTTATGTGTTGTACTCCTATCTTGGCAAGATGGTTTATTTCGCATCTCCCCCAATCTGTATTGAAGAACGAGCAAGGTTCAAGGTGGTCACATAGGTTGATGACGCTCAAACACTCAGACATTCATTGGTGTTCCCGATCCATAGAGAATGTTACTATTGTCGATTGTTATGGAGAATTCCCTAATGTCCCTTTACTTGGCATTAGAGGAGGTATCACCTACAACCCCTGCTTAGCCTTAAGACTGTTTGGTTATGCGGAGGGATGTCCCACATGAGATGCATATTTAAGGTTTGGTATTTGACTACGAGAATGATGATCAAGGTCATCGCCAAAGATTTATCCGAGCTTGGAGGATGTTGAACAAGGTAGATAGCAAGACATTTGGGCATAAGAATTACATCCCTCTTGAGCCTTACCTCAAATGGGTACGAGCCCGTGCTCAAAGTCTTATGATGCCTTACCCCTCCATTCTCCCAGTAATCATAGAGCTTGTTGTGGAAGGGGATGTTCTGTACATTATCCTGCATCCTAACATGCCCACCTCTCTTGAAGACTTACAAAGGGATTGGATACAGCTTAAGGGGGAGCGAGACACTTTCGAAGCCCAATTCTACGCCAGCAAGAAGAAGGTTTTGGAACTCACTAAGCAACTTCATGAGGAGCGGAGCCTGAATGCCTACATCGCACCAAAGAGGATGCGTACAACTTTTTCATCTCAGAGTTTTTACTCTTCTTTGTAAACCCAAAAGAGGCATGATTTACTCAAGCTCTGATTTATTAATATGACGTGTGTTCCTTTTTTGGTCTAAAGCAATTTTAAATCTCTAATTTCCTTGAAATCATTGCATATGCATTTACCATTCATTATAACATAAGTAGGTTTCTTATGACAAGTCTCCTCATCTTTCTACTATTTATTTCAGTAAGATAGATCTTGAGCAGACGGTAAAAGACCTCCAAGCACAAAATGCCCAGTTTCAGCAGTTGTTCTTGGCTCTAGCCAAAGGACAAGAAGATCTGAAAACCTTGCTGATTGAAGAAAAGAAGAAGAAAAATAAAGTAACCGGAGTTCTGAATATGGAAAGAAGGTTCCAAGGATAAGCAAGAAGGACCCTAGACTTTGCAACGTCATCTGGTGAAAAATACAATCAAGACGGGAAAGGCAAGGAAGCAGTTGCCTAACAAGATTCTGAAGAGGAAGAAGAAGAGAATTACTCTGAAGAGCAGTATCCCCCGACTGATGACAAATACAAGCATTTGGAAGAACGACTAAGCGCAATGGAAATCCAGAAAGTGCCTGGGCTAGACTTTGAGGAGCTAGGTCTGGTGTCTGGGATTATCATTCCACCAAAATTCAAGGCACCGATATTTTCTAAATACGACGGAGTTTCATGCCCCAAAATGCATCTTCGATCCTATGTAAGGAAGATACAGCCTCACACTAAGGACAGAGATTTACAGCTCCACTTTTTCCAAGACAGTCTATCCGGAACTCAACTTGATTGGTTCTATCAACTAGAAAGGGCCAACATCCACAATTGGGAAGACCTTGTCGCTGCTTTCTATAAACAATATCAGTATAACGTAGACCTTGCTCCTACCCGTACTCAACTCCAGAGTATGGCTATGGTTTCAAATGAAGGTTTCATAGACTACACTCAAAAATGGAGGGACTTAGCAGGAAGAGTCTAGCCTCCCCTTTCTGAAAGAGAGTTAGTGGACATGTTCATGGGTACCTTGTCCGGTACTTTATTTAATCATTTAATTGGAAGCTCCTCAGCAGGCTTCAATGAATTAATCTTGACTGGATAAAGAGTGGAAGCTGAGATTAAGAGTGGGAAGATCCAAAAAGACGATCCTCTGCCGCTGTAAGAAAACCATTTATTGGGAACACCGATCAATGGTAGGGGCTGTCATGATCCCTAAGCCTGCACCTACTCAACAAAGGAACGATCAGCCTAGAGCAGAAAGACTAGTAAGACAATTTACCTGGATTAATATGACTCTATCTCAAGTCCTGCCACATTTTTTGAGATCCAACCTGGTAACTTTGAAAGAAGCTCTGAAGAATCCTAACACAACCTCTCCTCATTATCATCCTAATGCTCGTTGTGCATACCATTCAGAAAGTCTAGGCCATGATACCAATAAATGTTGGGCTTTGAAAAACAAGGTGAAGGACCTTCTTGAAGAAAAAGAAATTGAGTTTGATGCTCCTGAAATCCCGAATGTTATCACCGCTCCTATGCCCAAGCATGGCCGCGGTGTTAACGCTGTTGAAGATGGTACGTTTGTTTCTACTATTGATGAACTTGTTACTCCTCTCCTGACCATAAAAAAGAACCTATTAAAGGTCGGTTTATTTCCAGGATGTGATGAAGGCTGCCATTTATGTCTATCCTTACCAGCTAGTTGTCATTTATTGAAAGCAGGTGTTCAACGCCTAATGGACGACTAAGAGATTTTGTTTGAGAAGACTCCAGTTCCAACTGTTTCTTACAAAGATGTTTCAATAGTAACCATTTCCGCCAATCCTTCCAGGGTCTCCACCAAAAGACCCGTTAGGATTACATCAGTTCCTAAAGTAACTCCACTGATATATTTACTATGCTAGGTCCAATCTCGTACTCATCAGATAAGATTGTCCCATGGAATTATGGGGGCGATATCTACTATCACGGAGTCAAGCAAGATTGGTTGGCTGATGAAGACTCAATTCTTGAGAAGGCTGACTCCGACATCAGTAACATTGCGGGAACCAGTAAGATAACCCGAAGTGGCAGAGTATTTTCCCCAAAGATTGCTCCTCCAAAGACTGTTACCGGCCCTGTGATCATCCCTGTTCCTATTCCTGCTAACACTAGTACTACAATCCCTTTAGTTACCTCTGCTGACACCACTACTACTACAATTCCTATAGTTACACCTGCTGACACTCTTATCGCCGAGTTAACCGAGACTCGGGGAAAAGGAATTTTGGTTGAGCCTGTCCGGATGAAGGCGCAAACAGTATCTATCCCTGAGGCCTCCAAAAAGGAGATGGAAGAAATTCTGAAGATTATAAAGAGAAGCGACTACAACGTAGTTGAGAAGCTAGGGAAGACTCCGTCAAAGATCTCCATGCTGGATTTATTGTTGTGTTCTGAGGCTCATGCAAAGGCCTTGGTGAAATTCCTTAAAACTTCCCATGTACCACAAGAAACCTCGCTGATCAGTTCCAAGACTGTGTGTCCAGTCTAACCGCTGACAATGGATTAGGCTTTTCTGACGCTAACTTGACACCTAGAGGGAGGAAGCATAATGAGGCATTGCATGTCTCTGTCGAATGCAGAGGCACAACCTTGGCCCATGTCTTGGTTGATACCGGTTCTTCCTTGAATGTGCTGCCTAAGAAGGCTCTTGATAGACTCGACTGTGAAGGTTTGACCTTAAAACCCAGCAATATAGTGGTAAGGGCCTTCGACAGTTCAAAGAGAATGGTGCATGGGGAGGTGGACATCCCCATAAAAGTTGGAACCCAAACCTTTGATTCAAATTTTTACGTGATGGACATTCGCCCTTCCCATTCCTGCTTATTGAGCCGACCATGGATTCATAATGCTGGTGCTGTCACCTCTACATTACATCAAATGCTGGAATACCCAACCAAGGGGAAGATCATTACTGTCCATGGAGAAGAGGAATATATGGTCAGTCATTTAAACTCCTTTAGATACGTGGAATTGGATGGTGAATTCATTGAAACTCCATTTCAGCATTTCGAGGAAGTCCCACCAATCGTGGCAGTAATCAAAGTTGTTTCCCAAATCCCAAAGATTACAAAACCACCACTAAAGATGTCTTCTTTGAAAGATGCTAAGGCAGTGATAGAAGAAGGTGGGTGCACTATTTGGGGCCAACTCCCAGATATCCCATACAAGTCTGAAAAATTTAGTTTGGGTTTCACTTCAGGAGCCCAAAAAGTTGTACGCCGTGCTCGTGCCGGGGGACCACCCTTGAAGACCAGCAACCACAGAGTCAACACTGTGGAGGATGATGAGGATATCTACGACCAGAAGGAATGGATTTTCCCAACTGTCAACGTAGGACTCATCAACTGGGAAGCTAAAGATTTTGTCCCAATTACTTTTATCCAACAGTAATTGTCTTTTAATTTTGTCGGATCTGTAATAATTAAACAATTCAGACTTTTAAAGCCTTGTGTCTTACCCGAGGCACAACGATCCATTTGTAAGGGTTGTTATCTCATTTTCATATGTCATCAATGAATCATGGACGTTTTTCATACAAAATTTGTGTTCTTTGTCTTTTTTCAAAGATAGCTATACTCTTACACACACTCACATTCAAAATGCAGATTTACATCCATTCGGGATCCCATGGGTAACGATTCTGCTATGGCCTTTTGCGACTCTGAAAATCTAATCTATCAAGCCAAAGACGAAGGTGAGGAAGATTATGAAGTACCAGGGGAACTAGCCAGGTTACTACAACAAGAAGAGAGGACCATTCAGCCCAACGAAGAACCAGTGGACACAGTTAACCTAGGTGCCAAAGAGGATGGGAAAGAAGTCAAGGTGGGTGCCAATCTGGAACCTAGTGTCAAGAAACGTCTGATTCAGTTGCTACATGATTATGTTGAGGTATTTTCCTGGTCGTATAAATACATTCCAGGACTTGATGCAGATATCATGGTACATCGTCTACCAACAAAATAAGACTGCCCTCCAGTAAAACAAAAGGTCTGTCGCATGCGACCAGACATGTCAGAGAAGATCAAAGCGGAAGTCACGAAACAATTCAACGCCAGATTTCTTGGCCATCACCTCCTATCCGCAATGGGTCGCCAATGTTGTTCCCGTGCCTAAAAAGGATGGCAAGGTACGAATGTGCGTAGACTACAGAGATTTGAATAGGGAAATCCCTAAGGATGATTTCCCACTTCCCCACATCGATATTTTGGTTGACAATACAGCACAACATAAGGTGTTTTCCTTCATGGACGGTTTCTCAGGCTACAACCAAATCAAAATGGCGCCTGAGGACATGGGGAAAACGACCTTTGTCACACAATGGGGCACTTTCTGTTACAAGGTTATGCCATTTGGGTTGAAGAATGCTGGGGCAACCTATCAGCGTGCCATGGTAGCCTTATTTCACGACACGATACATCACGAAATAGAGGTCTATGCGGATGATATGATAGCCAGATCTTAAACCGAAGACGGACATCTTGACCATTTGCAGAAACTGTTTGAGAGACTGAAGAAATACAAGCTGAGGTTGAACCTGAATAAATGCACATTTGGGGTGAGTTCCGGTAAACTCATAGGCTTTGTCGTCAGCGGTAAAGGTATCGAAGTGGATCCTGCCAAAGTGAAAGAAATACAAGAAATACCTGCTCCTCGTACTGAGAAGGAAGTCAGAGGATTCTTGGTTCGGTTAAACTACATTGCCCGATTCATTTCTCACTTAACAACTACTTATGAACCAATCTTTAAATTACTGAAGAAAGATCAAGTAGTCAAATGGAATGACGAGTGCCAAACTGCTTTCGACAAGATCAAAGAGTACCTACAAGAACCTCTTGGTTTAATGCCACCAGTCGAGGGAATACCATTGATAATGTATCTAACTGTTTTAGAAAATTCAATGGGGTGCGTGTTGGGGCAGCATGACGAGTCTGGCCGAAAAGAGCATGCTATTTATTACCTAAGCAAAAAGTTTACCGATTGTGAAACAATATATTCATTGCTTGAGAAAACTTGTTACGCTCTGGCATGGGCTGCTCGTCGGCTAAGACAGTATATGCTGACCCATACTACCTTATTGATATCTAAAATGGATCCAATAAAATACATATTCGAGAATCCTGGCCTCTCTGGGAGAATAGCAAGATGGAAGATGATCCTGGCGGAATATGACATTCAGTATACGACCCAAAAAGCAATAAAGGGCAGTGTACTAGCTGATCACCTTGCTCATCAAGCTGTAGATGACTACCAGTCCATGAAGTTCGAATTCCTAGATGAAGACATCATGATCATAAACAACTGCGAAGAATTCAGACCATATGACATACCTGAACAAGGATCCCGATGGACCCTGGTTTTCGATGGGGCGTCCAATGCACTCGGAAATGGTATACGTGTTATAATCATATATCCTAAAGGATGTCACACTCCCTTCATGGCAAGACTCTTCTTTAATTGTATGAATAACATAGCAGAATATGAAGCGTGCATTCTTGGTCTCAAAGTTTCCATAAATTTAGGGATAAGTCTTTAAGTGTATCCGAAGATTCAGCTTTGGTCATCAGCCAGATCAAAGGGGAATGGGACACCAAACACCCTAACCTTATCCCCTACAAAGAACATGTGTTGACATTGATCCTACATTTTGAGAAGATTACCTTCGAGCATTTCCCATGAGAAGAAAATCATCTAGCAGACGTGCTAGCCACAATGTCATCCATGTTTAAACTTAAATGGGATAACGAGGCTCCCCAGATCACCATTGAACGAATGGATGAACCGGCTCACTGTCACGAGATCAATACTGAAGAAGTAGTGGACCGGCCTTGGTTCCACGAAGTCAAGAGGTATCTCGAGGCTCAAGAATATCTGGAAGAAGCTTCAGACAATGATAAGAAGTTCTTAAGGAGATTCTTTGCTAAGTTCTTCCTTAGTAATGGCATTCTCTACAAGCGCAACCATGATTCTATTTTGCTCCGTTGCATAGACAAGATTGAGGCAGAAAAGATCATGGATGATCTACATGAGGGTACTTTTTGCACCCATTCCAGTGGGCATACGATGGCAAAGAAAATCCTATGGGCGAGTTATTACTGGTCTACCATGGAAGCAGATTGCTATCAATATTCTCGAACCTTCCACAAGTGTCAGATCTATGCTGAAAAGGTGCACGTACCTCCAGTTCCTCTGAATGTCTTGACGGCTCCTTGGCCCTTTGCTATGTGGGGCATCGATATAATTGGGGAAATCAAGCCAACAACCTCTAATGGACGCTGCTTCATCTTGGTGGCCATTGACTATTTCACAAAGTGGGTTAAGGCGACTTCTTTCGCTTCCGTTACCAAGAATGTTGTCGCCCGATTCATCAAACAGAATCTCATATGTCGGTACAGTATCCCAGAGAGGGTCATCACTAACAATGGTACGAATCTCAACAACACTATTATCACCGTACTATGCGCACAATTCAAGATCCAGCACTATAATTCTTCCCCTTCTCGGCCAAATATGAATGGTGCTATCGAAGTCGTAAATAAGAACATAAAAAAGATCATACAGAAAATGACAGTCACGTACAAGGACTGGCATGAAATGATACCATTCTCTCTCCACGGTTACCTTACCATGGCTCGCATATCAACCGGGGCAACACCCTATTCTCTGGTATACGGCATGGAGGTTGTCTTGCCTATTAAGGTCCATATCCCCTTTCTGAGAATTATGAAGGATGCATGGCTGAACGAAGAAGATTAGATTCAAACTCGTCTTGATCAACTGAACTTGACTGATAAGAAAAGGCTTACTACTGTCTGTCATGGTCAAATGTATCAAAAACGGATGATCAAGGCTTTCAACAAAAAGGTCAGGCGCCAAGCATATCAATTTGGGGATTTGGTGATCAAGCGCATCATACTGCCGTAAGGTGATCCCAGGGGAAAATAGACTCCTACATATGAAGGTCCGTTTGTAATCAAAAGCATATTCTCTGGTGGAGCAATGATCTTGACCACTATGGATGGAGACGACCTGCCACACCCTGTGAACACTGACATAGTCAAAATATACTACGCATAAGAGACCCACTAGGTTGACACACCTAGGAAAAACAAGGGCATCCCGGCGAACCAAAATGGTTCGGTCAAAAATTAGGGATAAAACAAAAAAATCTGTACATCCAGCAAGTTGAAAACCCGAAAGGGCGACTTGGGAAAAAAAGGGTATCCCGGTGGACTGAAAACCCGAAAGGGAGGTCCAGGAAAAAGTTAGGGAATTGAAGCGTATGACTATGTCCCGTTAGATCACCTTTACGGATAATCTTTGGCTTCGACTGACAAACTCAGCAGTTCTGATCAATCCAATCATCTTCGGACAAGGCAGCAAATGGACAAGACGCTCAGAAACACGAGGGCTATAGAAGAATGGGAACCCCATGGGATTATTGCACATAGCTATCTTTCCTTTGTATCAAATTTTCATTTTTTACGATGACATTGTCTTACTAGGATGTTCGTCTCATTGTACAAAATACTTATTCAAGTTAATACAAAGATACTCCTTTGAAAATATAAAACTATCTGTTTTCCTTTAATTTCTACGTTTTGTTTACAAAAACGTCCAATGATTTATTTTTGAGCATATGCATTTGAACATAACTACTGTTTACAAATAAGCAAAAATAGAAGACAATCACTAATTTCTTTAAGAAATAGGATAATATCTTTAGACTATTCCATAAGATTCCCCACAGTGTGCAGCTTAATCCCCAGCGGAACAAAGCTTCCAGTTATCACTCCCCGATAGAAGTCGCCTAATTTCTCAGGATTCCCCAACAGGATTTCACAAGCAACACACGACGTTTCCCTTACAACAGAGTTTATTTCTCTAACAAATAGGAGCTCATCAACTCATCAGTACTTCAAAACATGAAGACTTACACTCCACATCCTCAGCAGCAGTCAGGGATTTATTTTCCCTAATCCAACAGTATTACAACAACACAACTTACATGCCCATACATTGTATCCATACGTCATGACATTGACAACACGAACGCATACAACATAATCTCATTCATTTTATTGAGAACATCATTATGCAATGCATTTCATACATCATGACATTGCATAAAACTAATCTTTTATCTCTTCAGGAAAGATCAGTCAGCAGATGGCTATCATCAACAATTTACAAAGGTAAGAGATTGATACCTGAGACAAGCCATGACAATTATCTACATGACCAGCTGAACACTCAGATACAGTTCAGATACGCTCGAGACACGGACGCCATTCTGATACTCATTCAGATTGAGCTTTCAAATACAGTTCAGATACACTCCAGACACGGACGCCATTCTGATACTCATTCAGATTCTCTTTCAAGATACAATACATATACGCTCCAGACACGAACGCCGTTCTAATACTCATTCAGATTCTCTTTCAGATACAGTTCAGATACGCTCCAAACACGGACGCCATTCTGATACTCATTCAGATTCAGCCTTCAGATACAGTACATATATGCTCCAAACACGGACGCCATTCTGATAATCATTCAGATTCTATCTCAGATACAGTACAAATACGGTCTAGATACGGATGCCATCCTAATACTCATTTGGATTCAACTTCCAGATACAGTTCAGATACGCTCCAAACACAGACGTCATTCGGATACTCATTCAGATTTTCTTTCAGATACAGTCCAACAATCATTTTTGGATGGCATCTATAAGCCCATCTCCAACGAATTTCCATCATCTCTCTAAATGGCATCTTTTAAGCCCATTCCCTATACCATCAACCATCACATCCTCGAGTGCAAATTTCCGGGCACTCTAGTGTCCAATCATCTTCCACCTTCAAATCACGAATGGCGAATCCGCCAATCTAACTCTTCAGGTTTAAGAAGATTGAACAGGGGAAGCCGTTTTACCCCAAAATTTACCCTCTCACTTATCAAATATTTCCTCACAAAGATCTCTCTTGGTTCAAGACTGCACTAGGGTTGATCAGCTTAAGACACCTCCTTAAGCACGGATGACCAAAATTAGGGTTTGAGATTGCACAAGGATAATTGATCTTTCAATACCTCATGTGACTTTCATGGATCATTTTGGACCCCCAATATTACTCATGTCAAGTTTCAAGCCTTGGATCATACTTTTGCTCAATCAATTGAGCAGTTGACCTAAAAATTAGCTATATTGGGGAAAAAGTCAACTGTGGCAAATTTACAGTCAAACTTCATAATTTTTTATCCACATCAGCATTATAAACTCATATGTATCATTTGATCAAGTTTGGACCACAATTCCTCAAGAAATTTGATCAAATCATCAAAAGGGCAAAATGGTCAAAATTAGGGTTTTGACTGAGAAAGGGAATTTCTGATTTTTGACCTAGCAAATGATCAATTGATTTGAAGCATGATCTCAAGAGTTAAATTGAATCATTTTTACCAAATGGAATGACCTAAAACATTGCTCAAGATCAGTTGGATTGAAAGTGAATTTTCAGTCAACTGATCAAAAGTCAACTGTACACTGAAAAGTCAAACTTTGACTTTTTGGTCAAAATTCAATGTCAAAGATCACAATTCATCAAAACATGTAAAAATATGAAACTTAATCATCAAAAAATCAAAAATTCAAGATTTCATTTTGAAAAGTCAAAGTTTTCTAACTTAGAAATTTTTCTAAGTGTTTAAAACTTCATGTTTTTTCATAATTTTGAGCCAATTTTTCACCATGATGCAAGATGATTCAAAAGAAACTTTCAACATGAAAGTTGTAGACATCCATGATATCTACAACATTTCTTTACACAAATTCTTCTAAAAATTCTTGGATCTCAATTTATTAATTCATAAAGTCATGGTCATGAAATTGAACACTTAGTGAAATTTTGCCCTAGTTTTAGTCAGGATTTTAACCTAACTTCATGGCACTTTTTCATATAGTTCCAAGGGGAATTTTCAAAAGTTATTCAAAGAGGGGATGTAGAACATATTACAAGCTTTCCAAAATGTCCAAGAACTCCTTGAGATCATTCTTGAGCAGGGAGAATCGAAGAGAGGAAGTTAGGGTTTTCAAACTTGAATTACAAGTCATTTTGTGATGAACAAAATTCAAATTTCAAACATATGCTACACAATCTTGCTTTGTAGGCATCTAAACCTCAAGATATCTCCATAATTAGAAGATTACACTTGCTTTTGAGCTATTATCCACTCGATTCAAGCTTTATCCAAGTAAATTTTCCATTAATGGCACAAAGGCACCATTGCCATTTACATAAAGCAAGCTTTATGAAAAGTCAACTTGCATTGAGCTTTGCACTTGTTACCTTTGCACAAGCTTCCTCTACAAAGTCAGATAAGCTTGTTTAAAGTTGGCAACCACTCTACATGCTTGTACTTGCTACCTTGAAACCAGATTTTTCACTTTTCTTCAAAATCAAGCAATTGTGCCATAACCCTAGAACTCAGAAATCTTTTGTGCAATAGCTCTCCAACCTTTTCCATACAAAAACACAAGTCTATTGCAACATAACACATAAATACACAAGCTCTAAAAACTTCCAAAACACAGAACTGTATCACAAACCACCATTGTTGCATATTCTGACCAAGAACTTCAAACTTCCATTTCACTCGTGTATTTCTTGGCCTTTTGCTTCCAAAAGTTTCCAAACATCATACATAAGCCATCCATATCCCTGTAACACCATCTTCATCCATTTCCAAGTTCAAAAATAGAGCATCACAGTTGGACTTCTCCATACCATTCCATCCACCCTCAGCTAAAGCCAACCATTGCATTAGCTTCCTAGAGGTCCAAGGAAGCTAACATGATCATCACTACTGCCTGAAACAAGCTCAAATCCATTTCACGGTTTCCAATTTTGAGGTATTTTTCTTGAACTTCTATCTTCATATTTAGGCATTGTTAGGCTTGTATTTGTGAAGATAAAATGTAGACATCATTACCCTGAAACTATACATGTCCATAAATTTCATTTATTTTGATTGAGCTAGGAGAATTTTGAGTTTGAACTTTCTGAAATATTTAGGTCAGAATTTGGTACTTTTAAAATTCTCATTCATCTTTGATTTATAGCTTATGATATTTATATGGTTGGATTCGTGTGACAAAATGGAGCAATTTTCATGTTTACATTTTTGCAAATGGTTGAGAAATGAGCTAGTTACAGATCCTTTGGCTGGAGGTTGAAGATGAAGTGTAATCAGGGTGCGTTTTGTGTTATGTATTTATCCTTTCATACAAATTAATGGATGTATCACCACCCAAGTAGTTAAAGCGCGCGCCTGTCACCCTTAGGTCCTGGGTTCAAGCCCCAGCGTGACCTTTTGCATTTTTTCACTATTTTTTGACATTTTTGTCCTTTTTTGCAGCGCATAGGCTTCCATTTGGGCCTGATCTTTTTTTCTCACAACATCCCCTGCATTACTAATCCACCTCCCTGACTTATTTCTATTTTATTTTATTTTTTTACTTTTTTTATCTTTTATTTATTTATTATTATTATTATTATTATTATTATTATTATTATTATTATTATTTACATTAATCATGAAAAATCCAAAAATATTTTATTTATTATTTACAACTATTTATTTTATTTTCTTATAAAACAAAAAAAGACTAAAAACATTTTCTTAAACAAATTAATTTCTTTTTTCTTAAATAAATAATATTTAGACTTAGGCTTAATTATTATTTTTTTTTATTTTAAATTAATTTAGAACTTAGGTTTATTTTAATTAATTGATTTTCATATTATTTTTTATTAAGTTAAAACCTTTTCACAAAAAACCCTAAAACACATTTTTTAACTTAATTTCCTTCTTAATTAATTTAGGTTTAAATTTTGTTTATTTTTCATTAATCATCCCGTTTAATTAGGGTAAAACCCCTTTCATAAAAATCTAACAAAAATCATTTCTTTTTCCATTTATATTTCCTGCATTTTATTTTCAATTTTGTATAATATTAAATATGGTTGTAATAGATAATTAGGTTTAGTTTTCTTGCAATCCCCATTTGTTAATTTGTACACCCTCTCCCCTAATGATGTAATAGCGTAGTAATTTTACTTTTCGCAATTTATCGCTTTATATAAATGCTAGTAATTAGGGTTAGAATGAAACGATAAAATCAACAAGTAGCAAACCCTAATTCAAGACAAAAACCAAGCATGAAAATCAATACACTTGCACACAAGCACCCCTAGGGTAAATCCAATTGGTTGCCTTATAAAAATGACCATATTACGCATGTAAGGTATCTTAGTAAAGACAAGCAAAATACAAGATCATAGTCCCTCGATGACGCTATCTATGTTGCCTTTCAAAATGATCTTAGTCCCTAAAGAAAAATGCTAAGATACTTTGCAACATTGCTAATCATGGTTATACGATGACCTACGCCTGTCCTGTTTACATCCAAAGATAGGGTTATTTACCAAATCAATGATAAGATAACAATGTCAAAGGAAAAAGGAAATGAACATGAAATACTTCTTGAGTAGGTAGAATATTTCTAGTTACTTGCTCCATTTTAAAACAAAAACATCCTTACTATTTTCACAAAAAACAAACACCAACACTTTCAAAACATCTTCCAAAACTTGAAAACATTTTCAAAAGGTCAAACACTTTGTATACATTCTTACGAACGAGAATCATTACAAAGTTTGCCTAAACAATGGCCTCTTTTCAAAAATACTTTCAAAACCACACAAAGCACAATTTCAAACAAAAACAAGTGATCTAGCAAGTAACTAAGAGCCTATGGAAAACCATGGATGAAAAGGGCGCTAATACCTTCCCTTTTCATAATCTACCCCCCGAACTCAAGAAATAATCTCAAAGGTCTTTCCTGTGCTTTTTCACCTTTCCTTTTGGATAAAAGAAAAGTCGGTGGCGACTCTTGCTAACTGTAACATTTGCGATCAAACGCAAAACACCCAAGTCAGTTATTCCACCGTATCACACCCAATTTGTTCAAATTTCTTATATTTTCCCTCCCAAACCTCATCCAAACTCATCTATAAATAATAGTTTCCATCACACATCGAGCAGGGCCTCTGGTAGCTAGAAAAAAATCTTGTTGTGAGAAAATTATCAAATTCTCAAAACTCTCAAACACTATCAAACATTCTCAAACATTCTCAAACACTCAAACTCTAAAACTCATATCCCTTCATGCAATAGTGAACCCTTCGATTCACTCCCCAACTGCCAGATAACCAACCTTTTATTCATTCCCTAACTGTAACATAATAGTCTTTTAATTCACTCCCTAGACTGATTATATAATAACCGTTGATTCACTCACACCAAAGCACATTTTCAAACAAAGCATTTTCAAGTGATATAGCAAACAACTAAGAGCCCATAGATAACTATGGATGAAAAGGGTGATAACATCTTCCCTTTTCATAACCTACCCTCCTGAACTCAAGAAAACATCTCAGTGTTCTTTCCTGTTCTTTTCACCCTTTCCTTTATTGGATAAAAGAAAAGTCGGCGGTGACTCTTGCTATCCGCAATAATTGCGATCAAACGCAAAACACCAAGTCAGTTCTCCTACCGTATTACAGAACTGGCGAATCTGTTGGGAAATTAAAAGTTAGCTGTTATCTGGTCGAAATCAAGGCTTGGCAGCAACTTGTTGGGGATAGTGGCAAACTCTACTGAGGAAGAGGAGTTTTGTTAGTGATTTGAAGAAGTTAAACTATTATGTGGTCGGGTCCAGGTTTCATAGTAACTCGAACAGTTATCTGGCTGGGTCCAGGTTTCAGCAATTTGATCTTGAGGTTAACTGATATCTGGTTGGATTCCAGGCTTCACAGGAACTTCGGGGATAGTAACGATTCCTTTGGGGATTGAAATGGCTTTACCGTGGGTTAAGGGGTTTCGTCTATTGATTTACAATAGTTTGAGAAGCAAACTCAAGCTGGAGAGTTTATAGCTTTGTCGGGGAAATAAAACCTATTGAAGAGAATATTTGACGAACTGCTGAAGAGGTGTTTTCTTTTAGCAGAACTCCTTGTGGATTCTTCTTGAGGCTAACTCAGCCGGGGAGAGGACCTCCCGGAGATTGAAACTCTAGCTGGAGATTGCATAGATCCAACTTTATATGGATATCCATGAATTTGGCCTGGAGGGGTTTATGCCCTTATCTATGAAGATTATTTTGTGGGGATAACCTTATAGAGATGACTCTGTGGGGACTTGACTGGGGATCACCTTATGAAGGGGACTTTATGGAGATTTGTCACTGCCCCTAGTAGTAAGTGTTGTAGTACTGCCAGAAAATGTGTGCTTGGTCATACGTGATCCTTTGATGGAATTCGTGTTCAATGCCCCAAGTGATTCAGACAGAGACTTGCCCTTGTTATTCAACACTTCTTGAGAGATTTCTTGGAATATCGACTTGACTGCCCCAGACGAGTTTGGACAATAACATGTCATGCCCCCTTTCTTATAGGAGATTTTTTGTTGAAAGTGTTTTTCCAATTTGAAGTGATTCTGTTTCTTGACAGAACTTCCATTCATTGGATATTCGCCGTGCGAATTTCTCTGCTTGTCAAACAAAAAACCATATGCAAACAGCGGTATTCAAACAATGCAAAGTTTATGTTTGTCTTGAAGTTTTGAAAATGCGTTTTAGCAGATAAAAGAATTTTGTAAGAATATGAATTCAACTCAGGATTTACAGTAAGCCTTACAGGAGTCAGGATACCTTTTGTAACAATATGCTTTCGAACTAACCCACGCTTTAATTAGGACTTTTGAAGGGTTGTAGTGTGGCTTGGTTCACAGTTTAAGAAACAAAGGATAAGGCTCAAAGTGTATTTATACCCAACCCGTTCTCCATGATATTCTCCAGTCCTAAACTCAGTTAATTGTGCGTCTGAATTCCAATTGAGTCTGGAATGATGGTTCAAATACTTGGAAGTTTATTTGAGAAGGCAATCATTTTTGTAATATTTTTCATGTTGTCGAGGATTTGTAGTTACCTCTTCTTTTTTTATTTATTATCCCCGATTTTTGCCTGAGTGTTTTTTCTTATTTTTGAGACTACAGTCAGCGGGATGCCCCAATTTTTCTTAAGTCTCCTTCGTAGGTTTTGACCTAGTGGGCTTTCTTTTGAGAGATAATAACTGCCTATTTGATAGGGGACCATCACCGTCTTTTGATTCTTGATGTCATTCATTGTGTACGAAGTGAAAACTTGCAACTAAACACGTATTTGAAATAATTAAGAAACTACCCTGCCCCAGGTTTTGATTAAAGGTTTCAATTTATGTGAAAAAGGAAACTCCTACTTCTTTGGCTCAAAGGGGTTGACTAGGGATCATCTTCCTTATAACTCCAGTGTGTAGGGATTGAAATAACGCCTGTGTAAGTCTCAGAGTGCCTAAGAGGGGGGGGGGGGGGGGGGGTGAATTAGGTCTTATAAAATTTATTCGGTTTTATGAGAATACTTGTAGTAATTTTTTGGTTAAGTGTTTGAAGGTTTTGATTATATCTTTATCTTTTCCTGATTATGGTGATGAAAGCGATAAATGCGAAAAAGTAAAGAACACGGTGATATATCCTGGTTCCCCTCACAATCCGAGAGTACTCCAGTTCCCTTTCCAACACGAAAGAGATTTCACTATAGTTAGAATGATTGTACAGCCTATGCTTACTATCTAACCTATAGGGTGATTAAAGGTTCTTAACACCTTTAAGACCAAACAAACACTAATGTGAATGAAGAACAATCCTCTTCAAATCATAACACTTACTTCCAACAATCCTGGATAGTAAGGGAATAATTTCTTTAAGTAATACAATGATTGATTTGAAATAGATGGATAGCTTTATCAATCTTCAATTGATCTTCTTCTTCAAGATATAAACAATTCTCAAACAATGTATATAAATGTTCACAATGTATGTATGAAACTTGTAATGATAATGAAAGTGTATATGGAAAGTTTCACAAAATTATGAACACATGAAAATATGAATTCAAATGTGAATGATAAAAAATTGTTTATTGAAGAAGTATATTTTTTAATTTGAAAATTGAAGCATTGTTTTTTTGAAATAAGAAAATCGGCAGCATTTTATAAAGTCACAAGAACCTCTTCATTCATGCCAATTCATATGAAAAGTTGTAATGCATTCATGAAAGGGTACCAATTGAAATATGTTAAAAAACCAAAAGAAAAGCTGCACTGGTTCACTAGGAACCGGTTCCGACACAGGGAGAACCTGGTTCTTAGTGAACGTTATAAGTCAGATTTCAAAAATATCACGCAGGAACCGGTTCCCCTATTGGTACAACCCGGTTCCTGGTACAAAAACCAGGGACATGTTTTTGAACAAGGTTTGGAACCCGGTTCCCTGTTAGGGAGGAACCGGTTCCTAAAAGGTAATTTTCAAAAATTCTTTTTGAAAAATATTTCAAATAAAGTTTTTCATAAATGTAAACATGTTGGATATGTATATGTGGATGAATGCATATTTTGTGAACATCTATATTCAAGATTAAGAATTATTTATACCATTTGACATTTGATGATTCTTCAATAATTCTTCTTTTAATCTTCAAGACTTTTATATGATGTTGATAAGCTTTTTGCACATCCTTTGAAAGTTGATGTCCATGTTGTCTTCATCAAAACAAATGCTTTAAATATGACTTGAGAAGTTGCAATTACATTCTCCCCCTTTTTGATGATGACAACCAAGTCTTGAAAACAATTCTTGAAATGTTTTATGTTGTTTTGTGTAGCAAACATGTTGAGCAAATGCAAGGCTCCCCCTAAATTGTATGCTCCCCCTAAGTCCATGATTCCTTGAATTTTGGAGTGAGTATGATAGTTATTTGGGCCTGCAATTTCTTTGAAACAAAACAACACATATGCATATTCTTCTCCCCCTTTGTTAACATAAAAAAGGATGGGGAAAAAGAGTGAAACAAAAACAATTTAAAAATTAAGACGTGCATCTTATGAGAAACATTTAGATATCACCTTCATCCAAAATACCAAGTTCTCTTCGGATTTTGAAGAAAGGTTCTCGAGCAAGCGGTTTTGTGAAGATATCTGCAAGTTGGTTATGAGTATCCACAAAAGTGACTTCGATATCTCCTTTAAGAACATGATCACGGAGAAAATGATGTCGAATATCTATATGTTTGGTTCTTGAATGCATGACCGGATTCTTTGTAATATTGATAGCACTTGTATTGTCGCATCGAAGAGGAATGCATCCGAGATCAAGTCCGTAATCACGGAGTTGTTGCTTGAGCCAAAGAATTTGTGCATAACAACTACCTACTGCTACGTATTCTGCTTCGGCCATGCTAAGAGCAACACATGCTTGCTTTTTACAAGCCCATGATACTAATGCATTTCCAATAATGTGACAAGTGCCACTTGTGCTTTTACGATCGGTTTTACAACCTGCATAATCCGCGTCAGAATAACCAATTAAAGTGCAAGTACTACCTTTAGGATACCATAAGCCGACATTGGTTGTTCCTTTAAGATACTTCATGATCCTTTTAACTGCCATGAGGTGTGATTCCTTTGGATTTGCTTGAAAGCGAGCGCAAAGACAAACACTAAACATGATGTCAGGACGGCTTGCCGTCAAATATAATAAAGAACCAATCATACCTCTGTACTTTGTAATGTCAATTGGAGTACCGGATTCATCTTGATCAACATATGTACCAGATCCTATTGGAGTATTCATTGCTTTACAGTTGTCCATATCAAACTTTTTCAATAATTCTTTGCAATACTTAGATTGGTTGATGAAGATTCCATCTTCTAGTTGCTTAATTTGTAGTCCAAGAAAGTAGTTCATCTTTCCCATCATAGACATCTCGAATTCTCCTTGCATCATCAATGAGAATTCCTCACACATTTCTTTGTTAGTCGATCCAAAAATGATATCATCAACATAGACTTGAACCAATAAAGTGTTACTTTGGATTTTCTTAATGAACAAGGTTTTATCAACCTTACCCTTTTCGAAACCTTTTTCACACAAAAAATTGCTAAGTCTATCATACCATGCTCTTGGTGCTTGCTTTAAGCCATAAAGAGCCTTTCTCAACTTAAAGACATGTGTAGGATGTTTGAAGTCTTCAAATCCTGGAGGTTGTTTGACATAGACTTCTTCATTGATGTATCCATTCAAGAATGCGCTTTTGACGTCCATTTGAAATAGCTGAAAGTTTAATGAACAAGCATAAGCAAGTAAAAGACGTATAGCTTCTAACCTTGCAACCGGAGCAAATGTTTCTTCAAAGTCGATTCCTTCCTCTTGATTGTAACTTTGGGCAACCAACCTTGCTTTTTTTCGAACAATTAGACCATTCTCGTCAAGTTTGTTCTTAAACACCCATAGGGTACCTATGATGTGTTTACCACTTGGTCTAGGAACAAGTTCCCAAACTTGATTTCTCTCGAATTGATTTAATTCTTCTTGCATAGCAATAATCCATTGATCATCTCCTAAGGCTTCATCAACTTTGGTAGGTTCAATTTGAGAAACAAACGCCATGTTTAAGCAAGCATCTTTTAGATTCAATCTTGTTGATACTCCTTGGCTAATATCACCAATAATTTTGTCAATAGGATGATCTCTATGAGTTCTCCATTCTTTTGGTAGATCATTGATGTTTGAATCTTATTGTACAATGTTTTCTTGATTTTCTGGTGATTTTACAACTTGATCAATTGAAAGATCTTCCGGGGGTAAATCTATAGGATCATCATCATCACAAACAACTACTTCCTCCTTGGAGGGGTTAGTTTCATCAAAAGATACATGCATAGATTCTTCAATAGTTAAAGTTCTTTTATTATAAATTCTATATGCTTTACTAGAAAGCGAATAACCAAGAAATATACCTTCGTCAGATTTCTCGTCAAACTTACCGAGATTGTCTTTGTCATTATTAAGAACAAAGCACTTGCATCCAAAAATGTGAAAGTGAGCAATATTTGGCTTTCTTCCTTTGAAGAGTTCATATGGAGTCTTCTTTATTATAGGTCTAATGATAACTCAATTTCCAACATAACATGCCGTACTAACCGCATCCGTCCAAAAATATTTAGGAAGATTTGCATCACTAAGAATTGTTCTTGCAAGTTCCACTAGAAACCTATTCTTTCTTTCAACTACTCCATTTTGTTGTGGAGTTCTAGGTGCTGAAAAATTATGAGAGATACCATGTTCTTCACAAAATTCTTCAAATTGTGCATTTTGGAATTCTCCACCATGATCACTTCTTATGGATACAATCTTTAGTGATTTTTCATTTTGGATTTGCTTAGCATACTTCTTAAAAGCTTTAAAAGCATCAATTTTCTGCACAAGAAACAAAGTCCAAGAATATCTAGAAAAATCATCAATAATGACTAAAGCGTATACATTACCTCCGAAGCTTTTTGTTCTTGATGGACCAAAGAGATCCATGTGTAACAATTGTAGTGGCCTTGTAGTAGACACCACATTCTTAGATTTGAAAGTTGTTTTGGTCTGTTTGCCCTTTTGGCATGCATTACATAATTTATCTTTGATGAACTTCATCTTTGGTAGACCAATAACTAAGTCATGCTTAACCAATTTGTTCAAGTGCTCCATGTGAATGTGAGAAATCCTCTTGTGCCTTAACCAAGCGTCATTGTTGTTTACCATAAGACATTGTACCTTCATAGACAAATCATCTAAAGTAATCATAAAAATATTGTTAGATCTTATACCTTTGAGTTTTACCTCATTGGTTGCCTCATCCATAATAAGGCATTCTTCTTTGTTGAATTTGATCTTGAACCCTCTATCACAAAGTTGACTTATGCTAAGAAGGTTGTGCTTTAATCCTTCAACATAGAGAACATCCTCAATTTGAATGGATGGAGGTGTGCCAACTATTCCAACGCCAAGAATCTTTCCTTTGGTGTTGTCTCCATAGGTGACATACCCTTTGGCTTTATGTACTAGATATGAAAATTGGTGTACATCTCCTGTCATATGCTTTGAACATCCACTATCAAGATACCAAACATTTGATGTGGATTTCAAGCATACCTACAAAAACAAATTATTCTTTGTTAGGTACCCAAGTTGCCTTGGGTCCTTCATAGTTAGTTGCCTTTTTCACCCACACATAATGCCCACTTGCTATACTAAAGTTTCTAACATAGCAAGCATTAGGTGTATGGCCTTTAATACCACAATAAAAACAAGTAGGTTCAAAGTTACTTCTATATCTAGAAGGATAAGATTTCTTCTTAGGAAATGTTTTCTTTTTCGATACATTAGCCTTTTTCTTTTGATGATTATGAACAACTTGCTTCTTTTCTACTTTCTTGGGATTGGAACTATTACTAGCCTTTACAAAAACAGTGGGATTGTTACTTGGTTTCTTAGTATTCACATAACCAAGACCTCTTTTATCATTTGGATAACGTTGTTGGCTTAGTAATCCTTCCAATCCTATTTGTCCTTTTTCATATCGTTCAATGACTCTTTTCAATTGAACAATTTGAAAGACATTTGATTCACACTTGGAGCATGCAAAGTTTTCTTTTTCTTTAATAAAATTTTGTTTTTGAAGATCAAAATCTTTAGTCATGGTGTCAATTTTTTCTAGACAAATTAAAAGTTCTTTTTCTTGATTTGACACCTTTTTGTATAAACTTTTGCATTCTCCCAAGAGTTCATCAATAGCACTTTGAACATCATCATCAAAAATATTAAATTCATTACTAACCTCTTCTTCATCGTCGGAGTGATGTGAAGCCATCAATGCTAGATTTGCACATTCGTCGCTTTCCGAATCGGATGAAGAACTTATCTCATTATCTTCCCATGCAATATAAGCCTTTTTGTTCTTGAACTCCTTTTTGCCTTTGAATCCATTTTTCTTGGAGATTTTTGGACAATCCGGCTTTATGTGACCTTGCTTTCCATATTCATAGCATGTGACATCTTGTGTTGATGTGGAGGCTTCTTTGTCTTTATGCTTATAGAATTTCTTTCTTTTGACAAAGTTAGCATTATGAAGATTATTTTTATGACCAAAATATTTTCCTAACCTTTTTACAAGAAGGAGGAGATTTTCATCTTCCTCCTATGTATCTCTATCTTGACTTTCTTTTGAATCAACTTTCAAAAGCAATGCCTTTGGATTTCTTCTCATGATTCTCATGTTTTTCAAGTCTTCCAAGTTCCGTCTCATATTCTTGAAGCTTTCCGAATAGTGTTGCAGAAGTCATAGTTGCTAGTCTTTTCTTTTTGGATATTGCCGTCACTTTTGGTTGCCATTCCCTTGTTAAAGACCTAAGCACTTTAAGATTTAATTCATCGTTTGTTAAAGTCTTACCAAGTGCCTTCAAATGGTTTGTCAAGTGAACGAATATCTTTTGTAAGTCAAGGATGGATTCTCTGGGCAGCATTCTGAATAATTCATATTCTTGACTCAAAGTGTTCAATCTAGACCTTTTTACTTCGGCGGTTCCTTCATGAGTTTCTACAAGAGTATCCCAAATTTCCTTTGCCGTTGTACATGCCGATACTCGGAAAAATTCATCCATACTAAGAGCACTTTGGAGAATATTGATTGCCTTTTTGTCAAAGAGAACTTTTTTCTTGTCATCGTCATCCCATGATGCTTTAGGCTTTGATGACCCAACACTATTGACAACACACACCGGAGTAAATGGACCATTCTCAACAGCATTCCATATTTCTTCTCCTTGTGCTTCAAGATGAGCCTTCATGCGAATTTTCCAAAAGTCAAAGTATTCACCACAAAACAATGGAGGCTTGTTGTTACTACCACCATCTTTGAAAACTGAATTTTGATTTGGATTTGCGGAAGCCATTCTGGATCTTTAGGAACAAGTTACCTATAACTTGCTTTGATACCAATTGTAAGTCTCAGAGTGCCTAAGAGGGGGGGGGGGTGAATTAGGTCTTATAAAATTTATTCGGTTTTATGAGAATACTTGTAGTAATTTTTTGGTTAAGTATTTGAAGGTTTTGATTATATCTTTATCTTTTCCTGATTATGGTGATGAAAGCGATAAATGCAGAAAAGTAAAGAACACGGTGATATATCCTGGTTCCCCTCACAATCCGAGAGTACTCCAGTCCCCTTTCCAACACGAAAGAGATTTCACTATAGTTAGAATGATTGTACAGCCTATGCTTACTATCTAACCTATAGGGTGATCAAAGGTTCTTAACACCTTTAAGACCAAACAAACACTAATGTGAATGAAGAACAATCCTCTTTAAATCACAACACTTACTTCCAACAATCCTGGATAGTGAGGGAATAATTTCTTTAAGTAATACAATGATTGATTTGAAATAGATGGATAGCTTTATCAATCTTCAATTGATCTTCTTCTTCAAGATATAAACAATTCTCAAACAATGTATATAAATGTTCACAATGTATGTATGAAACTTGTAATGATAATGAAAGTGTATATGACAAGTTTCAGAAAATTATGAACACATGAAAATATGAATTCAAATGTGAATGATAAAAAATTGTTTATTGAAGAAGTATATTTGTTAATTTGAAAATTGAAGCATTGTTTTTTTGAAATAAGAAAATCTGCAGCATTTTATAAAGTCACAAGAACCTCTTCATTCATGCCAATTCATATGAAAAGTTGTAATGCATTCATGAAAGGGTACCAATTGAAATATGTTAAAAAACCAAAAGAAAAGTTGCACTGGTTCGCTAGGAACCGGTTCCGACACAGGGAGAACCCGGTTCTTAGTGAACGTTATAAGTCAGATTTCAAAAATATCACGCAGGAACCGGTTCCCCTATTGGTACAACCCGGTTCCTGGTACAAAAACCAGGGACATGTTTTTGAACAAGGTTTGGAACCCGGTTCCCTGTTAGGGAGGAACCGGTTCCTAAAAGGTAATTTTCAAAAATTCTTTTTGAAAAATATTTCAAACAAAGTTTTTCATAAATGTAAACATGTTGGATATGTATATGTGGATGAATGCATATTTTGTGAACATCTATATTCAAGATTAAGAATTATTTATACCATTTGACATTTGATGATTCTTCATTAATTCTTCTTTTAATCTTCAAGACTTTTATATGATGTTGATAAGCTTTTTGCACATCCTTTGAAAGTTGATGTCCATGTTGTCTTCATCAAAACAAATGCTTTAAATATGACTTGAGAAGTTGCAATTACATTCTCCCCCTTTTTGATGATGACAAACAAGTCTTGAAAACAATTCTTGAAATGTTTTATGTTGTTTTGTGTAGCAAACATGTTGAGCAAATGCAAGGCTCCCCCTAAATTGTATGCTCCCCGTAAGTCCATGATTCCTTGAATTTTGGAGTGAGTATGATAGTTATTTGGGCCTGCAATTTCTTTGAAACAAAACAACACATATGCATATTCTTCTCCCCCTTTGTTAACATAAAAAAGGATGGGGAAAAAGAGTGAAACTAAAACATTTTAAAAATTAAGACGTGCATCTTATGAGAAACATTTAGATATCACCTTCATCCAAAATACCAAGTTCTCTTCGGATTTTGAAGAAAGGTTCTCGAGCAAGCGGTTTTGTGAAGATATCTGCAAGTTGGTTATGAGTATCCACAAAAGTGACTTCGACATCTCCTTTAAGAACATGATCACGGAGAAAATGATGTCGAATATATATATGTTTGGTTCTTGAATGCATGATCGGATTCTTTGTAATATTGATAGCACTTGTATTGTCGCATCGAAGAGGAATGCATCCGAGATCAAGTCCGTAATCACGGAGTTGTTGCTTGAGCCAAAGAATTTGTGCACAACAACTACCTGCTGCTATGTATTCTGCTTCGGCCGTGCTAAGAGCAACACATGCTTGCTTTTTACAAGCCCATGATACTAATGCATTTCCAATAATGTGACAAGTGCCACTTGTGCTTTTACGATCGGTTTTACAACCTGCATAATCCGCGTCAGAATAACCAATTAAAGTGCAAGTACTACCTTTAGGATACCATAAGCCGACATTGGTTGTTCCTTTAAGATACTTCATGATCCTTTTAACTGCCATGAGGTGTGATTCCTTTGGATTTGCTTGAAAGCGAGCGCAAAGACAAACACTAAACATGATGTCAGGACGGCTTGCCATCAAATATAATAAAGAACCAATCATACCTCTGTACTTTGTAATGTCAATTGGAGTATCGGATTCATCTTGATCAACATATGTACCAGATCCCATTGGAGTATTCATTGCTTTACAGTTGTCCATATCAAACTTTTTCAATAATTCTTTGCAATACTTAGATTGGTTGATGAAGATTCCATCTTCTAGTTGCTTAATTTGTAGTCCAAGAAAGTAGTTCATCTTTCCCATCATAGACATCTCGAATTCTCCTTGCATCATCAATGAGAATTCCTCACACATTTCTTTGTTAGTCGATCCAAAAATGATATCATCAACATAGACTTGAACCAATAAAGTGTTACTTTGGATTTTCTTAATGAACAAGGTTTTATCAACCTTACCCTTTTCGAAACCTTTTTCACACAAAAAATTGCTAAGTCTATCATACCATGCTCTTGGTGCTTGCTTTAAGCCATAAAGAGCCTTTCTCAACTTAAAGACATGTGTAGGATGTTTGAAGTCTCCAAATCCCGGAGGTTGTTTGACATAGACTTCTTCATTGATGTATCCATTCAAGAATGCGCTTTTGACGTCCATTTGAAAAAGCTGAAAGTTTAATGAAAAAGCATAAGCAAGTAAAAGACGTATAGCTTCTAACCTTGCAACCGGAGCAAATGTTTCTTCAAAGTCGATTCTTTCCTCTTGATTGTAACCTTGGGCAACCAACCTTGCTTTTTTTCGAACAATTAGACCATTCTCGTCAAGTTTGTTCTTAAACACCCATCGGGTACCTATGATGTGTTTACCACTTGGTCTAGGAACAAGTTCCCAAACTTGATTTCTCTCGAATTGATTTAATTCTTCTTGCATAGCAATAATCCATTGATCATCTCCTAAGGCTTCATCAACTTTGGTAGGTTCAATTTGAGAAAAAAACGCCATGTTTAAGCAAGCATCTTTTAGATTCAATCTTGTTGATACTCCTTGGCTAATATCACCAATAATTTTGTCAATAGGATGATCTCTATGAGTTCTCCATTCTTTTGATAGATCATTGATGTTTGAATCTTGTTGTACAATGTTTTCTTGATTTTCTGGTGATTTTACAACTTGATCAATTGAAAGATCTTCTGGGGGTAAATCTATAGGATCATCATCATCACAAACAACTACTTCCTCCTTGGAGGGGTTAGTTTCATCAAAAGATACATGCATAGATTCATCAATAGTTAAAGTTCTTTTATTATAAATTCTATATGCTTTACTAGAAAGCGAATAACCAAGAAATATACCTTCATCGGATTTCTCGTCAAACTTACCGAGATTGTCTTTGTCATTATTAAGAACAAAGCACTTGCATCCAAAAATGTGAAAGTGAGCAATATTTGGCTTTCTTCCTTTGAAGAGTTCATATGGAGTCTTCTTTATTATAGGTCTAATGATAACTCGATTTCCAACATAACATGTCGTACTAACCGCATCCGTCCAAAAATATTTAGGAAGATTTGCATCACTAAGCATTGTTCTTGCAAGTTCCACTAGAAACCTATTCTTTCTTTCAACTACTCCATTTTGTTGTGGAGTTCTAGGTGCTGAAAAATTATGAGAGATACCATGTTCTTCACAAAATTCTTCAAATTGTGCATTTTGGAATTCTCCACCATGATCACTTCTTATGGATACAATCTTTAGTGATTTTTCATTTTGGATTTGCTTAGCATACTTCTTAAAAGCTTTAAAAGCATCAATTTTCTGCACAAGAAACAAAGTCCAAGAATATCTAGAAAAATCATCAATAATGACTAAAGCGTATACATTACCTCCGAAGCTTTTTGTTCTTGATGGACCAAAGAGATCCATGTGTAACAATTGTAGTGGCCTTGTAGTAGACACCACATTCTTAGATTTGAAAGTTGTTTTGGTCTGTTTGCCCTTTTGGCATGCATTACATAATTTATCTTTGATGAACTTCATCTTTGGTAGACCAATAACTAAGTCATGCTTAACCAATTTGTTCAAGTGCTCCATGTGAATGTGAGAAATCCTCTTGTGCCTTAACCAAGCGTCATTGTTGTTTACCATAAGACATTGTACCTTCATAGAGAAATCCTCTTGTGCCCTAACAATTGTCTTTTAGGAGTGACCTCTTTATGCTTATTACCCTGTTGATGTTGTTGCACTGATACGGGATTAGAGATCAGGACTGCCCCCACGTGTTGTTCGTGGTTACTCTGGTTATGATCCTTTTGGCCGTACACATCATCGGGCTCTTTCTTCCCATTGAAAGGTTGCTTCCCTGCACTTGAAGATGCACCCATTTGGATCTTACCGCTCTTGATTCCAGCTTTTACTCTTTCTTTAGTCAATATCAGCTCGGTGAACCCAGCTGAAGAGCTTCCGATCAGATGGTTGACAAATGGGCCTGTCAAAGCTCCCATAAAGATATCAATCAGCTCCCTGTCAGTTAAGGATGGCTGCACTCGGCCAGCTAAGTCTCTCTCCATTTTTGGGCATATTCTTTGAAGCCCTCGTCAGAACCCATGGTCATGTTCTGCAATTGCACACGAGTTAGTGCAAGATCAACATTGTATTTGTACTGCTTGTAGAAAGCAGCAGCTAGATCCTCCCAGGTGTGGATGCGAGAACCTTCCAATTGATAGAACCATTCAAGTTGAGTCCCGACTAGACTCTCTTGGAAGAAATGGACCCATAGCTTCTGATCAATGGTGTGTGGCTGAATCTTGCGGACATAAGATCTCAGATGCATCTTAGGACAAGAGATCTCATCATACTTGGCAAAAGCATGGATCTTGAATTTCGGTGGGATGACCACTCCAGAAACCAAACCCAATTCTTCAAAATCTAGACCAGGTACTCTCTGAATTTCCATGGCATTGAGACGATCCTCCAGCTGTTTGTATTTGTCGTCCGCGGGAGGATATTGTTCTTCAGTGTAATAAGCCTCTTCTTCATTAGACCCCAGACTGTGGTCCCCTTCTTTTGTCTTCTCCTCCTGATTGTTCCCCTCAGTTGACGGACTTGCGAATTCTAGAGCTCGCTTTACTGGTCCTCTAAGTCTCCTTCCCATGTTGAGGATACCCACTATTTTCTTTGTCTTTTTATTCTTGTCTTTGAGAAGGAGAGTCTTCAGGTCCTCTTGCCCTTTAGCCAAATATAGGAACATCGGTTGGAATTGAGCATTTTGTGCTTGAAGATCCTTCACTGTTTACTCTAGATCCATCTCTACTAAAATAAACAGTAAGCAGATGAGAAAACATGTATGGGGAAAACCTGTTATGACATGCATGATATATGGATGAAATGTTTTCAAGGATCTCGCGGGGTAAACACAAGAAGATGTTAGAAGTTGAACTTTGATCATATCTTTGATTGGAGAACTTCGTATCGGTGGATGTCCTTCCCCAGTAACGGAATCCTCTACAAATGTAACTGTGATACGGTGGGAGAACTGACTTGAGGTTTTGTGTTTGTGTTCCCAATTGTTCGGTTTAGCAAGAGTCACCACCGACTTTTTATTTTATCCAAAGGAAAGGTCAAAAAGCACAGGAAAGACCTTTGAGATGTTTTCTCGGGTTCGGGGGGTAGATTATGAAAAGGGAAGGTGCAAGCACCCTTTTCATCCATGGTTTTCCATGGGCTCTTAGTTACTTGTTTAGATCACTTGCTTTTGCTTTTTAATTGTTTGAAATGGTGCTTTGTGTGTGTGGTTTTTGAAAATGATTTTGAAAAAGAGGCCTTGCCTAGGCAACCTTTGTAATGATTCTTGTTTGAATATATACAAAGGTGTTTGTCTTTTGAAAAGATATTTCAATGTTTGAAAGTTTGTTTTGGGGAATTGTGTTGTGAAGTGTGTTTGAAAATAGCAAGGATGTTTTGCAAGTTTTGATCAAGTAACTAAAAGTTGTCTACCCTATTTTACTCAAAGATCTTTCCTATGTTTTTAACCCTTTTGACAGTGTTGTTTTACCATTGCATTTGGTAAACAACCTTGTATTAGGATGTTAAACAGGACAGGCGCGGGTCATCGCATATAATCATTGAAAGCAACTTGTGAGACGCTCTAGAAATTTTGTAAGGGACGAGATCGTTTTATCGAAGGCAACATCGAGGGTCATCGAGGGACTACGATCTTTGTTTATCGAAGGGTCATTTGCTAGAGTGTCTCATATTCGAGGGACATGATTGCATTTCCGAGGCAACAAGCGAGGTTACCCTAGAGGTGCAAGTGTGCATTGTGTTTGTCATTTTCATGCATTTAGATCTTGTATTGGGTCATCTAGCGATTGATTTTGTATTTTCGCATACAAACCCTAATCTCTAATCATGGCATATTTGAAAGCATAAAGTGCGAGAATTAAAAGTCTAAGCTATTACAAAAGTATCCGGGGATAGGGGTACAAATTATTACAAATGGGGATGAATCTCACAAGGATAACAATGTCCAAATATCAAGTGTTACAACCAAATCGAATTGTCGCAATTCAATGTAAAAGCCATAACAAATTAAGAAATCAATAATATTATGAGATGCATGTATTTATTTGAAAATAAAATCTATTCTAACAAAGAAATATTAAATATTATGATTACTTTTCCTCTTGTATTTTATTAATAAAAAAAAAAGTTTAAAGAAAACAAAATTAACTAAATCAATTTAAATGCTTTTTTTTGGTATTTTCAATATGTGAAATAAGATTAATTAAGAAAATAAAACTAATAAAAAAAAGTTTCAAATATTATTAATGTTATTATTAATAAAAGAAAAGAAAACAAATTAATTTTTAAATGAATTAATTAAAAAAACAAGTATTTGTTTAAACCAAGGAAAAGAAAAGAAAACAAGAAGGATGGGCTTAAGGCTTGAAAGGGGGTGGCCCAAAATAAGAATATGAGAGAAGAGAAACAAAAGTCAGAATGGAGGTGTGAGGGGGGTACGTTAGTAATGATTATGGGCTTATGTGTTTGGACAGGCCTAAAGGAAAGTTTTGTACAATTTGTTAGGGTTCTCTGATTAGGGTTTGTGAACCCCTTTATAGCGGCGCCATTTTCGTTTTCTCCTCCTCATCTTTCTCAATCTCACGCGTTCTGATCTCTTCTTACCTAGGCCGCCGGAACACTGTCTCCTCCTCTCATCTCCTCACCAAGATCAAAGGTTTCGGAGAAACGGTATGGTTTGTCATCTTGGAGTTTTACAGTTTCGTTGTTTTAAACTTGCTTTGCATGTTTGTTTTGCATGTTCATGTTTTTAATCTATGGTGTTTTATGTGCCTAAAACACAGTAAGGGTTTGAGAAGAACGTACCTTTGGGATTTTTGGGACAAATGGAGAGGAAAGGTAAGATGGAGTTAGAGGCGGCGTTCCTGGTAGCTTAGAGGCGGAGGGAAGATGATGACGTCCAAGCACGCTTCTGGTATCTCTCCTTTGTTCTTTAAAACTTGAATGTTGATGATGATTCTGATTCTGAGACTTGTTTCTATGTCTTGAAACTTTTGATTTTTTTCGATGATGATTTGATAATCTGAGACTCCTTTGTTGCTTCTTGTTGAAACTTGGTTTATTGGTTTGGATTTGTTTATGATGGTGATTCTGAAACTTTGCTCTTTGTAAGCTTGGATTTGTTGATCTCTGAAGCTTTTGGTTGATGTCAGTTGATGAAACTTTGTTTGTTGCTTCTTGTTGAAACTTGAAGTTTTGTGATTTTGTAGTTTGGTGGTTGATGTTGTACAGTTTTGGTAGTGTTGAGGGTTTACAGTTTGGCTATGTTTGGTTTAGTTTGGCAAGTTATGCAGGTTGTGCTATTTTTGAAACTTGCAGTTTGGTAACAAGTTTGATAACATGTTGTGTTGTTTTTAGGCCTTGGTGGTTGTTGTTTTGAGTTTGAAACTTGCAGGTTTTTGTGGTTGTTTGGCTATGCAGGTTATGGAAGTTTTGTTGGGCAGTTTGCAGTTTGTTTGTTTGGTTGTTTCTTGCTAGTAGGTTTTTTGTGTTTGCTGCAGTTTGGCAAGGCTTGATGCAGCTTAGCTAGGTTTGGAGATTTGCTACAGTTTGTTGCAGTTTTGTGGGTTTGACAAACTTGTTACAGTTTGGTTAGCTTGCAGTTTGGCTAGGTTTTGGCTATGCAGGTTGTGCTGTTTGAAAGCTTTGCAGTTTTGTTGTTGTTGCTAGCTTGTGTAGTTTGGCAAGCTTGCAGTTTGGCAAGTTATGCAGGTTGTGCTGTTTGAAAGCTTTGCAGCTTGTTATGTTTTGTTCTGTTTTGAGAACTGCAGTGTGATCGGTGGAAATAGAACTGACTGTTTTGAAATGCTGGTTCGTGAAATGTCGCGGTAAGCAAGAGTCGCCACCGTCTTTTATTTTCTCCAATAAGGAAAGAACAAAAGCACATCAAAATTCCTTTTCGAGATGTTTCTTGGTTCGGGAGGTAGATTATAGAAAGGGAAGGTGTTAGCACCCTTTCTATCCGTGGTTATCCACGGGCTCTTAGGTACTTGCTCACTATGTTTTCAAAAATGTTTTGCTTTTCTTGTGTTTGTGGGTTTTGAAAAAGTTTGTTTGAAAACTTTGTTTTAACTCTTGTATCAGTCCTCAAGAGTGTATGAAGTGTTGTTTGAAAACTTTTGTCAGAAAAGTGTAGGTGCGAAAAGTATTTTTTTGTTTTTGAAAGAGCAAGTACCTTAGAACCTCTACCTACTCAAAAGAAATTAAGCTGTGTAAATGTCCTTTAGACAGTACTATCCCACTATTGAGAAGTAGGTAGCACCGTCGTTGGAGTTTCGGGTCAATTCGATTATAGGGACATGTGGTCACTAAAGCAATAGTAGGACGCCTTAGCGGTAACCCTAATGTCCTAGATCCTTTTTATCCGAGGAAACCGTTTCGAGGCAACTTGGATCTTTAGACAAGAGGGCGACCTCTAAAACACCCTATACTCAATGACCACGTCGAGGCAACACTACAACATTTGTTGTCTCTGGCAACACTTTTTTAGGTAACATGTAGAAATTGTTGCCTTAAATTCATATAGGCAACGATTTACGATTGTTGTAAAAAATATGTTTGTAACCCTTGATAATCGTCGCCTAAAATACTTTTGGGGACGTTTATGGAGCGATACTCTTTTATTTTTTTGCCAACGGTTGTTAATTGTGCCCTTAACTGCTTTTGGGGACGATTTTAGAGCGTTAAAATATTATTTCTTTAGCAATGTTTGACAATTGTCCCCTAAAATATTTTTGGGGACATTTTTAGATTGTTACATTAGTTCTAATAAAAGGCTACATTTCTAAAATGTTGTATAAATTTTTTTAGAATTATCAAATTTTTGGTGGCAATCTTCCCTCCAAAACTTATACACTAAAAAACAAATATTTTTCTCTAAACATTATTAATATATATAAAAAAAATATTTTTCTAACACAGAAATTTAAAAATAAAAAATTTCAATTAAACAGAAAATAAAAAATTTTCTAACACAGGAATTTAAAATATTTTTCATTACTAGTCCTCTCAATTATTGCCACGTCTTATTAAAAAGAATAGAAAATAAAAAAAAGAAAAAGAAACAGATAAGGAAAACAAAAGCAGCAGCTTTCGATTCTCCTTCTTTTTCGTTCACACATTTCGCCGAACCTAGCCGCGCTCTCAGACGCTCCGTCCTTCATCCGCTTTGAGTCAAACCTCTTTCGTTCACACCCTCCGCCGTGTTCTTCGTCACTCCATCCAACTGCCACACCGTGTTCGTCGTCCACGTCGTCGTCCGCCGTCCAACTGCTTTCGTCCACGTCGTCCGCCGTCCACGTCGTCCGCCGTCCACGTCGTCCGCCGTCCACGTCGTCCAAGTCAATTTACTCAAACTTGTTTCCTTTAGTCAAATCAATGGCTTATGGTCTTCACAAAATGGGTGTTTCACAGGGTGATGTTGTTTTGCTTTTACTTCCCAACTCAATTTACTATCCCTTTATACAATTAGGTGTTATGTATCTAGGTGCTGTTGTTACACCATTGAATCCTGTCAGTAGTGTTGCTGAAATTCGTAAGCAGGTTAATAAGTGTGGTGTGAGTATTGCTTTTACTATACCCGAAAATTTTAAGAAACTAGAGCCATTCAACATTCCAAATATTATTGTGCCAGAAAATGAAAAGGATTTGAAGTATGATTGTTTCTCTTGTTTCTTTAACCTTATTTATAGTAACTTTGATTTTCCTCAAAGGCCAGTTATTAAACAAGAAGACACTGTTGGTATATTGTATTCTTCTGGTACTACAGGTGTTAGCAAAGGAGTTGTTTTAACGCATAGAAATTTAATTGCTATGGTTGAACTATTTGCGAGGTTTCAAGCTTCTTCTTCTTCTTCCAAAAATGTGTTTCTAGCTGCTTTGCCAATGTTTCATATATTTGGTTTATCGCTCACTACTACCGGATTACTGTCGTTGGGTTCTACGGTTGTTGTAATGAAAAAATTTCAAATTGACGAGGCTATTAGGGTGATTGATGAATACAATGTTACACACTTTGATGTTGTTCCACCCATGTTAGTGACATTGACAGAAAAGGCGAAGCGGGTTAATGGAAGTAAGTTGCTGAGTTTGAGACGTGTTTTATGCGGCGCCGCGCCTTTAACCACAACAATTATAAATGAATTTGTCCAAGTTTTCCCTAATATTGATTTAATACAGGTAAAGTACATCAGAATAAACTAGTCTTATTCTCTTTATTGTAAGGATGTGCAACCTTAAAATTGTTTCCTTTTAGGCTTATGGAATGACTGAGTCTGCTGCAGTAGGAAGTTGCTGCTTCGATAGTGACAAGTTTCACAACTATTCTTCAGTAGGATTGTTAGCTCCAAACATGGAGGCAAAAGTGGTAGACGTGAACAATGGTGCACTTTTTCCCCCAGGAAGAAGTGGCGGGCTTTGGTTGCGAGGGCCTTCGATTACGAAAGGTGATAAATCTTCATTTTTTTTGTAAATATATACAAACAAAGATATTAAAAAGGACATCATGCTAATATAAATGCTTTGTCTATAGAAATCAATCCTAACCTATATTTGCATGAGATGGATTCAATGTCTTCAGCTGTTTTGTTGCTAAAATTGTACCTTTTCTGCATGTCTTGTTTGTATTCCAATTGAAACTAGTAACCATACTTTATTTCTTTTATTTCTTAGGATATTTAAATAACGAAGAAGCTACGATGACATCAATTGATAAAGATGGTTGGCTTAATACCGGAGATATTGTTTATTTTGATGAGAATGGATATTTGTATTTATGTGATCGTTTGAAAGACATGATCAAATACAAGGGCTTTCAGGTATCAAAATTTTTGGTTTATTAAAATTTTATATTACAGTTTATTGTTTCTCAACTTGTATTGTATTGTATGCATGTTGTTGTGTATGACACACACATGTTTCTGTTACATATTGCTCCTGCTGATTTAGAAGCTGTGTTAATTTTGCATCCTGAAATAGTTGATATCGCCGTTACAGGGTAAGTATATATATATATATATATATATATGAACACTTCATATATTTTGTTTAAAGTGCGTCTTTAACGTGTAGTATCCAGGGTATTGTCAGCTACGAATGAGGAAGGTTGAGTTAAAGGGGAGAACTCCATCAAACATGTCACATATGAGGAAGATGCTATTGATGCTGACGACAATGATGAGAGACTTACTAAATCATCTAATGCTTCTGATAAAGCATTTGAGGTCTTAGTAAGTGACATATTTACCTCGTGTTTTGCTTGTGATTTGTAGTACTTTGTTCATTAAGGGTACAAAAGTTTTCTCAGGTTTCTGATCATGCTAGGAAAGTTATGCATGTTTATTTATACGAGTGGGTTGTGCATCATTTATCAAATACAATATTTAGTATACTTTCTTTGATTGGTTTTCCTATTATGAGTTTAAAATCTGGCAGTGTAAATAAATACAACACATGCATGCTTCAATCTTTCCTTCCATCTCCTTCTTTGTTTTGACTTTGACAAATATGTATTTTATATTGTCTCAAGTTAGAATTTGAGTTTGAAACAATAAAAAAGAATAGAAGTTATATCTAGCTATCAATTAATAAATTTTATATTTTCTTTTATTGGAACTCTATCTATGGTCACGGTTTTAGGACCGTACATGTATTAACTTCAATCATTTCCTTCCATATCTGGCTAGCTCCGTTAATTTGAAAAAAAAAACAAATGAGTGTTGCAATCAACACTCATTTTTTTCCATATATGTCTGAAAATTACATTAATGCAATGAAGAAAAACCAACCATAGTGCTTACTGAAATTTTTTTCTTTAAATTTGGTGTATCTTCTTTCAGCTTACTATGCAAGGGAAACAACATATTGAATCTTCTAGCAAAGTAAACAATATCAAGCATCATGACGAAACACCGCCTGATGTTCAAGTACGGAAACTAAAGGATCAGCTCATCCAAGCTAAAGTTTATCTTTCCCTTCAGGCAGTTAGGAACATTCCCCATCTCACTCGGGAACTTCGGCTACGGGTAAAGGAAGTTTCACGAACAATTGGAGAGGCAAGCAAAGATTCTGACTTGCCAAGGAAGTAAGTGAGTTTTTAAGAATGTATTTTTTGTACTTGTCACCAGGTTTTCCTATTTTTATATAGCTATTACGTTAGTTATTTCATATTTAGCTTTATTGGGAAGTAGCATACAAATATGTTGAATAGTTCAGGTCTTCATGATCTACATTTTATTGAGTTTGAACTTATATTTGTAATTCTACTAATGCAGTGCAAATGAGAGAATGGAGGCAATAGAGCAATCATTGATGAAAGTAAGGCAAATTCAAGATGATTGTGCCACATCCGTGAAGAAGCTTAGGGCTATGCTCCACTCATCAGAGGACCAGCTTCGCGTGCACAAGAAACAGACCTTATTCTTAACATAGTTGACAGCTAAAACACTGCCTAAAGGTCTCCATTGTCTTTCGTTGCGCCTTACAACTGAATACTATAACTTGAACTCTTCTCAGCAACAACTCCCCAATCAAGAGAAGTTAGAAGACCCTGGACTATACCATTATGCAATATTCTCAGATAACATATTGGCCACAACTGTTGTTGTGAATTCTACTGCTGCCCATGCTAAGGTAAGTTATTTTCACGTGGAGATTTCCTGAGTTGTTTTTATTCGCCAAGATTATGAAACTGAACACCAAATAAAATAATCTGTTATAGTATCTCTCTGCAGTTAAATTACTATTCTCTCAATGTTTTAACAAACTAATATGTTTTCATTTTATTTGTGCCTAGAGGTAGTGATGGATAAAAAATGAAAACAAAACCTTATCTGTTACAATATAATGGTGGTATTTTTCTTTCTGATCAGCATAATAATAATGTAGCTTTAATAAATTTTCAGGATTCCTCCAAACATGTTTTCCACATTGTAACTGATAGGCTCAATTATGCGGCAATGAGGATGTGGTTTTTGGCCAATCCACCTGGAAAGGCGGCAGTTCAAGTTCAAAACATTGAAGATTTTGCATGGTTGAACTCGAGTTACAGTCCAGTTCTTAAGCAGCTAAGTTCTCCTTCAATGATAGATTATTACTTTAAGGCTCACCGTGCTTCTTCTGATTCGAACCTCAAGTTTCGGAATCCTAAGTATTTATCTATGTTGAACCATCTTCGCTTCTACTTGCCCGAAATATTTCCAAACCTCAAGAAAGTGCTGTTTTTGGATGATGATGTAATTGTGCAGAAGGATCTTACTGGTCTTTGGTCAATTAACTTGAATGGAAATGTAAATGGTGTTGTCGAAACTTGTACAGAAATTTTTCATCGGTTTGATCGTTACCTCAACTTCTCAAATCCTCTTATTGCAAAGAATTTCGACCCCCGTGCTTGTGGATGGGCATATGGTATGAATGTTTTTGATCTGGTCAAATGGAAGAAACAAAACATCACAGAGGTGTACCATAACTGGCAGAAGCTGGTAAGCACACTTCAGTTTACTTTTCAATAACATCACAAAATTGAATGAAATGCATATACTGTAAACTTGTCTCATTTCTTTCCAAGCTAAACAGGGTGCCAAAATGCCCATCAATGTTGATTGATGATTATGTAGATCTTCACAAGTCAAAGGAAATGGATGCAACCAAGTCAAACAATGGTGAAAAATCGGGCAGCAGCGTTAACCGTAAAGGATATAAGACCGCAAATGCATTCATCTACATCAACTCATGCTCCATGTCATGGAAAGGTAACCATATATACCAATATTATTGATTTATATTTTTCTAATTATGTTATAGTATCAAAATGGTTGTTAATGTATGCAAAAATTTGCAAGTAGTGACAACACCTAGAATAAAGTAAGTGGTTGAAATTATTTAAGTAGTGACAACACCTAGAAGTGGCTGAAACTGTTTTATTTGTGCGAGATTTCATTGATATTTCACAAACATACTTGCCTGGGATAAGATTATGGGACCCCCTTGTTTGATAACACTCACTATGTATGCTGTAAATTTATCCATATGATACTGAACACCAAAGAAGATACAACAAGTAAGAGTGTTCATCAGAGTTCATTTACTCCAAAAAATAAACATAAAAGGATAGCACAAGTTATACATACATACATACATACATACATACAGTTAAAGGCTATTGTAAGTCCTGAATAGTGAGCCAAAAACAGAATGGTTTCCATAATTGATTTATTTGCTAGTAAGCTCATGTCACCTATTACAGTTTAGAACGAAAATTCACATCCATTAAAAACCTTCATAATTAATTCACATCCATGAGATGTGAAGAATATAAACAATGTGTTTTGCTCATTGGTTTAGTTTTTATTTGTGCGAGGTTTAATTCTTGTTGATGTCTTAATTGTCCTTTGGACCAAAAATACTTATGGTTAATGTGTTTTATTTTATTTTCTTATGCAGCAATGTATCAATGAAGATGTTGAAAAGGACGATATAAATGATGAAATTCAAGAGGACGACATAAATGATAAAATTCAAGAGGACGGCCTAAATGATAAAATTCAAGAGGATGACGTAGATGACGAATTTCAAGAGGACGACATAGATCTAGATGATGAATTTCAAGAGGAGGATATTGATGGTGAATTTCAAGAGGACGACGTAGATGAAGAATTTATGGAGGATGACATATCTAACGAATTTCAAGAGGACGATCTGGATGCTTTACTCCTAGAAGACAAACTTGAATGAGTTGGATGATGTCTTTTTTTTGGCTTGTAGTTGAAAGCATTAAACTTGAAATATGATTTTTGTTCTTTTGCTGAACTATGTTTTTAGTTATTTTACTAGGGTCATACTTCAAAGTATTAAAAGTAATATTGTTACGTTAGGCATTTTGTGTACTCTATATACTATATCTTGAATTAAAGTTTGAACTCGATTTTATTATATTACAACTTTTATGGATGTATGGTTTAAGTTATATAATCAATATTATTTTTGAAGCCAATTATTATTGACTATATTATTTTGATAATAATTGGAAAATTGTATATTTTATGTGGACACTATAAAACAACAACCTATAAGCTATGGCTACACTTCAAAAACGATCTTCCTGATTCAGGTTTAAGGCAACGATTGTTAATTGTAGCCAAATTTGGCAACGCAACGCTTAAAAAACATTGTCTCAGAGGCCGTAAATAATCGTCCCCTATTCCTTTACTATAGGCGACGTTTTTCAAAAGCGTTCCCAAAAAACATAAAAAAATGTCGCCTCAAACAATAGGCAATGCTCGCACAGGGGACGCCTAGAAAACGTCCCCTATTGTTTTAGGCAACGATTTTCAGAGTTCTGGCAACGTTTTTCAATTGTTGCTGGAGAGCCTAAATGTTGTAGTGCAACCAAGTGAGGCGTACCCTAGGAGTGGCATGTGCGAGTGTGTCAGGTTTCAGTTTATATTTATCTTTGCACATATTATGGTGAGCTACGGATTGATTTTATTTTCAGAGAAATCTTGTCATGCATAGCCTATTTAACATACATCTAGCATTTAATAGTTGCGGAAAGTAAATTGCAGAAAGTAAATCTACGCTATTACAAGGCGTCGGGTATTTACATCGCCAAAAACAACCCTTGAAAAGTAAATTGCGGAAAATTAAAGAAAGCGATAAAAAGTCCTAATTAAAGCTATTACATCCTCGGAGCAATTACATAATAATGATCAAAAAATAATATGTGCGAATAAAAATTGAATCGGAGAAGTCTTTAGGGTTTTGACCCTTTTTGAGAAAGAATGAGTTTTGGTTATTTTGCAATTAGTTAAATTAAACCTAAAACTAATTAATTAATTAAAAGAAATATTTTTGAGTTTTTTAATAAATTAAAAGTTGGTAAAAAACCCTAATTCTACATGGATTTTATTTATTATGAAAATAATTAAAGTTAACCTAATTAAAAAGACTAAATTAATTAATTATATTTACTTACAAAAATAATAAATTAAAGGGTGAAATTAATAAATAATAATATTATATTTTAGTTTTTCTGAATTTATTATGAAAATAATTAATTATGTTAATTAAATAATAATAATAATAATAATTACTAAAAGAAAATAAAAAGAAGAGAATGAATGAACCAGGGGGGTGCTGGCCCAATAAGGAGGTATTTTTGGCAATCTGAAGCCCATTAACCTCAATCCTGCTTTGACTTTCTGGATTAGCTGTGTGTTCGTTGACTGAGCGCATGGTAGTCATCCAGCTTATGACCTTCAGATTTGTGCCTGTGGCCACTTGGCGCCTGGGACTTGAAAGTGCATGGTGGACACCTTTTTGAAACCTGCATAAGAACATGTTAAGAAAAATAATATCAAGTATTTTGGGGGAACTGGGATTCGAACCCAGGTCCCAATGACTAATACTCCAATGCCTTGGCCATCTGAGCTGGAACGCGCTTCTGTTAAATATATAGACAATGAATATTATATACAAAAAACATAATATTATGTTAGAAAACACAAAACACGCGCGCCTTTTTTGAACAGACCAATGATGTATCAACACATCATCATCTTCTCGCTGAACCTGTAAAAACAATGTTAGATAGCGGGGGTTTTTAACCCCCACTAAACAGTGTGACGAAAAATAGCGATTAGGGCTGTGTTTTATATAAATATTTCGCGATGGTCCTTTTGTTTTCGTCTTGTCCTAACGAGTTCAATCATGGGTCTCACAAGGCCTAATTTTTCTTGTATTGCAAAGCCCCAATTTGAAAGCTTATGAACCCTAGAATTCATCCATGGTAACTTGTGATTCTGTACACTATAATTCAATTAACTTATGCCATTAGCTTCATATGGATTCAAGCAATGCAGAACAAACAATAAATCATGTTAAATGCTTATGAATCACGAGTTACGATTATGAAAAAAAGTGGCAAACCGTCAAACTGTTTAGAGTGATTCTTGTAGCTTTAAAGCCTGGTTTTGATTGCAAAACGTCCCTGAGAACTCCTGCAAGGTATTAGAATCAACAAAAGCCTTTGAATCGTGCTAGAATGCAAAAGTCAGTTTGCAATTTTCTTGGAAAATTTTCAATATGCTATGGTCTGTTTTAGCAGCTTTTGCACGTGTGCATGATCAGGGTTTGCTTGTGTATTTATAGAGGAATGGAATTAGGTCAGAATCTTGCACAAAAATCCATTGGAATGATGATAGAATATTTGATTGGAAATCACATATTTTTGAATCTTCATGATTGGAAAAAGTTGCCAAATTTGGAGATATTGCATCTTTGATTTGGTGCACGAAATTGCCAGCCTTTTTAGGTCATACTTGCTTCACAAAAAGATTGAAAAATCAAATCTTTGTATTTTCCTACAATTTAAATTAATTAAATGAATTAATATTGATAAAAAATCCAATTAATTAATAAAAATAAGAAAATAAATTCAATTAAGCTTGATGGGTCGTGAATAGGCCATGGATGAAGTTTCAAGAAGAGATTTGAGGCCCATTAGCAAAAACAAGGTGTTTTGAGCAAAGTTGACTTTTGCAAATTCACAAATATTTCCCAACTTCTCCAATGCATATCTTGCTCAATTTTGATCATATGAACATGTTCTTGGACATTTTGGAAAGGTCTTGAAGTCCTCTAACCAATGCCTTTGGTACCATGTCATTTGGATTTACCAATCTCAAGTTATGGTCTTTGACTTTAAAGTGCATTTTTGTTGACTTTTGAATTTGACCTATAATGTAGAAATTGATAACTTCTTATGAGAGCATTTCTTGGACTTGGAATGTGAAGATGGATTGTAGGAAATGTCATCCCCTTCAAAATGAGAATTGTATGGGATTTTTCTGAAGAACCATGAAAAAGTTATGCCCTGGTCAAGATACAGTTGACTCTTCTACTGTCCAAAAATAATAACTTTTGCATCTTGATGATTTTTGAGCCATTCTTGTGGAATCATGATCAAGACTTGATCAAATGATGATTGTGTACTCAAAATAAGATGTTGACCAAAAATTCTGACTTTTGACTGCAAAATGACCATTTTGCCCCTGCAGTTGACTGTAGGTCAAATGGAGCTTTTGACTGTGCAAATTGGCACTGTGAGTCTTGAAACTTGGCATGTAGGTGCTTGAGAATGTATATGGGCCTATGAGACTTGATTGAACCATTGAAAACCTCAAATTCCTTGAGAGAATCAAAACCCTAATTTTGGCTGTCTTAGAAGGTGATTTGACTGTACAATCTCTTGAGCAATCTTGAACCATTTGAAGATGATTCTTGACAAACCTTGAAGAATATGGGAGGGAAAATTTTGGGGTACAACAGTTGCCCCTGTTCAATCTTCTTAAACCTGAGGATGTAGATTGGCTTTCGGGCCTTTCGTGATCCGAAGGTGGAAGATGATTGAATACTAGAGTGCCCAGAAATTTGCACTCGTATGGTGTAATATCAGCATGGTGATGTCGGGAATGGGCTTACAGATGCCATTTGGAAATATGATGGATAGGAGGATGGGCTTATAGATGCCACCTGGAGATTGTTGGTTGAATTGTAACTATAAGCTGGAACTGGGTGATTGTCAGAATTGCGTCCGCACCTGGAGCGTATCTGAAACGTATTTGAAGGAGTGATAGAATGACATCCGAATCTGGATCGTATCTGGACTTTATTTGGAAGAGTGACAGAATGACATCCGAATCTGGATCGTATCTGGACTTTATTTGAAATTGAGATCTGTATGAGTAGCAGAACGACTTCCGTGTCAGGAACGTATCTGTGTTGTAACTGGGATCTGGATAAGTGACAGAATGACTTTCGTGTTTGGAGTATATCTGCACTTGAAGTTGATAATTGAATCTGAATGAGAAATAGAATGGCTTCCGTGTCTGGAGCGTGTCTAGTCTGTATCTGATTGCTGACGTCTGAATGAGTAGTAGAATGACCGCCGTGTCTGGGGTATATCCATACTGTATTTGAATGAGTGACAGAATGACATCCGAATCTGGATCGTATCTGGACTGTCTCCTTAATGAATCTGGAATAAGTATCAGAATGTCGCCATATTTGGGTCACATTTGAACTGTCTCTGGAAGGAATCTGGAATAAGCAATAGAATAGCATCCGGGTCTGGAGCATCTCTAAGTTGTCTTTAGAAGTTTGAATCTGAATAAGCAATAGAATAGCATCCGGGTCTGGAGCATCTCTAAGCTGTCTCTGAAAGCTTGAATCTGAATAAGTAATAGAATAGCATCCGGGTCTGGAGCATCTCTAAGCTGTCTCTGAAAGCTTGAATCTGGAATAAGTATCGGAATGTCGCCAAATCTGGGTCACATCTGAACTATCTCTAGAAGGAGTCTGGAATAAGTATCAGAATGTTGCCATGCCTGGGTCGCATCTGAACTATCTCTAGAAGGAGTCTGGAATAAGCAATAGAATAGCATCTGTGGTTGGAGCATCTCTAAGTTGTCTCTGAAAGGAAATCTAAATAGGTATCGGAATGTCGCCAACTCTTGGGTCACATCTGAACCATCTCTAGAAGGAATCTGGAATAAGTATCGGAATGTCGCCAAATCTTGGGTCACATCTGAACCATCTCTAGAAGGAATCTGGAATAAGTATCAGAATGTCGCCATCTCTGGATCACATATGAACTATCTCTAGATGGGATCTGGAATAAGTATAAAAATGTCGCCATGCTTGGGTCACATCTGAACCATCTCTAGAAGGAAATCTGGAATAAGTATCGGAATGTCACCAAATCTGGGTCACATCTGAACTATCTCTAGAAGGAAATCTGGAATAAGTATCGGAATGTCGCCAAATCTAGGTCGCATCTGAACCATCTCTAGAAGGAAATCTGGAATAAGTATCGGAATGTCACCAAATCTGGGTCACATCTGAACTATCTCTAGAAGAAAATCTGGAATAAGTATCGGAATGTCGCCAAATCTAGGTCGCATCTGAACTATCTCTAGAAGGAAATCTGAATATCTTCAACTGGATCGGCATCAAAAAAATCTTTAAGAATCGACTTAACTGGACCAGAGAAGGCCTTTTGATATGGCTAAGAATTTAACTGCATTTTTCCTGAAAGATAAAGGTTAGTCATATGCAATGCATGAGATGGATCAAGCAATGATGTTCTCAACATAAATGAGATTGTATGATATGATGCGTATGTGCATGTATCATGATGTATGGAAATGTAATGCTTTAACTGGGGAAAATAAATCCCGGAGCTGCTGGAGAATAGAGTTAAGTTCTTCGTTTCCGCCGGGGATGGTGAACGAAGATGATTGCAAGAATAAAACTGTAGGAGAAGATGACTCCATTGGGGAATAAACCCGTTGAATAGATTACTCTGCAAGGAATTACTCTGTGGGGAAGAGATGTTCTGCTGAGATTTTAACGATAACTCCGCTGGGGATTCCATTGATAAGCTCTATTGGGGATTTTGATGATGAACTCCGCTGGGGGATAGAAAGAACTTTGCTGGGGATGATCTTTCAGTTGCAACTTGCTGAGGATAACCCAGTTAGACTCTTGTGGGGATAACCTCTGAATATGGTTAGGGAGAGATTTTTGTACTCTGCAGGGGACAAGCTTCCAGAATCTACTGGGGAGATGATTCAACTCTCCGGGGGAAACTTTTGAGTAAATGGCTCCACTGGGGTGTCTGTATTCCACCGGGGAACAATCTTATATTTTCGTCGAGGAATATTAAGACTGCCGGGGATGCTTGCTGAGGAATATCTGTATACTCTGCTAGGGAATATTAAGATCTTCTGGGGATACCCGACTTTTCCAGGACTGATGGTAGACCAACTCTGCTCGAGGGAGAGTATTGCTGACTTGCTGGAGATACTGTGCCTTTTTTAGGGCTAGTGGAAGGCCAACTCTGCTTGGGGAGAGTTATTGCTGAATCTTGCCTTACTATGCAGGGAGTGAAGGTATCTTAGTCATATTCTTCAGCTGAACTTACCTTGGCACCTCGGTGGACAGAGCAACTAGATCGCTTAAACAATTCTTATTGCCCTAGCTTCTATGGGAGAAGGTACCTGTGGAGGTGCTTGATAACTGCCGATTGACAAATCTTCTTCTGGTACGCAAGTGACGAGATGACGGGACATAGTCGTACGCTTTTGATCCCTAACTTTTGCCTGGACCGCCCTTTCGGGTTTTCAGTCCATCGGGATACCCTTTTTTGCCCAAGCCGCCTTTTCAGGTTTTCGACTTGCCAGGTGTACATATTTTTTTCATTTTCATCCCTTATTTTTGCCCGAACCCTTTTGGTTCGCCGGGAAGCCCTTATTTTTGCCTAGGTCAGTCGACCTAGCGGGTCTTTGATTATGCATAGTACTTTTTGACTATGTCCACGCTCTCAGAGTGTAGGGAGTTGTCACTGTCAGTAGTGTTGTGTTACCATACTACCAGAAGATCTTCGTTTGATCATGCAAGATTCGTTGCTGGAATTCACGTCCAATGCCCCAATTGATTCAGATGGAGATTTGCCCCTGGCTATTTGGCATTTTGAGAGATTCCTTGAATCTTGACTTGACTGCCCCAGATGATGGACAATGATCATGTCTGCCCCTTGGTTGGAAGTGTTTTTCCACTTGTGATCCTCTTTGTTGAGAAGGTTTTTGTTCACTAGATATTCGTCGTGCGAATTTCTCTGCTGTTTGAACAAATAGTCATATGCAAACAATGTTATTTTAAGAATGCAAAGCTCATGTCTGTCTTGAAGTTTTTGAAAATGCAGTTTTCAATAAAACAAGTGAATTTTTGTAAAATGTGATGTCGACTCAAAATTTTACAGCAAGCCCTACAGGAGTCAGGATACCTTTTGTAACCGTATGCTTTCGAACTAACCCATGCTTCAGCTAGGACTTTTAAGGGTTATAACGTGGCCTGGTTCACGGTTTAAGAAACAAAGGATAAAGGCTCAAATTTTATTTGTACCCACCCGTTCTTCGTGATGTTCTTCGATCGTAAACTCAGCTAATCGTGCATTAGATCTTGTTTGAGTCTTTGCTCTGATATTCCAGTGATGGTTCAGATACTGACAGTTTATTTTCAATAGGCAGTCATTTTTTTTGTTGAGGGTCTGTAGGACCTCTTGCTTTTTGATTTTATTATCCCTGTCTTTTGCCTGAACTGTTTCTTTTGTAATTACATTCAGCGGGATGCCCCAGTTTTGTAAGTCTCCTTCATAGGTTTTGACTTATTGGGCTTTTGTTTTTGAAAGACAACGACTGTCTGTCTTGACGATTATAGGGAACCATCACCGTTTTTTTGTTCCGGAAAGACTTCTTTGATGCCATTCGTTGTGTATCTAAATCAACTGAGAGAACTACCCTGCCCCAGGTTTTGATTAAGGGTTTTAATTTTTGAAAAGAAAAAAACTCTGACTTCTTTGGCTCAAAGGGGTTGACTAGGGATTATCTTCCTTATAGCTCCACTGTTTAGGATTTGAAACAATGCATGTACCTCATCAGCGGGGTCTGTTCAAAAGCATACTGTAAAGATCGTGGTATCGTTTTCGTCATCCTCCCTCAAAAGGCTTAGAATTTTTAATCGAGAGTTGATCATCACAAAAAATGAAAGTAATTTGAATATAGTGGATACGAATGGATTGATTCAAAACAGACATATGCTATGCATTGATAAAGTAATAAAGTTTGACATGATAATAATTGTTTGAATAAGCAAAGAAAAATACAATTTAAAAATTCAAATAAAACAAAAGCCTTCAATGATTTGGCATAGGAGCAGTGATTATGTTTGGAGTCTCTGGAGGGTCAAACTGGATTTCTTTGGCATCAATCATGTCTTGGACCTTGTTCTTCAGAGCCCAACAGTTGTTTGTGTCGTGTCCCGGACTGTCAGAGTGGTATGCACACCTTTCATTGGGATGATAGGTAAGAGCGGAAGTGTTTGGATTCCGGAGAGGAGCCCTTAATGTAATCAGCCCTGCCTTCAACATTTGCTGTAGCGCTTGAGCCAGTGACATGTTGATCTTAGTGAATTGTCTTTTAGGTGTGACCTCCTTACGTTGATGCCCCTGTCTTTGTTGAGCAGGCCTAGAATTAGAGATCTGGGTTTCCCCTACATGTTGATCATGACGACTCTTTTGACCATACACAGCATTGGACTCTTTCTTCCTATTGTAGGGCTTTTTCTGAGCGTCGGAAGGTGTAGCTTCTTGAATCTTCCCGCTTTTGATGCCAGCTTCAATTCTTTCACCAGTCAAGATAAGGTCTGTGAACCCGGCTGAAGAGTTTCCAATCAGATGGTTAAAGAATGGACCAGACAGGGTCCCCAAGAACATATCAACAAGCTCACGGTCAGTTAAGGGTGGCTGCACCCGTCCAGAAAGGTCTCTCCACTTTTGAGCATACTCCATAAATCCTTCACCCGTCCCTAGTGACATACCCTGGAGTTGGGTACGCGTAGGAGCGAGGTCGGAATTATACTGATACTGCTTATAGAACACAGTAGCCAAATCCTCCCAGTTATGAATACTGGCTCCATCCAGCTGATAGAACCACTCGAGTTGAGTCCCTGAAAGACTATCCTGGAAGAAGTGGATCCACAAATTCTTGTCAGCTGTGTAAGGCTGGATCTTCCTTACATATGACCGGAGGTGCAGCTTAGGACAGGAAGCTCCATCGTATTTGGCAAAAGCAGGTGCCTTGAACTTATGGGGAATCACCACCCTAGAGGATAAGCCTAGGTCTCCAAAGTCCAACCCGGGCACATTCTGAATCTCCATAGCACTTAAGCGGTCCTCCAGCTGTTTGTACCTATCCTCGGCAGGAGGATACTGTTCATCATTATAATCCGTCTCGTTGTCGGAGACCGCGGGACTAGGAACCCTTCTCTCTTGTGGACTGTCTTTGCCTACAGATGAGGTAGTCAGCTCAGCCTCATTCTGCAGTCCATTCCCAAATTTGCGTCTAGTGTTGAACAAGACGGTCCTCTTCTTCTTCTTCCTCTCTTTCAGAATCAGAGTCTTCAAATCCTGTTGACCCTGGGCTAGGCTCATAACCAACTCTTGGAACTGGGCATTCTGGGCCTG